>CM063284.1:97417945-98017945 GCA_032173965.1 Sitta carolinensis | reverse complement strand
TATTTAAATATGCATATTTGAGAGGCAGATGGATGCTCAAAATGTAATCTAGTTATTCATCTGAAAACTGTGAGAATACCTAGAGATATATAGAAAAAAACACTCACACTTTTAAAATACAAGCATTTTGTACCATATTCCTTAAGAATAACAAATATTAATAGGCATATAGAAATGAAGTGAATTCAGACATCCATTGTGTAATATTTGGTTATGGGTAAGATATAAGCATCAAATTTTCAAAATCTTGCTAATAGGGGAATCAGGAACTCCCTAATTGAAGATGAATGTCTACAACCCTTAATCAGCTTTAGAAATTGCAAGATCAGGTTTATGCTCTAAATAACTAGCACTACATCATGTTGCCCATGCTGGTAGGAAATTAATGTTTATGACAGTTCTTGTTTACTGTATATCTCAGTTTCCTTAAGAGTTCCAGAAAACCAGCCTTTTCTCCTGGTGTTGCCATTGAGGAATCAAATGTCTTGGCATGTCAGGAGCACCTGGTGTGTGTAGTCAGGAAGCCAAATCAGTATGAGTATTCCCCACTCATATGTATGACAATCACTGGCTATGTCCATGACAGCTTCCCTAGAAATGCATACCCAAGTAGCTACAGGAAAAGTAAGCCTGGGTCTCCAAGGATCTTTTCCCAGATCAATCATCTTGGCTTTGCCCTTTTCCTCTGTCCTTTAGCTTCTCTGTGGCAGAACAGCAAAATTCAATTTTGCCTGCCCTGCTGAGAATTCATAGTCTGCTCTGTCTGAGTGCTAAGCACATTCATGAAGAATAGCACCAAAGTATTGAACCAGTGCATAATGAGTCTTTCTAATCGTGCCCTTGCCCTTCATTTCCAATAGTCAACAGCTCTCAGAAGTGTGAAGTGTACAAACACATGAAGAGCTTTCCGTAATTTATTTGTGTTTGCTGTGAATAAAAAAATATATGTGGCATCTGCATGGCAAACAGATATTGCCCTTCTTCATTAGTAAAATATTTCCAAAAGGTTAATTAAACAAAAAGAGAATGCATTTCAGCATTTAGATACTGTATTAATACATTAATTATGTCTTAATGATCAGGGTCTGTGGCATTTCTGGGGGATTAATGACAATCTGGGAGAGTTCATAGCCCCAGTCTTTTCCACAAGTCATTTATTCCATCTATTTGTTTATTTTCTAATAAATGATCCAGAGTCAAGGTCATTACCGATAGGTCACTTGTATAAAAATGAGTTGTAATAACAAACCCCCTCACCTTGTTATGTTTTTATTATGGAATGTTTATCCAAAGCAAAATATATTCTGTCTCTTTATCAGTGCTACTTCTGACAGCAAATATTTTAAATGGTAGGAAAGTAATTACATAGATAAATTTTGAATCTCATTTTTGTTGTCACATAAAGAAGGCTGTAAAACTTTTTTCTTTCTGCTCACTCTGAGAAAAAGGGGGGAAAAAAGTTAAAATCTATTCTTGAATTTTTTGCAATACACCATCTCATCCTTTTATGTATGTAGAAATAATTCAAAACCCTAAAATTCATAAAGTCATTAACAAAAGTCACCTGTGAAAATCAGCAAAAATCCACCAACTTATCACTTCAAATTATGGGGTTTTTTTCCAGTTGGCTATCCTGCAAACACATCCTGTAATATGAAAATCAATTATAGTTTTCTTGATTGAATGCATGAATATCAAGCTGCAGCCTTTACTGAGAGCTCTGGGGTCATAAAGTCCACCATCAGGAAGTTATGTTAAATGGAAGGGAAAGCAAAGCAGCATTCACTGTCACAAAATTACTAATCTGATAAGCATTTGTTAGAAACTCTACACCTCACACCAAGTGACCTTGTCAATTTGTAATTTCAACTTTCATAGGTGAAAAGCTAACATGATTATTTTTCCAAAATTTAGTATTATAGCCATCACAAAATTTTGTTGAAATAATTTAGTTTTTATATTCTATGTGATGGTAGGTAGAATCAAGACGCTTAAAATTTTCTTGATAAATGAAAACAACAAATATTTTGGGGTTTTTTATCATGTTGATAGTACAAAAAACTACATATATTTGCAGATACAAAACTCAATATAACATTTCATCTTAGGAACACCATTTCATAATGCTTTGATGCTTCTCTTCAAGTTTAATCTTACGTAATTCTTATTTATTATGTAGAGCTTTACATTCTCACTTTTCAGAGACTGTACTAACTTCCCATCCATTTCTGGAGCTAAATCTGTGCGATTGTTTTCCTCTGTAGTTATATGTGGCTCAAGACCTCTCTTTCCCCTTTCTGCCATGTTTTTAAGGCTATGTCTGCATCATGACAGCAGGGATTTCTGAGCTTTCCTGTGGTAGCTGCAGAAGTAAAAGCTTGGAGTAGTAGCAGTGTGATAGGATTTGTAAGGCAGCATTCATTTGTTTCAGCATAGAACCATGCAAACAAGACTTTTTCACCTTTCACAACTGAGCTGTCTGTCTTCACTGACCCTGAGGTTGTCATGATTTGGGAATCTCTGCCACCAGGAACTGTTCCCTAATGCAGTCTTGGCAGTAGCGATTCCTATTAGGTAAGAAGATTGATTCAATGATATTTAGATTTATGTGTAATTTCAGCTGATAACAATGGGCTCAAAGATGTCCAGATACTTAATATTTGATTACCTATTGTTTAATAATTAACTAATATTTTAATAATTGATCAGAGGAGATGATCTGAGCAAAAAGAATAATATGTGAACAACAGTGGAAAGTAGGTAATGTCCCTTGACTGTAGTCAGTGTTAGGGCCTATGACAATGCTTGAATGTGTGCTTATTCTCTTTATTTGTTTTCTTTTGTGTTTCTTAAAAGGCTTTCCATGAATACGAAATAAGCTTCCTTCATATCAATCAGAAAACGTTTTTTAAAATGAGTTGACAGAGCTCAGAGCTCCTCAGAGGCTGAACTATTTTGACTTCAGAGATATTAGTAATGAAGCTTGAAATTCAAACACTGCATTAAAATATTGTGGTGTCTCCCACCTTTGCTAGTTTTTCTTCATCTCTATTTTACACAACAGCTTTCTCTGCTGTGATTCCAAGTATCTTTTCAGGCAAAGCTTTGCTTCTGTAAGCTGCTATTATGGTCTGACAAGCCAAGGGAAGCTGTCAGATATTTTACTTTGATGCCATCCAGATGCAAACAGAGAAAGCCTTCAGTACAAACATATCATTATCATTTCCTTGCTGCCCTTTGTCAGTGGACTGTACATATGCTGGTGGAACTAAACAAATAGAATGTCATCTAGTTTTCTCTGTTAGTTTGTTGGAGTTTTTTTTTTTTGGGGGGGGTTGTGGGTTAGGGTGTTTGTTTGTTTGTTTGCTTGTGTTTTTTAAAATTTCCTTTTCCAATAATAGGTGGGAATAAAGTATCTATTTGCTGTTTCAGTTATAAAATTGCAGGTTTTAGAATATTTTGCATGTTGGGTCTTCTGAAAGTAAAATATCACTGTTTTAATTCTCTTAGAACTGCCTGTATATAAAAATATACTTGCAGAAGTTTTATGTTCAACTATGATTAGTTTCCAGGCTGAAGATCAGACTCATTTCCTTCCAATTCCTTCATGCTTTCTGCTTAGTTTTTATTTTGTGTATTGATGTCCAGTTGTATGCTGGATCCAGATTTTACAAGGAATTATATTTAGGGTCTTACGATATTTTAATGTACACGTATAGTTCAATGTATCTTTAACAGGTCCTATTCAATTTTAATTCTTTCCCCAAAGTTCATCATAAAAATAAAATGAACAGAAACAACAGTTAGCACTGATTACTTTTCAAATTATAATCAAATAAATTTTTGAAATTGAAACAATGGAATTTGGTGTTTTTCATTCTACTTCTTTGTCTCTTAGGTGTTATGGCCTGCTTTTTTAAAATATACATCTACACTAAATTAAAAATTAAAAAAAAGGCAAAAAACCAGAAACCCACAAAAAGCTGCTTGAAAAAACATTACTATAGATTTGTAGTTAAACACAGAGACAGGAAACGCAGTTTGATGACTTCTGCAGTCTCCATTCAGTCTGTAGCAGCATCCCTTCTTAGGTACTCTAGTAATTCATGTGTTCCGATAAAAAAACATACCCTACAGAATGATGTCAGTAGAAATTTCATATTGTGCTTGCACCCAAAGATGCTTATTCATCCAGTGTAAAGAATATAATATCCAGTATTTCTGTATTTTGAGTGCTTCCCTTGCAGCCTGAGTCAGAGTGACCCAAGTGTTGCGTTGTGAGCGGACATAAACCCATAGGAATCTTCCCCATATGTCTTTTCCCCACAGAAGGGAAAATCTCTGTTAAGGAGAAGTACTGTGCAAAGAGTCAAATGGCCTATTCTACATCTGCTAATAAGCCTCCCCAGAGAGAGAGAGAGGTTACTACTGCTTCTGTCTCACTGGAAGGAATGGTGAAGGAATGTCTGCCCTAACAAAATCCCTCTGGTTCACTCAGAGCAGTCACTGCTGCTGCTTCTGCCTCCTGGAAGGCAGAACCTAAGGGAGTTGTGGCACTTACAAAACACCTGGCTGTTCCTGAAGCTCGGAACCAGTTCTGATGTAAATAATATCCTCTGGTATAAATGTAGTTCAACTTAGTAGTTCTTAAGAAAGAAAAATATGATCAGAAAAATCCCCATCATATCCTATAAGGAAAGCCTTAGGCTTATAGCACAGGCTTTTATCATATAAGATACGTGACTGACTACTTTGGTTGGCATCCAGATACCATCACAAGAGGAAGATTCTGCTTAAGTCATAGGCATTGAGCTGATACTTTCACACCATTGTTCCATTCCTTGTGTCTCTTCTTAGGATGACATGCTGCTGGTTGTCAAGATAGTCCTGTCTATAGTGAGTTTCCTTCTTTATTTTTCATAACAGCCAGGATGTTTGGGATAAATGCAGGTTAGAGAAAGGCTATGACACATTTCAACCATTCACATCACAACAAAAAGCCAAGCAGAACATCTTTAGCTGAAAAATACCTCATTTGGTTTTGGCTGAAATAGAGGTAATTTTGTTCTTAGTAACTGGTGCTGTGTTTTGGATTCACTATGAGAGTAATGCTGATAACACACTGATGTTATGGTTGTTACTGAGTAGTGCTCACACTAAATCAAGGTTTTTTCAGTGTCACATGCTGTCAGTGAAGGAGTGCACAAGAAGCCAAGACAGAGCATGGACAAGACAGCTGATCCAAATTGGCCAAAGGAGTATTCCACCCTACTGAATGTCATGCTTAGTGTATAAAATGGGGCAGATGACCAAGAGCCACTGATTGCTGCTCAGGAACAGGCTGGGCATCAGTCAATGGGTGGTAAGCAACAGTATTGTTCATCACTAGGTTTTGATTTTGTTTTTTTTTTTTTAATTTGAGTTTTATTTCTCTCCCTCTTTTTGTTATATCAATTTTAATTAGAAAAAATTAATTTTAATTAGAAATATTTTTAGTAGGAGGAGTAATATTTCATTCCAATTATTAAAATATTCTTATCTCAAGCTATGGATTTTACATTTCTCAGATTCTGCTCCCCATTCCACCAGTGAATGAGTGCCTGTCTGTATTGTACTTAATTGCCAGTTGGAGTTAAACTATGATGTAGGGAACCTCCTTATTGCATCAAATCAATTAGATACACTGAATTTCTCGCAAGTCTTTGGATAGTATTTTTATGACTAAAAGGGTTTCTTCCTAACCAAAGGAGTAGTCTCTAGCTTCTATTAAGATCTAAGCACTATCACAACAGAATATCTTGTTTGCCCTTAAAGAACTGACTGGACAATGTTTTCACTAGGTCATTATTTTAGATATAGCAATGAAGAATCATTTGTTTCCTGGTAGAAAGACTTGCATAAAAATGCCTTTAGATCCCATTTATGCCAGTTTTTTAATACATTAGGGTAAATTAAAAAGATTAAAACCACGACAAAATCTTACAGTATAACAGTTTCAAATGATTGACAGCAAAGGAATGTAAAAGGTTGACACTATACTTCAGCCTGCGGTTTACTATGGGTGAGTATTTCTAAACTGTGATACGAGTCAAAGCCCCTCATTAGAGAGCCAAAGACATGTAGTTTGCCTTTGTGAAAGACATCAGCTGCTTATCTGGGAAAGAAGAGCCCGGACTCTGAAACTGTAGTGTATAAAGGGAAAAAAATATGAAAAACATCCAGAAAAAATATCTGTCTTCTAGATGTTTATCTAATGTTCATCCATTCTTCAAAAACTGTTTACATTTCCACAGTAGGGAAAACTGTGACTGCAAGATACAATTAAACAAAATAAATAGAAAAAATGATACCTACAAAACAGAAAGATACACCTAGCTGCAGACAGCTGCAACAGTAGAAATAATTTCAGCTGACAGTGGCTGATGGCAAAAACTCTGAGCTTGCAAGAGCTTGCAAGTTAACTTAAATGTCAACATTTCATCTCTTTTTGTGCCACTTAATTTAAAAAAAAAAAAAAAAAAAAAAAAAAAAGAGGTATTTTGCCAGATGTGTGCAATCACTTGGTTTTGCCCTATTGTTCAGAAGATGGATATTGAGATTTGCAATGCCTCTTTCTCTAAAATCACTTCAAATCACAAATTCCTTAGAGGGTGGAGAGACTCTTTGAAATGCATGGAGACCAGACAATGCCGTCAGCTAATTCTGGGAGGCAGCCAAATCTTTGACATTGGTTCTGCAGTAATAGAACTCTGCGCTGTTGTTGAACATATGCTTCTCAACAGGCAGTATAGTACTGTTTACAGAAAACATGGCGCAATTATTTGCAGAACTTTATTTTTGCCCAGAAGAAAACATACAATCATTCTGTTGTTATCCAAAAGAATTCTGAGGTTCCTGTACTTTAAAAATCAAGCTGTTTAACTGCCCTAGTACGGACTTAGAATCTTAATTTTAGGTACACATTAAAGCCTCCTGACTTCCTCTACTTATTCCATTTACTGGGGTTTTGGAATGCTTTCAAGAAACTGGGACCCAAAGTTTCTGAAAGAATTTACCAACATATTGTTAAGGTCTAAGTAACTCAAAACCCCTTAAGCCATTTAAAATATACTAAGTACACAGTAGCAAAATCTAAGTGAAACTTATGGTTTAATTTACAAAGTAGGTTTGATTCACCTCAGCAAGCAAAATGCTGACAGTTCTAACTGGCTTCAGTTCTGAAATCCATATTCCCAAAGCAGATACCTGACTCCCTAGATTAGATAATATTAGTATGACTTTTCTCCTCTGCAATCTCTGTCAGAGTTTTATTGTTGTTGTTGCAGCTTTGCTTTTTTTTGCTTGATTGTTTGTAATTATTTCTTAATATTCCCATTACAACCTGTGATAGCTGTACCTGCCTTAGAAACAACTGCAGATACTAAAATACATCACAACCCATAGCCTGCTGTGTACAACCTCTGTGGGAAAGGATTTGGCTTAAATGAATTCTTTCTGTCTTGATGATAGAAGTGCCTCACTTTGTGATATATTTGAGGATGTGGTGTGTCACTGAGGATTTAGAAACCTCATTTGGATTCTGGAATCTTGACTTCCTATAGCAAGAGGTAGAGAGTCCAGCTTTCTTTCAAAATATCATAGTGAGAGGACTCTTTAGAGAATAAAAGCACTCATTCAGAATGTTGTAAACACTAACTGTAGTTGTTTCCTTTGTCTAAACAGATATGGATCTGTAGTTGTATGCTCTAGGGAGAATATCTACACAGTGGGGCTCTCAAACCTTTTTGTTCAAGGTTCATGGGACAATTTTAAGAAAGAAGGTAAAAGAATGCCTGATTTAATACCTGAGAAACTTACAGTTGACTAGAGAAAGCTCTTTTACTTCCTACATTGATGACTGTTAATAGAGAAGATTCTTAGGTACAAATACTTCACGGTTTTTTACAGATAAGGACCATAATCTTGTACCAGCTGCTTTTGATTTTCTGTCTCCTTCCAATGTTCAGTACTAGTCCAATTAACTAAAACCCCTTCTCTACCTTTCAATTACAGCTCAACACCCATTGCTATGCTCCTGCCCACTAAATGAATGAAAGCTGCTAGGCTTTTTCATGATAGGCAATGGAGGAGGAGAAACTGACTGTCTGAGGGTTTCAGGACCTCTTATATGAATACACGCACTGAATACATGAATTTGTGTATTGAAGGGAAATGCACATTACAAGGCTGTTTCTTCCTTAACAGCAAACTAGGTCATGGCTTCATCCTATTGTAGTTAATGGAAGGTATCAGTAAGAGCATATCATCTTCTACATCTAAGGAAAAAGCTGAGCACTGAACTTTGAATTGCTGAGAGTCTAATTTGACCTCTGGCCAAGGAAACACTTTCTTATTCTGAAACATGAGAACACTGTATCTGGAAAACACTTTAAAAACTGTATCAAGCCCAAGAGGGTGGCTATCCCCATTCAAGATCGGATATCCTGCCCAAATCCCTGCTGAGTGGTTACAAAAAGTTATTTCAATCAATCAATCAATCAATCAATCAATCAACTTGACTGCAATTTGATAAATTCTCATAAAAAAGGTTCAGCAGCAACCCAAATGCCATTATCACAATCTTGCTGTGGTGACCTATGGAAAGCGACCATACAGCTTGTATAGAAAGAAACACAAAACTGCAATCTTCCCCTCTTTCCCACTATTTTTTTCTATATTATAATTTTGAGATAGAAGTCACTTTCTCTGCTGATTCTCCAGTACTGGTGCACATTCATTTCTGTACATCTGGACACACTGTTACTGAGACAATATGGATTTTATGTTTTAGAAATCTAAATTCTTGAAATTTTCCAGACATCTGCAAATTTCTCGAAGTTCCTTAATATACCAGATGTGTTAAATTGTGAAAACATATTGTCTCCTCAGTCCTCTGTGAACCTATAAGAGATGAGAAAATATATAAGGCAAAATGTCTAAATTATGGGAACATTTGGGTATGGATTAGATACTGAGTTACTCATCATATTAAAACATGAGACAATTCTGCATATTCAGGATTCTTGTTATTTCAGAAATCTCCTTGCAGAAGCATAAACTTTATTTTCCAAAAGAGTCAGGGTTAGGAGAGTGTTGAACAAGGATTAAAGTAATGAAAATCTGGAGTCAAGGGAAATGGGACCTTCAGTCCTAGCTTATGTTCTTTGAGGTTTGAGATCTTTTATCTTCACACAGAGCAATGCCTAATTTTATTTGCAGCTTTAGAAGGTGTTAATATTTTAATCTAATTTCCATTACATTTGCTTATCCATCTGTAGAATTTTCATTTAAAGCTTTTTCTTCTACTACCCAGTATAGAATAATGATCATAGTCATTAGAAGTGAAAAATAATTGACTAATACCATTTTTTAATATTTCCATTTAAAACTTTATCTGTAATATCTGTGTAGGAAATGCACATTGATTCAATATGCTTTATTTTAGTCATCTCTGGTTTTAGTCAGATAAATTAGAAGTTGGGAGTTCTAGAGAACCTTCCACCTTTATCAGTTTCTGAATAGTTTCAGCAGGTCCTAGACCTCGAAGAACTGCTGATTATTAGAATCACATTAGCTCTTATAAAGCTGTAGTAGCTGAGCTACTTGTCCATGTGTACTTCTAAAATTTAAAAAAAATAAATTAGTTTCAATTTAATTTCCAAGTTCCCAGGCCATTTATAGCTTAAGTGTTGGAGTCTGTGCATAGACTCCACTTTTTGGAGTTCCAGTTCATGTAGGAATAGTTCTGTGAAGAGTTGTGTTTTTGGAGAAATCCCAACAGATACTTTGAACACGATCCCACAATGCATGGCAGCCTACATATGAAGTCATCCATCCTTCAGAATTTTAACATATGTTGTGCTTTTCATGCCATGCACCTTCATGCCTTATGTCAGGGAACATCTGTAAAGCTCCTAAGCTTTAAGGGTTTAAAGCATTACCCTTGATAGGGCCATGCACTGTTTCAGACATTGTGAACTGGACAAATAAAACAAAACCAAACCAAACAAAACAAAACCAAAACTAAAAAATCTCTTAATGAAGTAAGCCCATGTAAGACATGTAAGTCCAGACCACAAGCTATGCAATGAGATCATAGCTGTCTCCCCCAGCCAGATATAGCTGTCGGCTGAGGAATGACAACAAGAATTGCTGTGTACCACTTGGTATTGAAGACCAGGAATCTCCCTCTGGGGTGATAATTTAGCAGTACTAACGTAGCTTGCTATTCCTAGACATGTTCAAATTCCTAGCAGAATTGTGTTGATCCCTTTGTGGGATCATATCCTACAAAATAATTTTATTTAATTATTTTATTTTCATTAAACTAGATAGGACCCAAAAAGTCATATTGACCACTCTTTTTTTGTTTGTTTTGATTTTTAGTGATGAGGATTCAGATGAAAATGAATTATGGCATAATAAAAGAAAGTATTTCTGTCAGCCTTTATTCTATTTCTTCCACAATGTGGTTTCATATAATTGGGAACATTTTTGCCTGACCTGAAGGGCAGCAGAAATGGCATATTAGGAATAAAGCAAAATATGTTATATCCATACTGGATTGCATATCAGCAGAAGAAAAGCTTATAAGAATGAGTTATTACATATAATCAGGGGATACTTGTGTTTAAGGTCACCTTGTGTTTCTTAGCTTAAAAATATTTGAGAATACTATTTTCTGACAGACACACCTTTATTTATCCATACAAAAGCTGCAGAAACAAAAAACCCAAAAAAAACTTTCTTACTAATACACCAAAATTGAGAACTTTGAAGAACATATCTCGGTTTCCTGTAAATTTGCTTTCCTAATACTGCATTTCATAATTTTGTATCCTTGAGACCCTTCCCAGGATTCTATTAGAAAAAATCACTTTTTCAATGAAATTTTTATCCAAATTTATTCTCTAAAGGCTCCTACATTTTTTTTTTTTTAAAAAGCTTTTTCCTTTTAGCCTCAGAAGTCAGTCTTCAGAAATTTTGGTCTGTTATGCTCAACAGAGGAGATTCATCATTCAGTTTTCCATTTTCTTTAGGAAAAGGAGAATTAGCCATTCAGTGTATGGTTCCTTTCCTGTGGTGTTTTCTGCTTGCTTGCTAGGGCACTCAACAATTTTATCTGTCAGCAGATGTATACATATGGCTGTAATGTATTTGCTGTATTATCAATGTTTCTCTAAGAAATCAGCTGTAATATCCCATTTGGCAGTTTCAGTGTACTTTCTAATTATATCTTCTTAAACTTGAACTGTGTATTAAAATCTAAAGGAGAAAAAATAAATGTAGAAAATGATCACATCTAATGGTTTCTGGGGTTTTGTTTTGTTACGTATGTATTCCCTCTTGAAGGTTAAAATTCATGTACTGTATGACTGAAAATAAGGCAAGTAAAACTTCCGTTTATTCTTTTGTATTCTCTCTATTCTACTATTGGGTTTAGGGCAAAATTCTCAATATGATATGTGAATGCTCACATTTTCTAACACTACAGTAGCTTTTTCCTCTTCTCCCTGTAACCAGAGGACCATCTTTCATAGAAAGTTCTGAAAATTCTTTGCAAGCATGTTTAATTTCTTTTCAAGAAAGTCACATGTGCCCCTTTCTTACTTAATGGATAATTTTCTTCTGGGCATTAATCTATTTACTTTTTCCACTCACCCAAACAGAGGCGAACAACTAAAAAAGGCAAAAAAACAAAACAAAACAAAACAAAACCAAATAAAACAGGCAGAAATGCACTAGGTCACATGGAAGAACAGTAGTTCTCAAGACGTAATTCATTAACTGCTGAAATGAAGGCTTACAATTTTAAGGGGAGAAAAACCCTAAGTCAATCTATTCACTAGGAAAATATGTTCTTTTCTTAAAATACTACACATATGCTCAAAATAACCAACTATTAAAAAAAGGAACTTATTCAAAATGCATGTGATCCTTTAAAAATATGCTGATGCTTAGGCTTTATACTTTGAGTATTTTAAAACCTGTTTGCAAAATTCAGCCAACTGGCATTTGTTCAGAGCATGTTAATTATATCTATTGACATTTACATGGGAGACTAGGAGAGTAAAACTCTGCACTGCTCTTTGTGCACAATCTTTTTTTTTTAACTAGTTGCTTGAGTGTTATTGAGGAGGACAGTCTGTCACAGATTAGTACTGTTCATTAAGTAATGTATCCCAGCCTCACGTTTTGAGTGAAATATAAATAATACATAAAAAAATACTTCTTTTTTTTTGTCGCTGTTTAGGCTTTTGATCCTTCATGGACAAAGACTAATATTAAAGAACGTTTCACTTGGCTGTTATGACATTAAAGATTAAAATAAAGATTAAAATAAAAGAAGAAAGAATACACAAGATGGTGAAGGGGGAAAGAAAAGAAATAAAACCCAGAAAACTTGAAAAACAATACTCCTACTGGCATATTGAGTACTGTTCAAAAGAACCAGCTGATCCTTCCATCTGCCAGATGAGTCGAACCAGCTACATTTCAATAATCAGATGGGGTTCTCTGAGGAACCTAGTAAGTACAGTAAACATTTTTGCTTGTTTCTGCTTCTCATTTTCTCTGAGTGTAAGCTGCCGCCAAAATAAGTTTAAAAGCTGCTTCATTAGACAGAATTTAAAGGCAGAGTGGAAACATATTTTCAGTATTTTAGGATTATTGATATTTAATAGATGTATTTATAAAAATACACAAAATATATATGATAGTCACCTTTTTCCCCTCCTTCTCCTTCCCACAAACTCACAAAAGTTTCATCAAACCTTTGGTGATGGTTTGTAGTATTAAAGGCACTGTTAATGAGCAATCAATAAAGAGCCATTCTTACCTGGAGCATTCTAGTTAAAGTTTATTTAATTATTTGTGTCTTCCAGAAAGTCCAAGTGACTAGGAAGTGGAAACAAAATCCAGATGAAGTAAAAAGAACAATTGGTTAAGAGTCACAAAGTATTAAGCATATTTTATGAAGTTAAAATAGATGAGTAAAACAGAAAATCACCATATGTCATCATTGATCTAACATTTCTTGGGAACATTTTAACTGTGGAATATTCATAGGCTTTGAATTCTTTGGATCTTTTTCTTTTTCAGAATGTATGAATAGAAAGAAACAGAAATACTGAAATTCAGAGCCAGCTTCAGCATTGTGTTCTGGCCAAGGTGTTTTAGAGGAAAGAGTAAAGAGAAATTAGAGTAGAAAAGAAAATCTGTTCTATTTAGAAATACAGGATAGGACTTCAGAGGCTGTGTGGGCTTGCATGGATTTTCTTAAATTCTAACTTTATAGTGAGGCAGTGAGTTGTATTTTGAAGAGTGGACTGAGAAAATTCAGTGGATGTTGGTAGAGACTAAACAGGCCCAAAGATCTGGCGATGTAGGGTTAACACCTTTTATGCAAAAACACAAGTTATACTGAAGGATAAACAATTAAAGATCCTTAAAAAGTAAGAAAAAAAACAAATGAGAAAGGAGGATTCAATATTAATGTCACAACCTAAGATAAAGTCAAGAAAATTTGGAATTTTTCTTATAAAATATTCTTCTGCTACTGGAAATTTCATTGGGGATTTTTTTTTTTTTTTTTTTTTTGATGTGTGGGTGTGTGTTTTTAAAGGAAAGACAAAATTTTAATACTTTAATTCAATATCAACTTGATAATTAATGAGTTAGTCATTGAACAAAGGAGTAAAGATGCTCAATTATGGTTTCATACTTGCAGGTACTTTTGCAGCAGAGTTTAAAACTGACTATTTCTTTCTTGTTATTATTGGACTCCAGCAGATGAGAATGCAAATATTTTTAAGAGCTAGAAAAATCAATCTGTAAAAAAATCTTGATAGTATTTTGGCAGAATATACTGAAAAGAAAATATTAATAAAGACTAGGAAAGCTAGGTAAAAAGAAAAACCCAGGATTAAGGATATTTTTTTGATGTTAAACAGTCTGAATTTCATAATTTATCTATGGTCATATATACCGTCCATGACTCATGCCTGAATATGAGTCTGAAATGAGTTAGCACAATTTTTAATGTTATTTTCTTCTGCTTTTTTTCTTCTCCCTTTTTCCAGATCCCAATTGACTAGGAGGTAGTTTTCAAAGAACCCACAGAATAAAACTTCCTGTTCCAGAAAATACACCCTCAGAATATCCTTATTCAGGGAAAGAAGTCTCAAATTTCTCTGCAAAAGACAGTCATTTATGTTAAGAAATCTAACTTTTATATAAAATTTTCTTTTCCTCTCAAAAGGAATTATTTGGCAATGTGGTAATAACACACCCTTTAATAACATAAATTTAGACAAAGGATGAAAAATAAGTAACATGATCTATATATGTATTATTCTCACACAAATTATTCTCAAAGTAGGAAGAGTTTGCCTTTACACTGTCTTTTAAGTCAGAAAAAAATAAACTAAAGCATTTTGTGTTGAAATGCAAATAGGAATACAAGTGGAACATTGTCTAGGAAAACACAAGAAGGAGCTCCAACTGATCTGGAAAAAAACATAATACTGTGTTTTTCCCATACTCAGAAAAAAGGTCGAACTTGAAAACTCTCTTCTGAGATGTGCCCAGTGGTGAAAAGGTCAGTGTTTCCTTCCAACTGAATCAGAAATGGTCACTTAAATTTTTTAATAAAAATATTTAGTCTAGTTGGCATTTCCCTTTGTTCTGTAAGTGTAAACTGCAAGGAAAAGTTTTCTGGTAACTAATGGAAAGCCATATGTAATTGTCTTGCACCTTTTTTAGAGTAGGATCATACCACTTTATTGGAAGATCTGGACAAAACTGCACTGAGGAATCACCACTTAGGTCTAATTAAGTCGTAGTAGAAAATCAGTTTTTTGATGGAAAAGAAATCTACAAAAAGGGGAAGTACTACTACCATGTTATATCCATATTTTTGAAACAGCAAACAACAAAACAACAACAACAAAAGAAGATTTGAGGAAAAAAAATTTACTATTTCAAAAATATTTCACCCTCAGAATCTTGAAAGAAATCTTTTTCTGCAGTGACATTTCATAGTATGCTGTCTTGTGGCTGCTTATGCCATTCATTTAGCCTGTCACTACAAATCTTTTTCTGTAAAATGTTTAGATTCCCATGAGAATTCTGAACTCTGGACACACTTTGGCTTTACTTTGTCAAGCTTTAATTAAAGTGAAAGAAAGAATTTGTTCTCTTTTCTATTATTCCATGTTTCTCTTCATCCTTATTCTTGCACTTGTTCTAAACACACAGTTATTTAGAAATATTCTCTTTCAACTAATGATCATAATAGTCTTAGTTTAATAGATATTTGATTTTGTGCCATGGTATGTTTTTAAGTGAATTAACTATGCTTAGAAGGGTCTATAATTGTTTTGGTTTTTTTAATAGTGCCCAGTTTGAGGCTAATAAGCAAAATGCTAACTGTCATTTTGCAATGAGTCATAAACAAGGTGCATCAGGGAGAAATACACCCCAGGCCTCACAGGCAGCTCTTGCTCACAGTAACGCCCCCAGAGCAGAAGTTGCTATCATTTTTCTAATTCTCATAGCATCTTTTTCTGATAATATGACCTAGGACAGTGATCCAATACTGGCTATTACATTCATCATTTCCAGAAGCAAAAAAATCACAGTTTAGACAAGCAGGCTCTGCTTATACATCAGTTTAGGACATATGCACACATATAAACACACATACAACTTAGGAAGAAATAGGTGTTCACAACTTGAAGAAAACATCAAACTTCACAATAAATTTTCATGTGGCTGGAAAGTTTCAAGCCTTTGGACTCTTAAAACATAAAATCTGGGTTGGGTTGTCCCAGTTATGACCCTTTGATACTGATACAAAGAAACAATTATGCACCAGCACTGGAAAACCGATGGAGGATGTGGCTTCTGATTCGAAACTGCAATAGAAAGGGGCAAAAGTGTGTAGGAAAGAAAATTGCACAGACAGTTCTTGTCTATTTTTATTAAAACTAGTGTTATACTTAGAGATCTGTCCTCTTGAATTCCTGTCAGTGGGTCACCTGGTCCAACCTCCCTGCTCAAGCAGGGTCTTCCTAGAGCACATGGTGCAGAATTTCATCCAGATGGTCCTTGGATATCTCCAGTGAGGGAGACTCCACACCCTCTCTGGGCAACCTGTTAGGTACCCACACAATAAAGTTGTTCTTCCTCATGTTCAGGTGGAATTTTGTGGAACTTCCTATGCATCTGTTTCTTTCTGTTTCCTCTTGCCCTATTGGCTGGCACCACAAGAAGAGCCTGGATCCTTCCTCTTGGTGAACCCTACTGGAAAGTCACTTCAAACATATATTGCTTTTTGCTTATATTTCTTATAAAATGATACTATCTAGAAAGTCTGGATGAAAACAATTCTTGTAAATAAAACCAAGAAGCACTTCATAAAAATCACAGCTACATATAGAGAGAAACAGATTTTGGTTTTAGAAAATTAGCATAATAGCATTTTAAAAGGCAATCAAAAAAAGTAATTCCTTTTAATGTGTTCGAAAAAAGATGTGTATAAAAAATAAAAATTTTATGTTCTTTAACATCTACTATAAGAAAAAGCATATTAAAAAAAAAAAGTACACCCTGAGCAGAAGTAGGCAATAATGGATTTCTAAAATGAACAGCTAAAGCACTGTAACAGCCAATGCATCCAGTCTCTCCCTGGAAATCCTGACTATAACCAAAAGCTCATTCTGAAAGTCCTGAGTCATATTTTACTAAAAATATTCA
This sequence comes from Sitta carolinensis, assembly GCA_032173965.1. Classification (NCBI taxonomy): domain Eukaryota; kingdom Metazoa; phylum Chordata; class Aves; order Passeriformes; family Sittidae; genus Sitta; species Sitta carolinensis. The sequence continues at coordinate 98,001,148 of CM063284.1, read as the reverse complement.
TAATACCAGTTAATTAGAATATGAATAATTTTATATAATGCAATACTTGATGTCTGACCTGTCACATATATATTATTAAAAATGATGGCCATTTTAAAATACTGAAATAAGTGGCAGTAATAGTTTCTTTCCTAGGAACAAGTATGACTCATATTCCTTTAAAAATTATAATTTGCAAAGAACTATTTTTTTCTTCGAATACTGGAAGGGCACTGAAACTAAATTAAAAGTTATCTGTTGCTGCTGGTCTAAATTTCTTGAAAATTAACTGTGAATTATATAAATATATATATATGTATTCAGTCTATTTCAAGAAATGTTGAATGACTCTCCTTCTGGAAACAAAGAGTATCTTTCATAGCAGGATTTCTTTTTCAAAATACTTGGTTCTCCAGCTCTAACATTAAAAAATTGAGTCTGGTTCAGTGAATATTTTAGTACAATTTAATGAAATCTGAACAGTGTCAGAGCCAAGAAATTACAAGAAAATTATCTGCAGAAACACTTATGCTACTAAATGTGTGTTTGCATTTGAAATGAAAATAAATATACTACTGAAGTGCTAGTGGTGCATGTTACTATATATTTGCACATACATTTGAAATGTCATACATATATTTGAAAAGTCAAAACAAAAATGAAATTAAAAGTAACAATAATCATGTTTTTCATAGCAGTTGCATTTAAAAAACTGATTAAGAGTGGCCTCATAGCAGTAAGGCACAGATACTAAGATGCTATAATAAGAGACATTAAATACAGTAGTGGGAGAATGTGTTGAAAAAATTAATTAAGTTTACTTTCCAACTACATTTGCTTAACAGAGTTTAAGGGTATGATGACTAATAAAGGTCACAGACACTGTCATGAATTTCTGATTCACAAATTTTTGTGGAAATTCCCATTTCAGGATAAAAATATGAAAACAAATATTTACTCAAGCCAGAAAAATGGGTAAGATTTATACTTAACAGGAAATTATTCTCGAGAGGAAAATGGTTGTTATGGCTAAAGAACATTGGATCTCAAATTGCTGTTTCTAGTTCCAAAGTTACAGAGTCACCTGGGAACTGAATTTCCATTCCGTGATTGTAGCAGAATGTTAAACAACAGTAATGTATGACTATAAAATTGGTTCTTGTTCAGTTACTTTCAAAAACTTCATATGTGGGTCTTAAGTAAAAATTTACTCCAAAGCAAAACACGTAACTATAACCTATTTTTTTTTAGTAAACCCAGTGTCTCATATTGTTTAGAAACACTGGTGTAAGATCACTGCTTTCAGCAATTAATATATTTCAGCTCCATTCCACAGCTACTAGGGCTTCCAGTGTTGAGTCAGACTGTCCATGCAACTGCCTTTGAGGTAAGATTTCAGTTAACTGGGCTTCTACTCAAACCAATTTATTTTCTTCAATGTTGTTGCCAGTTTTCCTGTATTTTAGAAAGCCACTGTTGACATCATTCAAACACTTTATTTCTTTTTCATAAACAGAAGAAGGGAAATTTGTGTACGGAATTTAATTTGACATAAGCAAATAAATTGTGGAAATTTATTTGTGGAAAATGTGACAGAGCCTAAAATATGTGAAAGCTGCCCTGTTACCTAAAATGATTGCAGCAAACCACTTTTTATTCAAAAGGGGAAAAAAAAGTGATTGTTCCAAATTTAGAATACCTATGCTATTTTATGGATTTATTTTAGCTCAGATAAATAAATAAATAATTAAAATGCAATAATATATAGCAATAGTAGCATGATTCTAAAACAGTGAAGTAAAATTGACTAAATAATTTGTACAGTTAGGAAGAAGCATTCCCTGGACAATTAAGTAATATAGTTGAAATATTCTTATGGAAACCAATTTAGTAAATAGATAAAATATGTAATGCTTAGACCAATCACCCGGAATATCCATTTTCATGTCAAATTAAAATCTGTAGTGTTTATTAAATGTAATACATTTAATAAAACATTCCATAAATAAATCACACATATAGAAAACCTATGTATTTGTAGTTATTAAAGACATAAAGGTTTACGTCCCTCTCTCTATGCGTTCTGCAAATGGAGATACCGTTGTCATCAGATTTCACAGAAAAAAAAAGTCAGGGCCTTATAAGAACTTATTCACCAAAGAATTTTTCACATTTAAGAAAGGACATAATAAAGCAAAACCAGGCCATCATCACTGCCTGTATGCAGAGCTCCTGCACCTCACCCACACAAGATCCATCTCCACTTAGGATGCCTAGGGACATAGTTTTGCTGCCTATGGATTTAGAAACATAAACATGGTTATTATACTAATTCTAACAATCCCCAAATTTTGCACAACAAAAGTGGCACATAGACTGATGCCTGAAGGGAGGTTCTGTAGCTAGCAGCAGAGAGCTCTTCCAGCAGGAACTGTCAAGTTTGTTTCAAGGTGGTGTAGGTTTTCTCTACATTTACTATGAGAAGGGGATACTGAAGAAATTGAAACATTTCAAGCCATCTGAGTAATATTGAAAGGAAAAAAAAAAACATTTTTGTAACTTTAAAAAACCCATCCTGGATAATAAAGATGATACAAAGTTGCTGTTAAGGCTAACTAGTAGAGTGATTTTATGCCTGTTGTCTCGAATTTGAACTTTATAAAATCAGTTTAAATGGAAAACTGTTTTGCTTTGATTTTTTTTTATTTGTTTTGTTGGTTTTTTTTTTTCCCCCACATTACAGGCTAAGATCAACCAAGAAATTTATGTATTTCTTTACCAATTCTTATTTTTCTTTTTAATAGCAACTTATTCTTTTCCCTAGTGTTTGGGGGAAACTTTCTGAGTAGAAGACTGACCTCTATGCTAACTTTTCCCTGTGGCCACTTGAAATTTTGGATACCCATCTTAGAGCAAGCCACTCTACACCAGCTTTAGTGAGCTTCACATAATGGAACTGCTCTAAGAAGACTCCATAACTGCAAGAAATCTCCTTCTTGATTTTCTTTCTAATTTTTTTTTTTTTTTTATATATTTACCCTTGAAAGTGTGTTATTCTGAAAGGTTTCTGAGAGAGAAACTGGGTCTTGATATGTTCATCCATATAAACAAATAACATCTCAAAGAATATATATTTCACTAAAAATTGCTTAACGCTGTTCTATTCCTCTCTGTAATTTAATCAGTCATATAATACCTATAGCTAATTGCTGGTCTTAATGGTCTTAATTAATACTGTCTTTGCCTAGACTAATTTTGTTTTCTTCCCTTTGGAAGCATAAAGTATCAGGAATATTATATAAAGTACAGAACTTCTTTGCAACTACTGTGAGTTCATTAGATATCTTTTGAGAACTTTATTCTGTATTCTCCTGTGTGATTTGGGGTTTTTTACCCTCTTAGAAGACAAAGGTGAGTTGTCATTCACAGAAAGATGTCATGCTGTTAGAGTGGTCAAGAACTGAACGACAGCTTTGTATGGACTGTGGTACTCAGCAAATGGGCCAGACAGAGCCCCATCCATCCCACTTCAGTGTCTCCAACAGCAGTCAGTAGAGGAAAATACTTAGGAAAATAACAATACAAACAGAGAACACAAATAATTCCTTTCACAGTACAGAAATAGCCAGTAATTTCCTGAGCTTGCAGCTGAATTCACACTGTTGCAATTGATATTTATCTAAGTATGTAAAGTGCATGGATTTGCATAATACATTTTTAACCTCTGAAAGCCTGTGCAAGTCAGATGTCTAAGTATATAGAAGCACATGGGAATACAGAGATTTGATCTTCTTTTCATCTTTGTTTCCAAATGCTGTATGCTTGCTTGGCAAACATCAGCAATAGATTTCTAGAAGAGTTAACACAGATTTACATCATACGATTTCAGAATTTATGCATATAAATCATTTTTTAAAAGTTATATTTAGTGAAAAGTTCAAGTGTAGTGTGCAGATTGCCAGTATTGCATCTCAGATTAGTCTCAACAAAAGGGCACAAAAGTATATATTTAAAAAAACAGTTAAGTTTTTAATAAATGTCTGTTTTCAAATGTGTTCTAAGCTTAATGTAATGTTTCAGATCTATAGGCTAACATTGCTGCTTCAGGTTAGCAAGGATAGATGATTACCTTGTAATTTCCATAAGGATCTGTGTTATTCCTGTCAGACAAGTTTATATCTGCAGCCACTGAGGAACATCTTCCATGTCTTTCTTTTCCATTTCCCTATTATTGCTCTGGCTTTTTCTTATTGAAAAGGAAGCTTAAATGGGAGTTACAAGAGAGAGAAAGGCAGTTGCTTAGGAGTTAGGCACACTCAGATCACTTAAGGCACTGATGGCAGATTTTGTGCTGCAATTCTTTCCCTCAACTGAACCATAGACAGCTTGGAATTAGACCTGTGCTAACTTTTTTGGGGTGTTTCCTTTATTCTTTAGTATTTCCTAGAGCTCATTCAATGGTTTTAGGTTTGTAGGATGTTTTTGTCAGTTCAAAGGTATTCTTTTATGGAAATATATTTTGCTTTTATGAGACATGCAACTACCATGCTCTTTGAAAACAGATTTTAGACTACTACAAGAAGTATTTGAAAGCATTGTGCCAGCGGCATTTAAGGTATTCAGTTCACTGGATTTTAAGCTCTTTTTAGATGAAAAAGTTATTTTATCTCCAACTCAAAGTGGATTTTTCTTTCTTATGGTTGATTTTGGTAACCTCTGAAATATTCTGTGACCTGTGGGTAGCAATATTCTGGTCAGAACTGTCTAGGGTTGTGTTGACACCTGCCATGTACCTTCCTATTTTGGAAGCATTTTAAAGTCCTTAGAAGGCACAATGTATTAATAGTTTCCAATAAACATTAGAGTATTAAAAGTTTTAGTTTAGCTATTTTTATCAACCTAAACCATTAATTTTAGTTGACAATTTAAAATAAATTTAAAATAAAATATGTTTCAAATAACACCCTTTTTTACACTTGTTTTTTCTTTTCCTCTTTTCCCTATTATCAAGCAGCAGAAATTACAGAAATTAGAACAAAAATCTCAAAATTGTAGTTTCAGGTTAGGTTAAATTATTTCTGATATTTTATAGCCATGGCAGTAGTTATTTTTTTAGCATGTTAGCCAAAATCAGTAAAATACTATCCTAGCAGAAGTGCTTTATATTTCATCTGACCTATGGTTCCCATCTCTTCCTATCATTGTTATTTTTATCGGGGATTTTTTTTTTTTTTTTTATTCAGATAATGCTAAAAAATATGACATTTTGTTACTTTGGTATATAGATTTCCTCTTACACCATCAAAAAAGTCCAAAGTTCTCCACCTCCACTGCTCTTGAGAGTGTTAAATGTCTGGTGTGATGGTAATTACCAAATTGCCATGTATCACACTACAGCAACTGTAAACAATGTGAGAGCCTCAAAAATTAACTATGTGTCTATGACATTATTTGTCATACTGACCTAGAAGCTGATCTTAGGAAAAAAAAAAAAAAAAAAGGTGTTAATTTACAATACTGAATAAAAAGAACAAGTGCAAATCCAGCCCAGGATTTCGTGGAGACCATGCAACATGCATAGCAGAAAGTAAAGAGGATTTCATGGCACACATAAAAAAATGTATTGACTGGATATTGAACAGGAACTACAAAACTGGAATTATTTGCTGATGAAGACAGGTTTGAGCTGTGCTAAGCAGAGGGAGACAGAATGGAGCTAATTAAGATCAAATCTGTCCAAGAGGGAGATCACTGACTGCCCATTTACTAGTTACTGGAAAGCAGTCATGAAGGAAAATGTGAGTTGAAGAAGTAGAGTAAAAATATGATCTGTAGAACACCCAAGCATCTGACATTTTGCCCTCAGAGATGTACAAGTGGGTACCTGCCTGCCTGTCTGTAGACAGCTGATGTGAACAGGAAGAATTAATGCAAAAGGCATGTCCACCAGAGTCAAGAAGAAAATTTTATGGCTGAGGCAAAGATGTCAAATCCTGTTTGGTTTGTTGTCTTCTCATAGCATCACCAAACAGTACATGTTCTTGGGGCAACGTGCCGCTACATTTGGTACAACCTAGGATGACATGAGCATTTCAGGCACAGACTTGTGTAGTAAACTAACCTGGAAATAACTGCCAAAGGAAAAAGTTATGATGAAACACTGAGGAGCTAGAAACATAGCTGAAAGATAAGTGCAGGACAAAGGTTTGGTCAAGGGTTAAAGAGAAAGAATAAACCTGAAGATGTTTACTCTTCTGTTTAGTTATTGTATGCTGAACAGACTACATTACGCAATGTATGTCTTTATGAAACAAATATTTATACATAAAATTGGGTTCTGTCCTTTCAACTTGACATCAGGCGTCCATGCCATTCATGCCAGGTCTGTGGTCAGAGACAAAAAGTGAAAATACAGGAAAAAGCATCTTGGAAATCAATTGATTCACCCACTGGTAGCTGATACAAAATAGCTATGAAGAGTTATAAGCAGCCAACTTATTACTTTTCATGCCAGCTTCTCGCCATAATTATGTTCTGCTTGAGATAAACTAGTGTATACAGTTTGTATAATACATTGCTTCCTATTACTGAACATTTATCCTACTCAGTTCTTGTGGAACCTTTCAGATACAGCCCAGGGACATAGTGGAGTCACCATCCCTGGAGGTGCTAAAGGAAAGACTGGGTGTTGCACCTAGCACCATGGCTCATGGTTGAACTCAATGATCTCAGAGGTCTTTCCCAACCTAATTGGTTCTGTGATTCTCTTTTGCTGAAGTTAATGAAGATACTTCAAAATACCCAACCAAATCAATACATACGAACTATTGTGAGGGAACCCAAAAATATTTTGAGCTTTAAATTCTCAACTGACTTGCATTTCAGTGAGTTAAAAATGCTTATGCTGCAAGGGATTCAAAGTGGTATACAAATGATAAATGAAACTAAGGATTGAGAAAAAAATGACTGAAGCATCTTCTATAGAATAAACAACTAGAAATAACAACGTAAACTCTAAAGAGATATATCTAAAAAAAGACATAAAGAAAAATTCAGAATTTTTTATTTCTTCTATTCATTTCACTTCATGTCATGTGCCAGTTATTGCTATTTTATAGTAGAGTGTTTAAGCCTTGATAATAGAGTACACAAGAAATAGACATCCCTATTTCTACGTCCTTTTTCTCTTTGGTCTTAATCAAAAGTGACTTCACAAATTGTAAACTTTTACTTATAACTCTGTGTCTTTCCTATTAGGTAGAAATATGGCTGAAGTTTACTTCTGGCTCAGCCAGGCTAAGAAAAATTTTGCATTCTTAATTCACAGCAGGATCAGTAGACAAAGCACTATATAATATACTATACTGGCCTTTAACATAAAAACTTTCATTTTTACCAAAGAGACTTCATGGCAGATTTCCTCAATATGCATACTGGGACTTTTTCTATACTATTTCAACTAGAACTGACAACAGGGACACTTTTACATTTAAATTTACTGTACATTAAAGTTATTTATTGTCAAATTTGACTTATTCCCTTACAGAGAAAAAGTTCAAGGACCATTTAGCTTTCTGCAGAATAAAGAAACAATCAGCTATATTTTCTAGGGCTCCACATATCCTTTACCTAACAATGAAAGTGTCTCAGCTGTGAAAGTTTTTCCTATAAAATGAGTATGAGACACTATGAGATATTACTATAAGAAATGTTTTTGATAGAGCTTCCTTACAAAGATTCTACCAAGAAATTCATAGGCATAATTTGAACAGGCTATATCAGTCTGCAACAATAGAAAAAAGAAGGCCAGAACACTTTCGCTTCTTTATTTACTCTGGCAGTCAGATATCATTAAGATATTGACCACCAAAGTAAGAAGTGTCATAAATAAAATCTGTTCCTTTTCAATAAAAACATTGGCTTTAGAGAATGCCATCATCGTCACTCTTACTAGGTGGAGGAATGATTAATGGTAATTCTCATGAACAGAAGCATTAATGGTAAGTAGAATACAATAAAGAACTTCCTTTTCCATTAAAAAAAGGAATTGGGAATTTATACCTACACCAAAATATATGTGAAATTAGAGGTCTGAAATAATTCATCAGCATAAAAGCAAAAAAACAAAAAAACAAAAAAACAAAAAACACCAAAAAAACAAACAAACAAACAAAAAAACAAAACCTTTTTGTATTAGCAATATTTGGCCATAAATAACTGACAACAAAGGCAAAAAATATCAGTACTCATATGAAAATCAGATCAGATTTAAATCTTACCATAAAAGCCAAAATTAAGAAGGCTTATTAACTTGATATCCTTTCTTTTCCATGACCACAAAAGAAAAATATAAGCATACATTCCCAAGATCCACTTCCAAGGGCTACAGTGGTGATCCTCCTGGAATGAGAGCAAAACCTACTACTGTGACCTCATGATTGCAAGTACCAGCATACAGCACACAGGTTTCCTGTAGGAAAAGACAATCAATTAAACAAGCATGGTAATTGAAGTCTTTTCATTCTCAGGATACAGGATACGGGTTTTTTTTTAAAGAGCATATCAGGTACCAAAACCCCCATCCTTTTAGAAAGGTGGTATGGCACTAGCGAGGGAAGACCAGGAATGAAAGAGGGGGAATATTCCTTGATTTGGACGACTCTTGTGAGATGACCACATTCTTTTCCAAGCATGAATCCTACAAAAACCCAGCCAAGGACAGGTAAAATACAAAAAATCCCAACCATTTGGTCTATCCAATTTGCATTCATGTAGGCCTGGGAGAATACTGCCTTCAGAGGCTGGGTTAGGCAGAATATTGTTCAAAACTAGGGTAAGAAAGTTCAAAACTAGGGTAAGAAGAAACAAAAAGGAAAAAGACAGAAGAAAATAACGATGCTATGACCAGGTTTCAGACTAGGGTAGTGTTGATTAAGAAAAGTAATCAAAGCAATTTTCCTGCACCATTACTCTTCCTCGAGTGGAGCAAAATCATATTTGGTCTAGGAATATGAGTTAATAATTAAACAGGAGACTTTTCAAGCAAGGTTCTTAATATGATTTAAAAAGCCAGAGCTTTCAAAATTGAGTGTAGGGAGCTATTCATCACACCTTCCTTTGTGTCTTTCACAGAGATTTTTTTTTCTTTGCATCTTCCACATAAAAAATTGAAGGAAAAAGTTGTCTATGGGAGGACACTCAGACATTACCATATGTGTATTGTTAAAAGACAGGTAAACTTCCTGACTGTTCTCTGAGCACTAGAACAGTACAATTTGTTCTAAATCAGTGACATGTTGATGAAAGGAGTTGATTGAACCATTATCAGACTATGTTGTTTAAATTTATGAGCTCTCTTATGGAGATGAGTTTCTGAATATCCTGTTTGCTGGTTTGCTGGCACAGCTAAAAAGATTCCTCATTTCTTTACATTGTTGCTGAATTTAATAGAACAGGGGAAAAGTCAGTGGGAATAAATTACTAACAAAGTAAAACTGCTTATAGAAGGTAGGCAGGCAGACAGGAAGGAAGGCAGGCAGGCAGGCAGGCAGGAAGGCAAGAAGGAAGGCAAGAAGGAAGGCAGGAAGGAAGGCAGGAAGGCGGGAAGGCAGGAAGGCAGGAAGGCAGGCAGGAAGGAAGGCAGGCAGGCAGGCAGGCAGGCAGGCAGGAAGGCAGGAAGGCAGGAAGGCAGGAAGGCAGGAAGGAAGGAAGGAAGGAAGGAAGGAAGGAAGGAAGGAAGGAAGGAAGGAAGGAAGGAAGGCTGGCTCAGAGGAGATTTCCATTTAGATAAAGACATTTTTGAAGCCTGAAATATTTTGCATCTCTTTCAAAAAACTAAGAATTCGATTTCTCTGGTTTTATATGCATGAACAGCTAGGGTTTAATCTGCTTTCAAAAAGCAATGTGGTTTTTGATGTACCACTTTACTCCAAGACATTCAAATTAGATCAAAACTTCACCACTGCTTTTTTTTTGAATTTTGGGTTGTGCCAATTTTTTGTTGTTATTGTTGTTCCTCTTCCTGAATATTAGCTTGATTTTACAAATACAAGAGTCTCAGACACGCTGTTTCTGTGCTGCTGAATGAGTAGAATTCAAACATGAAGCCAAATTACGTTTTCTGCATTGGAGAACCATTTTATTCATTCCATGCGACAAAACTGAGAAGCAGCATATAGACATAAGGAGTTTGGGCTCAGTCATGAATTTGAATCTGGATCCCAGGCCTCCACCTATTTAATCTCATGCCTTTATTCTTTTTTGCCTTCAATCTTGGAAAAATAAAAAACACAAATACAGAACTGGAACATTGTGCAGAAAATGTCAGAATTGGAAAGCAGTCTGCTGTATAATAAAACTAAATAACAGTATGGAAATGTAGTGCCCTGTAACTGGTAGACTATGGTTTGCCACACAATCTCATTTAGAATGTAAAATAAAAGCTGCAGAACCTGAAAAAATTGGTCCAAATTTTCAGAGACAAAAATGGTCGGGACACAGTAACATTCAATGTAAAATGAAGCATCTTTTTTCCCCCAAGTTCTCACCATAGGAAAAACTAAAACCATAGTAGAGATTCAATTTAATCTTGTAGGGTCAAAAGTCAGGATCTTTCCTCTCTCTAGCTCTCTATTAGTTCAAAGTCCCTTGAGATATTTTTATTTTTTTCAGGATTTTATGTGGCAATTTTGTTTTTTCCCCCTCAATAAGTCATTATGTTAAAAAAATATAACAATGGGAAATACTCATTTCTTCCTCCTAGGTCAAGGGTTTCCAACCACACCGATGTAAAAAACAATTAACTTTTGTGTGCCTGCTTATCTCTTGTAAGTCCATCTAAATATGAAAAGCAGCAGCTAACAATCTGCAATACCATCCCAAGTGCACTCTTGTTAGACTGTGTTGCAAACTTTGTAGTCATTAGTGGAATCTTGTGCTCAGCTGTTTTCTTCACTGAATAAAAAAATGCTCAGAGAAAATAATATAGATAAAAAGATCATAGAGAACATTTCTGTCTACAACCTCCTGTCTTTCTTTGTCCAATGATTAAATAAAATATATAAAAAATTCACATGCTATAAAAATAAAACCAGCATTATTTTGTCATGCATTAATGTTTGTTATACATCAGTTCCCTAAAAGAGAGTTATTTGACTTTTTTTTTTCAAAGCTCATTAACAAATGTATTCCAATATTATCTTTATATAAGTATATTGAGTTTATGTAAAAATGAAAGTAAATTTTATTTTGTTTCTAATACCTTAAGCAAACCAATTCTTCTTCCTTTTCTTTTTTTCCCTCTAAATTTATTCTTTATATATGGATCTTGTCATAATCAAAAATAAACTTTTACTCATATGCAGATCTGGTTGCTGATCCAGCATATGAAAAATAATCATGGACTATAATGCACTTTTATTAACTAGTTCATTCTCTTACTGTCTTTCAATGACTGTGATTCAAATAAAATTTTATTCAAATAGTTTCTCAGTCTCATTTCTCTATTGTCTGGTGATAATTTTGTTTATGATACCACAGCAAATTTACGCAACTTAGACTGTTCTCACATGATACCACAGCCTCATTTACACAACTTGGACTGTTCTTACTAAATGCTCATATCAGAATCTTAATTATTTGGATTCTCTTGCCAAGGGTTCAAATGATGCAGTAAAAAAAAAAAAAAAAATCTTTAGCCATCTAATTGACAAATAAGAAATTACAGACAGAAAAAAAAAAAAAAAAAAAAAAGAAGTCGTGGCAATATGTAGTCTGAATCTCCTAGGCCTGAAGTTTATGAGTTTCTAGACTCAGTTTGTTCGTGATGTTTTGATTTAGGAAGACCTGGTTCTCACAGGCTTGACAAAAACATTGCAAGTGTTATTGTAACAAGAGTGATGTTTTGGATTCCTTTCTGTGGGATGGACCTTCCCTCTGTCTTTCAGTTTTTGGCCAATGGGATGAGGAGTTCTGGCACTCTTCTGACCAATGAGAGTGGACTGTTCAAAAAGGTATATAAAGGGGGTCTGGAGTTCAATAAAATTGGAGTCAGATGATTTTTGCTAAATGAGGTTTGTGTTGTTTGTTACTCGCCACAGCAACAGCAATATTGGTTCAGAATTACTATTATTCTTTTCTATATATGTTGTCCTTGAAAATAAGCCTTCTGATTTGTTTTAGTATAGTGGAGTCAGTTCTCATGAATTGTAAGATAAACAAGAATCATGTTTGCATTCCTTTGTAAAAGACGTCACCTGATGGACTTCTCAAGTGACCAGTGAAGATGGAGAGGTGGTAACTACTCTGTCCAATCTCTGATCACTGTCCAGAAAATTATATATATGAGGTCAATAATAAATGGGAGACTTCTTTTCTTCTTCTCTACCTGAACACCCGTTGTGTGTGTTACTGTGTATTTCTATCTGTGGCACAGTAACATATATACTTATGCAATATCTCTATTTCGACTATGAATGTCTCTGGCTAAAACAAATCTAGCTGGATATACTGAAAGCTTAGATGTAACTAAGAACTGATCTCTTTTTTCAAAGGAAATACATCTATAATTTTATCTAAACCACCTAACTGATCGAGGACAGAGTCCAAGTTAAGCAATTCATCCAGCTAAGCATGACTGTAGTGTTCCTAAACCCTTCAGGATAGAAATAAAATTTGAAATATGTTAAGTGGCAAAATTAGTTGTTAGAAGTGTATGGGGATAAAAATAAATCAGAATGACAAGTTTAGGTACAGAATCTAATAGTTACCCAAAAAATGAGAGATTGAGGGTTTATAATTGTTTTGTATATTTTTTACTTTCACATTGTTGTTTATCAAAGAGAATGAAACTAGCAATTAACAAATAGTGAATAAAATGGGTATTTTATAGCCATTAAAGTTTCTTAGCACCATTTGAACTTGAATAAATTGAAAAGATGTTAGGTGAGATGCTATGAAAATTTCCCTTTTGTAATTTTCCCATAGGAATTCACAATACTAGACAACTTTTTCTGAATCTATATCAGACTTAATAGAGGAAAAAAATCTGTATCACATACATATAATACATTGAATGAACAATTCATTTTTCTTTCCTAGTAGGAAGGTGATGAAAGATGGAAGTGAATAAAAGATGAAAAAAACAGAATAACTTTCATTATAATGCAGAAAGATTACTGTATTTGAAAGACTCAGTGTCTTTCCTAGAGTATTTCAAATCCTTGCATACCTATTTTCTTACAACACTATTTTCTCTTCAAAGATTCATTCTGAATAGAGGTGCTGAAATAGCAAGCACTGGTAAGACAGAAGTAAACTTACTTCTGGATCTTTTTTTTCTTCCAAAATCTTGGATAATAATTTAAAATGTGTGACAGTTAATAAGAGGAAGAATAATTATTCAGAAGCAAATGACTGGGAGGATCATATTTTGCCTGGACATTACTGAGGTTGAACAAGAATATTTTTCTTTCCTCTCACAATGTAAGTGCAAGTCCTTCAGCCTCAGACTACTGAATTATACAGTTCTGGCTGTGTCAATGTGCAGAGCTTTCTAGGATAAGTGGGATATCTAGGAGGGAAGGAAAAATGATACACTTCCCCACCACAAGGAAGCAGTGCAATGCACACTGCCTCTCTGTTAGATCCACAAAAAACATGTCCAGGGTATTCCAGTTCTTTATACTCACGTGATTTGTCACTAGGGAAGGCAGTGTCATCTGTTGCAGAACGAGTACTTTACAGGATCATTAAGGCATTTCATTCATGGTCAGGAAGGCATGAATGCCTTTTTTTTGCATCTTTAAGCAAACATATATTCAAAACGTATATTTTCCCTTAGAGATTGAAAGCAAGAATTTGGTTAAAATAACCAAATGGCTTTTAGCTACTTGTAATATGTATTATCTAGGGACTCACTGATACTTCGACCATGAATAAATGTTCTCAGACTGTGACAGTATTTTTGTGGCTTGTACTACTGATTCCTTTTAGATGATTTATGTCAGGATAATGTTATGCTTTAGCATAGAGTATTTTATTCTGAGAATAAAATTTTCAGACTGTATTTCAACTCTGTTTATATATTTGGATATGGCCCATGTGCACATATGCTGTAAAATATGTGGCTTGATTCCATAGCTGTTACCTACATAGGCAGCACCCAGTAGTGCAGAGGGAGAGATCATAAAAGTCTTTTATATAACTTCATTGTCCCTCCAGTTCCTCTTCCTATCAGCCATACAGCTATTCATTTATCAGTTCTCAACTAACATGTTCTTGAAGTTTTCAAGTGATTTCCCATCTTCTCCAGCGCCTATTTCAAATGGAAAGAACACAGCTTTACTATGCTTTATAAATGTTTCTCCATCTAACTAATCTCTCTTAACAAGAGTTTGACAGTAAGTGTCAACAAAATAGTTAATGCTTGTTCTTGAAAACTTTTGAAGTTTTCAATAAAGTAAATATGAGTAGAAGAAGAGTCCTCAGTACATAGAACTTTTCAATAGGAAAATTATGTTCTGAAGCCTGACTTTGACTACAGTTTCAGACTATTCTTCAAGCATTTCTCTTGAATAAGCTGTTTCTCTCTGCACACTTGCAATTCAGTAACAACAATAGAAGGAGTAAAGAAAGCCTCTTAACACTTCAGTTTTCTCGATGTTTTATTCACTCGTCATCTCCAATTAAGATCCACATATATTTTCAAAAGTTTTAGGGTTTTTCTTACATAATTTTCCTTGGTTTTGAAGAAAACAGAAGTTGGTAAATTTTGCTTCTTCAAAATACTTAAGATTTTTTAAGTAGAGCCATATTCTTTTCCCTCTGGGACTCATTTTCTTCTTTGCACCCCAAGTACTCTATTTTTATTTCAGTAACTTTCTTCTCCAGTTGTTCAACTCCAGTTTAAATAGCCCATCTTACAAATAATATTGAAATCTGTAAAAGTCATGGACTATTACAGAAGAGTGTATGGTATAGCTGGGTCATTGTAGCTATGGGTCTATTTACAATGAAAGAAACTTCTGGGCAAAATGTGTTCTGGACAGTATATAGATGATTCTATCTCTTTTCCACAAAAATATTGTTTATAAAATTGGGGTAGGTCAGCATTTGATCATACTGTGGATCTCCACTTTGTGACCTGTTACATCATCCCATAGTATCCAGTGTTATACACAGTAAAAATGTCCATTCATATTCTCCTTTTTATTCACCGTTAGACTTTTTCTCACTTACACTGCTGAACACAAAATATTAGCTCCAGCTTTTAAAGTTTGTTGTTCAAACTGTATTTGTTTCTTTGCATTCAGAAAAAGTTGACTTTGAACAGTGACTGGTACAGGACTTTAAGATAAATGTTGATGTTTGGCATTGTTTGCATATCCTAGTATTGTGACTAATTTCCTATATTTCCTGTAATGAAATGTAATGACTTGCTCTGCTGTTGCCTCCCACAAATCAATAACAGATGATCCAGAATTAATGCACTCTATAGTTTAGTTGAACACTTAAAACAAGAAATAGGCCTTGAGCACTTTGGGACATAATCCAAATGGTTGGACTTTAAATGTGAAATAATTACACTGTGAAAGTAATTTTTCCTCATAATTGAGATAAGCCCATAACTACACTTCAGTCTTACTATAAAACTATTCTCAAGAGGGAAAAAATGGTTGTGGTTAAATAACATTGTGTAATATGGGTTAAAAGAAAAAAAAGAAAATTGTGAATTTTCATTCAGCACAGGAAATTGAATAAGCATTAAGTAAATGCCTCAATTTCAAATTAAGTGATTACTTGTAAGAGTCTCTGAGAATTCATGGATGAATCCTCATTAATAGGAAGCAGGTGGAAGTGAAATTCATTAACAAGCAGTCTCTCTCATAGTTCTTCATGGTATAGATGTAGGTCACAGCCTAACTGTGCAGTGTAAGAGGAAACCGAAACAGCCTTTTGAAGTGTTCAGAAATGGATTGCAAGCAAACAAGGTGTAAAAAAACCTGATTGATCATGCATGAATTTATAAAAAACAAAGGTGTAGAAATGTCAGACAAACTCTTTTTTATCAACATATGCTCATTGAGGGTGAAAACATGGGAATGGAATTTGCAGAATAGGTGGAGAGTGATTATCATTTACATTGAACCTTATTGTGCTTTCTGTGTATTTGTGTAGATGTTGAACCTCAGTGCTCTTAAGTATTTCTCTTCCTAAATACACACTATTATTTTATGTTTGATTTTTTCTGTGATCATGACATAATCATGTATGAGGAGGAATAACTTCAAAGGTGATAGCAAAGAATATCCCGCTAACAGTCCTTTCAGAACTATTAAAATGTCATTATATATTTGGGGAAGGTAGAAGTGAAGGAAAACACAATGGTCTGGCAAATCACAACTGTGTACCTTTTTGCAAATAGCTTACAACTCAAGTCTTTTAATATTTTTAGTACTGCACTCAAACTATGGGGATACTTAATAGTAATGGTTGCATGAGTCATATGTTCTTTTTTATGCTTTGAGTTTTAATAACAATGATTTCAAACATGAAAATATTACCTGCCTAATGATGGAAAATGCTGCACAGATTAACTTTCAAGTAAACATTTAGAAAAAAAAAAGAAAAGCAACTGAATAAAGTCATTACATAACAAATAGCACAGTTACATTTTTAGCAGGACCTATTTATTCAGAAACAGTCCATTTGTTCTTTCATTTGGCCAAAATGATAAATAATATAAAATAATATTTCAGCGTCTTTGCTCCATGTAGGATCCAAATGGGTCTTTTAAAAAATGTCCTGGACAACATAGAATAATAAATTTAATTAAGTTAGAAGGGACCTCAAAGGTTCAACAACCTCAGAAAACCAGAGCCAAATAGATCAAGATGTTCAGGAGTTCTTTAGGCTATTCTATTAATCTCTGAAGGTGTAGGATTCTGAGTCCCTGCTCAACTCTTAGATTGCACCAATCTCATGAATATAAATGAGTTATCTCTGCTTCTCCTTGTTTAATATGTGTTCCGGTCCCAGTTGTCACTGTGGTCCTCCACTAGACTCATTGCAGTGTGAAACATCTTTTCTTGTTTTAGGATCCCTAAACTAAGAAATAAGAACACTCTGAATGCCGCTGACATTCAGCTTGTTGTTTGCCATGACTACCAAGTCCTGCAAAGGTCTTTCTGAGTCTTGCAGAGTTCCTCTGTCTCCATCCAAGGCCCAGACTACAACATGTGGTTATTTCAAGCCAGAAGCAGACATTTCCATCAGTCTTTGTTGAACTTCAGGGTGTAGTTTCTATTAGCTTTTCACCAGGGTCGAGGTTGCTCTTCAGCTGTCCTGCCTTATAGAATGTTGATCACTCTTTCCCCCACATCCACAATCCATATACAGTTTGGTGTCAACCTTTAAAATTCTTTAGCGTGCACTGTCTCTCTCCAACTGTGTCATTATCAGAGACACTGAACAGTATTGACCCCTGAGGAACACAGCTTATAACTTGCCGCTAGTCTGTTTGTATATTCATTGACTTCAAGCATTGGAGCCCAATAATTTAACATATTTTTACTGCATTTGGCAGCCAAGCTTCCAAAACTGTATTTGACTGTCTATAAAGATAGGATGGGAGATCAAGGCAAGGCAAATAACATCTGCTACTCTCCCTTCATTCACAGGAGCAATCATCTCATTGTAGAGCTTTATCGGGTTAGTCAGGCACAAGCTTCTGGTTGTTCCTAATCACTTTCTCTTCCTCTGGGTACCAATACACAGCTTTTAGGAGGAAGCATTCCATGATTTTTTGACTCAGATTTATCACATCACCTTTAGTTCTCTGTATCTCCTTTCATGCCCTTTTTGAAGACAATAATAAGGTTTTCTCAAATATATTCTTTAGATACAATTTCTTTATAGTACAAACAAAAGCCACATTAAATAAATAAATGCTATATTTATACTGCAACAAGCCAAATATACTTTAAATATGTGGGATAATAATCTCTCTTAGTGCTGGTCAACACCTACTTAGAGCATTTACTTGCTTATGTGTGGCTCTGGAGTAATGCCTAAATATTCTGACAGAATCCAATCTGAAAACAAAAAACAATTTATATGCTAAAAAATATTAGTCAAACCTAATTTAGTGTCTTCAACTGGCAAAGCTTCCTCTTAATCCTAAGTATAACATCTCATCCAACATAATTAGCCATCTTCAAATACCTTGAAACCAGAATGCAAATGGCAAAAAACAAACCTAAATAATTAAGTCTATCAATGTACTCTTTGTATTGGATTAACATTAAGGCAAAAAATTTGGTTTTCTATGTGTTCATTATCATTTTTTTTAAACTACACACAGGTTTGTCTCATTATTCTAAAACATTTCTTAAAAATCTTTTGTAGCTCAAACAGTTATATATTGCAAATAAAATTTGATAAGTATAGGTTTATGGAGCGTAGCATACAAATATCACAATATCTTCATCCAAATAATAAAATATGGTGGGTAAACCTCCATATGGAGTGTCTAAGTGTCTTATTCAAAGTGCTAACTTACATCAGTAGAAAATCTGCTCGGAGAGTTAGTACAGCTTATTACAACCGAGAATCTCCCATTGGTGATCAAATTCCTGCTTGGTGGCATATTATTTTTAATTGTGAGGGGAAATTTTCAGTTTCTAAATACCTAGCTACACACAGTTTTATATATGTTCACTTGTACTGGAGGTGAGTGAACCCATAGAAACCAACCTTTTATTTTTAAAATCTTTGAAGTCACATATCTCTCTATGCACTGTTTTACTTTGTTCTGTTAAGCAGGTGTCATTAAGAGCATATATAAATGATATTGTCAGTCTGGAAAAAATTTCACTTTTTCTGACTTTTTACATTGTAGAAATGATTCAGAATATAGCAGGAACAGAATATTGCACCAAGATGGACCAAAGTGCTCATTAGGCCTCATCACTGACTGGAAGAATATTCCAGAAGTTCCAAACTGACAGGATGAAGTGAAGTTATGAACTCAAATTATTTTTAAAACATTCTTTTATCAGAAGGAAAGTAATATATATACTGAATTATATATGCCAAGTAAAGTATGATGATGAATTGTTTGTTTTCTGCCCTATAACTTTTTCTCTGCTATTAGTAAATGTGAAAAAGAACAGTATATTTCAGTTAGTTTATAATGTGGGAATTGTTTCTGTAGCATGTAATGCACAAGATATTCTGCCAGCACAGGAGAGTGATATGAGAACCCTAGGGGGGATTCAAGTGTTTTGTACTTCATTTTTGTTCTCTTTTGATGTCTCAATCCTTGTTTAAATATACTGAAATATATTGCAAGTAATTTTCAAGCTCTTTGTGAGTCATACTTAATAATATTTTGGAACAGAATTTAGAATGTAATATCCCAAACTCCAACTGATCCAACCATAATCCTCTGAGAACTTCTGCAAAACACTAATTCTGTCATTAGAACCAGCTGTGGACACCTAAATGTCAAAAAATTAGAGTCAGTCTCTGCAGCTTATAATGAAACATCAAACTATTGACATAGTTAAGTTACTAGTATAGTTTATCAGCTCTTTTGAAAGACTTTGTTATAACCCAAAGGTTTTTCATTGGTATATACATACATATTTTTCAATAGGTGTATATATAGGACAGTTTTCAATTCAGTCATATCTCTGGATATTCTTGTTGTTATTTAAAAAAATAATTATAAATTGTGCTATGATTGTGATGAAACAAACATTTCTGAATTATAAAAATACAAATTTTTAATGCAGCACACCAATGCTGTTTGAGGTCTCAAACCAGGAGGTTCCCATTTAGGAAATCATAAGACACATTCTTTGAATACACTTGTCTTGACATTAGAGAAACACTGGGGGCTTGATATCAGGAAAAGGACTGAATTATATTTTTCTTAGGCCTATCTGATTTGCAATTGTAAAAATATGAAATTATGTGATATATCAATGCTCATGATTCACCAGGTTCTAACTCTAAGACTCCACTTTCCTATAGATTTTTGCAAAGTCATTATTCCCTAAGTTACCTTATAGCCAAAACTTAAACATTCCTTTATTTAGAGGTTCAGGAACAGATCTGATGGGTAGACTGCTATAGGGCAAGGAACTCAGGTCTTCCCTACACTGAGCAGCAAAAAGAGACACAAAAAATTTGTTCCTGTATACAGGTAAGTGTTTAAACCTGAGGAGTTTTAACTGTATTTTAGAAATAATAAAAAAGATGTTTTATGATGAAACTCTCCTAAACAGAAAATTTATCAAATTTTCCTATTGGTCTGTTCCTGCCTAGTTTTTCTGATATCACCCTTGTACTTCAGAGGCAGTATGTCTGCTTTTTCTTTGCTTATTGACAGCTGTGAATTAAGTGACTTCCTTCAGTCAATGAGGAGCTTAATGGGCACATTGGTTCTGTACTGATCCTATGGAAAACCTGGAAGGTTCTACATATCCTTTTGAACACCCGCAGCTTGTGGTCTCATGGCAAGGCAAGTTAGACTGAATGCTTTAGCTCAGAATTTCCACGTATTAATGATGCTGTGGTCTCTTTCACTTTTCATGATAAATTTGAAATCCTTAGGTTGGTAATGCAATGTTTTGAGTAACATTGCAACATTTTTCCGTATTTCTAGACTTGAACTTTTGACATGTACTTTGGGATTTAATTCCTGGTTAATGGTATTTTCAAGATTTGCAATTTTGTGTCAACAATGTATTGTAATATGGAAGTACTTCACCTTCTCCAAATGAAGTTCAATTCCAAAATTAGTTTTCAAGTGCAAATGAAGAAGAACAGAAATTAGAACATGAAATTAATGTTCATTTTAAGATCTTCACACAAATCAATGCCACTGACAAGTTTTGAGCAGAGTGAGAATGACAGGACTTTTGAAAGTCAGGCAATTAAATTATCTGGAAGAGATACATGAAGGAATTTATAGAGCCCTTTCCAGTCCGTTTGAAACCTCTAATGCTTATGTCTACCATAAAAAGCACAGTTCACTTAGTTTATTTCAAAATTATGCATTTATTTTACACAAGACTAAAATGCAGAATAGTTAATTTAAATATATAATTTATTTTTTACATGATCAGCCTTGTAAAAAATTACGAATATTTAAACAAAAATATAAAACTTGTAAATACATAAAAATTACCACAGTCTTAGTAGCTTATGTAAAATATATCACAATGATTTTTCTCTCTATAAAAAACTACAGAAGATATTTGGGTGACTACTTCTCTAGTGGAAATAGCAAAATTGGATTTATAATACAAAATATTGAAAAGCTAAAGCAAGTATTCCTGAAACAACCTTGTGATTTATTATTACTTTCTGCTGACTAGAATTGTCATATTATAATTTCATTTCTGAAATATTTTGCATCTATATTTATTGCAAAATAAGAAATATTGTATGCCTTTAGATTTGCAAACAACTGTTGCTGTTACTAGGGCTTTACTTAGAGCTCTTCCTCTAAAATGGCTTTTTTTTTTTCCTACATAAAAAAATGATTCCTCACACAGGAATTCTGTAGTGGCAAATACATTAAGAAAGGTAGATTTCTGGAATGTACTTTCCTGTGGCTGCTGATGGTACCCAGGACACCCACTAAACCTTGTCCAGTTAGCTGTTCTCATGCCTTGTTGACTGCCTGCTGATAATGACTGGACTGTTTGTCCTCACTTTGCTGATCACATCGCTCTCTGGAGAATAAATTTATTGATTCATTGATGACCCTTTTAATAATGCAATTACATTTCATGCCGCTTAACTGTTTCACTGCTTCTGTTGATTGTCCATTTATTGATTTCATTTGCTCAGCTAATTTTTAATCCTTTAACTTTGCCTGTTTAATTTCACTCCATTACCTGTGTATTTTACTTATAATGAGTTTTACAACCTAATTGACTCTGTACCAACATGATTTTCCCACTTAATTAATTGTGTATTTATACAATTAATTGAATGGATTATACACCCCTAATTAATTGATTACTGCTTAATCACATAATTTCCTGGTGCTGAGGTGCAAAAAATTTGGTGGTCATAATCACATTCTGCCAGTATTTGCCCACATTTAACCATGTTTCCTTTATCTTTCCTACTTTCCTTCATCTATCACCATCTACTGTACCTTTTTAATGCCCCATTGTTTCACTTTACTTTTTAATTTTAATTAAATACTCATTAGTCTCTAATACTGTCAGTACTTTATGAATTCCATTATAAGTTCTAATTAAATTTTTATTCAAATTCTGCTGCATCTAATTGGAAGCTAAAGTATTCTTGTGCAAGGAACCTGGACTTAATCCCAGATTATCATATATTATTCTAGATTAATCTTGGTAAATTAACTGAAATAATTCATGGAAATAAAACCAAAAAAAAAAAAAAAAAGGATTAGGTCATAGGACTATGGCAGCATAGTCAGGAATCCAAGTATTTTTCCATATAGATCTCTGCAGAGGGCTATAAAATACTGCTATCTGTTTATTCCTATGAATCTTAAAGAGAGCTAACATTATAGAAGTGCCTCACTAAAAGTAATCTATACCACAGCTCCTTAAAAATTTTCTGAGAAAAATAGATATGACTTTGAATGTCTTAAAGATGAGACGGGACCCAAGTTTTTAAATGTCTTGCAAGTATATTTTCTTTTTTTTTTTTTCCCTTTTTTTTTTTTCTTTTCTCTCTACTTAAAAGATCTTAACATCAATGCTTCCTTCCCAATTTCAGAGCTTTTCACAGTTATGCATCTCACTTCTGGACTGAGCCTAGTCTTTGAAGCCCAAAGAGATGGAAGTCCCTTATGTGCAGAAAGAACTCTCTGCAGACTGCTGCAAATAGAAAATGTCTTGATAATATGGATGGATTATGTGGATGTGCCTTTCAAGGTTTGTAGTGCATAGACACAATATTTCATGCTTTCTGAACCATTTTGGTGCAACCAAGGAGAGGTTAAGAAGCAACTAAGTCGACTTGTTGAGTGTCTCTGAAAAGAAAGATTTTACCGAGTTTAACTGAAGGGAAATTGAAAAGGATTTGACAGACAGAAGACTAAAATTACTCCTCCAGAGAGAATACCCTAATGCAACTGTACTTCAAACACCTTCACCTTTCTCTCACCTGCTGTATTGGGCTAATTTATTTATGATAAAGCAAAAAATTTAATTATAAATATTAAACAGCTAGTGGCATGTCTTCCAAGTTACAGATTCTGCTATCAAATTAAATTTTTTGTTTCTAATTTACTTAAAAAATATTGTGAACAAATATAACTGTGCCAGCTGGCAACATATTATTTCCCCCATGCATAACAGAGATAGAAAAAACATTGTTATAACATTATGCCAATAGGGATACACACACAAATTTTGTGTTATTTAGTCAAAAAGGCTGAAATGCTGCATTCCATTTCTGTTCTATTATGGGCAAAAATTATGGTAATGTGGGCAGACACAACTAATGTCCTAATTTAACACAGAAGAAATTAGACTAGGCTAAAGCAAAAGGTTAGAAACTATCCATATACAATTTTTGGTATCTGGTGGGCTCTGTGAAATTTAACTTGGAATACTTAGGGAGATGAAGTGGCTGAGGTAAGCTTAAAATCATGTACAGCTATCTTTGAGAAAATGATGAGGAGAGCTGAAGAATCAAGATTGTTGGAAAAGCAGACATACAGTGTTTTACCTTAAAAAGTGGAAAGTTGTAAATGTATTATCTTGAAGACAGTTTTCTTCATACTGAAATAAATAATTTACAGAAGTCTAGAAGGCAATAAAGAGATGTGTGAAGGACAGAACATTTCAAAGAATCTTTTTTGTTTTTCATAAGAGGATAAAAGACTGTATAGAACAGTACAATGATATCATGCATATTGACTTATCTATTAATATATAGTCTCCATAGTAAAACTTTTGAAAATGTATCTCTGTTGTCCCTGAAAATAAGCCTTCTGATTTGTTTTAGTATAATGGAGTCAGTTCTCATGAATTGTAAGATAAACAAGAATCATGTTTGCATTCCTTTGTAAAAGATATCACCTGATGGACTTCTCAAGTGACCAGTGGAGATGGAGAGGTGGTAACTTCTCTGTCCAATCTCTGATCACTGTCCAGAAACTATATATATGAGGTCAACAATAAACTGGGGACTTCCTTTCTTCTTCTCTGCCTGAACACCTGTTGTGTGTGTTGCTGTGTGTTTCTATCTACGTCACAGTAACATATCTCGCATGATTGCATATTAGAAGCACATGGATTATTTGAAATTACTACTGACTAGAATATTTTAAAATTATATTCAATGTTTTTTTGTAATGTTTTTCCTGACAAACTGTGAGGATAGAGAAGAATTTAGACTGTCTTGTGTTCTAAATCTGATACTATTCAAAATGTCATGAATGTTTTTAAAGACTTAGTGGTATTTATATTAAATTTGTAGATGACAGTGAATCTGTGTAGGCTTAGTGGCAGACAGGACTAGTCTTCAGAGAGATATCCATACATTGGAACAATAACATAGAAAATATAATTACAATAAGATTCAGTGTCCTACATGTAATAAAAATATTTATTAAAATGGAAGGACTGAGGATGATTGACACCAGATTGCCAAAAATTAATTTCAAGTTGTAGCAAAGTTGAATATGAAGCAATATTAATTACCACAATGTTACGAGAAAGACAAATAGGATCCTAGGTTATACAGAAAGATTTTATTTGTAAAACTGGAAATAAAATATTTTGAGGTTTTGTTCTTTTTTATAAATATAGATTTAACTGGAGTTCTGTGACCAGCTTGAGGTAAAAACTTTCCAAGAAGGCCTAGAATAAGGTAAGAAAATTATCACACATCTATAGAAGACAACTAAGGAAATCTCGTGAGACTTACCTTTTTAAATTTAGACAGAGTGAATCAAGCCTCTTAGTTCTAGATCATAAGCTGCTCTTCATGTGCTCAACTGACAGTCCAAGGAACTATGGCTTCATATTATAACTAAGGTAATTTAGATTAGATACAAAAAAACCTTCATAAATCGTCGGGCTTGCTAAGCTGTGATTATGATTCCTTTGGTGAAGTAGAAAAGTCAAGCAACAGCCAGATGTGGTTATATGTTGAACAGGTGATGGACTACTATTACAAGATTCCACCTTGATCAGATTGCCATAAAAAATACCTGTATCTTGCCATATTACTTTTCAATCTTGTATATGTTTATTTTTGCCATCTATGTTCCAGTTTTATAGGTTAGAAATAAAGAGAAAGACATATTATATTTTTTCCAATTAATACTAGAATATTAAAAAATGAATTCTGTCATCTGGGATTCAGTTTAGTACAAGACATACTTTTTAGTCTCACTAATTCACCAAGAAAACTGTTGCCATTTTTATATAACAAATGGTCATTATAATGGAATTGTAATGACAAAAAGCTGGAAGTGTTTTGTCAAGGAAATACTAGTCAATCAATTCTTCTCTACAGTGAAAAAATAAAAAAACTACTTTTCACTTCTAATTTAATGAGGATTTTCAGTTTTATGTTTGAGAATATCTAGAGCAGACAGCCTCTGTAAAACATTTGCCTCCAGGCCAAAATTTGAAGTGCTTACTTTTTTCAGCTGACAAGCAAATCACCATGATCTTTTGAAGAAGCAGTCTTACAGAAAATGTCTGGGTACTAAGCAAATGTTTTTTAAATTTCCAAGATCAAACAGAGATGGGCAATATATTCTGAATGCTTCAGAAACCTGGCCATGTATTTCCTAGGCCTGTATTTCCTAGCTGTACTTCTGGTAAAATCAGCAAAGATTCATATTCTACACAACTGACTGGAGAAATGAAATGACAAATCAAGGCCCTAGGAGATAAGTGTTTAGGCAAGAGAGGAGCTGGGGTTTTTCTTGCCCATAGTCTCAGAGGCTGTAAATCCAAATGCAAACTCAGAAAGTATAAGGACTGCTATAAAGATATAAAACACACTTAGGGAAAGAAGGAAAATAACCCTTGCATTTTCTCATGTCGCAACATTCCTCCCACTACCCACACATAAATAAACATGGTAAATACACTTATTTCTAGCTAATACATAAAAGCTTGGAATTTACCTTTGAACACTGCTGAAATCTTTGCTCAGAAAATAGAAAACCTTCAGGATCCCTTTATAACGACTTAAAAAGTCCTAAGTAGTTTGGATTCAGACTGCAAATCCATGCAAGCTCATATGAGTTTTGGTTCTTTGTAGATAACTGAAAGTGTTGTCAGATTATGAGATGGAAACAGCCAGCAGAGTTTTCAGTACACAAAGGCCTGAGATAAAAACAAAACACAGTATTGTCATTTTGTAACAGCTTTAATCATGCATAACAGTTTGTTCTAATGAATATGTATGAGACACTGATGAACATGAATGATTGATATTTATGATTCGCAAAGTGAAGAAGCTTATCTATATGCAGATTAAGTACCTCCAAGAAAACTATTCTTCCTTTTCTCCCTCCTGTTTTGGCAAAATTCCTGCACCACTGAATTTTCAAAACTTGCATCTTTCCTGCAAAAACAGCTTAAAGCTAATAAGAAAAAAAAAAAAAATCTAGCTTATTCTCTTCAAATATTTTACTCCAAGATTTCTCAGAATAATTTGAGAGAATATATAACAATTGCTATGCAGAATGTTATTTTAAGGTACTAAGGAAATACAGCAAGCAAGGGACAAATGAAGTGTGACTGGTTTATATCAATACTAATATATTTAACATAGCTAATGCTGGACACAGAAATATTATGCAAAAGCATTGTGAATTAATTCTACCAGTTATGATAATGAATATACATATATTGGCTATTGGCTAAAGATTCATACACTTGGAGAAAAGGAGCCTTTCTCAGTGCAACCTGAATTTTCCCTTACATCATACTAATCCATAAAAAGCAAAAAAAAAAAAAAAAGGCTACGGAAAAAACCTTGAATTTTGCATATTTTAAATAGTACAAAATACCTAATATTTTAAAAAAATATTGGTCATTGTTATGAGATTTTGTACATGTGATTTAGATCTTAAGTTGTCTCTCACACAACTGCTACAATTAACACAGAATTGCAAGCTCTGTCTATATACATGTCCTCATATATGTCTGCATGTTGGAATAGAAAATGAGAAGTCTATGGAAATATTAAAATCATATAGGCTAGTATTGCATTTAATACACAATATACAATGGAAAAAGTAATAGAGGCAACAGTAAAAAAATATTCAATACCATGCTTTCTTTTGGGAATGAAAAAGAAATTACACCTTGTCTATACAAACAAGAAAATACTTTTTAACTACTTTTTAGATTACTTTTTTAGTGGAAAACTATGTATCATGGTAAACCTTCTTTTTAAATGACATCATAATAATAGCTCATTTCCTCTTGGCAATGTTTAAATGCCAACTTTCTCATGGTTTCAGCATTTCAAGGCACACCCAGCTTCAGAAAGCTGGATTAATAATGTAATGACACAATTAAGGTGAAAAGAAAAGAACTTGCTCTTCAGGTGATAGATACCATGCATGAAATTTTGCTGTACCAATATGTGTCTCAAGATGCACATGTATTTCTAACAAAAAGTACTATGTCCTTAAAGTATATTTTGCCTTAATAATGTCCCACAAATTCATCTACCTGAATTGGTTTCCATGGGCACTTATCCTAACAATTAGGCATTTAATTTAGATCCATGTTCTGCTTAAGGTTTATGAATAAAATTTATAAAAATGAAATAATGCGTGAAAGTCCAAAGAGTGGCTATTTATAGCTGTGATCTTTGATGGAAAGCTTTACAGGCTTCTTCAAATATGATTAACAGATATTCCTTCTAAATGCAGTGGATCTTAATGCAAGATGTCTTTTACTGAGTGAACAGCTTTTGGTCATCTTTTAGACCTTTTAGTCCTCAGGTACATACTTAATGTTCTTAATATTGGTGGAATACTTTAATCTCAAAAAACCCATAAGGGTTCCTTCTGAGATGCACTTTTAATCTCCTGGGGTTTACCTTGATAATGGTCTAAAAAGTCTTGCAGTGGTCATCAGTGACAAGCACTGAAGTTCAAAGAAGTGTAAGGAAGATTATTAGAAGAGCAAAAAGAAAACAAAAGGTATTGTTAACAAAAGAACGGTCAAAACTCAATTATAATTAGAGCAAAGAAAGCATGATGGAGAGCTGAAAAAGAAGGAAAAAGGAGTTCTAATTACTACTGGTACTGACCTAGTTAAAATTTCCATACACTGCATTCAAGTCAACAGTTGCAATATTCTGGTCTATTACACTGAAATGGTACTTTCCTTAATTTAAAAAAAATATTAAAACCCACAATTTTTTTTATAGATCAATACATCTGTTACACCATAATGGAACAACATTACTGTAATCTTCAAAAGCTGATTGTAATTTAATTAATATACATTACATTAACAGTAATTTAACACTCCATACCTGGACTTTGTTACAGGAGTGATCTTCCACACGAATGGTCATTTGCTTTAAAAATTTTAAATATTGGTATCGAATGAATGCTAAAGAAGATATATTGTTGGGAAACTATCAATAGTTGGTTTATTTCTTTTATTCTATTTAAAAGTTTTTCATTACTTTCAAGAGTAAATTATATGGAAGAATTGTAATTTCTACCCTTATATGGTAGAACTATGAGTTCAAGAAGCATTTGGGCAACACTCAGGCACATGGTGTGATTCTTGGGGTGTCTGGCACAAGGACAGGAATGGGACTCAAGAATCCTGATAGGTCTCTTCCAACTCAGATTAGTCTATGGTTCTATCATTCTATCATTCATACAGTTAATTAGAAAAGCTAAACAATCTAGCTTTTGGCATGGAAATATACTCTTCCAATAAGAAATTGCAAATACTGATTCATATAATTTATGTTCTATAAAAAATAAAGGACTATTTTTAATCACTTCTTTTTAGATAACAAAGATTGGAGATATGAAGAAAACT
Source organism: Sitta carolinensis (assembly GCA_032173965.1). Classification (NCBI taxonomy): domain Eukaryota; kingdom Metazoa; phylum Chordata; class Aves; order Passeriformes; family Sittidae; genus Sitta; species Sitta carolinensis. The sequence goes on along the minus strand of CM063284.1, from coordinate 97,972,115 downwards.
GTGTACCAGAACACCACTAGGAAGAATAATTATTTAACTAAATAGTTTTTGGCTTTGTTGATATTATATTTCTTATCACGTTTAAAGATTATATAAACAGTCTAGCAGCTAACTGGGACAATACTCTCTAAATGGGCTTTTAAGCCTGCGTGTTGCAGATAGTTGTTGCACAAAATATTCAATGTCTGCATTCAATTCTTCTCCAAAATTGTTTATATATATATTATAAAAATATATATGTGTGTATGCCACTGTACTTGAGTCTTTCATAAAAGTTTTAATAGGGCCAGATTGAATGAAAAATGAATTGTCTTTTAGTGAGGAGAGCAAAGATTTAGTGCATAATGAAATATGAGTTAAAAAGAAATTATTTTAGAGAAACATATCTTAAGTTTTTATGATGTTTTTAATTTTTTCATTTTCATGTATTTATATGATATATATATATATATACACATATATAAGCATATATAAGCAAATAATAAGCATATACAAGAATATAAACAAAACCTCACCACTGTGTTCTTTTTAATGAAATAAACTCATGTTTGATTTAAGTTTAGAATTCTTCCAGTAAACTGATCTATTGTAGATACATTTAAACATTACAATAAACTACATCTTGAAGAGAAGAATCATCTGAGTTAATATTTTCATTCTGCACTAATGTATTGGTATTTACGCTGCAGTTTCCTGTCAGCCCCTTTTAAGAACAATCAGTTCCAGAAAAGCATTCCCCAGATTTGTCATTTTGATGGCAAACTCTGCGTTTAAATGTGCCCATATTCAAATGAATATAAAAGATCTTGATGACATAAATAAAAAGGGACTGATCATTTGGAGCCATTCTTATTATTTCTGTTATTAGATGCCACTAGCTTTGAATCCACTCATTTTTGTAGATGGAGAGAGAATAAGGGATTGGCTTCTCAATGACTTTTTATATTCCTATGAAAATTGAAGAATTGTTCTTATATTTATGTAAAACACAGGAATATTCTATTTGTTATATAAGAATATAAGAGTGCTTTGTCTCTGTGAAATGATTAGGAAACTCTAAACTACTGTGGAAGAAGCAATACAGAATCTATTTTATATTTGAAGTAATGCCAGTTATACTTAGGAAGAAATTACCACAAGCAAAGATTATGTTACCTAATTTACATTTAATTATGTAATATTCCCCAGGACTTTTGATTCAGATAAATAGATTTAAGTAGAGTGATAAAGGAAAATCTAAGACCCAGATCCATAGCACTTTCAGCTTTTAAAAAAAAATATATAATTTTCACACAAATATGAAGTAAATATGAATCCATTCCAGGGGAAAAAAATATTAATTATACTCTAATTTTTCAAAAAAATTTACACTACTTATTAATTTATATATAGATGACACAACATCTGTATAATGAAATTATCAGGATACATGAAGAATATTTTCACTTTTGCAGGCAATACTGTATTCAAGATTTTTTGCTCTTAGTGTTCATTATTCAGCAGGAGATTATATATACTGGAAGACTTGCAGATATCAGTCATTATCGTGTATTTCCATGTGATTAAGGTTCTTCAACCTTAGTACATTATAAAACATCCTTGGCCCATAGGCAGCACTGTATAAATTAGGAACTTCATCAACTGTGAACAACAGGTCTTAAATACTTGAATGACCTTGTCTTCACACCAAACTTGCTAGAAGTATACATTTAAAGGTCGGAAGAAGAATGAATATGTATAATAAGGTTAAATTCTTTAATGAAGAAAAAAAGAAAATAAAATAGGAGAAATGTTTCTTCTTTTTTTCTCCTCAGTGTGGAATGTGGAGCCAGCAGAATATAACGTCTTCAACATATCACCCGCATAACAATAACCCATATTAAATTTTCCTTAGCTATTTAGTTTGAAAATTAATGGTATTAGTATTGAAACATCAGGAAGATATTGTCACCAATTGTACTAAAATAGTATAACTTTCATCTCAATGTCCTTGATATGCTTCAGTGAACATATTTCATTGTAATATCAGCTTTTAAATCAACCTTCAAGTACATCTCAAGATAACAAAGAAGGTTATAAATTAATTTGCATAATAAAACAATAATCTTGGTGCACATTCAGAATTGCAGTACATATTTTAATACCATTATACCTGTTGATTTAAAACTTATAATTTCCTATTCTTTCTAAATAGATTAGTTACCTAAATTAGATAAAACAAAGCTACCAGAGATCAGGTATAACAGAAACGTACATGAGGATACACCCTGCAGTTAACAATCAACCTCATAGCACTGATGAGGCTTTAAGTTCTTTCTGGGTGCCTGAATGCATGACTGGAGATTAAAAGAGAGCATGTGGAAATGATCATACATGAGCTTCCTACATTGTTGTGCTGAAATGGGATTTGGAAGCTAATGAAATGCTGTAGCCTTTCTACCATGTCCTACATCCTAAAATCCTAGCATGTTTTTGTTTTGAAGAGATGTTAAGGATCACTTAGTCTCACCATTCTCACGGTCAAGAATTTCTTCCTAATAGCTAACCTAGCTTGACCATCTCTCAGTTTTCAAGCCATTCCTCCTTTCCCTGTCACTAAATACTCTTGTAAAGGGTCCCTCTCCATCTTTCTTACAGGCCCCCTTCAGGTGCTGAAAGGCTGCTATAAGGTGTCCCTGAAGCTTATTCTTCTCCAGGTTGAAAAACCCCCAGCTCAACCTGTCTTCATCAGAGAGGTTCTCCAGCCTTCTGATCATTGTCATGGCCCTCTGGACTGGTTCTGACAGGTCCACATCCTTCTTATATTGGAAGACTTAGAGCTAGACAGAGTACTCCAGGCGGAGTCTCAGCAGAGCAGAGTAGAGGGATGGAATCACCTCCCTTTCCCTGCTGTCCCCACTGTTTGTCATGCAGCCCAGGACACATTTGCTTTCTGGGCTGCAAGCACACATTGTAAACTCATGCCAAGTTTCTCATCCATCAGCACTGAGCCCTTCTCCTCAGGGCTGCTCTCAATCCATTCTTCATCCAGACTATATTAGTGCTTGTGAATGCCCCGACATAGATGTGGGACCTTAGGCTCAGCCTCGTTGAAGTTCATGAGCACTCAAATAGTTGTGGTCGAGTTTGTTATTGAAATGGAGACCAGTGAGGAGCATTGTTCCTCAAGGGTTGGTATTGGAATTGGCACTGTTGAACATTGTTGATGACATGGACAAGAAAACTGAGTGCACCCCCACGAATTCTGCAGGTGACACCAAGCTGAATTGTGCAGTTGACACCCTGAATGGTGTGATATTATCCAAATGGACCTTAACAGTCTTGAGACATAGGCTTATGCAAATCTCATAAAGTTCTACACGGTCAAGTGTCTTTCATACTTGATTTTTCCCAATAATATATATTTGAAGTAAAAAATCATAGGGTGTTATAAAATAGGTTGGAGGCTAAGGGAACAAGCAGCAAATTAGGGCACATGTATAGATGAAGTCTAAAATTACAGAAATTCCAAAACTTGGTTCACAATAGAGGAAATGAGAAAGACAGGTAACTACTCACAATTTTTCATAGTACTGTAGGTTCCAGTTGCATTTACAGTGATCTATATTAGAAGATGTATGAAGAGACATAACATCTAGTTGGGAGAAGATGAATTTCAGTAGTTAAAGGGAGACAGAACACTCTAGGTTTAGTAAATAGCAATCTGTGAGACAATATTACTGGAAAAATTATTAACAAATCATATTTGCTTTTCACCAAATTGAATATCTTTTCAGAATGGTTTATAATTCACATTTGAATGACCACAATGCTTTATCTGTGGAAAATGTGCCACCTAGGAAAAAATATGTTTGTGATGTACTCATATATTTTTCTGATATTCCAAAGTGAAGATATTTAGAGAATCCTTGACTTTCTTGTTTACAGCTTCCTTTATCTGGGGGTGAATGGTAAATGGGAAGAAATTCATGGGCATAAGTTAATATTAATTTGTTAAGCTGTCTATTCCTAAAGCAAATATATATGAGTTAAATATCTAGCAGGATCCATACATACTTTTCCCTGCTTGCTGCACAGAATAACTACATATCTCATAATTTTCTTGGTGTAAATAATATTATGATAGCTTAAGCGTAGAACTCACTCAAATGCAAAATTTTCAAAATTCTGTAGCTAGTCTGAATATGTGGATTTTCTTCTGACAAACCATTCTTTGATATGTAAATGTAAGTTTCAACATTACTATTTATACATTTTATACTTAGTCTTAACATAATTAGTATATTTAAAAAAACCCACAAACAAACAACAAAAAACAGGTAATCAGTGCAGTAATCAATGAACATGATCTTTACCATCTGAAGTCACATTTTTACTGCACTATCGTAAAGGGTATTAAACATTTACTACTGTTTTCCCATTAGCTTCTTTCCCTTTACAATGTGTGAATATAAACAGAAAGACTGTACAGCCATAGATCTAGTCAATGCATCTTATCATACATTTATCATATTTTCCTGTTAAATAATATTATTTAATTTGTTAAAATCCTAGGTTGTCTAAAAAATCTTACAAGCTTGCAACAACCTACAAAAATATATTTTTTTTTCCATAGAAACAGACAAATTGTTTTTACTCTGTAGTCCAAGGTCCCTAACTGGATTATATTATTCATAAAATTATTTATGGTCAATAGACCTTGGCTGGCTGGCAGGAGCACACCAAGCTACTCTGTCACTCCATTCATCCACCAGACAATGGGAGAAAATAAAATGAAACTCATATGGGTCAATACAAGGACAGGAAGATTACTTACTAATTAACAACGTGGGCAAAACAGACTTGATTTGAGGAAGAATAACCTAATTTGTTGTCAATTGCTTGTAACAGAATAGGATACTTTGAAATTCTTAGAAGGAAGAAAAAAACTAAACCAAAATTCCTCTATCCTTCCCTTCCTCCCAGGTTTGATTTTTTTCCTAATTCTTTTACCTTCTTGACCCCTGGTATGCCTTCCACCCCACGCGGAGCAGGAAAGGTAGCTGTGGTTAGTTCATAATCCTCCATCTATTCCACTCCTTCATCCTCATGCTCTTCTCCTGCATGCAGCTCCTTCATGGGAGACAGCCCTTCACAAAATGCTTCAGTTTGGGTCCCTTTCAAGGAAGTACAGTCCTTCAGGAGTATACTACTGATGCTGTCTAGAGGCTGACCTGGAACAGAGACCAGACAGAGCAAAAGGATACAGTAGGTATTTATTAAAAAGCCTCAATGGTACACTTGGGCAGTACAAGAGCCCAGCTGGGCCTCACCTAAGATGCACCTCAAAAATGGCCACAAAAATGGACCACCAATCACGAGATCTTACACTTTTATAAGCTCTGGTCCATTAGCATATTGGAGTTAATTTTCCAGTTATAGGTTATAAGGCTTCATTCTCCTTGCTTTTTATTCTCACTTCACGGTTGTTTTTGTTCTTGTGACTGAAAGTTATATCAGTTGTCCTTGGTACCAAGATAGAAAAGGAATTGTTTTGTCTACCTACTCTTTGAGGAGAGCTGAGTAACACCTAATATGAAACTCAGAACTACACACTAAACCAACACAGAATTAAAAAAAAAATATAAAAGATAAAACTTAAGGCATTACTACTCCCACATGAGCTACAGGTACTGCTACAAACCTTCTGTGGGCTCCTCTCCACAAGTCACAATTCCTGCCAGATGCTTGCTTCAGCTTGTGATCGCCCATGGACTGTAGAGTGGATATCGACTTTGTCATGGTACTCCATGGACTGCGTGGGCACAGTCAGCTGCACCATGGTCTGCACCATGGACTGCAGGGGAATGGCTGCTCTGTGTCTGGAATATCTCCCCTGGTTCCTTCTTCTCCGGCCTTGACAACTCCAGAGCTATTTCTCTCTCATTTTCTCACTCTCTCTCTCTCAGCTGCTGTACGGCATCTTTTTCTATTATGCTTTCTTTAATATGTGATCACAAAGGCACTACCAACTTTGTTCATGGGCTCCTCTTTGGCCAGTGGCGGGTGCTTCTTGGAGTTGGCTGGAACTGGATTTTTCTGACCTGATTTTTCTGAACTTATGTGGTCCTCCTAGAGAAGAAACCCTGAAGCAACCCCAGCTATCAAAACCTTGCCAAATAAACCCAATACGACATTGCATTCAAGAATTTTAATTGCCAACTCTCCTTCCGAAAGGATAAAACCGCATGGAAATTGGGGCAGAAACTAGATTTTGCACAGAAAATTTTAGGACATAAAAACTTCAAATCAAAACAGGAATCCCAGCATTACTCTGAATTCAGTACTTTCCTTCCCTTGTTGCTAGAATACGGTTTTATAGGCCTTGCTTCCTTTAGATTGGTTAAAACCTTGTGCAACTCAAGGTGTGGAGACAAATCAAGCTTGATCTTTATGTAAAAGTAAAAATGCTTTCATACATTTCAAATCCAACTCTTCTGTAACTCGCTTGCCTTCACCCCTACTATAAAAAAAATTGTTTTCTACCTGGCTTCTCACATGAAATTGAGATGCTATCAGAGAGATTGACTCACAAGTGCTTTCTTGCAATTCACAGGTGCTATGATACTCTTGTATATTGAAAAAAAGTAGTAAGACAAGATAATTTTTAAAAATCTGTTAATTCAGCATGATTAGAATAAAATGTGCTAATTAGTATAATAATAATTCCTGTTTGCCTTTTCAGTTTTCTGAAGACTCCAGTAAAATATCTCCAACTGAATTACTGAGGCAGCTTCACTGACCTAAGTTACGCTGTTTCTGGGTTTAAAGCATGTCTTCTTGCTTTATATGTGCAAGGAAGAAATATGTCTAGTTTGCAGATTTATCTTAATAATTTGAAAAAGAAACCAATATCATCTGTTTAACAGTTGCAATTGTGACACAGAAAAAAATTGTTTTAAATTCATAGAAAGAATATTTCCTTGCCATTTGGACAATTAAAGGCTTAGAAATTTTTACAGTTTATTACAGGAGCAGTTAAGAAGAAAGGTTAACTTAATGCACAAGGCTACAGTATGGAGAGGTAACAAGCACAGGGGAGGCCATCACTCCTGATCACTGAGGTAGCAGGAGCATTTATTTAGCCTTGGTATGTGAGAGAGGACTAGCTCTTAAATCACCTGATAAAATTCTCTCCTTTCTCTTCCAATGAGCTTTTCTTCTCAGCCTGTTTCTCTTTGTGTTATTGTAAAGACTCTACGGACTCCTGCCCTCTGCTCATCTGTGCTTTGGACAAGCTCAGCCTGCAACAAAATAACCCACTGCTGTTCTTCAGGTTTCCAGCTTTTTTGGTTCCCTCCTTTGTTCACTGAACATGTATTCCTGTATATAAAAGATAAGGCATGAGTCCATTTTAGATCAGCAAAAGCACAATTAAGACAAGACCTCTTCTGAAAACTTTTAAATATGGAAGAGAAGATAAAATGCATTTAGGCGTGAGGTGTAATAGGCAATTTACCTAGTGGTTTCCTTTTTTTATTTCAGGTTTTTATTTCCACAAGAACTTAATCAGCTTCTGTCTTTGTAGGAATTCACAAAGCCCTTGTCATGTCTTGAGAAAGTCAAATATACATTAAAAGAATTTTAATGATTCTTATAACACCTAAAGATTTAGCAAGACCCTAACCTTTGCTCAATTAAATGTTTTTGAGGTGAAGGTCTGAGCATATGGCTTAGTTAAATCTAAGTCCATATCACTTTTTAAGATTAATTATAATTAATACAAATAAGACTTCAGGACTACTGATGAATCATCCTCTGAATATTTGTTATTTGTTGATTGAAAAAAATGCAAAATTATAGTCATGCAACTGATGATGACATCATATTCCAGGCTGGCAATGCCTCAATGCTTACACTTAATATGGTGCCCCATATAAATATATATCAATTTCTTATTTGTCAGGCTACTAGAGAAGAGAGAGAGAGAGAGAGAGAGAGAGAAATAGCTAGTATAGATAAATATGCTTGTGCATGTATTATTGATATCCCAGTATCAGAATGAAAAAGATAACAAAGCACAAGAAGTTTTAACACTGTTATGTAGAATACAGCTGCCTGTATTTCTGCAGCTAAGACATTTCATTTTCATTGATTTAACGTGATTATATTTTATTTAATATGAATGCAAAGACTATAATGCTGAATAGGTTTAAAGCATTCATATAATTTTGATCCCACAAAACAATCTATTGCAACACAGATTTAAATATCTTTTCACTTTCAGAGTTTGTTAAACAGCTGAATTAGAAACTGGAGAAATACAGAGTTTCTACTTTAGTTTACTGTTTTGAGTGACACCAAATCTGATGCTGGCTGCTGTGTCATTTTGTTATGTCATAATGAAATCCACATTAGAAATTATTTTTTGAGGGTGAGACTTTAGTTGAAACAATGTTTCTAAATTAAACAGTGAAAAAATTTTATACTTTGTGGAAACAAATGACAATTATTAAGCAAAGCTATAATAGTGTATGATATTATACTGTGCCATAGGTCCTTTTTGGCATAAAAGTATCCTAACACAGGAGATAGGGAAAGCAGTATTTTCTTGGATATGCTCAAATTGTTGAAGAAAATGTACCAATTCTATATTCCCCTACAGTTCTTAATTTCTTTGCATTGTTATGTCTACATCTGCCCTTTCTCCAGATATGCAGCTCCATGTATAGGTCATAAAGTTAGTGCAGCCCAAAGAGAATGGGTTCAACAGGCTGTGTCCCAGTGGGAACAATTATTTTTTAAAAAAGCAGTGAGAAACTGGATGGATAGAAATTCCCTGGATGAACACAAGAACTTTGTTGCCATAGCTAATAGGGCATTTCAATGACTGACCAGTGGGACATATCTTCTGTTGAACAGAGCCCTAAATTAAAGACAGTTCTTCACTCCCAAAAAAATTTAGCTCTTGGAATGCTTTTCTTTTTCATGTAATGAGAGAAGAGTATAGGTAGGAGTACAGAAAATCCTGATTCTGTCTTCATTCAAATTTTCATCAGGAAGTAATCCACACCATAGCATAAACCAAATTTAACTTCAGAAACTGACCTTGGTTTCCTCAGAATAAATGGAATATCTCAGTTCTCCTGCCCTCTCACTATTGAATATCTCACACTGATTGTAGATCAGTCAATGACATAACCCTTTGGCTTGTGGAATGAGAAGGTCTAGACATATGCTAACCATCTCTGTTGTTTCTTGTAACCTGTAGTTCCCTATAGTCAGATTTCAATGATATTCCCTTCCATACAACTGAAAAACATTTCCATTCCATTATCAGCCATTGGGAAAAAAACCCTAACAAACAAACAAAGGAGAAAAAGGGTTTCAATACTTCCAAAGTGATTTTATCTTATTTAAAATGTACTGCCTTCAAAGATTCTAGGAGCAAGTGTATTTTCTCTTGGATTTCACTTAATCAATTTATAACCCCATAGTAACAATGAGGAAAACTAAAGTCAGACAGTGAGGGGAACCTCTTTATGCATCATTTAACCACACCTACCTACCCTTAAAACATCTGTTAGAGGGTACATTTTTCAGTGTTTCCACATTTACTTACTATTTTATTAGGAAACTTATCTTCATAGATCCTTTCTGTTGTATGATTAAAGCACATTTCCTTCTGCTTAGAGAGTGATTATATTGCAGACTATTGCATTTGCTCAAAAAAAATATCTTCACGAGTCATTCACCTTGTCAGTTGATACTCTGGTAATCAATACAGAACATTCATAATGATACATATGGTCTCAAAGAATATCTTTTACTTGTTTTACTACAGAAAAAATTTTAAAAAACATAAGACAACCCAAATCAAACAAGAAAAATAGAAAAGGTAAACCCAGATAAATTATTTCAAATGGCAAAATTATCTATAGTTTTAATGTTATTTTTCTCGTTGTGTTCAAGGATGTTACTTTTTCATTACTCTAAGTATGAAATAAGGATGGGTGTCATATCTACTTGAAATCAATAAAAAGAAACAGATTTAAAATAAAATTTATTCTCTTTATGCATGCAAAGGAGACAGGGTACTATACTGGGTTCTCGAATTAGGTCTGATAGTTACTGTTTGTCCCCTGACCTCTAACACTTCAATAATCAAGGCAATTTTCATTAGAGTGAATAAGTTTGCAAGCCTTACCCTTTTGTAACAGCGGTAATTTTGGGAAAATGGATGCAAACATTGACACTTTTAGTCTGGGAATGTGTATGATGCAAGAATTCTGTCTTGGTACTTGAATTGCTGTGTGTACTTATTAAGGAAACCTTTTACATAGAGAGATTCTCCTTCAGAGAGGAGCACACAAGCAACTTCCAGGCAATCTGAAAAAAACACAATGGCATACCTAATTAAGAAGATGATAAAGACATTTACTCAAGAAAAGTTGAAGACTAGTTATTTTTATATCCTAGTTAAAATAAATATACTCTCTTCTTCCCAAGTGTGGGCACTTCTGCATATAAGTAACTGAGGATTAATCATCATTACCCCAATGATATCTATTAGCTGTGAGAAGACTTCAGACCATTTAGATAAACAGAAAATCTGTGAAATATGTGAAAGTCTGACTTTGTTCTCAAGTTTGGGAGAATTCCAGCTACTAAAATTTAAAGTGAAAATCGGAAATATAGAAATCTAACTGTTGGACTGTTAGACATAACTGTTGGTATGTTGGACATTAAATTAAACAGATAATCAAAGTAAATATAATAAACCTCTAAACATTTAATACCTAGCAGGTCTTATCAACAGCTTACTATGTTGGAATGCTATATACCATGCAAAATTCTTTGATTATGTATTAAATGTTGACTGAGGAGATTTACAGTAACTGAAGTAGATTGTGAATTACTGTGTCTTTGAGATTTATGTAGAAGATTAATCTCCAGATACTAAAAATATTGTAAAGACAGAACTCTTGGGGGTTATTTTGTCATGAACTTTAGCAAAGGACATGCAGATCCAAAAAATAACTTTAGTATACCCTCATAGACACATTAGTTTTGGAACTGTTCTTCTTTTTTTTTTTTTTTCTCTGAAATTTTAGTTTTGAAAAACACTTTTATAGAAGAATGAAGGAGGGTTTTTTTGGTGGTTTATAGAATTCTATAACCCTGACCTTATTGTTTCAAATCTGGATATGCAACTTCAGAGTCACTACAACACCACAATACTTCCAAATTCTTTTCATCTTGTTCACAGGAAGCTTATTATTTAAGGGTAGAATATTTAGCTGATTCAGGGATCGAAACAACACAAAGCAGAACTCAAAAGCTACTCTATGGGTATAATTCCCTGACATTTTTATACGTATGATGCATTGCTTTTACAGTGCCATTACTTCTAGTCAGTTATTATTCTTTCTAAACAGTTCAAACACCATTGTATTAAAAATTCACTCTCTTTATGATGAAAAATTGCATGGCTTATCATATTTTCCCTTACTTCTGGAGTCCGTGGAAGTAACAGAAGGATATATGTGCAAACATTCACTAGTAGAAAAATTAAGGAACTGCTCTGGTCCATCAGCATGTCTTCTTCAAGTTTGTGAATCCTTGGTATATAGGCAATGACCATTTACTGACCTATTTGACACACTCTACTACTTGGAAGTTCCATAAGCTGAATGAAAAAAGAGAAGCAATTATACTGTTCCCAACCCACTGGATCTCTTTGGTGGACATGTCTAGTCCATGCTCATAAAATGCAGGAAGCAAATAGAAGATAACTGTGCGACTATTCTTTATTTAGATGGACAGTATCACCAATTTTTACTTGTAACAACCTGAAGAGCAGGAAAATTCTGACCAGACTGCTAATGGAAAGAAATATTTTAGCCGTTGCACATAAGCTTTTTCTTGATCTTTCTGATTTCTTTTAAAAAAACAAGAGGACAAGGATAATCAAAGAAAAACAATACAAAATGTGGAGTTGGTTACCTGAAGTGCCAAAATGGTCTATTTCTGTATGCTGGTCATTTCCATAAGAAAGAAATAAACCCTCACAAGGTTCCCATATGCTCACATTTTGAGCTTGTCCAGATCTCTCTGGATGGCATCCCTACCTTCAGATGTCTCAGCTGCACCACTCGTTGTGGTGTCATCTGCAAACTTGCTGAGGGTGCACTTGATCCCCTTTACATCATTGATGACAACACTAAACAGCACTGGTCCCAGTATGGACCTCTGAGGGACACCCATTGTCACCAGTGCCCATCAGGACATTGAACCATTCACCACTACCTTCTGGGTACAACTGTCCTACCAATTCCTTGTCCGCTGAACTGTCCTTTCATCAAACCTCTCTCTCTCTACTTTAGAGAGAAAGATGTGGGGAACTGTGCTACAGGTCTTACAGAAATCCATACAGATGACATCCATAGGCCTTCCATTGTCCCCAGTGCAGTCACTCCATCAGAGAAGGCCAGTAGGCTGGTCAGACAGGACCACATTTTCTTTTGTCAGTAATGCAGCTGCAAGGTCAATTGTCTCAAAAATCTTAAGACTCTAACTGGCTCAGGAAATTTGCCAGCAACTGGGTTTTATCTCTTTGGAGATCAGCTCAGTACTGAATGCTCATAAAGAGGAATGGGAACTTGTGGCACTAGTAGTTCTACAAGAGTAGTGAAACCACTCACCTCTTTCATGCTATCACTAATTTTCCAGTCCCTTTTCCATGTTGTTTTAGGGATCAAGTCTAAAAATATTTCCAATATAGGATCAAAATGGAAAAGCTTTCAGATAGGAATAGCTGAGTTCCAATTAAATGGGACTCATAATGTTGAGGAGACATTAGAGATTAGATTCAGCAAATATCAGGCTTTCATTTGAATCTCATTTCTTGCAGTTCTCTTGTTTTAATTTCAGAAAAAGCTAGAAACTATTGACATGATGTAATGAACACATTACATTTAATCACATCACTAACACTGCCTGGCACAAGTTAATGAGCATTCATTTGAGATTTTGGACTCTGTTTTATTTTAGTCATTAAAGCAAATAAACATTGCTATCAACAAATTTTCTCACTCTAAACAGAAGAAGTTTGTGTACGTGAGCAGCTGTAGCGTTTCATATACAAGTTGTGATCTCAGTAGTGCTTCAGACTTAAACAAATATTACATCTACCTGAAACCAAGGAGTTTGTTCCATAGGTCTATACTGAATAATATCCTGAACTTCACCATCACATATTTTAACTTTATTTGAATTTGATTCTATGATCTTTCAGTGTTTACTCAGTCACAAGCAACAACTTTGCCCTGGTTTTGGCTGGGGAAGCTTAGTACAGTGCTGTGTGTTGATTTCAGTATGAAAAAAACGTAGATAAAACACGAATGTTTTGGTTGTTGCTAGGCTGTATTTGCCTGAAGCCAAAGACTTTTTTTGTGTCTCATTCTCTGCCAGTGAGAAGGTACACAAAAAAATCTGAGAGAGAACATAGCTGAGACAAGATGACACAAACCGGTCAAAGGTATATTCTACACCATTATGCCCAGTATATAAACTGGGGGAATTACTTGGAAAGGGGAATGATCAGGGTTCGTGGTCTGACATTGGTCAGCAGGTGATGAGCAATTGTATTGTGCATATTTTTATTTTTTTCCTGTTTGTTTTTTTTTTAAATAACAATAGTAATAATTTATTATTTAGTTTTGTTTCCATTATTAAACTGTTCTTATCTCAACTTTTGACTCTCGTCCTCATTCCACTGGGGTTGGGGGTGAGTGAGCAGCTGGTGCTGCATTGCCTACTGGGCTTAAACCACAACAAATGTGAAAGTTAAATAACTGAATATTCAATGTCTAATTTCTATGTATTTGCCTTTAATGATCATTCTATTAAACTACTCTTTACATGTGAAATTTATTTAAAGGAAAAATTCTGTTTTTCTATGAAGTTAGCTGCAACACAGTTTCACTAAGCTCTCATGTATGACAGCATGAGATTCTAGTTTAAGATATGTTTTAAGGGAATTTCAAGTGTCATTGACATGTCAGGTCTTCTTTATAATTTTAAAAAGATCAGTAGAAGAAAGAGTATGCTTCTAGTATATACAAGAGCATCAAGTTTGAGCAAAATTTTTATGTTAGGGAAGATTTTCAGTTTGCACCATACTTTTTTTCAATATCATTGGTTAAATTAACTTAAGCAAGATCTGTGAAACTACGAAAAATAGTCATATAGCTTGTGTGGTAAAGTAATAATTATTAATAGTATTCCCACAATAAAAACAAAAGAAAAATATTTTTATGGCAAACATAATTTGAGTAAATTATTACAATTTATAAATCATATTCCATATCTTGCATTATAATTTTTCCTATCAGGACACAGAAAATATATGAAAGGAAATTTTAAATAAAAAGTTAGTCTGTCTAGAACAAAAGCAAAATTCCCTAAATATTAGGGAAACACAAGTAACAAACCTCTCTTTAGGTTTCCTCAAGGAGAAGCAACAAAACCATCATAAAAGGATGTTTCTGTTATAAGAAAAAAAAAATAAAAACCAAACAAACAAACCCAGTAGCAATCAAACCCTTTTTTGCATCACCTTTATATCATTGCACTTACAAACAGTACTTTAGTATATGGAATATTTTTGCTGTTGTTTGCTGGATTATAATTACTTAGGTGTAAACATGCCACTACATGGTGAATAAATGGAAAGGTTATTCTCCAAAGTGAATTCCTCCCAACATGCAGTTAGAAATAATCTATAAAGGTGGACTTCAGTGCTGGGTCCTAATTAAAATAATTTCAATAGCAGAGGGAATATTAGGTGCATGTATTTCTTTCACACACTGTTTATTGGTTAAGCACTGTAGTGGAGAGCTCTCACTACATAATCAGTTAATCATTGCTGATGCCCAAAAAGAGTCCCATCCTTTCCTCTTGCCTTCCTCAATTCTCTCTTGTTCTCTTCACTTAGGATGAACAAATTATCAAGGGATATCTCAGGCTGCAAACTCATTATCTCTTCTCTAATTATAGACATGCACACACACACCCCTACCAGGCATTTGTTCCCACTTATTTGATTTATCTACATAAGTTCCTGAAAAGGGTGACCTAGCAAACTTAGCTCAGATCTGACAGACTCAATTCCTATGGGAAGAAAAAACCAGGATACCTGTCTAGCAAGATTCAGAAGACTGGATTTTTTTTTTTTTTTAAGTGTTAGAGACAGCTTAAGTTGGAAGGATTATACAAAGGTAAACAGCTGAGACTCCCTCAACTTCTTCCAAAGGCAAAACAAACAAAGCCAAGAAAAAAGCCAGCTACTATTCAGCAACAAATTCCAAAGAATCATAAATCTGATATTTTCCATACTTCAAATTCTAATACAGGTTATTGCACAACTATTCCTAAAACTAATTGTTACTGGAAGAATTAAAAATTGTTTGAGTGTTAATGGCCATCAAAAATAGATTCAGGAAGAATTCAAGCAGCCACTAACTTAGGGTTAGGAGTTCAGTATCAAGCCAATTAGATGAAAATACATTTAAAAAGGAAACAAACAAGAATAAAAAATAGTCATGCAGATATATTATCTAGTCAGGAACTGTCTATATAGGTATTTTAAAGGATAATAACTCTCACCAAGAAAGCAGCAGTCTTTACATGAGCAGTCACTTAGGGAAGTGAAGATAAATTTAAGACTATTTACGTTTTTAAATAACTTATAATAAGCTTTCCAATTAAGGATGCTTAAAGCCTAGGAAGGTTATTTTGTGGATTAAATCAAGAAGGAAAGAAGCATATATATTTATGTGTAGTGTGCAAATTATCAACATATGTTATCAACAGAGTTCCAAAGAGTTCTATGCTGAGACCTGAGACATTCAACAAAAATCTATTAAAAAAAAAAAAAAACAAAACAAAAAAACCCCCAAGGTTTTCCCTAATACAAATGCTAAACTTAGGATGAGGAAAACATATGGTTACTATAGAGTACACAGATGAATACCACAGGGGGAATAAACTAAAATTAAAAATCTATGTGAAATCTCATTGAAATTACAGAGACACGGTGTGATATATGTCCATTCACATGACTGGAATGTTGTCATGGATGGCTCTGCCCTTTTTAGGAAGAACAGGTAGGAGAGGTGAGACAATGGATTTGCTCTTTATGCATCTGGAATGTCTCAAGCTCTACCCAGGGACAGACAAATGAATTGAGTACTTATGGGTAAGAATGAAATGACTAGATAATATGGGTATTATGTGTGGGCATTTGCTATGAGCCACCTGGAGGATAACACTGATGAGGCTTCCTATGGAAAGACTGCCCAGGGAGGTCCTGGAGCCTCCCTCTTTGGAGACATTCAAAACTCACCTGGACTCATTCCAGTGTAACCCATTCTTGTGATGTTCCAGAGGTCCATTCCAAGCCTAGTGATTCTGTCATTTTGTGATCTGCAACACCAAGGCTCCAAAGGTAGAATAAACTATATAAACTAAAATCTAAAGTCAAAGGATACACTTGCAGGGAAACACATCTGGGACACTGGTGATTGGCTGTCAAGTACCTTTTGAATATTCAGTCAGAAAAATATCTGCAATTTAAATACCTTTTAGAGTTAATAACAGTTGTCAAAAGAGCACATTAACATGCCTAGGGGATTAATTCCCAACTTCCTTAACTGCATCTGTGTGACTAAGACAAGATTCAACATGTGTTGTATAGTCCCAGGTGAATATATTTCCATGTTTTATGCAATTATCATTGCATAAATGATAAATGATAAAATTCAAACCAGCTGAAATCTTTTAAAAACATTGTTCAAATATACATACTTCAAATATAGAGAAATGGAAATTTTGTAAGTCATGTTCATTCACACAACAATCTGCAAATATACCAAATCATAACTTTGTTTAATCAAGCTCAGTCAACAAAGTTCCATATGTCTGAAGTTTCCCCTAGGTTTCCCCTAAGATCTTCATAGAGAAGTTGATGAACTATGGGTTGAATAAGAAAGCAGTTTGGTGGATTAAAAACTGCCTGAATGATTGGTCTCTGAGGGTGGTGATCAGAAATATAAAGTCTAGTTGGAGACCAGTAGCTAGCAGTGCACCCCAGGAATCAATATTGGGTCCACATCTTCAAAAAAAGATTGGAGTGCAGAGTTCAACCTCAGTTTGCAGATGGCACAAAACTGGCAGAAATGGCTGATATGGCAAAGCACCTTGCTGCAATGATCTGAGAACAGATCAGCAAGGGGAAGTGCAAATTCCTGCAACCGGACACCAAGCTGAACATGAGCCAGCAGTGTACCATTGAGCCAAAAAATGGCTAATGCTCTCCTGGCATGTATTAGACAAAGTATTTTCAGCAGGTCAAGAGAGGTGATACTTCCTCTCTATTTAGCACTGGTGAGATCACATCAGGATTGTGTGTCCAGTTCTGGCCTGCCCAGAACAAGACAGACATGGATGTACCAGAGAGAGTCCAACAAAGTACCACTAGGATGATGACAGGACAGGAGCATCTCTGTCCTGAGGAAAGGCTGAGACAGTGAGAAGGGCTGTTCTGCATGGAGAAGAAAAGGCCTGGGGGAGATCTAATTAGTGTTTATAAGTTCCTGAAGGGAGGAAACGCAGAAGATGGAGCCAGGCTTTTTTAATTGGTGCCCAGTGTGAGGACAGCAGGCAGTAGGCAGATACTGAAACACAGTAGGCTTCCTCTAAATATCCAGAAGATTTGCAATATGAGGGCGACTGAACACTGGCATAGGTTGCCCACAACAGTTGTGTATTTTCCATCCTAGAAGATATTCAAAGTCCACTTGGACATGGGAAATCATCTGTAAGCCTCCCTACTTGAGCAGGAAGATTGGACAAGGTGAATTCTAAAGATCCCTTTGAATAAGGTGACTGAAGTTTTATTATCTCTCTCATTTTTAATAAACACATACAAAGTGTGCTGTGTGACTATTAAAGTTATCTCTCTCTAATAAATTGGTTTTAATTTTTTAAAATTTAATTTTAAATTTTCTTCTTAATTTTTAATTTTTCTAAATTTTTGGAAAACAGGTTAAAGAATAGTAGATTTGACTTTTTGCACAATACCTTGAAAGAACAACATGGTTTTAGGACAAATAATAAGTTATTCTCTTTCATCCATGTTGTAAACCATGAAAACTGACATGGCCTTACTGCAGTGGAAGCATCTGACCTTTTAATGCACTTTATATTGTTAAGGCTAAGTAAATGAATTTTGAAAAATCACTCAGAATTAAAATGTATGGTTGTTCTTTTATTCAACTTCATAACTGCACAGCATGTGACAGGCATCAATCACTTAAGGAAGAACACATAATGGGGTCATAAGGGAATTCAAAGCAATGTTCAGCAGAACAGAAGTTAAACAGAAGCCTGTATTACAAAAGCTAAACATTAGCAAGGAAGACAAGGTCAGTAGTTCAAAGAACTACAATTTTATACAGATTCATGAAGAAAAATTATTACAAATTTTGTACTTAGGTTTTGGGTCAGATTTTTTTTTTAATTGAAATTATCATTAAAAACATAAACAGGAAAAAAATAAAGGACCAAAATTTCAAGAAGTGATAGTAAAACGATTATTTTAAATGGTTGGATAGTTTTCTAGACTAGTTTAACAAATAAAGTTTGAAAGAAGTACCTAAAAGCCAGAGAAATTGGTTTGGAAACAAACTATGGACTTAAAGATGAAGTTTTATTTCAAAATAAATAAACCACAAGAATAGAACTGAAAAGAATTTGACACTTTCACAGGTACTGCAAATGTCACTTTTGGTGACATGATCAGGAAAGTTTTACCTTTGCCATAGAATAATAGAATGGTTTGGGTTGGGAGTGGCCTTACAGATCACCTAGTTTCAAACTGTGTGCCATGGGCAGGGACACTTTCCACTATATCAGATTAGTTGTGTATCTCTTAATCTTTGTCTTAAAGAACTGCAAGATGGTTCACATGTACATTTTTTTATGATGATATTATCTACTAGTTTAAATATTTCTTCTTCTTTCCTGAAATTTAGCTTTCATATGCATTTATAGAGAGAAATCATAGCTGTTTTCTACTTTTGTTCTGTCATACAGAAGAAGCCAAATTTTTCTCATCTGTTGCTTTTTTATGAGTCCTTCCTTACTCTAAGCATCTTAATAGCACTTCCTGACCATATTTTAATTTATCATCTTGGAAAGAAACAGGTGAGAGTACACATAATCCTGCAATTTAATTTTTTTTTCTGTGACTATTATAGATCATGAGTATTTTACTGTCTCAGTAGAAATAGCTTTTTCTGGTTTACCTAAGAACAATCAATTATATTGTCAAAGAAGTATAGCATATTAGTCAAGTAAAATTATTTTGCAATAAGCCATATTAGATTTTATTTCAGCTTCCATTAACTTCATCATTGCAATTATTCCTCTGCTCATTTTTTTCCCCTAATAGGTCTGTATCTCTTACTCTCCCAGTTATTTTTTATATTTCTGATATTATTACTCCTAATTCCTCAATTTACAAAAAACTTTAACCTAATTTTTCACATCAGTTCATGCAGAATTATAAAATAAATATTTTAGACTCTATACTTTTCATGGATTCAAGGAATTGCCTTTCAGTTACAGCAGTCAGATTTTTCAGAACCTTCCTCCTATCAGCCAAATTGAATAACCCTCTCAGTTTCTCTATTATTGCGGGTTACTTTTTGCTGTATTTACTATGGCTCTACTGCCTAGTCTACTCTTACAGTGCAGCAGCTGTATCCTAAACTTGAACTTTATACAGTTCAAGAACCTTTTCCTGTCTCCTTCAGTGTCTGCTAGATATAAAGTCGGCATGTCTTTGAGTGGGTCTCATTTTATCTGAAATCCATCTGTTAGTTGCAATTGGATTTTAAAATTAGAAATATGTTTAAGAATACAATTTGAATCATTATTCTTCTTGTTCATGTGACTAAAGTAAAGTCTAGAAAGAAGTCTGAAATGCCTCACTTTATTAATTGGAATGCTTATAATGGATTCATAGTAATCCATACAGCAACATTCTGTTCGCAAGATGAATCTAGGAGATCAGACTACATGCAGTAAATTCCACAGGACTAGAATTATAGAAATTTTCCATTCAGCTCAGTAAATTAAAATGTATTTCTGCAACCCGAACTAATGCCAAGGATTTATTTTAGTCTTTAAATAAAGCTCAATTTCAACTGCCATTAATTAAAAAGAAAGATATTTTTGTTTATCTGAGATACTTTAAAGGAAAGCAAGCAAATCAAGCCAGAACAAATAGATTTATATGAGAGCATAAAGACTCAGTTATGGAATTGCTCCAGCCTTCATTTCATGTGGTCAAGGTTCTTTTTCCCCTTGAGCAGCAAAGTAGTCTGCTGGCAGCTAATGAAGTGAAAACAGAGATAATTAGAAATTGTGTAATTAGCATATTTACCTCTATAAATACTGATTTGGTGAAAATTATGATTTTGACAAATTTCCAAATTTGAAATTGGAAAATAAGAATCTTTTTAAGGAAAATATATCCAATTCTATAGAGTATAATTTAATCTTTATTTTTCATTAGTTGCTTCTGAATTGTTGCATTTTATGTAATGTGTTAGTATCTTACCAAGAAAGAGATCAACTCACTGTTTTACCCAGTGTCATTACATATTAATTTTAAATAATTCAGTAATTACCTTTATGCTTTTCAGTGTATTTTATCCTTCTCCTCATTGGGAAAAATACAACCTAAACAGTCAACCCTTACTATAAACATCCCATACAGTCCCTTCAACTTCCATGGGACAGTAAATTTACCACCACACTGGAAAATAATTGTGAATCACAGTGGTTCCTCAATGTTACTTTGAAACATATTCAAAGGTTGAATTTAACAAGTTAAGGTTTACTTTCATCAGTGGAGATCTACAAAGTTCAGAGACCTGAGTCATCTGTTGGAGATGTTCCTTATTTTATTTCAGTTTATGATGTATGGAGAGCCTGGCGTTGCAACTCATGTTTGAGTCAGTTTGATTGAGTTATTGTTAAGGTTTAATGTTAATAGTTTGCTCCCCTGTTCTCCCCCAAGTTTGCTCCCAAGTTGGATTGTCACCAGAGTCGTGTCCTCCCACAAGTTTCCCTTTACGGTGTTTCCCCACCCTCTGTTCCAGCTGCTTCCCTATCACTCATCATTTCCCTGCCCCTTGTTCCAGTGCATTCTGTGTCAATCCTCTCCAGAGCCAATTCCTTTGCTGTATCTCTCCCTGGGCTTTCCTGGGTGTCACCCAAACCTCGATGCTCCATTGGTGCACGTGATCTCCTCTCTCTTCCCACCTACCATGATTTGCCCAGAGACTCGTGACCTGTTGTCTTGCACTAAATATTTAGTTGGTTTTGTTATAATTTCACATTGGGTGACTAATATATATTTATATATATATATAGCATATTAGTAGTTTTATCATATTGCATATGGTGTATTCCATATCCCACTTCTAACCTTATGGTGTGGGTCTTCCCATGCTGACCCTTCCCCTCTCAATGCCTCCCATTGGCTGTGTTTCCCCTCCCCCACCCCCCTTTTTCTAAGTTTAAATTCTTCCCTCCAGGAGGCTATGGTCTCTTTTTCTTCCCTGGAATTGAGTCCCTGGAATTGAGTCCCTGGGGTCGTGCTCCCAGAAGAAAGAAGCGCATCTTTTACTTTTATCCTTGTCGAGTTTACTTCTGGGGTTCAGAGCTAGCCTAATCAGAACCCCAGGACTGAGCTCCCACAGTGACCTAATCCTTCAACTCCACCCCTGAATGCCCCTTATTGATTAATGTTTTGTATCCACCCCCTGATTTGTAACTGTTTAAAATCCTGTGCACAGAGCTGCACAGGGCTTTTCGCCTCTCTCCCTTCAACCCCAGAAAACCCTCTGGTTGTAACCTCAGATCTGGAGAGCCTCTCTCTTCCTTCTTTGCCTGAACCCTAGACATGGTAGGACATCTCACACCTAGGAACATTGGCTTTTAAGGTTCAGCTGAAGGCACCTGGTACAGCACCAGTGTGCTGCGAGCTAGCCTGGGCTCTAATGAGCCGTGACAGCCTGGGACGTGTAGGATATTAATTTACCTTCCTTCAGGTTATGGAATTGCTCTTGGGCCAAAGCTGAATAGCATGTCGGTTTTAATATTAACTCTATGCAAGACATCCAGGTTTGAAACTTCTTGACATTAAAAAACTGTACAATCAAAGTCTTGGAACTTTTTTCCCTACAAAAATACCCTTGAGAGTTCAGGTGGAAATTTTTAATTAACTCAGTAGGTAATTGCATTTTTTACTCCAATCTTCATTAAAGGCCTCTTGATTATCCTGCTCTCATTGTCCATCTGCAGGACTCCCATTGACAGAAACATGAATATTGCATAGGGAAATAGTATATGAAGTGATTCTGTGGGTGGGAATGAGGAAACGTACTGCAGATGTAGCAGACTCAGTTCTGTTTCTGCAAAGGCTGAGACAGACTTGGAGGAAGGACAAGTATATTGTACTAAAAAAAATAAACTGAGTGTATTTCTTCCATACTTCTGACTTTTAGTAATGTTACTGCAATGATTTCTATAAGGCCCTAATGACAGAGAAAGTAAAAACTGGAGTCATTGTTACTTTATAGGGAGAAATCATGAGAGGGAGTTATTATCTGTTATTCAGCCAGACAATGTCTTTTAGAAGTCAAAGTGGATTTGGACATAGTATGTTCATAAATTCTGACAGATTAGCAAAAAATGCTAAAATCAGGTTGGACAAAACATACTTTGGGCTTAATTTATTTATCGGTTAGGTTTACAAGTTCCTAAAAGTAGATTGTGTCCACCCTACAGGATTGGGTTATTATGCATTACTACACTTGTGCAAGAGGCATCAGGAATAATCCCTAATCACAGAGAACTACTGACGTACAGGCCTTTTACTCTGGTACATCACTATGAGATTGACAGCCTTTCTTTATCCTATGCTTGCATCCAAACAAATAGTAATTACCTTCTATTCTCCTGTGCTCCCTCCTTGACCCCCACCCCAAGATCTATTTACATTGCCACCACTACAGTCAAACAAAAACTGTGAAAATCTCTTTGTCAAAGATTACACTAAAGACCAAGTATAAGCAGTCTAAGCCATTTAATTTGAAAGGGACAGGTGTTGTTTCAGAAAGATTTGCAAACCCAACTGTAATTCAACACTGATGAAAAACAGAAGAATTGGAGATTGAACAGCAATAATCTGGAAATAGGCCCAGCAGAGAAACATCATTTTAGACTAATACGCCAATGAGGGACATACATTTTAATGAGAAAATCCATAGGCCCAGAGATTAACCTGCAAAGAAATGCATTAGCTTTCAGATAAGATTTCAAGTAAGACCTGATATTCATACCAAACATCTAAATACATCCACATTAATTTGATTTCTTTAAAAAATATGAATAAAGGTAGAGGCATTATGTTTACTGCATATGTCCCTATGAACAAACACATCCTATATTGCACTGAGCCCACCAATATTTATTAAAGCTTAGATAATCATCTGAGTAAGAAAGAATCTTTCCTTCTCATAGTAAAAGTGCAATCTAAATAATAATGGGGTAATACGTGAATTTGACCTCAAATTTTATCACTGTATTTTTCTACTAAGCCAAGTATATCAATCAGTGTCCTTGGAACACATGAACAGTACTGAGCACAAAAAGACCCCTAACAACCTGAATAGTATTTGATTTATTTTGGGTGGGCATTTAGTTACAGAGTTTCCTAACTTAACATTAGAATTACAAAGAGTACATGTAAATTATAGTGGGTGCTCTCTATAAGCCACCTTACTAGAAAGACTAACCAAATGAAGTCCCAGAGACTAGGAGGAGAGGCTGAAAGGAAGACATATCCTTCCGGAAAAGGTTCAATCCAGTAAGGACATAAACAAAGGGACACACATATAATCCATGAGCCCTGATGGGATTCACCCAGAAGTCCTATAGGTGCTGGTTGATGTCCTCACAAGGCCACTCTTGATAAATTTTGGTTGATCACAACAAATGGGAGAGAGGTCCTCAAAGACTGGAGAGTTCTGTAATATACCTCCCACCTTCATCTTTTCCATGCTGTTCAGTGAGGAATAAACAGATCTTAGTTTATTTATTGCAATAGGAATGCTGAAAGAAGAGATATTTAGAATCAATATAATGTGTCTTGATTCATGTTCCTCCATTCATCTTTATGCTTAAAAAAGTTCTAACAAAGCTCTCACAGTTAAAGGCCGTGGAAAGATCTTAACAGTTTTTTCCGTTCTTAGAGGAAAATATATTGCTAAATAAAAGCAAGCACTGTACCTTAGACTTTAAATTTCTTAGAAGGAGCAATCATCTGTAGAGCAAATATATTCCTTTGATGGTTTTTTAATGGCAATCGGTCATACAGATGAGGATTCAATTTTATATTGCTATTAACAGTTGCAACCATTCTACCTCCAGACAATGCACACTAGTCTGGGACTCGCTCTTAGTTTACATCTCATCTTAGCACAGGCATACCTGAAGCACTGAAGGAACAATTTAAAATTTATGATGGTTGGGATAAAAGGTGCTCAGACCTTAAAACACAATTCTGGTCTTCCAGCTGTAAAATCCAGCAAATGAATATGTTTATTACTGAACTTAATTTCAGACATATTTCTGCCATGCTTTGTTTGTTTATTTCACTTGGATCCCAGAGCAAGAAAAATAATTATTTTTATTACTATCAATCACTTTTTAAATCTGCTTTTGAAAAAAATGTGTTATTCAATAAAGGAAACACTTGAAATATAAACATTTTACTGAGTTCTCTGATGTTCCTTTCTTTGACCATGTCAAGATTCTCATAATTGAACATTCTTATCTAATTTTCAGTTAAAAATAGATTTAGGCACTTCTAAAAAGCATAATACCATAGAATAATCCTCTATAGAATATTCTTAGGCAAATTTAAATTTTTATTCACTCTCAAATAAAAGGTGTTTTAACAGCTGGACTCAAAAATACCTAATCTATTTTATTATTATAAAGATTATTAAAGTGATATAAAAAGTATATGGAAAGTTCATTCCACAGAAATTCACAACAAATAGAAAATCACATTAATAGTGATAACTTTAGCCACAGAAATTTCTCAATATAGACTTAAGAAAGAAATAAAAAATAATCTGCATTTGAACTAAAATTTCAGTCACAGACCATCAACAGTTGGATTGTTTTCTTTCCTGTTTGAGTCTGAGACATTCAGAAGATTATTAAAACAGTATTTATAATTGAGCTCGCCTAATTTATCTCATGAACAATTTTCATTGTTAACTTAAAGTAGTATCTTTATTGACAATTTTAATCTATGCTAAATCTGATGGAAAATGATGTTTAGAATTTAGTTCAAGGGTGCTTTTGAACACACTTGAAAAGACTATTTGTCTGATGTTAAAGAATGCTTGAATCTTTTTTTCATGACCAGGAACAAAAATGTGGCAATTTTTGAAATCTGGAAAGCCTTTTCTTTCAGATATGGAGCCCTTACTTCTTAAAAACTGAAGACTGGTGTCAGCAAAACCCCACAAACTAAAAGCCTTCAGAACATGTACGCAGCCTCTGATTAAATAGTGTGGCAATGATTTTTTGTTTGTCATCAACAGTTAAATTCTTGATGGTCAAAACCCTATATGTAAAAGTTATCAATCCATCACCTAAACTCAAATTGGTTATTTTAAAAATTCATCTGTTGAATTCACAAAGCTTACAGGCATCATATATTTTCCACATAAAATGTCTCAAACAATCTTCAAGCTGTTTGAAGAAGATTTGACATCACCACTTTTTAAAAAAGGCTATGGGATAGCCTTTTCTGTGTCTGCTTGCTTGCACAGCCATGCTCTGCTCTGCTACACAATCTCAAATCATGCCTTTGTAAAATGTTGCAGCAATCACTGCTTTCATTTAAAAGAATTTTTTTTTTTTGTCCTGTTCATTCCCAGCCCCATTCAGAGCTCTCCTTGATGTTCAATTCTATTCTCTGCCTTAGAGGAGCTGAACACCTTTCCTCCTTGATATCATTCAGCTACACCTAGTATTTTATGTGATGGGAGGGCAGAGCGCACTACCTTTTTTGTGCCTTTTTGCAGTAAAGAATAAAATAATTTTTAGGCTAACAAACCCCGTAAACGAGACTTTAATGCAGACAGATCATAGTGGGCAAGAAAATTACAACTTGATTGCAACAGAAGTCACCTGCAGATATCCAGTATCCAGATCTCCAGATCCTGTTGAAGAGGTTGAATATATGTTTTACTGAGAATGGAAAAAGTTGTTTTGTCCGTAAACACTTATATATATATATATATATATATATATATATATATATATATGTATGTATGTATGCTTGTATGCAAGTAATCTGATCTTGATTACTTGCTTTACTTGTTGCTGCAATTGATTTCTTTTTCTCAGTGTCCCTGATGTAGTTTGGCTTCTTGGCTTCTTTTTTCTTTCTTTTTTTTTTCCTTTTTTTTTTTTCTTTTTTTTTTTCTTTTTTTTTTTTCTTTTTTTTTTTTTTTTTTTTTTTTTTTCTTTTTAACTGTGAATGCATATCTTATAAAAAAAAAAAAGCAAACTTTTAAAGAGACCTGTATTATACTGCAAGAGCAACTGATGGGTTATGGTACAGACAAGTTGTAGGCTGAATGGATCATTTTTACTACCCTCAGTGCAAAGTAGAATTCTGCCCTGATCAGAAAAATACATTCATCTTTGCTTTAAACCCAATTAGTTTACTACTAAAGATTGGCCAATGAAAAATGCCATTGAAGACTCCTGTTAATAATGTATGAACAGTAAAGGCTGATGTAAAACAAATTAGTTACACTTCAACCTTGGACACAACTTTCTTTCCTGTATCACATATAGGCATTCTGCATCTCAAACTATTGCAAGGAACTTTATTCACATTTTCAACTATTTGCTTTCTCAAATTTCTTCTCTGCTCAAAAAATCTAGTACAGTTTTTTGTTTGGTTTTTGTTTGTTTGTTTGTATGTTTGGGGGGGGGTGTTAGTCATTATTTGCTATGGATGTTCATTTTCTGGAGAAAACACATTTGATCTCCATGGTTTTTAAAGATTGCTGGGTTTCGTTTTTACTGAAGAAAATAACATAGAGCAGGTATTTTCATATAGCTGCATATTTATATGTTTAGTTTTCTCTCACTAGATTACTACCATTCCAACAAAAAATCTGAGTAGTGTGTGTGTTTTTAAACTGGTACCTTCAGACAAATATGAAGCTTTCATAAACCAAAAAGAAAAAAATACCAGGGAGTGATAGTTTGTTGTGATGATCATAGTGGCAGGAAAGGAAACAAAATTAAACTGCAAGTCCAAGCATGGCAAAGTGGATCATGACTCTCAACACTCTCTTCACAGCAATGAATATCTGTAAGAGTTCTTTTACACTTGAATTTCAGACTTCTCCTTCACAACCCACTTTAAATGGAAAGAATACTGTTAGGTAAAACAGGGAGACAGTAAGCAAAAACCTCCCTCTCTCCACTTGTCCTTCCATGGCAGACTAGTTAAGGACTGATACAGCATTAACATAAATCCGAAGACTAAGCATTCTTCCATATTACAAAATAAACACTGCTAGAGGAATTGATTTTCTTAAGCAGCAATGACTTATCCCAGTTCATTTCAGCAAGCACTGTATCTCATAGGTGCCAAACTCATTACTGCAAGTGAAGCCACTGCAGTAATGTTCCAATGGCAGACTGGATTTTATGCATATTTCCACTGTGAAGAATGAAGATTGTGTTGACAATACAGGAAGGAGAAGGAGGTGAGAAGTATGGAAGGTTCAGATCCCTTTCATTGCCATTAATTTTATAAGTGCAGTAAGTATTTTGTAAGTATGCTGCATTATGAGTTGTTGAATAAAAAAGGAAAATGTGCAGATAGAGTCTTTGCAGTCTCTTCCTGGTGTTTCAGACAGTACACTATCCTTTGCTTCAGGCACACCTCTAAGCAACTGTTTGGCTGAGACTGTCTGACTCTATTAACAGTCCATGAGCTCACTACCATGAGATATATGGTAATAACCCCAAAGAAATTTTATTAAGACAACAAATTATTTTATCTTTGCCTAAAAAATATTCTTGCAGGACCAGAAAAAAGGGAAAGAATTTTTTATTTATGACTATCTACTCTAAAAGATCAAAACAATAAAAGTGTTCATTAACACGTCAAAATCATCATTATCTTCCTTACAGAATTCCCTTTAGCAGACTTAAACTGCAAAAATTGATACGGCAAACAAAAAAAAAAAAAAAAAAAAGAAAAAAATAATTGCTGTGTAGCGTATTTTAAAATTATTTTCTTACACCCACTTCCTCTCGGTGTCTGGACAGTTGCATAACTGATCTTTCTTGTGTATGTTCTTTATTTCTCCAAGAAATCCTTCTCTTATAATGAGCCTGGCATCACCAAATTATGCATCTTAAAATTTTTTTCCTTTCTCCTTTTTTATGTTTGTCCATTCCATTTTAAACTGAGAGAGAAGCAGGCTTAGCCATAGTAACACTAAAATCTGCTTTCAGGTAGAGGTCTGGAAGGTCTTATATTTCATTTGTACAATCTAATTCAATGACTTCACAAAACCTCATAGTATATAAAAAGAACTCTGAAAAGCCTGTAGATATTGAAATGGCATAATCTGTGTGTTCATGTTCGGTACTAATCTAACTGGAGAAGAAAAGCTCTGAAATCTAGTCAACGATCCATGGGGTTCCACTGTGGCTTCATGCAATATCACCTCACTCTGGTTAGCTTTTTTTCTTATTTCTGTGACTGAGTCTGTCTCCTATGTCTTGGATTTATAAGTTATTCAGCATAGGTTCCTTAACGCAGCTTGGATTTCTAAAACTATTTTGTTCTGCCCTTGTGTAATATATTATATATATATATATATATATATATATATATATATATATATACTGTATACTCCTCTATTCAATTTTATATGCATACGATATTCTTAAAACTTGATCTGATCCTGCATTTTTTTCATGGCCTAGCTAGAATTATTTGCTATTCATCAGGAGAGATTACCTCAAACTCTGAATTGGAATATTCAGCTGCATATGGCCTACATTCTAAAGTTCATTTCAGTTGGAACAAATGCAGAAAGCAAGAGTATTATATTTTATTTTGTGGGGGTTTTGTTTGTTTTTTTGTTTTTAAATGAAATATGCAATTCAATACCATGAAGTTATTAGCAGTACAAAGTGAAGTAAATGATTTATTGTGCGCTCTTGCAAATCTATTGGAAATGACTTTTACACAAATCTAGTACTGAGAATTTTAAGAGGCAGTCACAAGCTGTAACAACAGGAACAAGAAGAAGGAGTAGCACCATCTGATTTGAGACACCATGCTGTCTTCTTCCTTCTTCCAAAGCTCTTGGAGACTGAAAGTTTTAAAATTTTTAGTTGTACATGTCTTCTGGACATGCCAATGAGCAATTTTAAAAGTGATGCCGTTAGTGCATCTGGCCTTTTCTTACAGCCATTACATTCTATGACTTTTCATTGTGGAATCTGGAATATTTTTCTTCTAAAACGAGAAGGTTTAGAGCTCTTAACACTTGCTCTGACCTTTAGAAGCAGAACAGGAGTCATTCCATTAATGAAGGATTTTCAGCAAGTCAATTATTTCTCCAAGCATCCTTGAATTATTTTACCTTTAGGGAGACCAGCATTTCTTTGATGAAGGAAGAGAAAATAGATATGATGTATGATATACTTTTAATATCTTTTCCACAAAAATCCCTCTCTGCACCTAACAATTACATGATGAGAAAACAGATTCTTCTACCTTGTATACTAATAACTGTGAAGGAAATTGGAATTTAGATGCTCCTTCCATTCTCTGGTTCAGAAAAATGCTTATGCTAGTGGCTATGAATTTTTTTTTTTTCTTTTAAATAAAGAATAAATTTTTTTTAAGTCCTGTATACACTAATTAAAGGAAAGTTTACCAAAGTACAAATCATAATTCATATAAATGAACCCTAAGGTGGAAGACCTACTGCACTTCCACAAGAAGCTCCAGCCACTTATATATGCCTGGCATAGAGGTTTAGTTATGTAAATTATGTATAAGCAATCATGTATAAACAGACTTCACAGTAAATAATTTCACAGCTACATAGCAAAAAAGATTTTAAATCAAATTGAATACAAATTAAAAAGAATAATTAAGCAGAATATGAATAGGGGAAATATCTTGAAATATCACTGAACATATCAATTACCAGAGTAAAATTCTTATGTGTCAATGAAATAGGGATTCATATTGCTCTCGGTAGTATTTCACCTTCATAGTTTTCCTTCAAATCACTTTTTTTTTTTTTTTTTTTTTTTTTAAATTAATACTTTCAGTGGTAAAAAAAAAAAAAAAAAAGAAACAGAAATATATCTTATCTAGACTCTACACAAGGAACTGTCTGGCAACAACAAGCATTACAAGACTTGACAGGATAGAATTTTAAACCCAACACAATCATATCAATCAGAGGGCACAAGCCAGAGCAAAACTTAATAGCCTGCTGCCTCCTGCATTGATGACAGCAAAAAGAAATCCATAAGCCAGGCAGTTAAAGGAAGGTTTCTTCAAAACCCCTTTTAAGAAATACAGGTTTCACTACAGCCACAAACCAGAACAAGATGCAATGAAGAAAAACTGCACTATATTTTAAATCAGCTAAATGGATATTGCACAAAGCCCTGTTCCATGAGAGCTAATATGAGCAGCTAAAGAAAAATAAAAACAAACATGAAAAAGCAGAAAAAATAGATGGACTTATTTACTAAATATAATTGAAAGATACTGGGCAGGATAATTCTCTTAGGATAATTGGCCCTTTCACATGGAGAATTTTTCAGTGAAGATCAACATTCTATACGATTTCTCTGGGAAATATTCTTCTATGGCTGGAGTACTGCAGAAAATTAAGGGACACCATTGTCCAGAACAACAGATTTGAAACATCTATCTGATAATGTATTTAGTGATTTCTGTTCTAATTCTGACATGGTATGAAGGGACTTTGAAACAAAACATAGCCAAAACACTCAAACCACAATAAGGGAGTGTTCCCTTATCATGAAATCTGACATGTCCTTGCAAGACCACTTGGCAAGTCATGCAGTTTTAAATGGAAACTCAGACTTTATACATAATGTGGAACTAGGTCAGTATTAGTTTGGGGATGTTTAATAAGAAACACAACTATAAACTTTAATATACGCTTCCTAATTGACAGTCACATGAAAAAAAAATATAAGACTTAAAAGGATCAAACATAAACTTTCTGCAAATGAGAATCATTTGCACATCAATCAAGGACCTGTCCTGTTAATATTATAGTTTGAAATATCACCTTCAAAATTAGCAGTATTTATAGCTACTCAATTTTACATCAAAGAATAGGAACTTGAAACAGCAATCAGAGCTGCTTCCAGTGCTAATGTAATATTACACTTGTACTTGTCCTGCTCACACAGATTCAATTTGTTTTTAGTAGCAGATACAGCCTTTTGTTTTGGTTTTAGGATAAGGCTAATGTTGATAATGCGCCAATGGTTCAGCTACTGCTGAGCAGTACCTACACAGAGTAAAGACCATTTCTGCTTCTCACCCTGTCCCACCAGCAAGAATCTGGGAGTGCACGAGGAGTTAGGAGGGGACACAGCCAGGACAGCTAACTCCAACTGAGCCAAGGGATACTCTAAACCATATGGTATTGTGTTCAGTATATAAAGCTGGGGGAAGGAGAAGGAAGAGGGGATTTTCAAAGTGAGAGCATTTGTCTTCCCAAATAAACCTTTGACATGGCGGATCCATTCTGTTCTGGAGGTGGCCGAACACCTGCCTGCCCAGGCTAAGTGTTAAATTAATTCCTTGTTTTGCTTTGGTTGTGTGTGTGGCTTTTACTTTACCTCTTAAGTCATCTTTATCTTAAGCCATGAATTTCTCATTTATACTTTCCAATTCTTTCCCCCATATCACCAAGGGGGAGTGAGCAAGTGGTTGTGTGAGGCTTAGTTGCTGGCTGGGGTTGAGGCATTTCAATATCCACTGAGATAATACCATAATCAGTTCTCATTGCGAGAAGTTGGAATCTGCCTTTCCCAATTAAATAACTGCAAGACCATTC
Source organism: Sitta carolinensis (assembly GCA_032173965.1). Lineage (NCBI taxonomy): Eukaryota > Metazoa > Chordata > Aves > Passeriformes > Sittidae > Sitta > Sitta carolinensis. The sequence goes on along the minus strand of CM063284.1, from coordinate 97,939,809 downwards.
TGAAAGACATTCTCCCCAGAGCATTGCAGAAATGTAAAATGAGCCAAGTGAATTAGCTGCAGTACGTAGGTGGCCTGCTCTCTGCCTCTAGGTATAATTTTAAGCATTTCTAAGATCTTCTCAATCAATGCATTCCTTTTGTGGCTCATGATAGTAAGAAATGCATTTTTTTATATAAGTTTAGTCTCATTTTCTTGATAAAAACGTGTATTGGACTTAGCAGTTGTGCAAGAGATTCTTGCATAAGTGAAACATAAAAATACAAAAAACAGTGTGGAAACAACATTTAGTTTGAGATCAGGAGTAATCGTTTCTTAATGATGACTTGATGACATGGATGAAGAATGCACTGGGGTTTTTGTTGTAATGTTGACACATGACAATTACCTTTGAGCACATTTAATTTTATAGATCAAAGGTGTGCAATATATACATAAATAATTGCAGAACAAGGGATCAAATTAATGCTGATGCTGACATTCATATCATACTCTCTGGTAGGAAATGGAGTTTTTGAATTTTAAGGTCAGGGTGCCTTAACATTTTGGACTTACCTCTAGAAATAGTGCAAAGCATTCACCTGACCACATGATTCAATTCCTTACCTACCATTATTGTACAGTGATTGCAGCCACGTCTGCAAAATGCCTTTTTTTAAATCACTGTAAGTTATTTGAATACACCTCAGGCATTCAGTCACTTCCATTATAAAAACACTGTATTGCAGCATCACTGGGTCTGTGATAAGAATTGTAGTCCGCCCCTCATTTTATTAGGAACCATTCAAATGGACACTATATATATCTCACTACATATATATTGCTACGCCAGCATTCATTGTTTTGTTTTGTTGTATAATTTATTCTTTGGTGTGAGAATGAAAAGGCATATACAAAATTACTGTATAAGCAGCCGCAATTGTTTCGGAAATTAAATACATGAATGTCAGGAAATTAAATTCCCAGTGTTAAATTTCAGTATTAAACCAATTCACTTGTGATCATATATGGAAAAGTGATTTCTAGTGGACATCAATTGTACTTTGCCCTCTGTAAAATTTTAAGTAGAGCTGATAAGGCGGTTCAACATTTCCCATTAGAAGAAGCAGTTTGAGATTATCACTAATATTAAACTTGAAAAATGCCAACTTGATTTTCTATTCATGAGTGCTCAGTGGATTTAGTTTATGAAGACAAAGACGAAGACAAAGATGAAGAAGAAGATGAAAACAAAGAAGAAGAAGCAGCATGAAAGGTGACTTTATAGCAACTTGCAGTCACTTCCATAACAGATATAGATATCTTTAGAGAGTAGGACAGAGCAAGGACCAATGGCTGGAAGATAAAACTAGTCAAACTCAGATAGGAAATAAGTTTACATGTATTTTAAACTGAGTAACATATCTATAGAAAGAAAACTACATAAGAAGTACTATGACTTCCATATTTTTAAAGAAAGGAAGCGTGTTATCTATTTGGAAGAGGCTTCCATTGCACAATTTCATGACAAATACTACTGAAAAGATATTTTACTTGATGACCTGAGCTATAAAAGAATGTAGTCTGCAAGTCCTAAGAGGCTGAAGAGCATTCAGCAAATCGCACAGCATAAGTGAAAAGGCCCGAGCAGAATAAGGCAGCAACTAAAATCCATGAGATTCTATCTGACTAAGAACGTTGATACAAAGACTTAGAGTTCCCTGTATCTAGAAGGAAAACAAAATTATATATGTAGTCCTATAGTACATGTGTTCTGTAAGGTATGATTGTCCTAGAGCTTTCCAATGTAAGCAGTTTGGTGGGCGTACAAAGAATCTGTGGTGTTCTCATGCTCTTCCTCTAAATACACTGTGATCTCTTTCTCTGATATTGCTGAAATCATCTTAGTTCTGATGTCATATTCTAAGTCTGTGACTTATTACTTGCTCCTAAGAACAGTGATAAATTATGATTTCTGAACTTTAAATATGATTTTTTTTCCTTCTTGCTAACTGCTTTTTTTCTCTCCAAAATAAAATCACTACAGTTCTCTCTGCCTGCAAATTCACAGTTATTTCCTGGGGATGTGCCTGGCATTTGAAATGCCAAGATTTTAATGCTAATGCATTTGTTTCTGTTGCCCCAACATAATTCAACTGTTCTACCTACTAGGTGGACACAATGCTTCAATGTCTCATAGAATGTAGGCTAGCTTATTTTTATACTCCCTTTAATCCATTAAATGAAACCAAGCAGCACAGTAATGGAAATTTTTTTCAGGTGCAATGAAATATGTCAAACATCTGTTCACTCTCCTCAATACTCACTGTGTTGGACTACATGCAACCCTCATGACAAGTCTAAACATCTTCTTAAAAACCTTTTCAGAATGTACCCTGAACAAGTAAAAATTCAGAATTCAGTAACACTCTGTCTTGTGCAGTAACTGTAGGGTACAGATAAGAAATCCTTCCATGGCATGTAGACACTAAGCTTGCTAGAAAGCTACAGGTTGAATTTGTGCAAGTGTTGGTCCATAGACAGCTCAGAGAAGTGCCACCACTCTTAGCATTACAATCACAACATTACTGCATTTGTATGCATAACAGATTACGAAGTCCCTGAATATGTTCTGTTTAGAATTGCTGAGGGATTAGGATGAAAGAGAGGGAAAACGTATGTGCATGAATGATTGTAGGGATGGGGAAAGACATAACAGGTGCAAGAAATAAAAGAATGAAAGTAAGAAATGGAGTCCATAGCATTTTTAGGGTCATTTCACTGAACTCATGAAATCTAGCCCTGAATAGCTGAGGGTTTTTTCACTCCTCCCTTACTATTAGAGAATGAAAGAGACAATATTTTTTCTCTCTATTGGGCCGTTTCAGCCCAATAGTTTTTGTCTCTCATGGCAAGGCATTTTTAAATTTTATAGTACTTGCTAACTAAAAAATTTTTTGTTGGCTCAATTCTTATTTTCAGCTTCTAGTTTATGCTGCTTTATGATAGAGTTAAAATTCTTCTAAATCTCATGTTTTCACAATAAATAGAGAGATAACCAGTTTCTCTACCTAATGCAAAAGAAGAAGAAATATTTTGTTTCTTATCATGTGAATGCAAGCTTACTGTATTAAAAACACACTTGTTTTGATTAGTAATAATACTTTCATTAAAAAGCAGAAATAAAATTCACCCACATAAAATTGATATATCTATGTATATTGTTTTTCAATACACATATCTTTCTTTTCTTAATCTGTATGTCCTGCACCAATATCAACATTCAATATTATCCACTGGTTGTTTTTCTGTTGTTACTTCCTTATAGACAGAATAGTGCCTAGAGACTAATTTTTATTCACAATGTATCAAAAAAAGTGCAATAAGCATCTTTATCTTGGTAAATGTTTGCTTTAAAGATCAGCTAAAAGTTCATAAAAGTTATAATTACAGGAATTTTTAGCTGTTTTTCAAGAAGTATTCAAATTTTAGACTTCCAGGCCTATTTATTAATCTTTTAATCTATTAACCCTGAAATTGAATCAAGGCTTCTCTGTACGATATGGGTATAATTAACAAAACTGATGATAAGTGAGAAATCTCAGATATAGTCTACTACATAATATAAATGTGCATATCAACTAAATTGTCAAGGTTTTCCCAAACAAGTTACTACTGCTTATTGCATAGTGTGGCATATGGAGCTGTGATCACAAGAATCATTGAAAGTATTTGGAAAATGTCAGGTAGCTGGTGGCATCAATTTCAAGATAAAAAACTGTATAGTGCTTTCTTTTTCCTTTCCTGATAAGAGCATTTGTTTTATCTTGAATAAGAAATATAATATACAAAAATTCTGGCAATATAATGGAGTCCCGTATTTTTAATCAATAAACTTGCTTTTGATTTTTAACTATGGAATAACATAACCACATTGAATACCACTGCATTTTTACTTAACCTATTAAATTACATGAAATATCATACAGCTAATAATAACACAATTAATGAATCAAAGTTAAACAACTGTTTTTTGTTGAATACCTATTGTACATTTATTTTCTGAGATTTTTTTTTTTTCTGACCAGTCACAAAAATATTCTTAACATTCTTGTGTATACTTTAACATTTATGCAGTTTTGTTGAGATCCAGAGGTACCAACCAAAGCTACACACTGATGTCTTGCAAGAGATTGAAATCTTCTCATTTCCCTGAATGACTCAGTCCTGGCTGGCTATAGATCAGAACTTTCCTCCCAGGAGTAGAGGAGACAGACTTGCCTAGGGTTATGCTGCCTGCCACCAGAGTTACAGCTCTGTGGAGGCAACGGCCCAGGCTATTTCTGGACATGGTTAGTGTCAAGTTTCCCTTGACAACTGTGCTTCCCACTGACACTGCGAATTACTGATGCCTCCATGTCCAGCCACTCCTTATTCCTTTTTGCACCTTGAAGTGATGATTATAGCAGATTTGGAGCATTTTCATGCTTCTTTCTTTCCTTGTTTGCTGGAACAAGACTGTCAACATGCTGACCCTGTGGTCTTCCAACTGATAATCACTCTGTCAGCTTAGTTTGCTTTTGGATAGTGCTGTCATATTGAATTAACATTGTCCTTAGAGATAGCTGTCATTTTCAGCTCTGCCATATGAGAGGCATGAAAGCCATTAAATTGTAGATGACTTTAAATAAAGAAGCCTAGGCAAGTAATAGCTTAAAAGTTTTGCAGACACTTTCATTAGAACTGTGGAAGAGCAAAATCATGAAGTAATTTTATACTTAAAGACACAATAAAATGTATTATTCTAGAAGCTCAGGTTAACTAGTGGTTTTGATTCTGTTATGCTCCATGAAGTTTTTAGTCTAATTTCAGAAAATACTATCATATTTTAGATTCTATTATACTTAATAACCACAGCAGGAGCCCAAACTCAACATCTTTATTCTTTCAGCAAGCAAGTTGTAATTTTAACACACAAGCCACATTCTGTACCACATAGACAACCAAGAGAAAGTCCTCATCAATTCAAGTTAAAGCACAGTAGTTATCTGTGGACCTTCTCATTTGTTGTCATAATTCTAGATCTTGAAAAACAAGATAAATTTCTAGCAAGGACAAAAATACCCCCTACAACATAATCTTTACTAAGCACCCATATGATGGTGTATGTGCCTAATAATATCTGTATTATTTCCATTACTATGTGACAGAGATTATAAGAAAAAGAAAAAAAATTCAAGTAAATACCATCACTTGATTCTAGGTAAGTAAACTGCGTTATTTACACAATGTTTGCCCTGCTTGTGCCTGAGAGTCTGAGAGTCGGCTGAATCACTGGGAAATATCAAGAGTTGTCCATTCTGTTAATAGTGAGGAGGAAATTCGTCTCCTGATATCCTATGTGTTACTGCAAGACAGGACATGAAACTCAATGCAAATTTAATAATATTAATAAAAGTTCTCAGCTAAAATGTGAAGGAAATGTTAAATATGTAAAATTTGGGGTTTTTGATTTAACTGCTTCATTACTACTATTAGCAAATAAGGAGGGTTTTTTTGATTTATAATTGTTAAAATCTTGAGAATTATTTTTTCTTTACTTCAATCACATATTAATCAAAATTGGAGATTTGCAAATTTATTTTTATTTAACATACAATCTCAGACAAATAAAAGAAAATGTCACTAACAGATTCTGAATATATGTTTTTCTAGAGACTAAAGAGACTGTGCATTAATTGACAAATACAGTTTTTCTTAAAGGTAATTGCTTAATTCTTCATAAAAGATGCCTTAAGCTTTCCATGGATGATAAAATAATAGCTAGTAGAAATCTTTAAATAAGTACATGTAGCTGCTCTTGAGACCTTCCCCTGAACTTAAGTTGTTGTTAATAGATCCCTTGGGACAGATAAGAATGAATAATTAGTATTTATAAATAAATTTATAAAACAATGTGGTTGCAATGGAAAATGGGTATGTAACCATTTTGGTGGTTATGGTTATCTACAGTGATATAGATATACAAAACCATAAAAATAACACACAAGAAAATGTATAAGAAAAAGAAAGAAAGGGAAAGAATGGACAAGATATCACCACCTGTGGATCCAGCAAAGAGACTTGATTGATCTCCATTGGTTGAGGTGATGGTCATGGTCTTTTTCCATTGGGGGTGGGTGTAAGCCGGCAAAAAATAAAGTTCAATGTGTTAATACACATTTAGATGTAGGTGGAATGCTAAGGTACCTCTCCTGGGCAGGAGGGAATTTTATGCTCCCTTTGTAACATTGTGATTCTGTTGCAACACTATGGAGTCATGGACAGCCATCTGGTGGAAGGCCTCAGAAATGGGTCTGAGGCACTCTGGGGAACTCGGATGGCTTATGGCCCCTTCTAAGACACGACAGCTGCCTCTCATGTCAACAGAGCTGTGTGAATTATGTCCCATCAGAAGGGATGAATATCCTCATGCCTATGTGTCGCTGTGGGCGATGAACAAACGACACAAGACCTCGTTATAAAAAACTGTATCTGACTCTGTTTTATTAAAACAATTGCCCTCCTTATATACCTTTTGGAACAGGCCACTCTCATTGTTAGAAGAGTGCCAGAACTCTTCCAACCATTGGCCCAAACCAATGGATAGAGACAAGTCCATCCCACAGAAAAGAATGCAAAACATCACTCTCGTTACAATAACACTTGGGATGTTTATGTCAAGTCCGTGGGAACAAGGTCTTCTGAAACCCAAACATCACGAAAAAACTGAGTTCAGAAACCTCAGGCCCAGAAAACCAGACTACACCTATGTGCAAATGAGATGTCCCCTGTGAGTGTGACCTTCTCCAGGGAAGGGGCAGGGGAGGACATTGGCACAATAAAAAGCTCTATCCTACCTTGCAGGATCTGGTTTTTATCAGACTTCTTTGTCTGTCTCAAAACATAGAGCCTCCTGTGGTGGGTGCTCACCTCCTCTGTGTTATGCAGACCAGAGGTTTCCACACACCCAAAACTCATCTTGTCCCTCTCAAGCTATGCAAACCTGGCCCCAGAAAAGCGGCCGGCTGCATCTGCAAATGGACAATTATTTTGAGTCATGGAATTTTAACATTTCTCTCTCTCAAAATTGCTTAGCTAAAAAACCAGCTTTGTCTTTAGAAAATTGCATTATTCCTATCCATCTGTTCGTTCCATATAAAATGGATGACCTAAATGCTTTTCACACCTAAACCCTCCAAACCTTTACTGAAAATAAGGAAATTTTCCCATTAGAAATTATTTTTCACTTTATCTTTATCTGGATCCAAACCAATGTCTTCTGTTTCTGTTAAAACATAAAAGTAGAAATTATTTCAAAATCAGCTGAAGGGAAAAAACCCCACATTTTAGCAATACTATAATTCTTGAAAAAGAACTGTCACCAGAAACATGAAGAGCTGATAAAGGGGTGGTCTTCAAATATCAGACAGGCAGAAGGCATGCCTGAGTCTTGAATAAATGTGGTTGGAGGTAAGATGTCTTTGTTTTTTTCCAAGTTAGAGTATGGTCACATGAAAAAAAAAAAAAAAAAAAAAAAGCATCAGAGCAGTGAAGGAGAAAATAGAAAATAGACCCTTAAATAATGAATATCTGAAGTAATTTACCCCATTTAGACACTTGGATATATTAGTAGTACTTTGAAAGACAACAGTTCTGCATCTGTCTTTTGAAGTATGTGTGGTGGGGATTGTGCTCTGTAGGAAACATCCAACCAATATGACTCATTGCAGGCTGTGCTTTTATTTTCCATTTATTCCCTGTTCTATAGCTCATGCAGCCATTCAGCAGGACTTCCATCCTGAACATTGGTATTCTGACTTCAGAAGTCACAAAGCATCTATGAGAAATTTTGTTCTAAAACCACTAGCCCCAGTACATCTATTTGGTTTTTTATAGTGACTTGAAAAAAACCTTCAAAACACTATTGAAAAAGGAAACAGTTTTGCTAAAACTTTCACATTAATATTCTAAGTGGATCAACAGTACAAATTGATCAAATACCTACCAATCAGAAAGTAAGCACAGAACTGATTCTGATTTCAGTAGAATCTGAAAAAAATAGCATTCTCTTGACATATATAATCTCTCTTTCTAAGACATAGCTAAGCATTTCCATTCTGGTTGATAGAAGTGTGGTGTAAATTGGAGCTTCTTGCAATATTTCAGCTAAGAGTAGGAGACTTGTTTTCCCTTCCTAACAGAAAGTGAATTCTTCCAAAAAGTTTGAAAAGTTATAAAGAGACTTGTAAATAGTTTCATTTCCTAGTTGAGTCACAGGGTGCATTTCAGATATCCTTGACTATTTCTTCTTTTTTAAATTTTCTACTAATGTTCTACATATTTTTTATTTTTTTTTTTAAGCTGGATTTCTGTTGTGAATAACAAACATCATACAGAGATTTCCTCAGTAAAAATAAAGTCTGAAATCATCACTCCCCTCACCCCTTGTACAGGGTTTCTGAGTCAAGAGTTTTCCTTTAATCCCAGCATCACGATGTATTTTATTTCAGCAGATTTACACCTATAATGATTGTCAATGTCATGCTGACCTTCCCTGTCTTCTACTTCTCTATAGTTCTACCATGGGAGAAAGAAATCCTTTATTATTAATAGACTATTTTGAAATCCTCTGCACATCTATCTTGGAATCACAATAAGTCAATATTCAATGATATATGCTACCCTGTCTGTAATTTTTAATCACAAACTGCACATTCCCTGTAATAGTTATTGTAATGGTGGATAAATCATGCACCTTGATAATAATAAGGTCTTTCAATGCATGTAAAATAGATGGGTATTTCCCCTGAATTTTAATGACTGTATTTTAATAACTATCATTCTGACATATAGTTGGCTTTACGTTAGTAGATAGTAGCTATTAGAGGGCATACGTAGATTTTTAATTTAAGGGAGATTAGGATAATCAGAAATAGACCAAGGCATTAAAAAAATTTATAAAATGCATCAGGATTTTGCAATCTAAAATGATTCTTGTGATAGAAATTATAATTAATTCTAAAAGAGAATGGCAACTTTCAAAACGCTGAAGGATATGATGGTTTCCTTTGACTAAACTTTCATTTTTTTATGGGGAGTTAGGGTTGTGAAATGACACTTCCTTGTTTCTGGTTTAAACTCTTTAAATTAAACAAAATTTTAAAAGTAAAATAAATAATTAAAGAATACCCCAAAGAAACAAAAATTAAATTTTAAAAAAGAGAAAAAACTAATAAAAATATCCCATTAAAAAAATTATTTATCATATATCACATGAAATTGTATCACAAGTACTTCAGTTTTACTTAAGAGACCCTTAGAGTATCCTAATATTAGGAAAGAATGTAAAAGAATATTATCCCTTCCGGTGGAAGGCTCTGCTGATTCACACTGAGCCTGCTCTCAATGTTATGAAGTTGAATTAATGTTAACCACAAAAAGAGAAGTATAAGCAAATTCTAAACACATTATGGGTTGTATAAGGAAAATGTCATATGCATTTAGAACACACTAAAATAAATTTTATTTTGCTACAGTTGAACAAGAATTTCACTTACATGCATGCATCTTTAAAAGTATTTTTGTTGTCATTTTAGGGGTGTTTTTTCAAAATACATGAAAAACCTAAAATTTATTAATAGCAAAAAAAGTGAAAAAATATTTCCAAGAAGAATTTAGTCTCTATTTTTCCTTTTTTTTTTTTTTTTCCAATAAACATATGTCTGTGAAAGAAACTATATGTTTTATACATGCTATTTTTTGTGGGGTAAAATGCAGGACACTCCTTCAGAAGATAAGAAGCAAGAGTGGAGAGGAAACAACTTTTTCCTTTCTTACAAATCCACCTTGATAAAGTAAGGGTAAAAGAGTTTTTGCAATAGCAAAGGGCCTTTTATATTTCTAGTGTGTTTTACCAGAGCTTGAGTTTATTATTTTCTTCCCTTTTGGCTCCAAGATTTTCACTTTTGGACTTTGGAATCATAAAAAAGAAGAAATTGTATAATGAAGTCATAATTCATCAAAGAAGATGAGTATTTGCATGCATTTTAATGAAGACATTTTACTTAGATTAGAATGCACTAGAGTGTTTTGTAAAGCACAGACAAACTGAAAATTTATTTTAGTATAAGATGGTCCAATGTCCAATGTAAATCTTAAAACACATGGATTACTTGCATCCTTCATGATCTTTCCAGTTCACATGATAATTATACTTTTTAAAAAGCCCAGCTATGAGATGATATTTTATATCTGCAAATAAGATTTCATATTATATATCTTACATTAAGTAGAACCAATAATATGCTTTTAGGATGCAATTTTAGTTTATTCTGGTTGGTTTGTGATAATGAAGTGTCTTTTGGCCTAGCTCTAAATCTCAGTATTTATATGTAATTTAATTTTATGTATTCCTTATAAATAATGTTAGGGAAATGAGACTAAATGCATGCTATTTGATATCAAGAATAAGTCACAATCCTTGCTAGCTGCAGGGTTAGTGAGGCAAAGCTAATAAATTAAACTACGAAGCTGAAAGCTAATAAACCTCCAGGAGCAAAAAATATTTCTCTCATAATTGAAAACATGAGATATTTGTGAGCCAATGGCAATCACGCTACAGAGTTCAGTGAATAAAGCAAAGTCCCTAAAAGACTGAAAATATGAGGTATTTGCATCAGGAAAGAAAGAGGAGGGGAGGGATTTACCAAGGAGTATATTCATTACAGAGCATAGTAAAATATGCATTTCAACAATGCCATATGTTGAAATACAAATATGTTTAAATAAAGAGGAAGTATTTATGTAATTGATACTCTATAACTTCATAATTCTATTTTCACCTTAGGTTTCTTGCATTTCAGAAGATGTAAAGTTTATTTCAGTCTGAACACTGGTGAGGATCAAAATCCGAAATGGGCTGTGTTGTAGCTATCTCTAAATAGTCAGCTAGGCTTCCTCTTGCTTTGCCCCATGGCCACAGCCCCAGAGTAGTCACAGTGTAAATGTACACCACTGGCCTTGCTTTTGGAGCAGTCAAGCTCACTGCCCCCAGCACTCAGCATGGTCCATGCAGCCCGCCACTGTATGGCTGATTTCTGAAAGCCAGCAAGGAGCTGCTTTGCCCCAGCTTGGCACCTCTGAAAAGTTCAATAGCACCATCCATCTGCACTGGGCACACAAGGCACACCATGAGGGACATCTAATCTAATGGAAAGCAGGAGCTCCTCAGACTCTTTGCTTCTGAACTTTTTCCCTTAATATTTTTTAATTTAGCATTGGAGTATAGGTTATGGAACTTGAAAACAACCAGTCTGTAGCTGTTTGCTGCAAAGTCCAGAGTTTAATGTTAGTTTACCATCCACAAAAGTAAGGATAGGGTCTTTAAAGCAGTTAATGACAGGTTTAGAATTGCAGTTTGAAGCACATAAGGAAAGACATAAAGAAAGCTAAGAGAATGCCAAGGTATGGTTGAAGTCAGCAGACCACCTCAGTTAGAAACTACTAGATTTTGACTGCAAATAACTTCCACTGCTATTGCCCAGGCACATTTCCTTGTTAAGAGTGAAGAGAGGATTAAAGATGAAAATTAAAATTGAGGATTACTGTAGGCTTTGTTATGTTTTTCAGGAGCATATGACCAAGAGAAAGGATCAGCAGCTAAATGAAAGTTTCTACAGATAACTATTCATGCTATTTTTGTTATAATAGTGAAATAAAGCTGGTCAAAGTATTGATTGCCAGGGTAGGGTGTCTACTTGAAAGACTGTGCTGATAAATAGCTTCCCAAACTGAATTGTTTACATGTCCACAGACTATATTAATTGTATTCAGTGTCTTAATTTCAATGAAATCCAAATCCTGCCATTGTTTGTGTCCAATAGTTTATTTGTTTGATGCATGTTTAATTTTTTCCCCCAAACAATATAGACAAAAGTAAGTGTCGTGGCTGAGTGTGAGTTGAGTATGATGGGGAACATGAGTAGAGGGAAAGACAGTGACTGCTAAGGATTCTTTTTCTCAGAAATGGAACTACTATAACAGTTGTCTAACCTTATTCTGGTATTTCTAAAATTTCATATATCCTCCTATGATTAAGTTTATACTATTTCATAGGTTGGAGTCTTCAGAGTTAAGGTGGCAAGTAAAATGTTCTTGTATATAATGTTTTTAACTCTGTTTTTCCACATCAGTGTATCCTTGTGCTGTGACAAGGTGAAGTCATAGGAAGGCAACCTCATATTTTCCCTTGACACTGAAGAGTTATTGCGGTAATTTCATTTAGTTTCCTATAAAATTAATCTATAGCTTTTCATATATATGTATTTTAATCTGTCCACATTAGCAACATAAGAGAAGTACTTATTCCACTGCATCCACTGGAAATGTTTCATAGAGTACTCCTGTATTTATTTTCGCTAAGTTTTCTAGAGAGGCAAGGAGATCAAATATTGTCACTCCCTGTAAAACAGAATGAAATTGTGCAGATACATTTAAACTAGTATTTTTCACTTAATGGTTTATAAAATAGGTGAATCTTAGGAACCCACACCGTCCAGAAAATCACAAAAAAAACCAATTCCTTCCCTCCCTCCCTCCCTTCTCGCCCACCTGTCTTCCTCTTTCTCTTTTTCTCGCTGTCTTTCTCTCTCTCTTTCCATCTTTCCATCTTTGCCTCATTCCCTCTTTTTCTCTTTCTCTCTTTCCTTCTCATTTTCGCAGCTTGGTGGGGATGAAATTGCAGGTTCTTTTGGGACTTCCAGTATTATGCTGTCAAACAGCCTTAGAATAAAGAAAATATTGCTGAAAAACCACCAATTAAAATCAAGCAGTTATTCTGCATTGGAAAGTAAAATCAAGGTTCTTTGATTGAAACTGAAAACTTAACCAGTAGTTTATTTAAGGCCCAGTCTTTCAAGGAGAGAAGAATAAAGTTTCTTTAAAATAACTCTTTTTTTCCGGGTTAGATGTCAATGTATTTATTATTCATTCCCTTCAGATGGCAAAATTTTCAGTAATAGTTAATCCCAAAACAGATAAAAATTCTTTAGAACAGAAATTCAAACATTTTGCTAAGCTTTGTTCTTGGACTCAAAGCAGGCCCTACTTTCATGTAATTTTCCTAAGGTTTTTTTATCGATTGTAAATCCATCTGGATTTCTGAAGCTTTCATTCACAATAATCTATTAAAAATATTTTTTCCCTTTTTTTTTTTTTTTTTTTTTTTTTTTTTTTTTTTTTTTTTTGAAATTACAATCTTTTTGTAGTTTTAGCCACTCTTGTAAGGAAGTCTTCAAAATGTCTCTGCCTAGGAATTGTTTTATGTGTTTAATTGAAAAGCAATAGGATAATCCTGTATTAAAGCAGTTCACTCAGGGCAAAATCTTTAGTTCTCCTTAAAATAAGAAAACCTCAACAAAACTAAATAATAAACACAAAAATAGTATTTTACTTTTCAAACAGTGTACCTGTGAGAATAATAGGAACCATAATGCTGGAAAGTTCATAAGAAACTGGATTTGGAGAAAGATGTTGGAAGACACTTCCTCTCTTAACAGTTCTGTTTGACCTAGCAATACTAAAATATCAATATTTCAGCATCAGCTGAAAATTTTCTTTATATTCACTAAACTTAATGTTTCCTGCTATGATTATTTTATACAAACTCTGTTAAGTATAATATTGGAAAAGTTGAAGAACCAACTATAGCAAAAAAAGCAGTTTTGCTGGTGCTTGTAGTAATTTTATAAAGTAAGGAAGAGGCTTTTCTTTATCCATTTTTTTTCTCTGTTAAATCTAATTATTTTTTCAAGAGATACTAAAATAATACACAAGTATAAAATGGAGAATTAATTTCCTGGTTATAGGGTATAAATTTTTTCTGGCCTTTCAACAAGTGCCTGCTTGTCATTAAAATATAATAAACTATTTTGATGCTGCTGATTAGGAAGGAGAGGGAGGAGGAAAATGACATGTGATTTTTTTACCTTGTTATATGACAGTTTTCAGTGACTTATTTTATTCTTTTAATTTTCACATGTAATGGTATAATCAAATTTCCTTACTTCTTCATGATTTTTTTAAAGAGAAAATCCCCATGATGATGTGAAATAAACACTTGCTTGTATATTACAGATTTTTTTTTTTTAACAATAAAATTTTATCAGCCATGTGATAGCATCTGAAAAGCTAGCAGGTATCATAGGCTTAATTACCCTAGCATATGGTAAAATACTAGCTGCAAGAAATTTCTGGGAAAGAGTCTTGGCAGCATGGGAAATATAGCCTCCAGACCAACAACAGTGGAAGGAGGTTAATTACTCACTGTAATAATATATGTTCATTCCAGTGCTGGGAACTTGCTGTATTTCCCTCTAGAAAATTCTAATTTCTATAGCGCTTATATAAATTTAAGAACTTTAATGTAGATTAATATGTACAGACACACAAATAACTAATATGTTACGTAGTAGAGCACACATAATTTATTATCAATAATTTTGTATACATACATACATGTATTTATACATATCTGTATAAATACATATAGATCTATGGCTGAGAAGTAATACTTGTTAAGTGTCCTTTAGGATGAAAGTAGGAAAAAAAAGATAACATTTGAATGAAACACAAGAAGGAATACAATACAAGAAAAACATAATCAAGGCAATAAATAGGCCATCAATGACATGACATTCTTTGAAAATATCAGTCCTTTTATCTTCTACTACTGAGGACATCTTAGAAACTTATCTTAAATGAGCATTAATATTACTTCATCATTTTTTTGTGTTCTCCAGTAATTTTTATGATGATGAGAACATTTTTAATAAACAAGCAACTTTCTTTTATTCGTGGGAAGAAAGGGAAGGTGGGAGGAAGAAAATGGACAACAACTTTGAAATTCTTCAAGATGAGTTACTAGATATTTCTTTTCTCTGTTACAACTAAAAGTTTGCTGTATGAAAAAGATGTTTACACTGCTTTTTATATTCAGCATTAAACATTTTTATAAAGTTTGGAATTTAAACTATTATGGCATATTTGCTTAAATGTCACATGATTTCTGATGCTTTTAGTGTCTGTTTTTATTGTGTTGGAAGCCTGCTATCACCATGGATTATGGTGCTTTTACCACATATATAAACATAGTCTATGTTTCCACCAATATGTAGATGGCTTTACAGTCTCATTTAGAGGAAATTTTCTGGAGCAGACATAATGATCAGAAAGTTAAGGTGATCAGAAAGCATTTGTTGATGTATATATGGATGTTTTCTCTCTCCTTTTAAAGACCTCATGAACAGTTACTGCAAAGACTCTTTGAAAGTGGTGTAATATTTGTTGGAGAAGGAAGACCACTATGAAGCCTGCCACAAAACTTATTCTAATGCACTCATTAAAATTTTACTTTATTTGAAAGTACCAACAATGTGTATTTGGTCAATATTCACAGCAGACATCACCAAAGCCACATACTAGTTATAGATAAACTCTCTATATAAACACTGTTTATGAGTCATGCTTGTTACTTTGTGGAAGGAGATTCAGCTTTACTGACTTTCATGAGTCAACTATTGACATTGGAAAATAATATGGATAATGAAGGGGCAGAAGAAAAATTTACTTTGTGCTTGCTAGATTAGACTGATCATATCCTTCAGAGTTCTGTGTACTATCATTCCTTATTTGGAGGTTTTAACATATGGGTCTCCTTCCTGATTTTTTGCACAAATATTTATAAATATACTAATCCTAGACACACTTTAATTTATGGTTAGTAATTTTAAAAAATGATTCATTGTAAAGCAGAAACTGCCTTTCCCCTCTCCTCACCATCAAATGTGAGCATTTATTTTTTAAGAAGACCTCTAAGAACAACTGTGTAATTAGGCATAACAAAATAAAAGAAACAGCATAGGTAAAAACTTTCCATGAGATTGCTTTGACTGATTTTAGCCCACTGTGCTAATGAATCTATAGTAATACATCATTCTTGTCTTTCTAGAAACAGTTCAAGAACCAACAATGAACTCATTACTGGTTCTAGGTTCTGAAAGAGGGTTTACTATATCAATGAGAGATACAAAAATAAAAGCTACCTTGCTTGCTTTTTTCTTTCTCCAATACTCACTCTCTTTGCTTCAACCTATTCTGTCTTCTCCAAGTCAATTTCTGGTCATCTGTAATGCAGAGATTTTGCACATTGGTAACCACTGGCTACATCCATAACGGTTCCCACCAGTTTTTAGAAAACTTTTGATTGTAAAAGACTAGGTTTCACCTAGTTTCACTAGGTTTCACCTTTTTTACATAAGGGTTTGCAAGCAGTGTTTGAGAATAAGCCCTTGCACATTATACTGGAAGAAAGATGACGCGGGTCCAAGAGATGTTTTTCAGAAAGGATTTGCTGGGCATTGGAAGTTCACTCAGCACAGCAGCTTTTGTTCTCTCTCAGGTGTGAACAAAACCACTAAGCAATTTCTAATAATGACTGTGAACACTTACTAAATAGTAAAACAGCACAACACAAACACAAATGCAAAAACAATATCACATTTACTAGTGCTGAAAACTTCTGGGTTTTTCCCCAAACACAAATTCAATAGATAGGTTACTGAAATAAACTATGAGGTGAAGTAGTATCTTGGCTCAGTTCTTTACCCCAGGCACATATGCTTTATTGCAGGACATAATAAAAACTGCAGACTGAGCTCCCTATTTATCTATCTTGATGTCCAAAAAGCTTCAAACGTGTATAGACAAATGTGCACTTACAGACCTTAGTATGAACTCCCCTAAACCATGATTTTAGTAAGCAACACCTTCTGATTTCATTTCAGCTTAATAAGAGCAAGGTTCAGTTTTAGCCCCAAAACAGCCTGAAATGCAAAGGGTTTTGCTGGGTTTTTTTGTTTTATTCTTTTTCCTGAAAAAACAAAACAAGAAGATGGATGAAAGATTTCTGGTTAAATAAATCTTTGACTTATTTCCATCCTGTACTCACCTCATTTACAAAGAAAACACTACTGATGGCAAAACACACAGGTAGGACAACAACCCGGATTTTGAAAAACATGATTTTATTATCCATGTCAATGCTGAAAGAAATGTTACCTATTTTTTCTTAAAATAAGCTTAAGAGGGATATGGTAATTATTTCTTTTAGACAGTTCTGGACTGACGATAGAAAATAATCAGAATATGGAAGAGTTGACAGTTAAAAATAGCCATTATGTCTTTTTAAAATCAGACAAATACAAATAGCAACAAGAAATAATTAGATCATTCCTTTATCTGTTGTCATAACTCATGTAAGGGTATAGATAGATATCTCTTTAATATCAGTCCTGACTGGATTAGTTTATCAAGATCTCAGTATGATATGCTAAGTCTCTCTGTATAGGAAAGTGAATAATCTGCAGAACATTATTACTTTGACTTGCTATTGAGTTGGGCTGACTTTGAATGCCACATTCAATTTATTCCTTCCTAAGCAGCCCATCTGTAATGTCAACACTTTTCCAATCAACTTGCATGCAACTATGGAAGGTGCAATAATTTGTTAAATATTTCCTATAAGCAGTTATGACTGTGCCATCAGTGTGCATGTACTCCTCATTACTCATGCAGCATGTTTATAAATTACATTGTCATCATGAACCTCTTCCATGCACTTTGTTTGTCCTTGCTGTCTTAAAATACGCACTGGTTATCAGTCAAAAGTGTAGCAAATATTCTACAAGGTCATTTGGTGCAAAACAGATGTTCATATAATTTATGAAGATAAACATGTGCTTGTGCTTTATTAGTTTAAATAGTCAATAATAAATTAAAGGAAATATTGTCTTGCAGGGTTCATCAACCTAACTATATGTTCTGCAATTCAAATTACTGTTCAGGATTTTAAATATTTTTGATTTTGGCAAGCTGATTATTTAACACACACCTATTAGTGTACCTGCTCCAGTATTTTATAAGTTCCTCTATAACTGTAATAAAAGGCAAACGTTACACTAACTGGGGCTGTTCCTCAGGACATTAGCACAAACAATTTGCTGATGGTCTTTCATGTGTAATATTAGAAAAAACAAATTTTCGTCTCCATTTCCTACCCTATGTTTTATGGAAAAGTTTAGTAAGCAGTAAAAGTACGATAAAATTCTGAGTAGTTTTCAACCTTTATGTTGTAAGACTCAATTAATTATCCCTTCACTGTAAAGAAACTCCTCTCAAAGAGCTGTATTATTAGTAAAATTAATAATTTCCATTATTGTTTGTTACAGAATTTTTCTCAAAGAAACAAGAATACACAAAATCCCAACGAGTTATGAAAAATCATTTGTACTATTAAATCAGGGTTGTTAGTAAGTTTCCTCAAACTAGTCAGAGATACGAAGTTTCTCTGCTCCTCTGTAATGAAGTCATCATGTGATATTTTTTCAAAATTAATAAAATGTTGCTGTTAATTTTGGGGCTTTTTTTGGAAGAAGTCTTGATTTGAATTCCAGTGCCTAATGATTGTTGCATTAGACAAGTGGAAGAAAAACAGGCTTGTACTGATGTTCTTTCAGTCACTTGTATTTAATGATAAGAAAGGACATTTGATGTGAATCTCCCACAGTACCACTGGAAGCTTCCAATATAGAACACCCAGTACAGCACTGCAAGAACTGCAGGTTCTGACATTTCTTTCCTGCTATAAGGTAACAAATACCAGGTACTGCTGGATTTTCTGCTTCCTCATATCACAGTGAGAAACTGATGTGGATGCAACATAACTGGAACAAATGCACACACACAGTTTCGCTCACACAATCCACAACAACAACTTGTTGATGACTAAATATGTCAAGTCAGAAATCATAGCAGCAAATTCTACACTCACCATGCAAAACCTGATGTTCTTTCAACAGATGAGAGTCTTGTTTCTCTCTACGTAGAAGCTTAATATTTTCTTTTTGCCTCTAAGTGAAAAAAAAGATTTTACTTTCTAAGTGAAGTGTATTGGCCAGATTTTTCTAGGGTATGGGGGATTGCTCCAAGCAAAATTCACACTGTAGCTGACCTGAGGTGAACACAGAGGACTTTTGACAAACTCCAAAGAAATGCTCTCATCAGATCTTGTAATTCCCAGTATAATGCAAGTATTCTTTCAGGAGAATTTGTTCACTTTTAAAGTTTTGATGTGGAGTTATGCTATTGAAGTGATT
This sequence comes from Sitta carolinensis, assembly GCA_032173965.1. Classification (NCBI taxonomy): domain Eukaryota; kingdom Metazoa; phylum Chordata; class Aves; order Passeriformes; family Sittidae; genus Sitta; species Sitta carolinensis. The sequence continues at coordinate 97,920,578 of CM063284.1, read as the reverse complement.
TTTAAGTATTTGGGTGAAGGAATTAAAACACAAGTAATGTATAAAAGCGGGTACTTCAAATTTACTCTGTCTCTGTAGAGACAGCAGCTCCTGGTGATTTCCTGTGGGCATTTCAAATGCAGCCTTTCTCTCCTTTCTGCCCCATCAAAGAAAATGGTGATGTTCAATATATCATCAGCCAAATGGCTTACTGATTCTTTTTCAAAAGCAGGGGACTGTGGTTTATGAAGATAAACATAACTCAAAGACCGTACACAAGGATTAATCTGTCAACTGGAGTCAAAACCTAATCTTCCTATGTCCCTTTGTATTGAATAATAAGTTATACATACAAGGGGACTTTTTTGACATTGCAAGTTAGTAACACATGACAAAAGGATTCTATGATATTAGTGGACAGTTTTCTTGCACTCTTTTTAGAGGTGTAGCAACAATAATCCCAAACTCTCTGCCTCATTTTCTATATGGACAATCAAATCCAATTTGTAATATACATGACAAAGAAAACAAGTTTTTAACTTGCTTTTACCCATTAGGTGAGTTCTTCAAAGTCACCAGCTATACACAAAGAAAACTGGTACAGCTGACAGGTCCTTCTCACAAAGCAGCTTCAGGAGAGCATCTAGACATGAAGCATCTCCTCCAGTTTCTGCTTGTTCTCTAGGGAGACACACTTCCACTCTCACTCACTTTCAGGCTTTTCTGTACACAGTACATATCTGTCTTCAGTAACAGGAAGACTTCATTTTCACCTCTTTCCTTCTAAAACACCTGGGTGAATTTGCTTCAATAGAATAAAATATATGTTTTACATGATAAATTATGATTGGACATATTAAAAATACTGTCAAGAGGCTAGAAAAATGACATTCATAGACCTGCCAAGTTTTATTCATTTCAATGAGTCTCTATTTTACTTATGATTTAGGATCATTTGGAGCAATTTGGGATACAAAAATTGATTCATAATAATTTTTGAGGCTTCTTTGAAAACTAACATCTTTCTAATCTTATTTGGACTATTTTAAAAGAATGTTTTAATGTAACTCATAATTTGCTTTTGCTCTCCAATGATATGTTTACTGCTTTCCCAGTGTGCTCTTTTTTATTGTGCTATGCATAGGTGAGAGGACAGATGAACAGTACATGCTCTGACACAGAGTGAAAACAGACAACTACTTTAAAAAGTTAAGGTAATTTGTACTCTAGAAATTTACCAAAATCCAGAGATTTTCCTCAGCAATGAAAGGCAGGAAAATATCTTCCTATCCTACCTGAGCTTTTGAAATCTTGAAAAGAAATCAAAAGGAAGAACAATAATGATAAAAGGTTCAGAAAACCCACCTACTAAGTGAAAATAATTGCATAATGAAAATAATACCGTTAATTTAAAGAAAAATAATATTTATCAAAATTTCCCAGATTTAATGTTCTCTGAAGGTGATTTCCTCTTTCTATTTGAATACTAAGCTAATGTTTTTCCTTTTATAAAAAAACCAAAAGTAGCACAAACAAATGTTGGTGGAGCACACCAAAAGAGAACTTTTCAAAAGCTTCACTCTCTTGGTCCTTAGGAAGACCTTACCAGTACATCCTTTAATCTGTCACCTCAGTAGTACCATTATCATATGAAAGAGATGGTCTTAAACTATTTGCATACAAGCTTGGTTCTAGACTTTCAGTTACCTACTGGTGGAAAGCCAACATTTTTGAAATTCGAAGCTCTGTTGTCCATTAGCTTTTCCATTTCCACTTTCCACTTGCAGGTAAAAGATGAAAGCTGTGTTTGAAGCACTGACATGGTAAAAAATGCCAGCATCACATAAGGAAGAGTGGTGTCCATAAATCATTGCCTGAGTAGTAAACCTTTAAGAAGAAACTCACACTTTTCATTGTTTTGTTACTCTTATAATCATTTCATAAATTATAAATGATCTTTACAGAAGACTTTAAGGAAAAGCTAGACTATTTTCAGCTTTTCTTTTTATGTGCACACAATAAAAAAAAAAAAAAAAGAGACAAGCAAAACAAAGATTTACTCATATTTTTAAAATAAAACTAATAAATTTATTCAAGGCATAGGATTTTTTGATGGGTGGACAAGCAGACGAGAGAGAGAGCTTGTTTGATTTTTGCTGCCAAAAATTATAAGTGATTCATCTAGACAAATTAGACCTTCAGCAACATTGCATTTTTCATTTCTGTGCCAACTAAAATGTGAAGTTTGAACTAAAAACACTGTATTGTTAAATACCACTGATATTTCAAGAACTACTAAAAGTAATTAAAAAAATGCTGTGTGACATGCAGTCTTAAAAGTTATAAAATATAACTAAGCAACTTATATCATGCTGTATAGAAGTTGCAAGTGTTGATCAAAGAAGACAGTACAATTACAGTACATGACTGAAGTCCCATCAAATGATTTTAAATAATAGTTTAATATAAAATAAATAATAATATAATAATATAATAATATTGTAATGTTAAATATATTAATTAATATAAACTATAATAATAGTTTAATATGAAAAAATTATTGGCTATTGGAATGCAACAAAAAATTACTGTTACTTTTTTTTCCTTTCCCTTACAAAATGTGGTAAGATATCAAAACCTGAAACACTTTTTAAAGCATCCTAGAACTGTGTCTTAATATGAGGGAAACTCATTTGGGATCAGGACCATAATAGTTGTTATTATCTACTCTCTCTTGCTAGTTTTCTTTTGATAAATAATGGCATAACATAAGTTAGTATAGGCCCCAAGATATTACAAGCTTTGTTTGAGAAGAGATTTAAATAGCTTTTGTGCTTAGTTGTAGCTGAAGAATATAAAATTTAGCACTCCAAAGTGTCATGCTTCTGCATCACTCTACTCAGCAAGCCAAATTCTTATTATTTCATGTTTTACTCAGACCTCTAGGTCTAATACTGCAACCCACTATGTTGAAAAGCATCAAAGTTCAATAGCTAATTCATGGTTACTAGTAAACTGAAAAATGAGAGAACTTAATGAAAACTATCTTTGACATCAATGTAAGAAAAGTAAATATTAAAAATGGCTTATGTAACATTTATTATGTTTCTGTTGAGCCTATGTGTGGTCAAGGATGAAGACTTAAAAGGAAGATAGGGTATTCTCTTTGTTTTCCCACTGAAAAGCAGTGAATAGACTGTGTAGACTGATTGAAATATCAATATTACACAATATTACATGCTAGCCACATGAAAGAAGCTGAGCACATCGTTTCTAAAGTGTTATTTCATTTTTTAATTATAATCTATTTCTCCTTTTGGGAAAATAACATAAATCACAATGTGTTAGAATATTCTGTAATGTTTCGAATTACTCGTAAACATTAGTTTTTGCTGGGAAAGTTTCCTTAATTCTATTTCAAGTCACATGAAATACTTGTTAGAAAATGCAACCAGAAATCCAGACTCTTCTATTTCTTTTTGTAGTGAGGAAAGCAACCTATATAATCAACAGACAAGAATATTGAAGGGATGTGATTTTACATTGTAGCATGGCAATAGGGCTCAGCTGTTAACTGGTGCTGTTTCTCTATGTGACCATCTAGTGATATGGGTTTTAAATTTGAATTTGTAATTAAATTTAATATGAAAATGCAGGTCAAACAAACCAGTCACCACTGTCATTTCTTAGGTCTTTCCTTTGGTTAAAGATTTTAAGCATATTGAGAGAACAGATTTTTTTTAATAAAAACTTTAGCAACATTACTTGTGGTTCTCAAATTGAACATACACCAGGGATACAGAGGTTATGATGATACCTAAAAATAAGATTTGCTGTTAAATAACCTTCCATCACTGAAAATGAAATACGTTCATTTTCCTCTGTAAAAAGTAGAGAGTGCCATTCTCAGAAGAGTAATTTCACACTGTACTTCTCTTCCTGAAATAAGGCTATTTCTGTCATTTGTCTATAGTTTTCTCTCATGTGTTTCTAGCTTATACCTCTCTGTTCCTCTCAGATTTCATTTATCTCTAAAAAGAGATAGCCTAAAGATTTGTGAGCCAAAAAAAAAACATAGTTTAAAATATTTCTTTCAAAAGACAGCATAACAGGATGAAAAGATAAAAATAGTTGATATGAAACATTACAGGGATTTTTGTGATAATTTTGGAGACTTGTATTGACATTCATAAGACAAATTCAACTGACACATAAAAGGTGGAATTTTTACTCTTTAAACATAGAGAATTCTATGCACCAGAAGAATTTCTAGGTAAATCAGTTGACAGGTCAGGTGCAAAAGTGTCAAAGGTTTGACGTTGGCACAAGGCCAGTGCCCCTATGACGATATACTGTCTTTGGTATCTGTTGTGAGATGTGACCAAAAACAGAGCAAAACAGTTTCTAATTTAGAAAGTAAAAGAAAAAACTTTATTACTTATAATAGGTAAAGAAGACACATACAGAAGAACATGGAAACTTTAAAAAAAACACTCTTCCTCCCCCCCCCACCAGTTCTCAACTTAACAAAACAAACTGAAAATTCCCATCACGTTACTACCTTTTAGATAATTAATCTTTAGTCTATTACTACCTTTCCGATAATCAGTATTCAGTTCGTTGAGGAGAGATAGGAGTCCTTCTTGCACTACATCGTGGCCTCTTCCTCCATGTCCAGTGTTCTCACCACTGTGCATGGACCAGAGCTGTTTCTAGGGTTTTTGTTTTTGAAGATGCTTTGGTTAGTTCTAAGAAACGATAGCTTCTCAAATTTTGGGACACCAGTCCCCCCCAATATTTCCCCCCTGGGGCCGAGGGGCCTTGAGAACAGAGCTCTTCCTCTCATCTCTGTTCACACTACTCTTCCACTGTCCACTCTTGGCTCCAAGCCAATGCCTCTCCCCAGATGCAGTCTCTGTGTCACAGAAAAGCAATGAGTCCGTCCATGGCTATATAAGAAAAGTCCAGCCAAAGGCCACTCCATCATCTCCTCCCACCTAGGATTCTTTTCAGCATTTTCTGACAATCTTCTACTTGCACAAACTTTCATCATCTTTGTTTAATTCTTTCTATCTTTCTTCTTCAAATTCAGGAGGATTAGCATTTATAAAGTTTCTATCATTTACGAAAAGGGTTAAAATCTTAGGCTTTGTTTCCCCAGAACTCTCACGGTATCTTTGCTGTTGGGCACTCTTCTCACGCCACCCCCCCATACTCCTTCGGCCGTGCTGTCTAGTTGTTGATATCAAATTTCAAGGTGACGGAGATCACAGACACGGTTTCTCAGTTTCTCCGGGGAAAGGGGGGGGGGGGGGAAGGGAAAAGAAGGCTGTCTGATGCCTCTCAAGGTTCTTGTACTCTCTCCACCCTTCCATCCTGCAGGATTTTCCTCTCCCCCTCTCTGCCCAAGGTTCCAGGCCTACCTCACCCAGGCCGCATGGCTTCCCCTCCCCCGCCCAGCCAGCCGCTGGGCAGGGGAGATCCCTCCGTCCTCAGGGACCGGAACCAAGAGAGAGCTTTCCGGGGAGCCTCTGCTTTTAACCCCTTGTGTTCTCAGAGGCGGATCCTTGTCCTCAGTGGCCACACCAGGTGCCAGTCTTTAAACCTGAGCACTCATTAGTTTGACCACTGAAGTTCAGAAAAACTCATTTTTTCTAAACTACGACAAAAAGTAACACTGAATTAATTAGTTCAGGCTGATCTACTGCTGTGCAGTTCTAGGACAGAAGTTAAAATTGTTTATTGTTAGTCTATGAATTTTGTCAATCTTCCCAGTAGGCAGATACTCTTTGGATTATCATTGAAAGATGGTGGACCAATCATTTTAGAAGTAGAAATTGACATTCAAATAAATCAACTGCTAGTCATAATCACTTCTAAACTTATTATCACAAAAAAAAAAAAAATCTGTATTTCTTAAACAATTTAGTGAATCATTTGCTATCTAGGATTGTAAACTGTATAATATTCCAATGATTCCTACAAATAACAAATGACAATTCACTCCTAGAGAAATTCCAATTGGACACAAGAACTTTTTTTACAGTGAGAATGATCAGCCATTGTATTATTTTGATTTTTCCCGTGGGCTTCTCCCAAGCGGTAAGTGACAAGCATTGCCAAGAAAGTTGGTATCCTTTTTATTTCAGTTAATACCAGTCCACTTCCTTATATGTGGACCTTATTCTAAGTTTGTTTTGTTGCTACAGACAGAGGTTTATATAACCCTTAGAATAGAACCATAAATTAATACTACTACATGTGAACCTCACAAAAAATTGCTGAAAAATTTGTATAGGATAGCAGTCAGTAACTTCACTGCCTAGACTAGTGAATGAAATAGTCACACCAAAACTACAAGGAAGAAAAAGTGCTTGTAAAATTAAGATATTATGATATTTTGTAGGTCTATATTCCATGAACACGGTAGCATTCTTTGTATAAGCTGAGCCATGCAAGTGCATTTTATCAGGAGATTAACACAAAAGACATCCTACTTCAATATTACTATGCTGCATGCAAACTGTAACACATTCATTTTATGTACAAAATAGGAAATTTTTCATAAAGGTATATTTTAATGAATGTTGGCATCAAAATATTACTGCCAAATCTGATATCTTGTAAGCTCATCACCAGCACAGCAGATGGAACTGGTTTTGCTCTGTGAACATTAAGATTCCAAGCAATATCCTTGTTTAGCACCCCTTTTATGACATGCTTATTTCTCCAAATCTATTTGCCCTAACCTCTTATGACAGCTTGGATTGCAGCCCTATTCTTTCAGAATACCCTCCACTGCTGCTGTGGGAATTGATTGGCAGGTTATCATATGTGAGAAACCTGGCACCAGCATCCTGCTCAGGACTAAACCTGACACAGCTGGCCCTGGCCTGGTAGCTGAAAATTGTTCAAAAGTTCAATTTCTGGGCAGGGGAGAAATAATACAGATAGAGACAGTCAGTTCCAACTCTGTGAAATACTGATTCTGACCTGTTTATTAATATCTTAAGGAGTGTTGTTATGAATTTTTACCAAGGACCTTGGACTCAAGAGAAAATTCTAATATATAGTAACATCTAATTTGTTATAGCTGCAGCAAAGTGCAATCTTTAAGACAATAAAAGGTGTTGACAAAATATTAATGGTGGTGAGAAAGTAATATTTTTTATAATAAGTCTTTAAGATTTCTGACATCAAATAATATTTCTATCTAGGGTGCCATCAAGGCACAACACCTCTAACTACCCTTAATAAAGGAGAAAATTGCTTGCATCATTACACTGACAATATTAAATCTTATTTGTTTGTCAAATATGTGTAAGATCTTCAGCATTCAGCAGCTAATAAGTAAGGATTAGTATTTTGGAATGGATGCTGGAATGGCTGAGAAAACAAAACAAAAAAAAAAACCCTCTTGTAATTAGACATATAAGTGAAAAATCTTGCTTGGCAGAAGTCCAATACCCAATATTAATGTAAATAGCCATTACAGCAACTTTCTTTATTGCTATTCTCATGAGATCTAACGACACAAAAAACAAAGATGTGCCAACTGTTGTTTACTATGATAATCTGTTACAGACAGAAAACTAATGCATAAAATGCCATTGTCCTCACAAATATGAAAATAAAATGCATTTTCATTTCACTTTTAGATCATAACAGTCTTTTGTGTAGCTATCAACTTTTCCAGTCTATGATTGATAGTATGATTCCCTGAATTTAGTGAAGTGTGCTAGTCAGAGGAGCAACAGAAACTTTACTAAGAATATATCTCGCTGAACAAGAAAGGGAGTAAGATTTATATTTTACCTGTTTTGAGGCACGAAGGTATTTTAAATAACTTAAATCAACACCTTTCCAAATATTTCCCAAAATGATTACCAAAGTAAAATTTTAATATCCCTATGAAAAAGGGAAATAATATTAAAAAGTGTCCAAATGCACGTTTTAAGTTTAATAAGTGCTGAGTCCTGTATTTTGGCCATAATGACCCCTGCAGAGTTACAGGCTGTGGTTGGTGTGGCTGGACAGTGCCCAGGAGAAAAGAGACCTGGGGTGGGGGTCGACAGCCGGCTGAACATGAGCCAGCAGTGATCCCTGGTGGCCAAGAAGGCCAGTGGCATCCTGGCCTGTACCAGGAATGGTGTGGCCAGAGGAGCAGGGAGGTCATTCTGCCCCTGTACTCAGCACTGGTGAGGCCACACCTTGAGTGCTGTGTCCAGTTCTGGGCCCCTCAGTTTGGGAAGGACATGGAGACGCTTGAGCGTGTCCAGAGGAGGCAACAAGGCTGGGGAGGGGCTGGGAACACAAGCCCTGTGAGGAACGACTGAGGGAGCTGGTGCTGTTTAACCTGGAGAAGAGGAGATTCAGGGGTCACCTTATCACCCTCTGCAACTTCCTGAAAGGTGGATGTAGCCAGGTGGGGGTTGGTCTCTTCCTCCAGGCAGCAACTGACAGAACGAGAGGGCACAGTCTTAAGCTGCACCAAGGCTGGATATTAGGAAGAGAGTTTTTTTATAGAAAGGGTCATAAAGTACTGGAATTGTCTGCCTGGACGGGTGGTGGCACAGTCACCATCCCTGGATGTGTTTAAAAAAGACTGGATGTGCCACTCAGTGCCACGATTTAGTTGAGGTGTTAGGGCATGGGTTGGACTCGATGATCCTGAAGGTCTCTTCCAACCTAGGGATTCTGTGTGGGATTCTCTGTGTGATCTAATTAGCTAATCATGTCCCTCGTCTGAATTCTGCTCTCAACTTTTGAAAACTTACTGCACTAGAAAAAGAAGGAACAAGCATGACTGTGTATCTAGATGATCTCTGTCTTCACCTCCCTTCTTTTGCCACTCTAAGAAACTGGTTTCAGGGAAAGATTTTGATTTTTAAGACATATCTCTGCTCAGATCAGAACATTTAAAGAAAAGGTTTTTTTCATGTTTCTCATTCTTAAATATTTACGGTTAGTTCATGACTTGGAACTACTAGTCCTACTGTATTGTACTCGATATACTTAGTGTAGCAAGGTTGCTTTTGATACTAAACTGGGAGGATCTTTCACTCTCTCAAAGGCAGAGAGGTTCTACAGAGAGACCTTGATAAATTAGAGGCTTGGGCAATCACCCTATGTCTGAAGTTTAAAACCGTGCTGGATGCCACATCAGATGTCTGAACAGACAGACTGGATGTATGGACAGAATGGGGTGTGAGAGGCTGGACAGCAGCACTGCAGAAAGGGTCCTGGAGTTCCTGGTCAATGGCAAGCTAAACATGAGCCAGCAGTGCTCTGGCAGCCAGAAGGGCCAACCCTGTCCTGAGGGGCATCAGGCACAGCATGGCCAGCTGGGCAAGGGAGGAGATTGTCCCACTGTGCTCTGCACTGGGACAGCCCCACCTCGAGTGCTGGGAGCAGTTCTGGGCACTGCAAAATGAGCAGGATATAAAGCTATTAGAAGGTCCAAAAGAGGGCAAAAAAGATGGTGAAGGTTCTGAAGGGGAACTGTGTGAGTGGCTGACGTCACCTGGTCTGCTCAGACTGGGGAGAGCTCATTGCAGTTACAGCTTCCTCATGATGGGAAGAGGAGGGGCAGGCACTGATCTCTGCTCTGCGGTGACCAGGGACAGGACCCAAGGGAATGGACTGAGGTTGTGTCAGGGGAGCTTTAGGTTGGATATTACAAAAAGGTTTTTTCACCCAGAAGGTTGGGCACTGGAACACGAAAGTGGTCACAGCACCAAGACTGACAGAGTTCAAGAAGTGTTTGAACAATGCTCTCAAGCACACGGTGTGATTCCTGGGCTCCTTGGCCAGGAGTTGGATTTTGATGATCCCTGGGTCCCTTCCAAGTCAGGATATTCAATGACTGTGATTCTATGATACATTCTTTGGTGTACTTATTGCACTTGGGTAATGAAATGCATTGATATATTATTTATCATTACTGTAATTTTTATAAAGTTTTTTATAAAAGCAACAAGTGAGGAGATCTATTTGACTTTTTTTGTCAGTTTCACTTGATAAACAACTTATATTATTTTTAATACAAGGCACGTTGAAAAAAAATCAAACAAAAACCTAAATTAATTTAGAATTTGGTAAATTTCTGAACCTTAATAATCACAATTATTCACTGCATCTTATCTTGGCACCCACTTTGTACAGAAATTCTACAGTGGTTTGATATTATTATAAAATATCAATCCTGAAGGTTAGTAAGCACTGTGGTAGATTTAATCAATGGGTTTTTTGAGGGAAGTTTTAATTATGAGTGTACCTCATCTATAAACACTTGACTATAAAAAGAAATTTTCTACAAAGTGTTCTTTCATTTTTGGAGTTGAGAAGCAGTCTGAAGAGAATATCACAGTCCACAACATGTTCTAAAGCCTACAAAATAAGACTAGGAACTCAGTCTTCCAGGATTAATTCTTACTTCTTATGCTTTTGAGTAGCTAGATGACTATAAATGTACAGCTTGGTGTGCTGGATTGTGAAGCCAGGTTTCCTGCTCATTGCACACATGAAAGCCAGGTAAGGAATGAAGTGACATCAGGGAGCAATCAGTATTTTAACCATCATTTCCCCCATGGTGCTGAATCATTGAGAGAAAGAACAAGTTCTCTTAGCTTTTGCCTGTTTATCTTGATACTGAAAAGAAACCAGATTTCTAAAATTCTGCAAAATGGGCATCCATTACAAAATGGAGTTCTTAGTTTATCATAAGAGACAGCTCAGAAAACAAGAAACAGGATAGGGTTGGGCATCTGGTGAGAACAGAGGGGCAGATGGGGCCAGGATCATCATTACAAAAACTGGCAAAGATATTTAATTTCGTATTTATTTTTTTAAATGCCTAAACCCAGAAGTGTGTAGAAGTGAGCATCTGGGAGGAGACAGATGGGGTAGGGCAAAAGGTACAGCTGCCAAAACCATAGGAAACAATAGAGTAACTTCTAGAGAGACCGCTTGAAAGAGAAATTCTGAGGAAAAAAAATATGAGTTAAAATATTTTTTAAGAGCAAGTCATGTAGAAATATGGAGAGTAGAAATGGGAAGTGCAAGTTTTGCATTACTGAAATGTGAGCTGTGTGGCTACTGCCATATATAATGAATTAAAATTCAGCTTACAAACTGTTCTCTATGTGAGGAGTTCGAGTATTACGTCTCTGCTCACTGTTTAAATCAAAGTGAGCTCTCTAATCAGGAGACAATGGTAAGAATAATATGATAAACAGTAGGATAAAATTCATTTGTACAAACAGTATTTGAGAAAACTTTACAAAATCAAGTTAAGCCAACAGCACATACAAAGAGAATCCTTTAAGTTATAGACTGGAGGTTAGAGAAGTCTTCTAAATGTAAGAGATTTTCAGTCAGGTAAAGGAATACAAAACTACAAAACTTGATAACTAATACCCTTTAATAATGTATTAAACAAAGAGTTCATTGAAAAACTGTTCATTGAAAAAGGGAAAATGGCCAATTCTGCAGTCTGACAAATTGAAACATTGCTTATGAAGCTTCAGCTGATTTATTCTGGGGTTTTCACCTTTATATTTTTTTTTGCTTCTAAGTTTGAAAAATGGCCAGCTCACTCTCTCCACCCTCAAGTTTTAGACAATAAAAAGTTTTCCTGAGTATGATCTGTCAGCATAGAAGAGGTCTCTCAGAGAAGTCTTACAGCTGTAATAATTGCAGCTTTTATTTACCAGGGAATGCAATGCTAGCCAATAAACTGGGCTGGTAGAATTTTGGCATTTGGAATAAAGACAACCAAAAGATATTTTTGCAGCATCTTCCAGAGCAGTTACTCGTTCTCAGCCGCAGAGAACAGAGATTGTCTCCAGGATAGAGCACTTCAAGCCACACACTAGCGTAAACAGATACAAATAAGCATATTGTTTGCATGATAATATCTCTGTGATAGATAAACTTGCAAAGGAGGATCCCTTGGGATCATCTAAGCGTATGTGTAGTCACCTTAATTTTACATTCAAAACCCCACTCTGCTATCAGCACTGCAGTAGAAAGCAGGCAGCAGCCTCTAAGGAACAGAGCCAGGGTCACAAGGGCTTCAGTCACCACAGGAATGTCACCAAAGTCACCCAGGGGTTGTGCAGCTGGGTTTGTGTTAAATCAAAAGCTAGTCAGTTCATACAGAGCATCATCTGCCTCTGTTTTCCATTTTGAAAACTGCTGGAATAACAGAAATTATGTATATCACGCACAAGATTTTTTTTTTTAAATGAAACACAGCAAGAAACCCGGTTCTTTTTAACAGAAAAGGGTAAGTGCAGGCATCAGTAGAAATATGTAGGTAACTACTGTGGTCAGAGAGAAAAGGGGTGGAGTTTCTCTCACTGTTTAATTCCATACCCCCACACACATCCTGGCAGGGCGGGTGTTTCAGCAGGAGAATGAACAGCCAGCCAAAACCGGAACAGGTCAACACAAGTGGGTTTAATTTTCCTCCTGGGCTTTAAACCAGCACAGTAACATAGCCAGAAGAAAGAATTCAGCCACTCCATGACCATGCAAATCTGTAGATTAGTACTAAAAAGTATTTAAAAACATTTTTTAGAAAACATGTTGCAATTGAACTATTTTGCTAGCTGAAGAACATTAAACTGAAAGTGACTCACAAATATAAGAAGGTAGAACAGATCAATATTCTTAATTTAAAACATAGTGTTTCAGCTTGCCTGCTTTCACATGAACAAAGGACTAAAAATAAGTATAAATGTGAGAATACTTAATTTTAAATGACTGCTATCCACAGCCTGACACCACTATTCATAAATGCATTTACTTTTTTTAATGTTGTCAGCTTTTTTTTTTTTTTTTTTTTTTTTTTTTGTAATACTTTAATAGCCTATATTACCTCTTACTCCTGCCTTCCTGTAGTCTTCAGCTAGGTTACCTAGCTAACCATTAACCTTTAAATGTTAGCTTAGCTAAAACAACTACTGAAAACTATCAGAAGATGTTTTCTCTACTGAATTCCTTCTCAGCTGAAACAAACTCCATTTTTTATTACTTTGTGACATAGAATTTTTTTATGGAAGAGAAATTGAAAAAAACTTCAATTTTGAATTAGTATGAATGAAAATCTATTAAGTCTATATATTTTAGTATTTTATAAATCAGACTTACTGGGTTTTGGGTTTTTTTCTGCCATGAAAGAAACTTCTTCCGAATTCATATCATACTACATACAAACAATTTAAAGGTTTTTAGTTCATATTTGAATTTTACAGATACCATAACAGAAATCAACGATGTATAAGGTTAGGATTTAAGCTCTGCATATGCCTTATTCTTCAATACATTACATTTCTGGAGCATAAGAGCTAAATTTCAAAAGGTTTAATATACTGACAATTTCTCTTACCTGTCCTGTTCCTCTAATGACTTTTCAATCTCATAAGGGTGTTTATCCTCAAATTAATCAACATAATAAAGCTTGAAAGTCTGAATGACTCAGGACAGCCTTTTAAGAAGCAATATATATAGTTGTTTTTTTCATGGAAAACCAGAAAATCCTCTCTCATTAATGTCACCTGTTAAAGCTGAACAATGGTAAAGAAGACTTTAGGAAGAAATGAAATAATAACTTTTAAAATTACACATACTTTCAACAAAATTTATTTTACCCTTGCCCACTCCTGTTTTGGTACATGGTCATAAAAGCAAAGTTTCCTTAAAGATATATACTTGGCGATATATTTGGCCTCCCAGGATTTCACAATATGATTCATAAACTGATCAGAGATACCACCCAAGAAAAAGAAAAAAAAGTACCTTGCTTTGTCTTGTTAAATGATGTTGGAAAATGCCTCCATATTTATTTTATATATTTAAATATGTTTTTTCAAAATAGGCAAACACTAGGCCTAGTGAAAAGAGATAATTTGTTTCATTTAATAAAGAAAAAAACTATTTGCTTAGTCAAATATATGTTTGGAATATATTCTCCAGAATAGATTTTTTGTTTTACAATTTAAATAGCCCCAAAAATTACCTTCAATCTCTCCACCCCTTATCCACGAGCAAACACTTTAAAGATAATATTTTTGATTCCTGTTGCTGAAGGTTTAAACTCCAGATGTTTTCTTGCTTAAAGATATGGCTACCTTATGCATTGCTTCTCCTAAAATGCATTCACTGAGCCTATATCAGAGAAAACCACATTTTGGAGGAGAGCTGCATTGCCAGTATATATCATGAAGGTGTGACCAAGCAGAGTAAGTCTGGCCAGAAAGAACTGCTACATGAAATCTTCAAATTTCATTCTTAAGGAGTTTTCTTTATTCCAGAATTGAAACATTTTCGTGTATATGCATTTTTACCAACTCTCCCACTCATTTCTGTTTCATTAAATACATACAAAACTAGTGGTTAATGTAGAAATAACAATTTAAAGCAAAAAATAAATTAAAAATATAGATTTATTAATTTTGAAAAATGATCATGCGAAGGGTAAAACATTGTGGTGGATTTCAAAGTTCTTAAAGGATTGTTAGAAATCATTGTCTCAAAACTATAAACTCAGGTGCCATAAAGGTGCCATCTTTTTGTTGTTTTTGTTGTTGTTTTGTATTTTGCTTTTTTTGTTTTTTTAAATGAATGATAATGTAGGGGAACAAAAATAAGAGCAAGGAAAATAAAATACAATCATTAGCATTCACTATCTAGTACCATTTTCAAGCTATTTTGCAGTTCCTTCACGGATTTTTCTGGAAGTATCTGCCACACAAATTCAGCTGTAAATACTTTTATTTCAAGGAAATTGACCCTCAGACATTTAATTCTATTAGTATTTCACCTCAGGGTAAAAATTTATGAAACACAGTTTGTAGATAAAATTTTGTATGTGTGAGGAAGCAACTCTTAATGAATAGAAGATGAGGAACTGAAATTTAAACATTTTCAGTCTAAATGGATGAAAGTTTATAAACATGTGATCCATCTGTCTGGTTTGGTTTGACTTTCCTAGCACACATATTTAAAAATCAGTAAGTGCCGAAAGTCTGATAAAGGATACAGAGGAAGAAGGTAAGTTTCTGCATTGTGGAAATGCTGGCACTACAGAGACGTTTGCAGTCATATAGCATGAGATATTCCATGAAAACAAAAACTTTACATTGCTTCTTATAAGGCTATCCTTCCTCTATTAATTTTAATGTTCCTGCATCTGATTTTATGTCTTATGAAGTCCAATACTGATTCCAGTCTTTAAGGCAGGGAGAAAATGGGATTGATGAATAACACTGGAATCCTTCAAAGCCTTCTGCCTTACTGTATATTTGGACATGTTTTAAGTTGCATAACAGAAGAGTGAGATACCACAAAGTCTTCAGAAATCTTTTTGTCTCCTCTTTTATTTGTTAGGAACTTCAAAGGAAATAAATTTAATACTTTCAGTGATTGATTCTACCTAGAAGATTCTTTATTTAATAATGTTTTTTTTTTAAATTTGGCAACGACTGAAAATGGTAAGAATAGTGACAGATAAAGAACAGTCACATGTTCCAGGCAGCATAGGTTCTTCTACTGTCTCATAATTTTAAATGTTTTAACTCCAAACTATGTATTTTAGAGGCATTGAGAAATTTCCTTTCTTCACTGATGAACCAAAATTGACTTTATTTGCAGTTGCAAGTTTTGTGGGGTTGCACACTTGATCTTGGACTTAGAGGTGGACATAAATTTTAAAATCCTCTAGTATCCCTGAGCATCTAAAGAAGAAGAGTAATGGATAACACATATGGAAAACATGCTGAAAAAATTCATATGAAAGAGTACTGGCAACAGGCTAATTTTAGACATCATAGACGGTATGGACAACATAACACACTACCAACTTGCCAGAAAGATAAGACAAAAATAAGGCCTTTTTTTTAATTTTTTTAATTTCTTTTCACCTGCCAAGGGAAAAAAAAAAAAAGTTGAGTTTCTTGGGAGGGTTTGGTTGAGTTTGGGTAGGATTGGGTTTTTCTTTTTTTTTGTGGGTTTTTTTGTCATGATCATTTTTACACTGATTCATAAATTTTTTTTAAACACCAAGAACCAATTTCTCCCTCCTTCTCAATTGAATAAATAAGTTAGCAGCTCAGCAATTGTTCTACAAAAAGAATTCCCCTCTTCCCCATCATTACAAGGACTTTGAACCCAGTACATTTTGTACCTGCCATTAAAAAGTCAGTCCAAGCCATGAGCAGCTGCTGAGTCATGATGTATATATATGACAAAAATTCAGAAAGTACGATACAAATATTTCATACAAATAATAATTTTTGTGAGATATGCTTAAGAAATGGTGATTTTTTTTTCTAATTGTCAGTTGCATTTTTTATCTTACAGGCCCATATTATATAGTTTACAGTAACAATAATTTATGACAAATATCAGAATATATGTTTTATGCTCACATGTTTTTCTACTTACTTTTCTACTTTAATAATATAGTAGATATTCTTAAAAATGCTCATTTCTTCCTTTCTTGTAATGTAACTTCACTTTTCTCTCTCTCTGTCTCAGAAATTTTGTCAATTATATCAGTCACTGCTACCTGGAAAAAACAGACATTGAAATCAATTATTCATATCAGGATTTTTATACTTTCTGAATATAAATGGTTATTTAGTGCAGGGTAAAACAACTTCATAGGATGAATCATAGAAAGGAGACTCAAATATTTTAAACAGTTGATTTTTTCAAATATCCTCAAGAAGTCTGTTCGAAATGAAACACAATAATATTTTCTGCCTACCCTATGCTATTAACTTTTGTGTAGGCGTATGTATAATTTTACAGATTTCCACAGGAGATTTAGAAAACAGGTCAAGGTGACAGCAACTCTGTTATATAATTTCCATTAAAAAACTCTAAACCACATAAAAATCAATTTGAGCTTTTATCACAAATTAAAAAGGACGACAAAGAAATTGATTTTTGTGTGCATGTTTAACCTGAGGTGTTAGACTTATGGACATAAAGACACAAAAATTTTCTTGTGAAACCATGAATCTCTTAAAGCACAATAGCCTTTCTCAGGAATATATAACACAAACCTTTCTCAGCTCTTCTTCCTCTATGTTCTTCTTTCCCTCAAAAAGGCTGAATCAACTGCTAAAAATATGTGAGGACAAATGAATTATAGAATCATAAAAAGGTTTGAGTTGGAATGGACCTTAAAAACCATCTAGTTCCAACACCCCTGAAATGGACAGGCACACCTTCCACCAGACCAGGTTTCTCAATGCCCCATCCAACCAGGCCTTGAATATTTCCAGGGACAGGGCATCCACAACATCTCTGGGCAGCCTGTTCCGATGCCTCATTACCCTCACAGTAAAGAATTTCTTCTTTATATGGAATCTTTCTCCATCTTCTTTATAAGATTCTTTTTATGTCATGAAAAGTTACAAGCTCACCATGGAGCCTTCTCTTCTCCAACTGTGCTTTATCTTTCCTAGCCAAATCCCCATACAGCTGAATAGTGTTCCTATATTCTTCTCCAGGGACACATTCCTGGTTCCTCTGTCTGCGCATTTTCTTCTTATGCTTTACTTTGACCAGGAGGTCCTCATTGAACCATGCTCTTCTTGGGCCTTCCTTGTCCAAATTAACACATGTGGGAATTGAGAGCTCCTGTGCTCTAAGAAAAATGTCCTGTAAGAGCTGACAGCTCTGTTCATCTTCATTGTCTCTGAGGGCCATTTCCCAGGAGGTCTCATACATTGCTGCCTTAAACAACAGAAAGTTTGCTTTCCTAAAGCACAGCATGCTAACTCTACTCTTCACAGGGCCCATGTCCCTCAAAACTCTGAATTCCACGATATCACGACTACAGCCCAGGCTGCCACCAGTCTTGACATCCCTAATTATTTATTCTGTGTTGGTGAGCAATAGGCCTAAGTAACACTTCTCTTTTGGTCAGAATAAGAAACTATTCTTGACTACCTCCAAGATTGTCCTGAACAGCTTACAGTTTGCTGTGCCACTTTTTCAGTAAGGTTCAATGCTCCAGTTGTGCATTTTGTTCCACCATGTGTCAACGACAGCAATTGGGTCATAACGCCCAGCTCCTCCTGCTTCCTACCCATGAACTGGGCATTGGTGTGGAGGCACTTCAGCTGGGATATCGACTGTGTCACCTTTACAGGGGAACATCCCTTAATTCCCTTGAGGAATTTCATTGCTGTTTCCCTGTTGGCTCCTAATGCATTAACACCCCCTGTCTCTTCCCAAAAAATCTTGACAGGCCATCATGAATCAGTGGTTTGGACAGCTTAAAGAATCACTATCAAACATATTGGAAAAAAGTAGGTTTTAAAATAAATGTGTGAAAGTGCAACTTCACAGAGTTCAACGGCAAAACTCACTCATTTACTTACTTCATAGACGAAGCACACATAGGAAAATTTGAGTAGAATCAATTTAGGATGATTTACAGGATTAGCGGGGATGCAAAAGGAGAAAGGGTGTAAAGGATATAGATAAAAAAGAGAAGTGTGCAAAAGGGGTTAGCAACACTTAACCATTAACTAATTTAGCATTTAAAAAATTTTCCAATAGGACTTGCTAGAATTGTACCAATGACATTCAGGCTGTTATCAATGCACATGCATGCACCCAGGCAGCAAGATACATCTCTATTTGTGTGTGTAAAGGTACCTAACAAAAATTCCCATTGGGTTCAGGGGAATACTCATCAAACCCTTAGTGTTTCTCACCAGGTGATGATTGCACCTCGAGGAGTATGTGTTTGCAGGGCAGTTTCAGACCTTTTCAAAATAATGATGGTACCCTTTCACTCAGGCTATGATTCAGGGGAATAATTTGCCATGGCTAAGAAGTAGAATTGCTAACCCTTCATTCCCCACTTTGGTCAGGTAGCTGATATTCCTGGTATGGTCAGAACTGCTTCCACTTTTACCTTGCAATTGTTCCTGATATAGTCAGGGAGTTGTGTTCACCACACAACTGGTGTGGCAATGGGGCACTTCACAATTCAGCTCGTTCAGTCAAGCCTTGTCAAGAGCTCCTGAGATCACAGAGTGGATCCAAGGAGGAGGGGGTTGGGGTGAGGGGAGGACCACACGTTAACAGGCATTGATTCACAAATGCAAGATGTTAATAGGCATTGATTCCTCAAGAAAGAAGAAAAAGGATGTCACAAGTGTTTGACGAGATTTGGAATTGAACATTTTATATAATGATATTAAGAGCTCTAGTTTCTACCAGAAGCTCAAACAAGTATAAAACAATTTTTAAAAGGTGAGGACTCTTACATTATTTGTCTATGTAAATCTCAAATATAGATATAGAAACATAAAATGTTTATTGTATTTTCTTGTAATTAAAAATCAGAACCAGAAACTTTTAAAATAATTATATTAATAAAACGACAAGACCTGTTGGGCTATGCAGCTTAAGCTTCAATAAACAAGATCCATTAGAAATGTTCACATGCTTACTCTTCCTTCCTATCAGAAAATACAAACCAATGAACGACATTTTAATTATTTTGATTAATTCCTCTACAAAGTTTTATACAACACTGGAATTAATTACATTTTCTAACCTGACTTATCCTAGCAATTTTGAAATGCATGGCTCTGCAAATATGATTTCTTTTAAATATAGAGCTTGAAAAATATTTACTTTTTTTGGAAAAGCAGCAGAATAAAAAAGGTTAGCAATGAAATATGCATAGGCACTAACAAAAACTTTCTCCCAGCATGTTCTATTAGCAAATTTTTATGTCTTGTTTAAAGAACATATGACCCAAACTTAAACTCATTTCTATCAAAAGTGATGATACATTGCAATAATCTGGAAGCATGCTGTGGAAAAACTCAAAAAAGCAGAAGGAGAAACCTGGGCCTGTTTTTTTGACTTGCTGTGAAGACAGATCTAGAGAAAGATTTTTCTGCTAAAGCATAGAGGAAGAAAAAGAATATTTGAAAGCTGAAACGGGATTTGAAATATGAAACAAGATCTGACCTCTTACCTCGCCCAACCTGAAAAGAGTCAGAACAAACTTGTGGAGGTTCAAATTTTATATCCTGGGGCAAGTATATCTTCAAATATTTCAGCTATAACAAAAAAATAATTTTCATACCAAATGAAGTGTCGAACCAGACAGTTTTAGGTATGTGATGGTGTTCTCAACACATTACTCAGTAACTATATTAGCACCTTAGTATTCAATCCTTCCTTCCAGAGTATCCCATTTAATTTCAGTTTTTAAGAAGATCACAGTAAAGAGTATTTATCTACTAAAAGACAGGGAAATATTTTTTAAAAGCCTGTCTAGAAATGCCAATTATTTCTGTTTCTGTCATACATCCAGACCTTTGATAGGCAGATAATAAAGCTGGGTTAAGATAAGGAAAGATTGATGAAAGAGAGCAATAAAATTCAGGTGTTCTGGTTCAGCTACAGGAATGGTCTCATGCAAAGTTAACAACTTTCATTTTGACTACTTCTTCCCTTATCTCTAAGCAGGCAGATATGCTGCTAAAATCTAAGAATAAGTATAGCTATTTTCTTGTGCCTATGTGCAATTTGCATGAAGCTCTCCTTTAATTTCTGAATTTCAGCAGTGTCAAAATAGAAAGAACTTTTCATTTTAAAGCAATTAACCATTACTTTTAAAAATAAGAAAATAATAGATTAAAATAGAAGTTCTTGCAGTATTTTTTCTCATTTCATGAAATTGGGACAAGCTATACAGCAACACCTTTTATCCTCTACATTGCCACTAGCCTCGTCTAGCTAAATATGCAAATAAATATGCAACTCAGCAGAATTCAGAAAAAGTTCAGTCTTTCCATACAAGAGAAGAAACTCAACAGCAGTTTCAGGAATTACTTTTCCTTGAAAATGCATTTGTCATTGTCTATTGCAATCTTTCCCCGAACTCAAAAATTGTTCACAGTATCAGAAAATTAATTTATGTATCATACATATTCGGTAAATGCATGTATGCATGTCCTACCCTGACAAAAAGTATGCATCCTGGGGGAAAACTTAATTAGAAGTTAAACCATAGCAAACAGGCATCAGGATGCACTTATTGAATATGAAAAACAATCTGTTGGGGAAAAAAAATTAAACAAACGAATTTCTGCCCTCAACCTCATTCATACAGACTTTTGCTAATGTAGTTAACAGTAAAATAGTTTTATTTGCTTGGTTATAATGTACAAATATTTTAGCTAAATGTTTGGCCAAGTAGATGGCTGGAACATAGGCCAGTTAAGACTTTCTGGACAAGGAAGTGATTTGTCTTCTTTGAGAGCAGAATATGCTCATCTCTAAAAAACTATGTTCATTGCAGATGGAGTTTGAAGGAAGAATAACTATAAAGGCACAAGAGTCAAGCGTGCAGAACGAGACATTTCTAAGGCACTGGATCACACTGATTGCAACTGTAGCAGGGAACACCAGCATGGGCTGAGAGCAGGGACATTGAGAGTACAGGCACGAGAACACACCACAGGAACACCAGAGGCCCAGCACAAAACACTGAGAATATCTTCTGAACCTTTAGAGCCAGATAAAGCAGTACTGAGGGCAAACAAAGCTAAAACAGTATATGCAAAAATAACTCATGTGGTAAAAATGGGAGGGAACTAGCAAATAAGTATAAAAAAGCCAGACTCAACAAAATGTGAACATATTAAGACTACTGAGCAGCATCTCACTTTTAATGACACCATGTTTCACTAACACCATTTCATATCTACCATAAGGTTTTTCTCAGTGCATGTCTTTTTGATTCATCTTTGACCATATTTTTCTACTGAAACAAAGGAATAATAAGTAAAGTACTATTCTAATGGCTTTGATAGCTTAAGTTAATTAAAATTTAAAAAGCAGCTTGTATGCATGTGGCTTTTGCTCCAGTCCTTCCATATGACATAGTGGTTTAATACAGCAGCCCAAAGTCAGACCAAAGTTGTATGCAGCATAGACAACAGCACTAATCTGAAGAGTGCTGGAAAAGAGAAGGAAATTAGATCTATTAACCTCATGGCTTTCTCTCACAGTAGAATATTCTACTTTCACTTTTTCTGGGGCAGGAAAGACTGATGACATTTTCACTTGTCACAAGTTCTGAATTGCACTACTAAAACTCCCTAGTATCTCTTGGTAATGGAGTAGTTCAGATTCTGAGCCCAGTTTAACCTGTCTGGTACACCTCATCAGGGGAAAAAGGTTGTTTCAAAGTAGGGGTTGATTATTAAAGAGACAAAAACCTTCTCATCATTTTTTTTCTGCATGGATGGTGTTTTCAGAAAAGCATTTTTTAATTCCACCCTGGAATGTGGTGAATTTCCAGTTAGACAGAACAATGGACCTGATGTGTCAGCTAAAATAGTCCTATTGGAGATAACATAAAAACAGAGAATTTTTTCATTGACGTAGATGAGCTCATTCCAAATTAAGCAGAGCAGAGAGAAGTGAGCATTTCTTCTCTCTGCTGTTCAAGTGCTAATTTCTCAGCCTGGGTAAAAAACTGGTCTTACTTAGGCAAATTCAGTCTTTCTTTTCTTCCTGTGCCAGAGTAGAAAGACTCCCTAAAAAGAGTGTGTTAATGTTTAAACTGAAAAGCTTATGAAAATCTTGTTTCAAGATCGATGGCTCTATTTTACCCAGAGGAAAAATTCAAATGATCTATGTTTTTTGTAGACTTGGCAGGAGGGAGGGAGAGAAGGTCCTTAATTAGACATCTCTGAGATATGATCATAACATACCAAAGCGTCACAATAAATTTAATAGCTAAGAGAACACACTATTTCCTTTCCTTCCCGTTTTGCCTCATGCACTTTATATCTCTGGGGAAATAGCTGAATATTATTTAAGAAAACTTTTCTTCTTCTTAAAAAAAAAAAAAAATTATAAAAACAACAACAGAGGAAGAAAAATGAAAGGTTGTTATGGCACATATGGATCATCATGCAAATTAACCTAAGAAGACTAAGGCCCCTGAGGTTTGGCATTATCCAGGTTGAAGATGTATTACTGCTATTTTTATTATAAGAAATGATAAACACAAAGGAAGACAATCTGTTTTCCAAGCTGTCTTAGAACTCCCTCTCTTTCTCATCGAGGAGTTGACTGAAAACACAAAAATTCTTTCCTTCATTTTTTGCAATAAATAAACAGGAAGGGATTATGATTTATTCCCACAATAATCTCTATGCTTAAAAGTTGTGGAAGGGTATTTACAGTTCCAGTTTCTTGAAGATATTTCAAAATGTGTCAGTATTATTTGAAAATAGCTGCACTATTTTCCTGTGGACAGTAGACTTGTCTACCACTGAATTAGCCATACAAAATAAATTCATAACTATTCTACATTCTTTCAGAAATATCGAACATTAGCATATGCACTTGCAAAGTTCATTGCTATTCTATGTCTAGCAAAAGCTATTACTAAAACATCAGACAAAAAGAAAGAATTTTCCAAGATCTTGAAAATAATACTCCATTTTTGACTTTCCTTTCATTTACTTCAGCACTGTTCTCTTGATCCTGTGGTCCTAGTCTACAGAATAGTTCACCTCCGAGTCTTTGCCTTCCTTTTTGAAACAAACATATTAAGAGGTGAGGGAATACTTTCACAATTTCTACTGTAGCCTGTAGGACTTCCTTGGAACCTGAGGCAGAACAGGGCTGTGTTGGGAGCACTGTGTCCTCCATTCTGTTTGTGAATCAAATTTCCTGTTTAAAAGAGGAAACTTTCTGCTGATAAAAAATGTATTTCAGTCCTTTTTGGGATTGCTTTTATCTGCAAAACCAACAACAGAAATAAAGGAATAAAAACACCTTTTTTAAAATAGTCTGAAATCCTCTTTATTTCATTCAAAGATAGTGGGAAACACAATTAAGTCAATGAACCTCAGGATGCACTAAACCAATCCAAATCCTTTTGGGCATGACTTTATTCCCCTTGCATATAATTATCAGAGAAAGATAAATATCTTCTTGTTTTCTTAATCTATCCTGCAGAACAGAGGTAACTATTCTTATTTCATTCTACCTGGAATTTGGGTTAATTTAGTTTTCAATTCACTTCCTGAAGAATAACATGCAGCCGGCATGGCCACCTGGCACTGCAGAAAATTAATTTGAAAAGAAAACTGGTCATGTGAATGAATTATGGATGCCAAGGCCCTCAAAAGCTTTTTATTTCAATTTATTTCTCTCTCATCACTGAGAAATAAAATTTATGCCTTTTAGACAAATTTTTAATTTCCTTGGTTGCAGAGATATTGCAAATATGGAGCTCAGACACAGAAATAGCTCATCAGATTTGACCAAGTGGCAGATCATTTAGGAAAAAAGCATTTGGCATAAGCATAGGTATATGAATACTTTTGCCTTTGCCTTGGACCTCTTGCCACTTTTTCACATCTTTTCACATATTATTCTAGTTTAACAGTTATGTTAAATTAAGAAATTATTAGCAATTAAACACTTTAAAATAACAAAGATGAGTGTGTATCTCAAGAAGTGATATAGATTAATAGATTTCTAAATGTCAAATGATAGGGAAGACTTTACATTATTGGAGCGATTTTACTGTAAAACAAGTTTCTTTTGCTTCAAAATGCAAGTGCAATTTTCAAAAATTCTTTCTCAGAAAATGAGTTATATTCAGGGGTCTAAAGCCAGTGATAGGGATTAGAAATGGCATTTTGGACATTCGGGGTGCTCCTGGAAAAAGACATACAATGTAGAGCACTAAACACTATTTTTTCTCTTTTTTTATGAGTGAAGACATATTGTGAATAGGCTCAGTTACAAAGCTGGCAAAAATATATTTGCTTTTCATGTGATTAGAATGGGCTTCAAGAAGAAAACTATAAACCTTATATTAAACAATTCAAGGTCTAAGTATAATCTGCAAACATATATGCTTTTTGATTAAAAATCCAAAACAAACCTAACCCAAAAAATTTGCCTTTTTTTCCTCCATGTACAAAAAAATAACTACTAAGCCCATGAAAATGAAAAGCCTGAATCAATCCCCAGTCTTTTTAATTTGAAAAATTTCTTTATGTCAATATATTAGCTAAGCATTTCTTCAGACATAACCAGTGTAGACTTACCTCTTCCTCCACAGCAAGGTTTAGTATTTATAAGGCGGCGCATTGTCCAAAACTGAATGCAAGGCACCACATCAACCTGACCTGGTAGCAATGCTTTTTTCTCCTGCCTGCTTTAGAGATATTACTCTCTCATAAAAGCCTTGGAAATAGCCTATCAATTTGCATGACATTAAATACTCTTCTTGGAATTGCTGCATTACAAAATACTCCGCTGCAGGGTGTCACTTAAGTAATTGCAAATAAAAATACTTAAAGGTCTGGTTTATATGGGCTAGAGATACTGTAAATTCACCTTCCACAGTAAATCTGCTGTGAAAGAGAATCTGAAGTCTATGGAAAACAATGGGAAAGGGTAATTTCTGTTTTATTCGCTTTATCTTTACACCTTTCTTTATAATCTCCTGTTCAGAGACCTAGATGACACAGTGGCATACTACTCTGATTTTTCATGTGTGAGACAGCACAGGATATTATCTGACATTCCAGAAGGGAGAATGTATTTGATTGCCTGGAAGTTGTCTGTTTGGCATGTTTGCATATGTCACAAGACCGTGCTTGTTTTATTGCAACCATCTATCCTGATTCAGAATAAAACTCACACTGCTGTGGCAGGAGTGTTGGAGGTCAGGTTATTTCTGTGTAGAAAATACTGGGGGAAAATTTTAGCCCTTATTGGGCTACATATCATATTTCAATCAATACATGTTTTTCAATATACCTCATTATGTGCATCTAAGGAACTCTGAAGGGAAGCTTTTTGGAGGGAAATTATGATTTATCATAAGAGAAGGTTTGTAGGGATCGATCAGGTTCAGCTAAGTATTTTTTCAGAAGGCTTACAGGTGCAAAAAGAAATTTTAAGTATGAGAAGAGAATACTCTTGAAAGCATACAACATATACTGCTGACAGCATAATGTTGAGGGTGTTGACCAGTCTCTTGGGGATGTGGATTTTTATTCAAACTTGTTCCATGGAAATATTTGACCACTCTGTGCCTGCAGGCATGAAAGATTCCTAAGTCACAGGTAAGATATTAAGAGATTTGGTATCTTAAGAAATTTTTAATTATCATATCCGACATCTGTATGACAGAGATTAAAGGAAAAATGGAAATTGATTTTCTTAAGTCCTCTGATTATTTTTATGTATGGTGTATCTTTTCTATGGTAAATATATAGTCTTGTAACTACTCTGTAGCATTATTCCCTCACCAAAATGTAAGTCTATCTTTATACTTAGATAGCTCTTACACTTTCTGCTTTCTCCATTTGTTCATATGAAGACTTTATGATAGACTCTTCTACTGCAGCCTCTTGTAAGAAAATCTCATTATCTGAGTATGTGTTCAGTCTTCCAGTGAGAATCATTTGCAGTAAAACCTCTCTCATTTTTTCCAGATATCCATTTATATAAAATAGAGCCAAGTCCCTAGTTCCATTGGGACAGACAGGATTTCTGCCTAATTTTGTTCTACTTTTCTCCCTATAAATTTATTTTAGTTAGTTGCTGTTTCTGTCACTTTGGCTACCAAAGGCATTAATATATATTTTCTCCTATACCATTTGCACTACTTTGATCTGAAAGGGCCATGAAACCACCCATGGTGTTTTTAACATTTCCAGCAGGAAAAACAATTTGCTGTCAAACCACCTTTTCAATAGTATTGATTGTCAACTAAACAAGCAAACTTAAGTGCTTAAAAATCAGAGTGATTAAAAATCTTCTAGTACAGCCTGTCAGTGTTCTAGTGCTGATGCTTGACAGCACTTTAAGATTACTATGAGTAATATTCTTTCACTTTGATAGTCTAGCATATAAAAAAGAACCTGGAAATAAAATAACAATAAATACAATGCTTTCATAACCAAGGCATAATATTTTAACCTGTGTGTGACATCCTACTCTTAAGGGAAAGGGAACACCCAAGATTCATAAATACACATGGTTGAAAGAAAGTACAGAGGATCTGCAAAAAACTCACAAATTTTTATTAGTAAGTTATGCACTTGGCTTGGAAACTGTTGTGTTAGTCAGTTATTGGCAACAATCTTTGGTTGTCTCCACAGCCATCCAGCTATTAGTGTTTGAGGCACACACATCATATTATAATATAATAATATTCCCTTATATTCAGGGATTTTACAACCATGCAATTCACTTCTATAGGACTCCATCAAACATCTTTCAAAATATGTTAGATGTTATTAAATGTTGAACATTAAGCAGCATTAGTTATTAAAAATTTAGAAATACTCTTATTAGTTCTCAAAACTCAAGGAATAAATTTATGCTGAATTGGATTTAGGAAGAAGTATCCTACTTTAAGTACACTATAGTTTAAATATATTTTGAGTACAACATAAATTAAGTATACTTCAAGTACATGGCGGTTTCCATAATGCATAAGACAACTGGTAAAAGAAAAATGTAACTGAGTCTCTTTTAAAGATGAGTGGTTATACATGTCATAAAATTATAAATTAATGAAAATAATATAAATTAATATTTTTTGTTTGTTGAATTACATATATTGCATTTAAAGAGTGAAGTTAACACTCACATAATATATTACCTGGATTAGTGGCTCATATTAAAGCCTCTCCTCATTGTCTTAGGTCTGTAGTTCAAAGAAGAAAAAGAGCTTGGGTTTTAATTGCAGCTCTGCTGCTGCTTTAATACATTAATAAGATCTCTTTGGGGCCAGATGTTTTAATTTGATGTGGATGTTAAACTTTCATATCTAATTTACAAATAAAAGCTAAAAGTTACACACAGACAGACACTCACACACACAGAGAATGACTTCCAGAGATCCTCCAGACTGGAGTTTTAACTTCTATAACTTCTAGGTTACTTGAAATTAACCATTTCTACAAAAAAAACATTAACAGCACAATACGCTTTTATAGCAAACAATGTTATAGCACATAATTTCCTTTTCACAGATGGAAAATTAAAGCATGATGGATCTCTTATGCCAAATACTACATAAGAAATCTTGTAAGAGCAGTAAAAATAGAACAGAGAAGTGTCAGTTTCATGCTTTGGTTCTTCATTTTCATGGTAGTACTTCCCTGTAAAAAAATATTTCCTTTAAATTAAAAAAAAAAAAAATCCCAAACAACAAAAAACAAAATCCCAAACAAACCAAGGTCAAAGCCACCTCCAAATCTTAATTTTGGTGAAGACAGTATTAGCTGCATCAAGAAAAGGGCTTTTTCTTCTGGTTTTATCCTTCTGTGAATTCATGTTTTGAAGACAATATAAAGATTTTTAAATCACATTTGCAGCCAGACGAAATTGCTAAAAGTCTAACCTATTACTTCAAGGTAATGAGTCAGAGTGATTCACTGCAGCCTCTTGGTGATTTCTGTATGAGCCAATCAAATGAAAGGGCACAAAAGCCATTCCCAAGGAAGATAATCCTTAGTTCTAACTATTGCACAATCAGATTCCATTAAAATGTGTAAGAGTGAGAACAAAAGAAATATCAAAGGCAAAATCTTTGCCCTCCCCTCCCCAGCCCCCAGATTCCACAACACAAATAGCCAAACCTTAAAATCGAACTTCCCACAGTGTCATAGCTTCTTTTGGGAGCATTCACCTGCTCTGGCCTGGGCTCCTCCCTGGGTTGCAGGTGAATCTCTGCTCCACCACGGTCCTCCATAGGCTGCAGGGGCACAGCTGCCTTTCCTTGGTCTGCACCATGAGCTGCAGAGGAAATTCTGCTAACATGCCTGGAGCACCTCTTCCCCTCCTTTATTGCCCTTGGTGTCTGTAGAGTTTTTTCTCTCAGACTTTCTCACTTCTCTGCTGCTCTTACAGTTGCACATTTTTTTCCTCTCTTCCTAACTGCACTATACCAGAGGTGTTACCACTGGCCACCTTAGTCAGTGGTGTGTCCATGTTGGAGCCAGCTGTCATTAGCTCTGTTGGACATAGGGAAAGCTTCTGGCAGCTTCTCACATCAGCCACCTCTGTAGCCTGCTCTACCAAAACCTTGTCACACAAACCTAATGCTCTATTAGACAAGAGAAAAAAAAATATAAAGTTCCACAATCAGTCCTTGTGAGGGGGCTCTGCATGAACTGCCAGACTGACCTCCTGCATGGGATCTAAACACCAACAGAGGCTTTATAACGAAATACAGATGTCTCAGAGTTGTATACAAGCATTGATAATGGGAAGTATTTTGGCACTTAGCGGTCCTGTCCTGCACACTCCTGAAAACTACTACAGGGTAAACCAGCATTCACCAACCTGGAGATCTCCTTAAGGTAAATAAAGTCACTTTTTCACTTAAAGCTCAGAAATCACCATTTTATTGTAAGCTAGGGCTTGAGTTGCTGATGTATTATTTTTCTTAATTTCTAGTGTAGGACATTAAACATCACAGGCAGTGGATAACAGATTTATGAAGCAGCTTCCCTCTGAAGAGGTTTTCAGGAACATATCAAAAGATGATAAATGGAACATAATGTCAGTAGTTAGTAGAACAAAATACAGTTGTACACATCTTAAAGCTGTTTTCCTCTACTGAGGACCTTTCTTCTTTTCCTTTCATTTTCTTGTTTTCTTTCTTCCTCTTTTTTTTTTTTCTATTTTCTTCTTGCTCTTTCTTTCTTTCTTCCTCCTTTCTCTCCGTCTCTCTCTTTTATAGTCTCCTATTCATTTTCACTATCTATGAGTTTTTTATCTGACTGACCTTATGATATACATTCCCTTGTTCTTGAAGGAAGTAGAAATGCCTCATTCAGGATTTCCTTTCCATCTTTTTCTAATTTCTTAAATGCTGAATCCAAAACCTTAATATGGCTGCAACTAAAATATCAACTCATAAGAGTTTCATTCATGTTCATAATTTAAAATAATGTTGTTAACAGAATATAATAATTAAATATATCTAGATTTCTTAAGGGTATATGGTGTGTGTTATGAAGCAGTTGATATAAACATTTTTTTAGAGATATTGTATATATTTGGGTTTTTTTCCTTTTTCCCAGAGAATAGTTCATTACTTCAGCTTACAATGATTTTTTATATATTTATTTTTTCATGGCAAACATCATCCTTTTGGGTAAAGAAGATATTTCAGATCTGAAGTATCTATGGCTACAAGGTTCCATTTTTATTAAAAAAAGACATATTACTCAGAAGAAAAAATTCTGATATGTTTTATCCTCTATATATGATGTTTGATTCCAGGTCATCAAAATCAAATAGAAAATGCAGAGTTTATAAATTGGCTTATGTGATAGGTCCACTTTTGTCTGTCCTCATATTTAATTTAAAGTGATCATGATCTTCCAATAATTTTCTAAAACGCAGGGGTTTTAAAATTTTTCTACAATATGCCTATTAAACAAAGTGTAAAAAAGCAATCCCTTTTTATTGAGTGACAGAAAAAATCCTCCAAATTTTACATTAAAGAGCACTGAATTGAGCTATATGATTTCTATATTAGTCAGTTTTGTCCCAATTTTTCTTCCTAGAAAAGCTTGACACTATCAAAGGATCTCCATTCATATCCTGATCTGACTCTGAAGCCTTTAAATAGAATCTTTATATAACTTCATCACAACATTTTTAACTTCTTCCTCAATATAATTTGACCTGTATCAAGTTTGAATAATTAAATTATGGCTTCTTTGGGTGGTGTTCTTTGTTTGTTTGTATGTTTTCTGTATTTAATCAGTATGCTCTCTTATACTATTTATTGAACTAATATTTCAGTCCCTTCTGTGAAATATTTTATGCTGTGTTCATGGTTGCTCTTTCACTACTTTTGAACATGACTTAACGCCCACATGACTTATAGCTCGTTTAGCATATATATTCCCAGCCTGAATTCTATATTTTCTGTAGCTCGTTGGGGTGGCCAATACTTTGTGTTTCTCAGACTTCCAGGTAAAACCTAAGTGCCTGCTTGTCGTGGTTTCAATTTGAAACCAGGCAGAAACACCAATTTCTGTTTTGGTTTGAGTTAGCCAATTTCAAAGTTTCCAATCAAGAGCAAAGCAGACTTAAGCTTAAAGGTAATAAGACTTTATTAACTGACACTAAAAGTGAGAAAAACAACAAGAATGAGGATGGAACCTTCAAAACACTCTTCCTCCCCACACCTTCTTTTCTCCCAACTGACAATGTAAAGAAAACAACACTCAGAAATCTCAGTCAGTTTTCCACCTCTAAAAGTCTTTCTTCAGTTCACTTAGGGAGGGAAGCACCTCTTGTTCAGTATGGTCAATTCCCCCACAAAAAACCAGTTCTCCCGTGGATCCAGACTTTCATGAACAACAACCGCCCGGATCCTCTGTGCTCGTGAAACTCCTCCCATGTTCGCAGTTGTGTCTCTGGGCCACATTGATGTATGGGGTCTTATTTTTAAGATAACTGTTCAAAACAAAGGATCTCTTTATTTATCTATGGGACCACCTTCACCTCTAAGGAACAGAGATTCACTTCTTCTTCGAGGGCAAAGAGCCTTTATCACTTCATCTCTCTGTTCAACTTCTCATGAAATTAACAGTCCCTTCAACATTTCATTCCTTTGCTCAGGTCTACAATTTGAACTCTTTTATCTCTCCTATACTTCTTTATGGTTTAAAGGAAATATCTCAATATGTTATAGCCAATCACCATAGCTTACAAGAGTCTTTTACAGCTCAAAAACAACTTCCCACACTCCTTCCATCTGACTGACTGACTTTGATATTTCATGTGGTCTTTACACATCGGCATTTGATTTTCTCTTATTGGAGAGAGGATGGAGGCTTTCCAGGTCCCATCTGTGCACTGATGTATTGAAGGAGTTAACAAGAGACAGTGTCCGACCCGGTGGACAGTGCTGGAGCTGTGCCACGCCAGGACGGGCAGTCCATGGTGTCATATTTCAAAGCCATGTTGGGTGGGGGGAGACAGCTCTCAGAGGGTCCAGGCCCAAAAGGCAGCCACTCACCGGTCATTTGCAGCTAGGGGGGAAAGTTGGACAGATTCCCAAAATTCCTTTTCCACCCCTTGGTCTCATCAGGTGTTCTGGCCTGTATCATTGTGCCTCCCCCCCTCTCTCCCCAGATGCAGCCAAGGCAGGTGCAGCTGGGGCCAGCAGCAGAGCAGACTCTGTGCTGGCAGATGTTCCCAAATCAGATGAGGCATACCTGGTATGCATGGCCTTCCCCCTCCCCCACTTGGCCCTAAGGCCAAGAGAGTGGAGAGGTATGTGCTCTGACAGCCGGAAGGAAAGAGAGCTTCCTGGGCTTCTTTCAAAGGCAATAAGAACTCTAGAAAATGCTTTCCTATTGGTGCAATAAAATGCCAATCTCAAAACCAGACAGCTCACTTCCCTGGGCTGGTCAAACCACAACACTACTCTAAAACGAAAAATCATTGATTACAGAGGCATTTCTCAGGGTTGATGTAAATCACTCCAATATTCTCAGGTCTGAGAATAATCTGAATTGACATTTCGGAAACCTCACGGCTATCTTCCCCACTTCTCTCACATCATACTATTACTGTCATCATCTTCTCATGGGCCTAACTAATTTATTCTTTCTCCACAGCACTCTGCTTTCTGATTGACAAGTTTTCCACACTCTTTAGGAAGTCGCTCCCTCTTTTGTAACTTTCCTTTTGATTTGCCTCTTTTCTCTTCCTGACTTATTCATGTGGCCACATTCTTCAGCACATCACCCTTTCTTAAGTGTTTTCCCTCTAGACTCTCAGTTAATTTTAAGAGCAGAGATTGGACAAATAACTCATCTTCCTATTGTGTTAGAAACATTTGCTGACTTCTGTCATCTCTCTTTGGTGAGATTTTATTTCTGAGATCTATTTCTCCATGAACTTTTCCAGTCAATATTTCATTCATAAATAACTGTGTCAGGTAGCCACTCAAAAACAATGTATCCAGCACTGTTGGCATCCCATAACTCATTTTGTCTCCTCCATTTTTCAGGTCACTTTCGCTGCTGCCTCAGGTTCTATAAACATCTTTTTCTAGTTCTCACACTTAAAAAGAAAAACAGTTCTTCTGAAATCTGCTCCTCCTGGCCAGGATATTTCTCATTTTCTTCTCCCTATGTCATTTGACCTTTCAGGTTCAAAGTGCAAAAACAAAGCTCTGATCCTCAGCAAATGGCAAACTGCCATTTGTGGTCTGAAGAATTGTATTTCAGCTGTGCAAAGAAACCTTTGAACAGGTTCTGCTCAAGGAATTTTTGGAGGAATGAGATTGTCAATAGATCAAATGCACATGGAGAAAAATATTTGTCTAATATTTATACTAAATTATTTACCTGAAAATATAATTTTGAAATAAGTGTAACAATGCATTCAACAACTCAAGCATCTGTTTAAGTCTGTGACTATGCTTATAAGGTAAAAAGACAGTGAAGGAAGAATAAAATTAAAAGCAGTATTTTAAAGAAAAAAAAAAAAGCAATGAAAGAATTATGATTCTGAAACTTGACTCTATAAGAATGCCAACATCAATCCATACAAGTAGAATTAAGAGATATTTTTCGCTAGATGTTGTGTAAGAAAAACAATTATACCTGATTATTATCTTTATCAATGATTTTGATGATCAGATTGAGTGCATCCTTGGTCTGTTTTCAGCTGAGACAAATTGGACAGGAGCATTCATTTGCTGGACTGGCTGGATCAATGGGCTGAGGCCAATTGTGAGACGTTCAACAAGGACAAATTCCAAGTCCTGCCCTTGGGTCACAACAACCCCAGGCAGTGCCACAGGATAAGGCAGAGTGGCTGGAAAGCTTCCAGAAGAAAAGACACTGGAGGTGCTGGTTGACAGTGGCTGAACATGAGCCAGCCTGTGCCTCGGGGTCAAGAAGGCCAATGACATCCTGGCTTGTATCAGAAATAGTGTGATCAGCAGGGCTAAGGAAAAAATTCTCCACCTGTACTCAACAACCTCAAATGTTGACTTTTGGGCCCCATGGTGCAAGAAAAGTATGGAGGTGCTGAAGCATGTCCAGGAAAGGACAACAAAACTGCGAAAGGGTCTGGAACACAAGTACTATGAGAAGTGGCTAATGGGGCTGGAATGGTTTAGCCTGGAGGAAAGTAATCTCAAGAAAGACCTTATTGCTTTCTACAACTGCCTAAAAGTAGACTGTAATGAGGTGAGGGTTTGTGTCTCCTCCCAGGTAAGAAGTAGTTGAATAGAGAATGAATGAGAGAATGGCCCCAGGCTGTGTCATAAAGCTGTAGATTGGCTATTACAAAAAAAACTTTAATCTCCAAAAGGTTTATTAAGCACTGGAACAATCTTGACGGGATCACCACCTGTGGTGGCCAACTGCTAGCCTGAGTGCCACACAGTTAAAATTATTCCTAGATTTATAACTGAAAAGATAGCTAATTATGTAAGTACCTCGATTATGTAATTTGATCAGTGGGGACAGTTGCAGACCAGGCCCAGGCTGTTGGGACATGAGCAGCTATTGGCTGGTTGGCTGAGTGACAGCTGGTTTGGCCAATAGAGATTGACCACCACACCTGGTGATCTATATAAGGAAGACTGTTCTAGATAAAGTGGGCTGGTGTGCATGAGCACAGTGTGTCTCCCCACTGCAACAGTTGGTGACCCCGACGTGATACATCAGCTGCTGCAGGTGAAGCAGGGAGACAGAAGGGACAGAGAGCTGCCTGCAGCCCTAGAGTTGCAAGGAGGGGCTGGATAGCTGCAGGGCAGCCAAGAGAGCTGCGCACAGCCTTCAAGCTGCGAAGAATAGCATAAAGAGCCATGTTCAGTCCAGACTTCCCATTTCTCTTTTATCCCTTTTTTTCTTTTTTGTAAGTGGAAGACAATGCCATCATGGGTGCATGGGCTTCATCATTGGAAGACCCTGTCCTCCAGATATGGACTTTCTTTTTAACAAAAAAGGGAATAAAACATGACAAACAGGCTTTATGAGCCTTAATCACATGGTGCAAGAACCATGGACTAGATGTTTCTGAGGGGACTGCCCTGGATTTGAAAACGTGGAAGCAGGCTGGCAAGTTTATAACTGAAACAGCCTATGAAGGAGAAGAAACAGCCATTAATGCAATAAATCCCTGTAGACTTATAGTGGATTTACTAAAGCAGTTAAAAACTCAGACAGCTGTTAGGACACTGGTGGGGGCACTGCAGGTGCCACAAACTGAGGCTGGCAGCAAGAAGATGGCAGCAGCAGGTGTGGACGTTGCACCTGGTGCACAAAAGAAAGGTCTGGGTGAGGCAGCTGTGTGGAATTGTGATGCCGCTCCATGCCAGGATGTCTCCCCGGAGGAGTGTCTCATAGCCGAATGGAGCAGTGCCACTGGCTTGTGGTGGGGCATCCCTTCAGAGGAGCATCTTGTGGCCGAGCAAAGTGGCACAGCCTGCCCATACAGAATGTCTCCCCTGAGGGGTGTCCTGTGGTTGAGTGGAGTGATGCAGCCTGCCCGTGCCAGATGTCCCTGCCGGGGGGGCACCCCATGGCTGAGCAGGACTGCACCACCTGCCTGTGCTGGGACGTACTGTTGGCAGAAAGAGCCTACACCAAACCAAATGGTGAAGGGGCCCCTCACGGATGCACTGTGTTAAACAAGTGTCCTCCTGCCCCTTTGGCTCTTCCTTCAATGGCTGCAGAGCAGCACTTAACACTGGCCACTGTGAGACCATGTCCAGCCACTTCCAAGCCTCTGGCCATTGCCAAGCCTCTTCAGTCATGGAGCTGTGCTACATAGTCACAACTAGCAGGCATTCTGTGACCATGCCTGGCAGTGCTGGCTGTGCTGTTTCTATGGAAATGGAGTGTCCTGCAGCTCCATCGAATGTGCCTGATCAGCTATCAAAACAATGCTTCCCTGAGACAGATGTGTCATTAGAAGTGCCTGGTTCCCAATTAAGCATCATACCCAGAAGTAGTGGTGGACCCAGAAGTCCTAATGTATCCATCGCTCTTGCAGCGCACATGATGCTCTCACCAGAAATGGAGCCACCTCTGGAAAATATGCTGGCATGGGACTCAAGGGGTACCATCAGAAAAAGCCACAGCCATAACCCATTTGCGCAACCCCGAGATGTCACCACCCCCACTGCACTGCTGACAGCCCTGCCTGATCCTGTAATCAATCTGGCAAAAGCCAATTCATCACCAACATCTTCCCAATGAGCCCCCAGCATATGGCGTAGAGGAGTGTTTTTAACAATTTATGCAACTACTCCTAAGAAGATCCAGTACTCTCATGATGATAATTTACATAAAGATTTTTATCTGCTTAAGAACACAAAGAATTTTATATGAGATCTTAAGGATTTAAAAGCCCAAAATGAGACCTTTTGGTTTCCTTGTTAAGTTTTCCCCAAGATTCTAAAGTTAAAATGTTTCTAGTTTGTAGTGTTTAGTTATAAAATTGTAACTCTTAAGTTAATAAGCCTGTGCCACTTTGAAAGTTTATATTGCTGGCAGTCCCATTTCACAGCTCCAGTGCCTAATTTTTCCATCACCAAGGATAAAATGAAATCCATCATTAGCTGAAAGGGGCTGGGCCTGTCTAGTTAGGTGGAAAGGTCAAGGATAATTCATATGTGGTGTCGTGTTTGTCACCCTATCTCCAAGACACCTGCAGAGAGGATGACAGATGCTGCTTTTACATTTAAAAACAAAAAGGGGGAAGTGTGGTGGCCAACAGCCAGCCTGAGGGCCACACAGTTAAAATTAATCATAGATTTATAACTGAAAATATAACTTATTATATAAGTACCTTGATTATATAACTCGACCAGTGTGGACAGTTGCAGAGAAGGTCCAAGCTGTTGGGACATGATCAGCTATTGGCTGGTTGGCTGAGTGACAGCTGGTTTAGCCAATAGGGATTGACCACGGGGACCATCTGAGCTATATAAGGAGGCCTGTTCTGGATAAAGTGGGCTGTTGTGCATAAGCACAGCGTGTCTTGTCACTTGGCTGTCTCCCAATTACAACAACCACCCATCAGGTAGGTAATGAAAAGATGCATGAATATCACATATAAGGACACTTTATAGGGGTGGACTTGCAAGTTCCAGGTTTACTCTTTGAACTGATGGTCTTAGGGGTCTTTTCCAACATAAATTATTTTATGATTCTGTATTTATCTTTTTGCTGATTCAGCTGATTATACCTTTCCTCATTACATGACTGAAAACAAACTCTTCCTGATTTTGCTAGAGTAAGAAGTTGAAGTATTTTCCAGAAACAA
This sequence comes from Sitta carolinensis, assembly GCA_032173965.1. Lineage (NCBI taxonomy): Eukaryota > Metazoa > Chordata > Aves > Passeriformes > Sittidae > Sitta > Sitta carolinensis. Next base: position 97,883,231 of record CM063284.1, on the reverse strand, counting down.
AACTCAAACTGCAACTGCATTACCAGCTTTTGTCACAGCTTGATTAGAAATGCATCACTAAGTTGCTAAACAATAGATAAAGAAATGACTGATTACAGTCCCTTGGACTATTGCAGAGAAAAACAAAAAACCTTAACTCTCCTCTAATGTACATACTTGGGCCATAAATAAAAGGTCCAAACATATGTGGACTAGAAATTTCTCAAGAAAAATCATTCTCATGGGTTGAAAGGATTAATCTTCAATTACAGAAAGTTTTACTCAGGAATCACTCCAGCTACTTCTTGGCCTTAAAGGACTGAAAATATACATGCAATAATCTGTTCTGTACATGCAATATTTCAGATATTATAAATGATTGAATTCTAGAGGTTATGGGGAAGAAAAAAAAAAATTTATATAATTTTGTCTTCAAAAAGCTTTATTATCTTCAAATTTTAATGAGAACATCAAAAGAAATCCAAGAATGACACAGAACTCAAGGAACTGTAGCAACTGGTGCAAGATTATTATCAATCAAGAAAAGAATGGAAGAAAAATTCAGAGTCCAAACAGTTCCATCACAAGCTGTTTTGAAAGAACTTTCTTTAATTTTTAGGCACATATTTTAAAACTTTATTTTTCAGCAGAAGGAGTACGTCTCTATCATAAACAGAATAAATTGCATTTACCTTGTCATGTGGTCTAATGTATGAAAACATAAATATTTATAAAAGCATTAATGCAAGGTCTGTGAGCTTTCTGGCATCAAGCCATGCTAAGCTGTGCAACTGTACACACAGAGGACAACACATTAGCCTGTGTATGCTAAACCTACCCCAATTCTTCCTCCTCCTTTGTTCTCTGTGAAAACTAATTGCATTTTAAATTACTAAGCTCTTCTGCACTTTGTTGAGTAATAAATGGATAGTTAGTCAAAACTGAAAAACTGTGACACTGCAGGGTGAGCGTCAATTAGACCACTTTTAAATTGCCCTTCAGATTGCTGGATTAACTTTAATTGATGTCCCAGTAATATCCCCTGTTAAATAATTTACAATGGTTTTTGACTCCCCAAAGCACTACTTAATGCCTTGCAATTATTAAAGTAGCATGCACTGTCAAATTGGCCAGATAATTCAGTTGAAAAAAGGGTGGGGTCTCTTTCGTGTGAGGAAGTGTACACTATGGACACAGATATTCCAGTATAATTACCAATTTAGAGGTTATTGATGTTTGTTAAATGGACAAAACCTACCAAGAAAGATACTCTATTTCTTCTTTTCCGATTAAATGAAAAGCATATTTTGTCAAGCCAAATTAGACTCACAAATGCAGATTTCTTTAATTATAATATACAGCTCAGTGTCACAGAGATTGATTTTTTTAGTATTTGATTTAAAAAGATTACCCTAAAGTACTTCCAGAATAAGAGGAATAATCAGCTTCCAATAAATAAAAGGACTGACAGAATGGTCACTGAATAAATCCAAATGACCCAAAATGGCTTAATTTCTTAATACTTCTATACTGAAAGTACTTCTGAATAAATATTATTAGGACATGAATTACATGAAACATGAAATGCTCATGGCAGGAATTTAGAGAGAGAATTTTGCTTTTGAATCATTGTACTTGGAGGTACAGCATAAAATATCAGCTACAGCTGGGGTTCTTTTTCCAGTGGAAATAGAAGTTAGAATTTCTAAAACAAGAAGTATTATGATACTGATTATTCAGGTGAGTTAATTTCAGACTTTTTCCTTTGAAGAGGAAATGCACCAGATCTCTTCCAAGTTTCAAATTCTACACAAATTTACCTCAAGTATTTTAATAATCATTATTAAAATAACTGTTTATTAATCACCTTACTGTTCTTCAGTTAAATCTGATGAGAGATCATATCTGGATTTGATTCAGTTAGTGAGTAGTATAAAATTTATCATCCAGGAGACAAAATAAGAACCTGACCATGCTTTCATGGACATCAATCCTTTTTGATTAAAAACTACAAAAACTACAACTATATTGACCTAAGTTGTATTAAGCCTGATTTATACTGATATGAAAGGGAAAATACATTGTTTATCTTGAAATGTTACTCCTCTGATTGATTTTAATTATGTAAATAAAATGTATGCTTGCCAAAGGCAGCTAATAGATTAATCTGAAATATTATGGTTAGGGCACTGCTGAAAGTACAATAGATGGAGAGCAGGACTATAACTATACCTACAGCTCAATGAGGCGTTAGAAGGACTACATATTTGTTCTATAAGAGCTGACAACAGTTTCCTAAATCAGTCAGAAGTATATGCTTTACTGAAAATCTGTTTTCCTTTATTTCAAGTGTATTCTTACCACATTTGTATCTAGCTTCTTTCTGGATGAAGCAACAAACACACACAAGACTGTATCTTGAAATTACATCACTGACCTGCAACTCACTTGTTCCTCCTCTCTTTCCATCCTTTTCTTATGCACTGGAAGCAAGATCAGCTCGTAGAAAGCCACGTGTGGGAGATACAAATCTGACATCAACAAGTTCATTTGTATAACATACAAAAGATTGACCCATCTTCAGTAAATCATGCCATAGTTGTCTAAAATATCACTGCAGTTAGGAATCTTAAGACCAATTTGCTACTTATGAGTCAGAAAAAAATGTTTGTCAGAGCATGCAGCAATGTAACCTCAACATACTACAGAGACTGACCATTGACTCCCACCAGTTTTGGCTCTTTGTAACTTCTTCACTTCTTTATGTGCATTTTGTTGAAGAGCAGTTAATGCTATCATACTTTGTATTTTATTCTCTTGGAGCAGAAGAAAGACATGAAGTGAGAAGGAATTTTTCTGTCTGTCACAAATGAACAGGAAAAATGTAGTAACTGTAGTGTAAAAGACTAAACTAATTACAGAGGTTATTTTGGTTTGAAGAGGAAAAAGGTCAGGGACTATGACTGAAATCCTCCCTAACTGAAACATAGCAACACAAGCATATCTTTAGCAGAACATCTGAAAAATGTTCCAAAGTACAATCTGAGCACATGATGAATGTAAAATTCTGTTCTGTTTAAGTCAAGGAGAATTCTGACAAGATCTTGCCTTCAGCATTTTCTCTGAAATTTGCTTTCTGCTTTGGGAGTATATTAATTTCACAGTCTTTTCACATGGCACTCATGCTTAAGTTTAGACAGTGTGTGTACAGACATGCATAGTTATAAATTCTGCTTCTGGGTTTTGCTTTTTTTTTCCAATTGATAAATGTTTCCTTGTACTTGGGTGTCTTTTTCCTAGATATCTTACATGACACTGTTTTTAAGGGAGTTACAACTGAGTTCAAGATTCTGCAAAGTTTATTAAGAATAACTGAGAGGTAAATTGGTTTTGCTATGACAAAACAAAAACTGTTCTTTTTCATATGTATGGATTGTGCTCCATTTATCTTCTCAGTGGAGTGAAAAGTGTGGCTGAGATGAAGAATATTATATTTCAAGCATGGCCTAAGTGCAGCTATTTCTTAGTAGCAGTAGTGTTGCTTCATTGTGTGAGATTTGAGAACCATAATTTTTAATATACTGAGGTCACTAGAAGTCAATCACATAAGGATGATCTTATGCAGGAATATTGATCTGGTAACTGGGAAGGTATTGATCTTGTGAAACACAAATATTTATGTGAAGCAATTTCTGCTCTCTTTTCATAGACATCTGCCAATAATCTCAACTTTGTCACTCATTAAAAAAAAATAGAATACATTATAATGCAGCAAGATACATTTACACAGTCACGTGACCTAATTTCCACAGGTTAACGAAACAGTACTCCTTAGCTAAGCAAGTGCCAGCTGAAACAACCATACCAGGCAGCTAACATTATATATACCTTGTATTAGCAATGAATAAAAACATGAGTCAATTACTGTAAGTCTGCTATTGAAGAACCTCAACATTTTAAAGCACATTTATGCATAATTTTTCTAATTGCTTTTTGAAAAAAAAAAAAGTTTTCAACAAAATTTACTAGAAGTACATTTGTAAAAGTTATGAAAAATGCACTATCTTTGCAAATAAAAATGTATACAAATATTTTTCTAAAAATATGTTTGATTATTGACTGTGATTTTTTTTTTCCTTTGTATTAGGCATGTTTTTTATTATTGAAGGGAAATTTATGCCAAAGTTAAAAAAGACAGTTAAATGAAACGAAATAATTTTTTTAAAAAATCTTCTATATAACACAACAGGAAAGCTTGTACTTCTTATAACAAAATACCTGGTACTATCACATTTTCTCTACAGATATTTCAATATTAGGAGACTGTAAACACACAATGTTTCAGTTTTATAGACTGCCCTCATGAGAAAAATAGAAAAAAAATTAGTTTGGAACTACAGGAATTGTTTTGTGTAGTGAAAATGGTAGGTGGCTGTGGTTTGGATTTGTTAAATTTTTTTTCAAGTAAAGCATGTTCTCTTTTGCTAATAATACAATCTTTAAAAAATACCCCTCCAAAACATAAAAACAAATAACAGCTCCCCCTCCTCCTTGTTACATACTCATTTTGCAGAACAAATGGTTATCAGGTTCACTGGGAGGTTGACCCTGCATTTCATCTAAGTTTTCTTTTTCCAGTATATAATGTTAATTAGTGGTACAGAGACTTCTTTTTTCCTGTTTTTAGTATAATTTTCCATGCAATTAAAAACATCAGCATGTTGGCAGTTGCAAGGACAGAGAAGCTGTGGATAAGAATCTCAAAGTTTTTTTAACAAAGTGAGGTAAGTTGTTTCCCCAAGAAGAGACACAGAGGGTTTCCTGTTGTGCACTTCCTCTGATAAGAGTTCACAGCAGAGCATCTTGCAATCACAACCAAGAGGCATGAGGACATCAGTAATACAGACAAGGCAAACCTGACAGATTTCTTTTGTTAAGTAGTATCTGGGAGGTTAAATTGTGGCAGTGGACCAGTTTTGCCTTCATATTCTCTCCCTTCCTGTCAAGCACTGAAGAATTTTATCTACCCTAAGAGTAGGAGATATTCCCTTTATGATACAGTCTGCAGAGCTGTGACTAGTTACGTACTACTGGTGTGTAACATCAAACCTCCAAGCATCCATACCACTAAATTACTAGATGCCCATATTCTCTTCTTTCCTGTCTGCAACACATCCTGCTGTGAGCTCTGTGCCATTGCTGTAGGGGCCCGTATTGCCTGTGCTGAAATACCACAACCAGAGCAGAGCAGTCTCAGATATTTGTTGTTGTGATGAACTTGAGATTTTAAAAACTCCCTTGTCTCCTAGCCCTGTGTCAGAAGAAGTCAAGATTTGTCTGTTCTGGTTTTTAAGGTTGTTTATTTTTCTCTTATCTCTTATATTCTTTCTCTGACCTGCTGAGGTCTGTTCTGCAGGTCAGGATGAGGCAGACTGACCTCCCCTGGGGCAGTGTTTATCTTTTATACTAAAAACTATACATACTTTATTTACAATAATTTTCCAATACTTATTAGCTATGTTGGACAGTGTGTCTCTACTCTAAACCATTAAAAATGTGCCACCATCACAGCAGAAGATGGAGAACAAGAAGACAAAGAAGAAAGGCAGGGCATGCCTCGATTCCTCCATCTTTTTCTCTCAAACCCCCATTCTAAAATAAAAAAAATTCTACTTTTTTCACCATGTGATAAGTTAACTATCATTCTATTTAAACTCTTGTGACTTGTAAATTTTCAAGGGCAGTCAGAGGAATGTCTTGGGTTCTGACAGAGCAGGAAGGAGATCTCTGACATACTGACATACTGCCCTACCAAAACATTGATATGTCCTGAAATAATTTTATTACTATTCTTACTATTCTAAGAATATTATGATGTTCTTATGTGAGATAAACATTAGTTTTGAAAACAAATCAGACTATAATACCTGCCAGTAAACACTTTGATGCCTACGAGTTTTTATTAACAAAAAGCTTCCCTTTATTGAATATTAAGAAGGATGCTCATTTGGTCTCTTCAAATGACAAAAGTATATTTTTGCTGATGTCTATCCTTCTGTTGTGGTTTAGGGCAAATTTGGGGAGAACCCTCCAAATAGGTTCCCTCTAGAAAGCAAATTCAAATGGCCCCTCCCCCAACCAGTTCAGGAAAAGATTTCCTTGGAGAAAAAAACTTGTTTATTCAACAGGCAAAGCACTCCCCAGCACAGCAAACGAACAATACTAAGCAACAAAACGTCTCGCCGTTCTGAAGCGATAACGAATTCAGAAAAGTCTCTTTTGTGAGGTGCAGCTCGCTCCCTCAGTCCGTGTCAGTCCCTGGCACTGGGTAATGCCGAGCCCAGGCTGGGCCTGGGGGGACACAGGGATGAGCTCCTGGTGCTCTTCTGGGTTTTAGTCCAGAGTAGGTTCAAACAGTTCCAAAAAGAAAGAAAAAAACCTCACAGTTAAGAGAACTTCTCTGCTTCAGCTAGCCAAAACTAACAAAAAGCAAAGGAGAGCTCTCTCCTGCCATCCACACTGAAGACAACACAGGCTGTGGGTGAAGGAAAGCGGAAAACTCTGATCTTGATGTTTTGAAAACAACCGCCTCAGACATTCCACCACTTCTCCTTCTCCCCCCTTCAGTCTCAGATCCAGTTTTAAAGATGCAAAACTTATTTCTGAGGTAAACAGATGAATGGGGATACAATTCAGCATCAACCCAGAACACCTTCCCTGACGGTTCACCCCACACCACATATGCAAAAAAAGTATGTATGTATCATACTTTTATATGTCAACATATCAATAGTCAACAACTGCATGATCGAAATCCATTACACAAACACTTTGTGTATCTTCCCAATAGACACCATGTTCTTCCAAGCAGGTAGAGGATAACAACAAGAGTTTAAGGTCTGAAGCTATACATTAAAGAATTTAGGCAGTTTCTCTAATACATAGGAAGTTCCTGAAATCCTTAGGAACTTCCTGAATTCCACTGCACCCCTTGGAAAGGATACATCCTGGAGCAGTTCTTGAAGAACTGCTTCTTGTGAGAAGGGGCCCACATTAGTGGTGTTCATGAAAGATTGTCTTCTGTGGGAGGGACCCCATGCTGGAGCAGGAATCAATATTGGAGAGTCTGGATACAGTTGAATTCAGAGAGGAAAAGAAACAGTATTTTGATTTCACTGGTCTTTCCTCACTGCGTCGATTCATGGAAGATGGATAACACATTAAAATTAAGTGGTAACCAGGAAACAAGATATTTCAAACTTCTTATCCAAGAGAAAGAAATCTCTATCAGAACTAAAATAGCAGAATGTAACCATTACTTCCAAATTTGATAGCTAATCATTTCCCCTTCCTCCCTCCCTTGACTGCTTGCCATCTGTACCCCAGCCTCTCCTGTTAAGTAATACCTCAGGATTAGTCAGAAAACATTCACATTCTCTGTACTCCATGTATTGAAGATCAGACATCTACTAATGAGTAAATGTCAATAATACCACTAAATCACAAAAAAACCTGTCCATACAATCCAAATTAACAATTTGTAATCAGAGGACTTTTGGCAGATGCTTGGTCCTTGGTTATGCACACTGTCACTCTAAGCACGTTCCTATTATCTACAAGTACATACTTTTCTCTTTCCCAACCTGATGGAGAGAGGAAGCTTGATTGTCTCACCAGGAGAGAGGGTTAAGAGCTAGAATGATAATATATGTTTCTGGAAATTACTTACCAAGGAGGAACTATCACACTGAAAAATCAGCTTTGCCTTTAGCTTTGAGAAAGAAGGTCTTTAGTCATCTCAGTCTTAATATCAGAGTTCAGGTTCTGATGTAGTCACACATTCAGCCTTCCAGAATGGTTTTAATATCATTGAGACTACAGAAAATCATTGTTTTGGTAGCAATTTTGTCTTTAAATTTTCACCAAAGAAAGGAATACTGGTGCTTTTCAATTTTGAGCAAAAATACATATTATGATTTTTAACACTGTTTATGTTGACATTGAAAGAAAACACCATAAGGGAATCTGACCTTACTGCTAAATATTGGAGAATTTTTTTGCTTATGCAACACATTATTTTGAAAGCATACTAATTAGACCTAGTTATGAGTGTTGCATTAATTATAGAAATGTTATGCATCAGTATTATGACTAGAAAGCTTTTCAATTATAAAGTAAGGCTATACCCAAGAAATTAATTGCACAATCTATATTAATTCACTTGCTATTTGAGTTACTAGGGGGTTTATTTTATAATTAAAAAGCTTTCTAGGATATTACTCCTATGGATCATTTATATATATATATATAGTAAGAACCTACATGAGTTAATTTACAGATAATCAAAACCACAGCCTTTTCTACAGAACAAATTAATTCTAGAAAAATAATTAAAACCTTCATTTATTATGTTGCATTGGTCAAAATAATGCTCTGTTAGCTCCTGACCCGGCAAAAACATATTAGTTTGTGCATATTGGTGCTTCCATTCAGATTTTACTGATTAGTAATTTTATGACGAAAAAAATGAATGAAAAATAGCTATTCATAAGTGTACCTTAAGCTGAAAAGAAATTCTAAGTGGTCTTTTTGAGACAAATATGTGCTTCTGTATTTTCCATCTCCTGCTGTCTTGCAAGAATTAAGAGAAGTAAAGTAAGGGTATATACACAACCAAAGAGCTGCTCTAAGTTGGGCAGCTGAAATAAGTGTTGCCAAACCATTTGGTCAGAAAATCACATGGTGAATGCTCAGATCAACTATGTCTCCTCTGCCTGACTGGCAGTTACTTCAAATAACTTGCTGCCCTAAACATCAGTTTCAGCACGGAATTTGTGACCAGTCCACATGATCCCAGAGAGATCAAGAGGTGATGGATGGGTCTGACTGAGGAATCTTGTTTCAGACGAATTCAGATATATTTGTTTTGGGTAAATGTGGGTTTTATGTAAAAGGGATCCAAATGACAGAACTATTTGTCAAACACTCTCTTATGTATGTCATGACTTAGGAATAATGCCCAATTTAGTACTCCAAATAAAAAGAAAACCAAAAGTCTTTCTGCTCCTTCCTCTAGTGGCAGATGCAAAGGCAGAGATCATGGGTTGAGACAAAAATGATTCATTGGAAACAGGAATGAGATAAGAGAAGCAACAGTATTAGCTTAATCACAGTTTTGCTGTACTGGAAAGCATTACATAGATATGCAGCATTTTTAATGAAGGAAAATATGCTTCTTTGCCATCATTCAAATATTGCAGTATTAATTTTTTAATGTTACTATAACCATAAATGTACTTTGCTATTACAATCATTAAAAAAAAACCAAAACTTAGAAAATTAATACTATAAAGACACATAGAATATCTGAACTTAAATATGAAAATTGCAAAATGAAATTGACACTCTTTGAGGCTAAAAAAAAAGCATATTCTTTTTTTTTTAATTTAAATTTTTTTGGTTTTGTTTTAGTCTTGGGTCAAAATCAAAGAAAAGTTCATTTTTGCAATTAAAATATGCCTTTTTGTTTTGAAATACCTGAATTTATTTTGGATATTTTTGAGACAGTGTTTTAAATAAGCATTCTTCTTATTGGAAAAAATGAAGAAGGAGAAGCAAAAGAAGAAGAAGAAAAGAAGCAAAAGAAGCAGAAGAAGAAGAAGCAGAAGAAGAAGAGAAGCAGAAGAAGCAGAAGAAAGAAGAAGCAGAAGCAGAAGAAGCAGAAGAAGCAGAAGCAGAGAAGAAGAAGAAAAGAAAAGGAGGATGAAGAAGAGGTGTTGTTATCATCCTGCTAAAATTTTTGACACTCAAATTTCTTTTATTTAAGAATAAGCTATTGTCATAACCTATGTGATGTCAGCAAACAAATACAATCAGAATTTTGGTGGGAAACTTTCATTCTGCAGAATGAATATCCAGGATGGTATTCTAGTTCTTCTATAACTAGAATTCCATTTTATGGCAAAATAAAATGGGAAACAATGGTAGACTTTAAGCCTCTACTTTTTATATGAAAATTTTTCTAACATAAAGCAATGCTAAAAAAAAAATCTTATTCCAAATTTGATTGGAAATGTGGCAATCCTAATTATACATTGACCTTTTCATCTAGAAGTTTTGTTTGCTACAGCCCTGATCAGAAGTGCTGCTCCATCAAGGTCAAAGGTGTTCCATGTACTGCAGGCAGTCTCTTTTGTACATGGGGAAACAGGAAAGGTTGCATTGGGGGGGTGATGTCATAACCCATCACATCAAAAGGTGCTGGAACCCCTTTCCCAGCCAAGACACCTCACATTAGGCTGATGCATGGTAACCCTCCCACAATCCTGAACTCATATTCAGGGAGCAATCTGATATTGCAGGAACAAAATAAAATGGGAAGTCATGGAAAGAATCACATATCCCAAAAAATCAAACATGAAACAATGTGGATGCATTAGAGAGGTAATTAAACTGGTTCTGGAAGAGAAAACGAATTAACCACTAAGGAGACGTGGGCAAAATCAGTTTGTTTCCCAGTTCTCTGTTGTTTTTTGTTCCTCTCAAGAGGGATGTATCTGCATTTGCTGTTCAAAAATGTAAGCATTCTAATGACAGTGTGCCGTGCTACTAGCAAGAGTTTAGAGGCCACAGAAAAACCATATTTTATGAGTTTATTGTTTATCCACATTTAGCAAAACGTTAGGAAAGGGAAAAAGTGGGAAACTGAAGAGAAGTACCTGCCAGTGAACACAAACACTATATCAGGGCCCTGGAACATTGTCAGTGGGTTTTATATAACTTTTAAAAGTATGAGCCTTAAACTTCACAAATTAAATAAATTTCAAGTGTTATAAAAGTATTTTTAGGGCATATTAAGAATGAGAAAAATCCAGACCTAGAACAAAGTGCCTGAACAGAAGAGGTAAGCAGAGATCGGGTCCTCTACAGCCTGTCATATCAGGACATCAGGACCAGACACAAGTCCTCTTGTACAGTTGGAATTAGCCAAATAGGCTTTAGCAAGCAGAGGTACCCTTTGCCAGAATGCCAGGAAACACACCAGGTTATATTGTCAAAATTTACCTTATGATCCACAGTTTTGTTCAAGAGCAGCAAAGATTGAAACACTAGCTTGAGAATTCATCCAACCACAAGTATGAAAAGCAGACTTTGAATTTCCAGTGTCTCTGCCAGCTGGCAACAAAGGGAATTCGAGATGTAAAATGCATTATGGAAATCAGATAAAGTTAAAAGGAAGAAGAGGGTGTCTTCTTGAAAAGGGAGAAAAAATTATTGAGTTTTAATGTGAAACATTTTATAGCCCCAGTACTAAGAGGAAGTAAGTAGCTTTCAGTGACTTTTGTCACTTTTTTAAATAGAAGGAAGCTTGTAAAGCTGATATATTTATAAGATAAAATATCTGGAAAGGAACACTGACCAATTCCAAACATGTGAGAGAGGACAATTGCAAGTACTGACCAAAATAAAATTCTAAGAATTTTAAAAAATATTCCTAACTTTCATATGACAAAAAATGTTAACCCTGTGAACACTATTAATACTTTTTCTTTCAATTCTTCTGCAGTTTTGCTTCTGATCAAACACTCAACACCACTTTGAATAAGTGTTCAGTGTTAGCTCTGATAATAATATAAGCAGGATATAAAAATGTTAAAATATGTCCCAAGGTGGGCCAGAAAAATGGTTAAAGGAGTAGAGGGCATGACATTGTTCAGATTACAGAAAAGGAGGCTAAGTCATGAATTCATTGCTGCCTATAACTTGCTCATGATGGGTATTAGAAAAAAGGTCACTGGGAGTATTATCAAGCAGTGGAACTGCTCCCTGGGGAACAGATCATGGCCTCAAGCCTGTCAGTTTTCAAGAAACACTTGGGCAATGCTCTTGGACACGTGGTTTAATATGTAGTTTGCCCCTGTGTGGACTAAGGAGGTAGACTCAATTATCATCATGGGTCCTTTCCAGCTCAGAATATTCTTCAAGTTCTTCATGATTTTTCCTTCAATTCCAAAAAAACTAGTGGACATATTTTCCCCTCAGTAGCTGTGTGAAAATCAAACTGCAGTCATATCCTTTACTGTGGTGGTGTCAGCGTGATCTCTGCCTCGGCCAGCCCTGGCACCGCGGCAGCGCGGGCACGGCTCAGGAGCGGAATGAACTTTGCCGAACCTGTGGGTCTTGGTTTGTCTGCGGGCAGTGAGCGACGATGGCAGGAACAGAAAGAGGGAGACTCCGCCTGAGCTTAAACCACTGACTTGATTTGTCCCACTGCGGGGACACCTCAGCCAAGGTGGCAACTCAGGCAAAGCCCCCTGAGCACCTGAATACAGCAGCTGATAAAGGGGGAGGAACTGGGGTAGGGTCTGACTTGGGACCAATTAGGGATAAGCGGGGGACGGCTCTCTAACTGAGTGTCATGTAGGGGAACAAACCAGGATACAGTGTGGGGGGGGGGGGGGAAAGCGGGAATTCTGTCCAATCACTCTGTGATCCTGTTAGAACTTTCCAGACTGAAGGCGAGGTCTCAGAGTGACAGACAGAGTCTGGGAGTTACATAACTTAATATTGACAGACAACAGTAACCGGGGTGATGAACCAAATAGGGGAAGAACATAGGGGGTACACAGAACGAACCATATAACAATATAATAATTCCAAGAACTTAAAAACACACTGCCACACTTTACTTACTCTTCCTTAAATGGCATGCCATCCAAAACTTCAAAAAAGCTGTATTATGCATTTTATTGGTATTTTAAATCCTTGATTCAACTGACATTTGTCAAAACTTAATGAAAACATCATGCAAGTTTCTTGCCAATAAAACCTTACATTACAAAAAAAGTGTCACAACATCCCTAAGATACAAGTACTGTCTTCCTAAGCTGCTTTGAAGTTTGTTTCTTCTGTCTCACAAGAGGCTGACCTCTGAACAATGTCTGTGGGAACTGTGGTCAGTGTACTCGGGTATATCCAGCATGCAGCTCTGAAGAAAGAGAATTATTAAGCAGAACAATTCTTTTTTTCCACTCGAGCAAGGAAAAAAAATATTCCTCTTGTCAGTTAATAGGTAGGATTGGCAACACTTTGAATTAATAAATCCCTCTTAATGGACTGCTGAATTAATTATGAATTTTGCTCCAAAAAAGTTTTCTGTTATATGTTACTCTGCATAGCTCCTCAGAAACACACTGCAGTAAGTGAAAAGAAAGATATAAATAAAACAGGATTAATTACTTTGACAGGTTGCAAAAATAATATTTACATATTCCCTCAGGGGTAGGTTCTTAAGTTCATACAATTTTCCTGTCTTCAAACAAACGTTTCATTCAAATTATGTTAATTACAGAAATTTTATTTATATTGTTTCTTAAGTAGTACAGTTTTAATTCTGTACTAACCATATGTGTTTTTACATTATTGTACTTTTATTTTCATATTTTTCTGCATTGTTCTATGGGCATAATACTTTTTCCTTTTGGAAACAGTGGTAGGATTTAAAAATTTTTAGTTTTTAATTCTGCTTCCAGAAAGTTATATATTGTTATAAGATTTGTTGAAAAAATTAAGAAAAAATTATAGGAAGATTATTTTCCATGAGAGAGAAGACAGTTCCAAGAGTCATCTGTTTTTATGCCTGTCTTCAATTTCTGTCTTTGAAAAAATCTGAAATTATGAATTCACCTTTTTCTTCTGAGCAGGAGCTGAGGGATACCAAAATAAATTATCACTTCCAGGTGGAAGATTTAAAATTACATTGTGCAGTGGTCAATGGACCGGAGCGGCAGTTCAGCAAGCTGATTCTAAATCTATCTGTGATGCTAAATGATCAAATATTCTTAGTGCTTTATCTTCATTCCCACACTTGTTAAGTCATCCAGAAAATTATTATCATCCAGATATTAATTTGTACATTCATAGCATGGCAACAGTGAAACTTAATCTGATTTTGTCTTAAAGTAAAAATTTACATGATGAGAAAAAGAGAAGAAATTCACACATTAATTACAATGAATTTTAGAATTTTCATACTCCTCTGAAAAATAAGTTATTTTTTAAAAATATGATTCCCTAAACAATTCAAATGGTGAATAATTGTACTTAAATATGACTAATATATGTTCTATCAAACATGGGAACAGTTGAACTGTTTATGTTGGAGATTAAAGACCAATACCTCTGTGTGTCCTTCTGACCAAATGTCAATGTTTGATTTTGATCAATTAAAAAGCTTTATTTTGACACCATTCTTAGCACTGCAAGGTAAATATTGGAAATAAATTTGGATGAGACAAAAAGATACAAGTAGCAATGCTACTTGTTTATATTTCACTTTTTTTTTTTTTTTTTCAAAATGCAAAGCAAGTGCAAACTATGCTGCTTCACTCTCCAGTTCTTCCCATTAGTCTTGTTTATCTCTTGTCCTTTAAGACTGTCTTTGCTAACAAACTGTCTGGATTAAAGGTTTATTCAAATATAAATCCTGGTGTTGAACTCAGTTAATGTACCTATTCACACAATTTTCTTTAAACCTTCTTAATTCAGTAGTATATAGCTCATTTCCTCCATACTTGGGGTTGTAAATTACCTCTGGAAATTTCTTGCTGAAAATGATGGTAACTGCTGATATAAAATCAGTTTAAAGTCTTCTCTTTGAAGGGTCTGCTTCTTTCTTGAATGTGAGGCAAATTCCGCCAGCTGTGATTATCTCATTCACCTACCTAAAGCTGCCATAGGTGACAGCCAAATTCTTCCTGCTTATCTGTGGGACTAATATCTTACTCTATAACATGCATATTTTCCCACACTGACAAGTTGTTGACTCACTGGGCAGAATGAGAAGCGAATGTGGAAAGCATGCATCAATCAGCTTCCATCACATTCCCCAGTCCAAATGTCAGTGATTGGACAAACCTGCTTTGACAGTCATCTTGTCTGGACAAACAGCTTGTCAGTTTTCTAATAGGATTCAGCTGCTCTCTCACCATAAGCTTCACAATCTGAGTAATTTCAAGTATTCCCCAGTGGAAATGGGGAAATTGAATGAACAGAGAAGGCATGGAAAGGATGAGGTTGTGTTGTTCTGGCAATTTTAGAGTAAATGACAACTTTCAGAACTTTACTTTTGGCAATTATTTTGCTGTAACAAAAAAAAAAAAAAAAAAAAAAAAAAAAAAAAAAAAAAAAAAAGAGAGAAGAATTTCAAATTTAATACTGACATTAACCTACAGCTGTTATGGTATTTTTTTTTTTTTTCTTTTAGCAAAATTATGGTTCAGGAGATGTCCCTGATACTGAGGCAATGCTCCTGATTTAGGGGACAAGCAACTTTGAGAAGCATGATTGCATTTACATGAAGAAACTAAAACCAACTTTTCCTATAATAATCAACACCCACAATAATCATCACAGTCACATTTGAGGAATGAATTTAGTTCAAGGTATGTTTTCAGACCAGGATCTTTCCTCATTAGAGAAGTACATATTAGAGCACGAGCAAAATATAATACAGAACTATCATGTTTTCTTTTAAAATGCATTACAAAAAGAGCAACTTTGCTTGCACAGCGACACATTTTATTAGTACATTGGGACTTTATTAGGAAGAAAACAAACAAATACTATATTGCAGCCAAAAGCTATGATTTATATACTTGAAAACATATGAATAAGAAATGTTTTGTGAAACACTTATTTAAAATTAAACCTAAAAATGGTTTCATCTCAGTTTTATATTGATCTTCTCATAATTATAAACACTGAACTTTTAGAAAAATCTAACAATGACAGTAAGACATTTCATAAGCATAAATAAAAAAACATTTAAAAAATTAATTTAATCTTAGAAAATTTTATTGATTCTGAATCATACATAGATGGATAATTACATCACCTGTTGAATGCCTAGAAATTTGAATTAGTTTACTAGGAGGGATGTAAATGAATGAGGTTATTACCAGAATACAAAATTCTGTCAATAAAAAACAATTGCAATATATGCATAATTACAGAGGAACAGTAAATTTGCATAAAATCTTACATAAATAATTTTACTTATTAACAAACAAACACTAATAATCATTCCTTAATCCTGTACAGATCCCTGGGTGTTGACACAGAATTGTGTATGTGCAGTGCATATTGCAGGAGCAGAGCCCAAATAGAAGGTTAAGAACACCTCAAAAACCTGATGCTACACGGTGTTTCCACACTATTGCGACTTGGTCATTGTGGGTCCATTCCTTCCATTACCCAAGGTAATTTTGCTGCCCTTTGGCCACTCTGTGGCTTAGATAGACCTTATATCTCTAGGCATTTCCCAGTGACATCAACTTGTCCGTTTTCAAAGGCAGACTATTTCAAATCATTGAAAAGCTCCGTATATTAACTCCAATTTCCCCTCCTCCTGCCTACAATACAATTTCTCTTTTAAAGTGAGACCAACTATAGCAGGAAATTAAACAAAGCTCTTGAAAAAAAAAATTGTTAAGACAATGAAAAAATACACTGATATTTTTCAAATTACTCTTGTAAATGACAGTATTTCTTTTAAAAGATCTCAAAAAAATCCCATCTCCAGCATCTTAGTATAAAGAACAAAGTACAAATCAAAGTGGAAAAAAATTCATTTTAATACATCGGAGAGAAAAATATGTGTAGATAATGGAATGATTTCAGAACATGCACATAACCCAAAATAAATTTGGAACTGCTATGACTCATTGACACAAACGCTTATTTTTCTTGAAACAATCTTTATAGTTTAACAATTGATTTGTCACAAGAAAAATATTCTGAAGACAGAAGATACATTATAAAACAGCTCTATAGAAGAGATGTATTCAAATAGTTTGGATACAAATTAAGCATCGAAGAAACACAACAAAAAATTGCATGCAAAAATTGTACAGTGATGCAGAATCTCCCCACATATCACCACTAACAGAACACCAGTAGTAGCAATGACAAAAATACCCACTTTTTTGTGAATTCAGATGATTGTATATGGGAAGGTCAGAGGATGTGAATGCGAGGATCTATCATGAGAAAACAGGATCATGTGAAAACGTGACAGTTTACTGGGAACTTTTACCACGACAAGCTCCCAAAATTCCATGTCCTCGTGTTATAAAACACAACTTTTCAAGAAAATTGTCCTGGTTTCCTATCAGTAAGTCTTAGTACACAAAGCTAACTTCCACCAAAATGGAAGTCTCCAATGACTAAATAATGACTCTTGTTGATAATATTTTGAGTCTAAGTTTTGCAATTATTTTTTAGGCTGATTAATTAGAATTTTGACCTAATCTGTATAGGATCCAAGTGGTTGAAAGTCCAGTTAACTAGAAATTCTGCTTAATTGAAAGCTATGGTAATTGCCAAAAGTTCTGTGCAATAGTAAGCTGCACTAACAGTTGCCGTAGATGAAAAATAAGCTATGCTCACTGTTAAAATATTTATTTAATAATAAAACTCTAATTGTAATTACAACCATGTGGCCAGTCCTCATTCTGCCAAGGAACCCTAAAACATGTATTTATGTTTTATGCAAAACATATATATATATATCATACATAAATAAGTTTTATGTAAAGGATGTAGATATATAGATATGTGTACGTGCATATAAATATGTATGTAAAACTTATATAGAAATATATTTTATATACACATTTTTATACATATGTTCAAGTGTTCCCTATCTGTTCTGCCACCCCTAAGCACAAGGTTCAGTTGCTTTTTAGAGCAACATATCAGAATATGCAGCTTATAAAGAAAATTCATTCAAAATTCTTATCTTCCTTGTAATTGTTTGAGCCAAGTCTATGACAAGCATTCAGTCCAAGACCGGACCCTACACATCAATAAAAATAAAATTTCTTGGTATAAGCAAGTGTTGCTCTGGTGCCTAAGAAGCAGCCAAGAAAACTCTGGTGACGATGTATTTAATTTTTAATTGGGATAAATGTTGTGTGTCTACCAAGAACAGATTTAAGTTAAGGCAGGCACTTAAGAAAGAAAGCTGGAAGAACAGACAAAAAGAGAGAGAGGGAGAGGAAAGGGCAGACAGATGTGCAGGCAGAGAAGGTTGTGGCTATAGGCTGATAATAAGGAAGCCTGAGAACGACTGGCATAGGTGGAGCTTTCTAACACCGTTACCTCCTTAGGGAATGCGGGAGGCCTTCCATTTAAAGAAAAACAAATACAGTAACATGTCATTGCTCCTAGCACTGACTATTAACAGCGGGAGACCATTTTCACAGAACTGATTTGCAGGGGATCTTCATTTTGATGAGATCTTTTTCATTCCTTCCCTGTAAGACAAAATTATAAGATGCAAAATCTTGCATCTCAGCAGGTTTGCTCTGTCTCTAATGAGATAGAAGGGAAAAACCCTGTCAAGACTAATACCGAAAATGAGAATGATACAGTGCTCTGCATGACAACTTGCCTTTAATATGGAAGGTATGTTTTATTTTCTCTTTTCTTTTCTCCCCATGAAATTCATTGTCTACCTTACTTAGTAGAATGGTAAGAAAATAATTTAAAAAAAAAAAATGTTTAAGGAACTTTTAAACTTCCAGACAGTTTTAGGAGTGAATTGGTGGTAACTCCTTTTCCTTTTACTGTTCCATACATGACTTAACCACACAATCCCAGTAACAATTTGAGTTAAATCTCAGCCAGAAGTTGTGTAGAAAAGTTTCTTTACTTAAGATTTGTACATTTTTGCAAATCTGTATGATCCACATATTTTGTCCTTATCTTGGAAAAGCAAAGTAAGACTATAATGGCTTCATACAGCAAGCATACACATATACAAGTTGTTAACAGTATTAATTCTAGTGTAAAAAAGAATATATGGTATGCTTTATATATATACACACATTTGTACCATATATATGTATATATGCAGTATATATGGTTTCTTTACCATTCCTAGTAATTATTATTTTAAGCAGAAATTCATCTAAGCATTTAAAAATAGCATTCAAAATATTTTGACTGCTAAAAATTAGGAATGACAGACCTCATCTAGAGAAAAAAGCTAGAGTGTTTGCAGGGTTTTTTTTTGGTTGTGTGCAGTATTCTGTAAGAAGTATATATTTGGAATAACATGAAGGACTGGCATGAAATGCTTTCAACACCACTTTCTATCAAATATATTTACTGATTTTATTAACTGCTCTTATATTGAATGTTTGTCTATAATTAAAGAGGAAAAATCAAATTAAAGCCTCAAGGATGCAGTTAAACAACAGCTCCACAGTTAGGAACACTGAAAATCCATATCTGAACAAGGACAGAAATCTATTTTATTTCAATACTGTTTTTACTTTATTAAGCACTGAACTATGCAATGTAAGAATATTAGAGAGAAGATCTACCTTTGTAAGCAAGAAAAGCCAGGTGAAAGGCATGGACCTGTCCCAGCCAGAACTCATGTGAGAGACTAAAGAAGAATCTGGAATCAGGCAGGACCCCGAGATGGTCGTAGTGGTTTTAGGTATGTGTTTGTATACACAGAGAGAAAGAAAGATGTCATGTTTAACAAATGACAGCAAATATACTCTACAAAATATAAGTCTAGAAAATGATTTGGCAAAGTTTTTGCATCTGTTCATATATTGTCTTGTCCAGAGGAACAAAACACAAAACCCCCAGTGAAATCTTTGGAGTGTATGTGCTGTTGAGTATTACGAATACATGAAAAGTGAAGAAAATAGAACTTTATGAAACAAAACTTTATCTAACCTTTCATTTAATTTTCAAATCCTTTGATAGGCTTTAGAAATGTCACAGGAAACTTGGCATTTTCTGTTTATTACTTAATGGCTTTTCCTTGATTCAAAAATGCAGCCTAATGAAGCTCTAACATTTATAGGCTCTAAGATCTTTATTTGTGAGAATTTATTGCATTTATAAATTATATGAAGAGAAAGAAAGTCTCCTCAAACTGAAGTTCTCTAATAGAATGAGTAGTTATTCTTGAACAAAGGCACAATAAAAGGCTTTAAAAGATAAAAGGAGCTGAGTCTGTCAAAAATACTATGGGGAGATAAAGAAAAAAGCCCTGTAAATCTATGTCAATAGGAAAGCCTCTCCAGGGGACTATTAAGTATTGCTGTGGTGCAGGGAAGGTGCTTCACATGGCAGCCATGCAATGTACTACTTGTTTGCAAACACTTGTTCTGACTGGGATTTTTCTTTGCAGTAAGAAAACAGATAGGATACCTCAGTTTTTCTGCTTGTAATTTCCTTGGGACTATATTATAATGCCCGTAATAATTGAATATAATGACTTGTAATATAAATGGCTCAGGTAATATACTGAGGAATATATAAATCCTTTGCTACTTCTAGGTAGTAGAAGTAAATCAAGTAAGCATATATAAATAATTTCAGTTGAAAGGCTCCAGAATTTTGGTGCAGTTCCAAATACCTGAATATGATGGATTTCCTGGATTTCACATACAAGAGTCAGTGGTTTCTCACAATTCTCTTGGACATGCTGAAATAATGTAGGAATTTTGAATCTACAGGTCTGCCTCTAATTTAGTATGTGTAATTTCATGCTTTAATTGCTGAAAACCAGGAAAAATATGCTTCTCATTCCACAGTAGAACATGAACTAGTTAGGATTTTGTGTAAAGAAAGGAATACATCTGAGTATTCTCTTATAGCATCTATTTTCTTCATTCCAGTTGATATTATAATAGAATGTGATCTTTAGGCAAGCACAGTCTTTATTGAGGGACCTCCATGATTGTTTTTGTTAATCCAAAGAGAGTTTCATATATTGGCTACAAAACTCCTCTTAAAAAGCATCTCCTAGGAAAAAGTAGCCATAAGAAATACTTATCCAGTAATGCTTTCAACCTATCCTTATGTATATTTATTTGTAAGGGCAGAGAAAATGTTAAGTAGGAAGAAATGCTGTCTCTTAGGTAAAACTCCTGGAGAACCGTAGTCACTGTCAGCTCTGACAGATGAAAAATCTATCTCTTTTAAGTGAATTTAGTGCAGAAACTTGTGCAATTTTTTTTATTATTTAACCCCTGATTCTTCCCAAATATATCCCTGAATCCTGAGAATGTGGGTAAACTAGGATTGAATAAACGATCTTTTACACTTACCATAAAACTGAAACAAAATTAAACATCAGTTGACATACATGGGGAAGCAAAGTGCAGAAAATTATATATAGAAAAAAAATCTGAATGTTTAAAATGTATTAACCACTCACTTTCAGTCCTCACCCCTCTAAAATGTGTGCACAAGCTGTCAAACAGGTTTTCATAATAGTTTGGCAATCCTGCAGTAGCACATGTACAGTAACAAAATTTACTTGTGCTATTTTAAAAACACCTTTTTTATTATTATTTTTGATTTAAGAATAACTAGATTTAATTTACTCTTAACTTAAAACCTCCTGTGTTCAGTGCTTAAAATACAGGGAATTCTGAAAACTCAGAATTCAGACATCAATCTGCTGGTCCACTATTTAAAAGCCAGTGAGCCTTCATCAGTGAATGGAACAATTTCACAGAATCATGGAATGCCAGAGTAGTTCACGCCAAGGTGTGTGCAAATTCAGTGCCAATGTAATTTCATCTGATACAGGGCAGAGTCCTTCCTGGTAAATGACTCACTCAGAAGGAGCAGACACTAATACATAATTCTAAATGTCCATTTTATTTTATGAGAAGGCCTAAAACAAGGCCAGTGTAAGTTCAATAGCCAGTTAATGTAATAGTTTCTTCCTATTTTTTAAAAATTACAACTTTAAAGCCCAGATATGTAGGAAAGCCATTAAGGTAAAACCTACTGGAAGCTCCTATAATGGAAAAATATCTACCAAGGAAAACAGAGAAACTTGATGTGCCTTCTTCCAATACTAATTGATTTCACTGAAAGTGAAAATAATTGAAAAAAAAAAAAAGAAAAGAAAAGAAATATAACCATGTCATCTTGCTACTCTTATGAAAGAAAATGAAATAACAATATTAGTTTTTACTTTAATTTTCAGTTGAAAAAGTTTTCTATATTGATTTTTGTACTTTTCACCCAAATGATCTCTCTCTAGGAAATGTTTTTTATTTTTATAATATATTTCCTATCGCTTTACTAGGAATCCATGCTAAGAGTTATACTTAGTTTAATATTGACCTAAAAATAATGCAGTACTTTAATCTCTAGGCAAATAAAATGGGCAACATATATATTTTTTCTTGATGTTAAATGTGCAACAATTCCCTTTCAAAAACACATCAATCACTCTGGCTCAAAACCAGTTTAAGCCGTTGGGCATCAAAACACTTAAGGTCCATTGATTGCTTATTACTTTAGCTATGTTTGAACACATTAGTAGTACTATGGGAAAGAGACGGTCTTTTCCTCTTTCTTGCACTGGTGCACATCTGATTGCCGTTAAAGAAAAAACACTCACAGCAAAAAATTACTCACTTTTTCATTTTGTTTTTCTTTTGCTATTTAGTCTCCAGAGATGGTTCACAGTAGGATCAAATTAGAAGCAGCTGAGTTGCTCATAAAACACCACCACATTTATGGGAATATTAAGCAGAATTCAAGGAGCAAAGAGTTTGTTGTTTTTTTTTTTTTTATTATGGTAGCAGAAACATTTATCAGATCTCCTGATAAAAATCAGAGAATCATCTTTGTCCTGTGTTAATGCTGAATTTTAAAAAACTTATTTCTTTTTCAAACTACCACAATCTTTGACCAAGAACATGACTACCAAACTCATGTGAAAAGCTATCTCCCCATTTTGGGGAAAGTTTGGCAGTTGAGTTCTTCCACAGTACAATTGGAATATCTTGTTCTAGAACTTCTGCACTATCACTGCCACCTCTTCTACACTATTACAGCATCACAGCTACAGAAGATGTGTTTTACCTAAATCAGAGCAATAAAAACTCAAAACCAACTGGTTCGAGTCTCACTTTAATTAATATGTCATCATGAAATGCAAACACGTCAGTCCAAATAGCATTATATTTAAATGCTTGGTGAATTACTATTCAGTCAACAAAAGCTTAATATAGGGATGGGGTTTGTCATCAAAGCCCAATGTACTAATAATTTTCTAGTCAGCAGCCTTCGCAGCCTCTTTCTATTCACTTCATGCAACCACAGTTCCCAGAAATGTGAATCTGCTTGCTACTGACACTCTTCTCATCCTATATGGGAGCAACTAATTTTGAGACTAAGCATGAGCAACTTTAATAAGTGTATGCTGCTTTTATAGCACTAAGCATAGCGATCCCAAAAATAATCTTTTCAGCGCATTGCCTACTTTGTGAAAATATAGCTCCATCATCATCACTCTAAAAAAATCTGAAAAAAAAAATCTGAACAAGTCTAGAAAAGATGAGAATATTAATAATATTTTTCTGATAAATTGAAAGATTGTTTTAAATTACAACAAAAATTGTAAATATCCTAGTTTAAAAAAGGATACATTTATCAATTTCAAAGAAATTAATACCTAAACTACTATATATAAACTATTTTTCTTATGTTGCTGTCTTTAACCACTATCTCATTGAATAAAAATATTTATACTTACAAAAAAGTAAAAAATATATTTATCCTATTTGTACGTATTTCATTTTTGTACTTAGAATTTCTAATTAGTCCTAAAGTTTCTATTAAAATACGTTTGATTTTTTGTTATTTCCTCTTTGGCAGTGCTGAATTCTTCCAGATTTAGGGAGTCTTGCTTGCTTGATGTTCTGGATACAAAGATTTGAAGTATGTAGAAGCACATCAGCATGTATAAAAAAAAGCTGTATACAGCTCTACAAGCTGTGTTGCTACTTTATTGAATATTAAACACCAGCAAGGACACTGACATGGTTGACCGGAGCCCAGGCTAGCTCTAAACACGCCGGCACCGAGCCAAGTGTGGGGAACAGCTGAGGCGTGGGGTTTGTGCCTTCAGCTGAACCTTCGAAGCCAATGTTCCCAGGCACAGACTGCCTCACCACGTCCAGGGTTCAGGTAGAGAAGAGAGAGGCTCTCCAAGTCTGAGGTTCCAACTGAACAATTTATAGAGGTCAAAGGGAAATAGGCAAGAAGAGCCCTGTGCACCTCCGTGCACAGGATTTTATACGGTTACAAAACAGGGGGTGGGTACAACACATTGTTCAATAAGGGTAACTCGGGGGTGGAGTTGAAGGATTAAGTCATGGGTCTTTGGGTGAATCAGGGTAGATGGGAGGAGGGAAGGGGTCACGTGCAGCAATGGGACGTCGAGGTTTGGGTGACACCCTGGAACGCCCAGGGGGAGGGACAGTAAAGGGATTGGCTCTGGGGAGGATTGGCATGGAAGGAGCTGGAACAAGGGGTTGGGTAACAGTGATTGATAGGGAAAGGACTGGAACAGAGGTGGGGAAAGGCAATAAAGGGAAACTGGTGGGAGGACACAACTTTGGGAACAAACTAACTTGGGAATAAACACAGGGGGAAACAGGGGAACAAACCATTAATATCAAATAACAACAACTGAATTAAACCAAAACAAACATGAGCCGCAACAGGACACTCCCAATATCAATGAACAGAGTAATTTCATAAGTAATAACCAATATAGAAAATGGATTCTGAATGCTTCAAGAAAAAGAAAGCTCTGTTTCCTTCCCACTACTGAAAAAAAGTCTAAGAAATTTTATGTGTCAGCTTTTGAGTATCCAAGGGCAAAATATGTAATCTCTGACAAGCATCTCAGTCCTTATGCCCTAGGAGGAGTTTTAAGCCCGGTGTTCCCTCTGCTTACAAATCCTGCAAGGGGATCCTTTCTAGTATCGTGCCTAAAAAAATCAGGCTTCACATACAATATTTGATTGTGGTATTTTGGCACCAAACAGCCCAACAAGGACTTCATTCCTTTGTGAAAGTGGTTCAGCTCTTTTTTTTCAGCCTAACGGAAAGGTTGTGCATTATCCAGTTAAATGTTTTTGCACAAAGACAGACCTAAGAATCACTGCAGTAAAGGCACATTTCCCTTACTATTCCAGCAGCACTAAGTTTGTAGCATATGGCACTGGTAGTGCTTATTTCTTACTCATTCCTTGCAGTCAGAGGAAGAATCAAGGGGATCCTAGACTCAGCTCATCATGGCCTGTCAGCTCCATGGCACAGATGAAGATCCTCAGTCTTACTCATGGTTGATCCCCAGCCCAGATCTGCTCCCCTATTCTCTCTGACTATCAGAAACACTCCAGTGTTCTGACTCTCATGCCTTCTGCTTTCTCAAAAAAACCTGTTTCCTACTCCAGCTATGTACAAGTTGGGTTTCCCAGTAGGGAAGTGCAAGGGGAGGCATGGCATCCGTCATTACTGAGACAAAGCAAGAGAAAAATGTTAACAACTTCTGCTCAAGAGGCTATTGATTTCCACAGTGGTTTTCCATAAAAGGTATAGGAGAAAGTGTTTGGTCCAGTTATTTTTAAGGCAAAACCCATACATATCAACATTCTTTAATGTTACACATTACAGTGCCAGCCAGTGGCTTAGAGCAACATTTTATATGCATGTGTGAAGAAAATTCGTTATCCAAAATGTTTCTACCTGCACTTTAAAATGTCGATATTCAGATAAATCAATTCTTTGTTTCAGCCCACAAGGCCACTACTTCTGAGTTCAGAGCTGCCCATCTGCAAACTGACCAGGACAATAAAAAAAAAATGCTGATATGCTTAATCCATCAATATTACAGAACCAAGGGACGAAAACAAGAAATATCAATGAGACCAATGCTTATCAGACAAATCCTACTAGTCTTATTTTATGCAACCTGTTTGCCAGGCTGTGTCCCAAAAAAACTGGGGAGAAGGCTACCTCCCTGTTATGCCCAGCCTGCTCTCCACTGCAGTGTTATCAAAACATCTAGGTGCCTTCTGGTTTTGACTTCTGCCAGAAGGCTTTGTCCAGAGAGGGTTTTCTAAAGATTATTTTAAGTCACAAGGCAAAAGGAACTTGGTGGAATGAGATTAAGAGTGATGTGAAGATCCCCATCCTGAGTGGACATGCTATACAGGGAATAGATGTGGTTTGAAATAATTTTGTTCTTCTTCCATCTTTCCTAGAGGTCATTGTTCTCTCTTTCAAAAGTTCCCCTTCAAAAATAAAGTATATATATATATTATATATATATATATTATATATATATATATATATATATATATATATCAAGGTTCTGGCTCACTCGGAGTACTGCAGCATCACAGAGCTTTTTACAGGTTTTATGACTCTTTCAGATAAAAATTGATGTCTGAACTGCTTTCATATTTAACATTTAGTTTTTTTTATTTATTATGGTTTATTTGGGAAAAATTAATATAAATTACTCGTAACATACATGTAGCATTTTGGGATCTTTTAAAATGTCTTCTTCATCCCTTTTTAAGGCTTTAAATATGCTATCATGCTAGTTGGACTAAAGAGGTCTACAACCTTTACTAAGGAAGTGGGGGTTTTGGCTGATTAAATATTTCATCCTATAAGACTGATTTATTGTTTGACTCTAATCAGTTTGACTAAAATCACTGGAGTCGGGGTTAGGCAACAATTGCTGCATTTGTTATGTGATGAATGGAACATCACATAAAATATGAATTGGCTGGAAAAGATTCTAGGATAAATCACAGCTAGGAGCTGACATTGTCTGAGTCTGGCTCTGTTCATATAGTAAAAAAAGGGAGAGGGAAAGGGAGAGGAAGAGGAATGGAGGAAGGAGGAAGGGGGAAGGGGGAAAGGACAGGGCAGGGTGGGCAGGGCGAAAGGGAAGGGAAGGGAGGAAGGGAAGGGAAGGGAAGGGAAGGGAAGGGAAGGGAAGGAAGGGAAAGGGAAAGGAAGGGGAAAGGGAAAGGGAAAGGGAAAGGGAAAGGGAAAGGGAAAGGGAAAGGGAAAGGGAAAGGGAAAGGGAAAGGGAAAGGGAAAAGGGAAAGGGAAAATGGAGAAAGGAAAAAGGAAAAAGGAAAGGATATATTTTAAGAATTCTGCTAGATCCTAAAATGATTGTTTCTTTTTTTTTTTTCTCTCCATGTATAGATATATGCATATATGCATTCTTGCAGCTCACTAGTCCCTGTTCTTTGGCTGCTCTTCAAAGCAAAGAATAAATATATTTGGCTGTCTAAATTTGTTCTTATCCTGAACTCCCAGAGTTAAAGTTCAAGACATAAACATGTTTCTAAAATTTATAATTTCTTTATTATAAACTTTCAGTATAATTCTTGATGTTTCTGAAATTCATATAAATTCTGAAGATTTTTTTTTTTTGTTAATCTACATTTTTAGCCTCAGTAAATCCATTTGGAATATTTTTATACAGATAAATGGCAGTAAGGGTGTCCTGCAGATTAAAAAATTATTTTCCTTTTTCATGAGTACAGATTTTAAAGCCAGAAGGGACCATTATAATCTTCTAAACTTTTTGTGGTTATGAAACCCATAGTGATCTTGCACAGCTTCTTCTTTGAATAATAGAATCTTTTAAATCAGTCTTAATTAAAAAAATCTCCAGAGATAAAGAACACATCATACTTTCTATTTCTTGATTTATGAATTTCAGTGCAAATTTCATTCCTCACTCAGTATTTTAAATGCAGTAATTATGCTCCACATTTATGTGTCTGTTTCATATGGTACAAAGGACTGCTTCCATCCTCTGCCTTTTATTTTAAGAAATCCCTAAGGAGATCTTGTCTACCAAACCAAAAACTAAAGTTTCATTTTTTTCCATTCCAAATTAATAAAATATTTACACATTTTTATTGAACCACAGCCTTTGTGTTTGCTTGAATTCAACTTGTTTGTTGATTCTGTTAGAATTTATCTATGGATCTTTCTTTGTTTATCTTTTGACTTTTCCAAGTCAAAGGGAATATGACCTTAAAAGCATTAATTTTCATTTTTCTCAGGTGTTAACTGGCAAATGCATAATTGGAGTATCTCTAAATACTGTGTATTTCCATCTTATCTGACTCTCAAGAATATATTAGGAAAAAATACCCAGGTAAAAATATACAAAGTTCTAGTATACAAGCAAAGTTTTCAAGACCAGGAAATCAGTGAAAGAGATCTCAGCATGCTTCCTTATTTTTCCAGATGTTACCTACATTTATTATCTGTAATGATGACACATTTCTCACTTCCATGCATCCTTTAATCAAACAGTTGACCTTCATTAAAAAAAAAAAAAAAAGTAAATATAGATATACATAAGATAACTGAATGTTTAAGCTTTGCTTCCAGTCCAGAGCAAGTTCCTCATGTTGATATAATAAAATTTCAAGGAGAAAAGGTGTACTGTGATGCAAATGTTCTTAGAGTATAAATCTGATCCCAGATTACATTCAGCTTTTGAAAGTCTATTTTGTAGCTTCAGATGAAATAATACAGTAGTAATCCGATAAACACATAGGATCCTTTTTATTTTAAAAATAGTGTCTGAATTTTTAGTTCAGTCACACAGAAATTAAAGTTTAGTCATGCAGCTTTATACTCAAAAGCTAGATAAAACATCCTAAAGCAGCGTTGGAATTGTAAATATTATTCCTTCAATCACAATGTAATTTTCAATGGCTGTTAGAATATTCCACTATGATATTATCAGTCCATGATGAAAGCCTGACCTGTTGTCATGTGCTTAAGCCCCAGAAATATGAATAGAACATCTGATTTGTCATCTGATCACTGCCATGTCAATGGCCCAGTGTTAGGATCAGTGTTGCTGATGGGACTGTCCCTTAAATTATAAGGCGCAACTTTCTCCTACTGGCTGTGAACTGGGCAGATGTGTTCAGTGCTGTGCATTTTCATTGGCTAAGTATAAACCTCAACAAGTCACAGCCCTTGTGCTAGCAAGCTTCCTCTGTAACCCTTCTGATGGCATCTCTCTAACATGTCAGCTTCATGACACTTCCTTGGCTACGAGGGTAACAGAGAATAAAGCAGACAGGTGGAGCTGCCACAGTCTTGACTTCAGAAATCAAGACAGGCTTTGTTTTTGGGAGGTGGTTGATGTAGGATTTGGGGTTGGGTTTTGGTTAGTGGGAATTTTTGGGGAGCTGGGAAGGGTTGCTTGGAGTTTTTTTGAAGGAGGTATGTTTTGAGTCATTTGGGTTTTTTTAGTGAAAATGGTATTTCCATTTTAGAGTTTTCTGAAATTTACAACTGGGAATTGATCCAAATGTAGAAAAAATCCCTGAAGTATCAAATGGTCTTTTTCCTTCCTGTAGCTGAAAAATCAGTGTTTTTATACAGAAAGTTTGATTGCTGATGACAAATCAGTCATTATGGCAATACTTCAGATACAACTAAGACAATAAGGGGGAAAACAAATAGAAAAGTAAGAAGCCTTTATATAAACAAACAACTTATTTTTTGTTTTATTTTCTCTTGAAAAAGTTACTTTGTGGATTAATCTGACAGCAGCTAGACTTAAGATACCATATGAACATAAACATGAAATATTTTCTTAAGGTTTTAAAAGGAATTTAATCTAATTGTTCTTGAAATTTATTACCTATTGGATTTGCATTCTGACTCCAAATGAGCAGCTTATTTTTAATTCATTGGATTCATCTATGCTTTTGTATTTTTAATGTGAAGGGTAGAACAGAAAAGATTCAGTACAAGCAGATGCCAGTTTTAATATAATGTTCTCCTACTTTGGGGACTTAGTAGCTGTGTGGGTTACTCAGTAATGCCACTCAGACTTTATAATTGACAGTAAATAATGCTCTTGCAGTCATCTACTTCCATTTGCTAAAGGAAGGCAAGCCATGCTAAAAACAAATTTATCTGAAGTACTAGAAAAGAAATGAAATACTTTAGATATATCAAATTAGTCTTCAGGAGCAAAACTGAAGCCTCCTAATAGATACTTGTAGCAGTGTGCTTTTTAAGGTTTTGGAATTTTTATGTTATATGGTTCATTCTATGTACCTCCTATGTTCTTCCCCTATTTGATTTATTCCCCCCCCCCCCCCCGGTCACTTTTACCTGTCAGTCTTGAGTTATGTAACTCCCAGACCCTGCCTGTCACTCTGAGACCTCACCTTCAGCCTAGAAAGTTCTGACAGGATCACAGAGTGATTGGACGGAATTCCCGCTTTCCCCCCCACTGTATCCTGGTTTGTTCCCCAACATTTCCCCTACATGTCACTAAGTTAGAGAGCCGTCCCCTGCTTATCCCTAATTGGTCCCAAGTCAGACCCTACCCCGAGTTCCTCCCCCTTTATCAGCTGCTGTATTCAGGTTCGCGCCGAGGTTTCGCCTGGGCTAACACCCATGACTGGAGTCCCCACTGTGGGACAAATAAAACCAATGGTTTAAGCCCAAGCGGAGTCTCCCTCTTTCTGTCCTGCCATCGCCGCTCACTTACCTGCAGACAAGCTGAGACCCACGGGTTTGACAAAGTCCGTATCGCTGCGGAGTCGTGCCCGCGCTGCCGTGGTGCCAGGGCGAGCCGAGCAGACACCGTAAGAGATACTGATGAGAGAAAGCTTATTTTTTAAGTTCATGCATTTCTTAGCATAGAGATCTAAACATTATTTATAGCATGGAAACAAAAAGCTCAAGAAGGATGAAAACTGCATGAAAAAGTGAGGAAAAAAAAATAATCAAATATAGAGATAGTGGAGCCTGGTCAGCACTAGAAACAGGCATCCACTTCTCTGGACAACCTTTTCCAGTGCCTCAGCACTCTCACGGTAAAGAATTTCTTCCTAACGTCTATTCTAAATATCTCTTCTTTTTGTTTAAAATCCTTCTGCCTTATCCTGTAACTATCTGCCTATGTAAAAGGTCATTCTCCTTCTTTTTTATATTCAGTGGAAGGCCACAGTGAGGTATTGCCAGAGCCTTCTGTTCTCCACAGTGAAGAATCCCAGATTTCTCAGTTTCTGTTTATAGGATAGGTACTCCAGCCCTCCAATCACCTTCGTGACCCTCCTCTGGACCCACTCCAAGAGGTCTAGCAGAAATAAGGGTACCAGCTGAAGCAGGTGTCATCCATCCTCCTGCAGCAACATGACACAGTGTGCTTTGGCACTAAAGCCATGATCTCTGACTCAGACTCAGATATCTCATACAGTAGCAAAAATATCTGGCATTCAGCTAAGTGCCAGAAGACACGTTAGATAGAATCATCTCAGAATCATAGAATTGTTTAGGTTGCAAAGAACTACAGTATCATCACGTCCAACTGTAACTCAGCACTTCTAATGTCCCTAAGCACCAGGTCTACACATCTTTTAAATTCCTCCAGGGACTGGGATTCCACCACTTACCTGGACAGCCTTTTCCAGTGCTTGAAATATGGGGATCTGCACAACTTTTCTCAGGGATTCAGAAGTTCAAATCCAAATCTGTAAGCCAGAACTGCCAGACTCAAATTTTTACATCTCCTTGGACATCAAGAGGAGAGGTATAAAATAGCAAAGTATTTTTGTCTCTGGTAAGCAAGTCTTTATGTTTTAATCCAATTCTTTTCTCTTCCAATCTATTCTGTGCTTCTGGATGTTAAAGGACATAGATATGTAGTTACTGGAATACATTCACTTATAAAAAGCTAACTAGAGGATTTTTATCCCTCATGTATAATGAGTCTTTTTCTAATTATAGTGAGAGCCTTATATCAGAACCTCTTGAGATTCTTCCCTCTTTTATTGTGTTGAGTAGACTCAAATGTATTTATAATAATTGCATGATTTTTTCTTTCTTGCTGTGGCACAGTGTTATTAGCCTCTGTAAATCTACCCTCCAGGGTAAGCCGATAACATAAATGAATACTGGACAAAGTCATTTTCAGGGACATAATGATGATATCTTCCTTTAATTGTATTTGTTTCAAATGAGTTTATTTAATAATTCATAAATTTAAAAACATATAAAATATATAAAAATGAACAATGATTTCCTGTTTGAAATTCTACATCTGAATGAAAATTCCCAATCTTGTAGTTTTCAAGGTTTGGCTTGGTTAAAATAATAAATTTTTTGGCCATAAAATCTCAAATTTAACTGTGATAAAAATGACAAGAAAGAATATTAGAAAACTATATTTGCCTATGAATAAAATCACACAGATTTTTAACACACAGAATCATATCCTATACAGAAGTTTAAAGTCAATGAAATCATAAATAACTTATCAAGGCCCATTTTTATCCTAATATGAGGCTTTCTTATTGAACCTAACTTGATAGAAGGTATTAAAATGTGTGTAATATCAGCAGGATGAAAAGAGTCAGAAGACAGTTGTCCCTATATTGCTGAGCCAGAAGTGAGCTAGTAAAAAAATTTAAATTGAGGAACAAAAAACCCAATTAGAATGAATTCCAAAACCATGGTTGAAACACTTCTTTGCTTCTTGCTTCAAATCCTCTCCTGCTGAGAGTAAAACAACATGCCAGCAAGAAAGGCACGAAGAGCAGCTGGCAGTCCAATAACATACTAGAACTGTCAATGCCATCCACATGGTTCTCAACATGAGGTTTTTAGAGACTCCTGATACTGTAATGTATAATACATTGGGAAAAAAAGACATCCTTTTTCAAGGCTATATTCTCCATCGAGGAGAAATATAGAGTTAATGCAAAAAAAAGCAAACCAAAAATAAACGCCCAACAAAAACAACAAAAAAACCCAAAACAACACTTATGTACGTTTTAACCAGAAACTAAGGAGAGGGCATGGTAAAACCAAATGCAGTAAAAAAGCTTATCATCCAAAATGATGTAAAAATGCTGATCTATACCTGGCAAAAATTGTTTAGATGATATCGACTTAAAAAAGTAAAACAATTAGAAGCAAAATTTTTTAAAAAATTGCCACAAGACATGATTTTTTAATTATTTTTTTTTTTTACTTTATAATTTGCTTAAAATATAATAGTCTTATAATAATTACATCATAGAATCAGAATCATAGAATGTGCTGAGTTGGAAGAGACACATTAGGATCACCGATTTCAACTCCTGACCCTGCACAATAGCATTCCCAAGAGTCACACCGTGTGCCTGAGATCACTGTCTTAACACTTCTTGAACTCAGACAGGCTTGGTGCTTGTATGATTTCTCTGGCATGCCTGTTCCAGTACTCAACCATCCTTTAAGTGAAGAACCTTTTCCTGGTATCTAACCTAAACCTCCCTTGACTCAGCTTTATGCCATTTTTTCTAGTCCTGTCAATGGTCATGAGACAGAAGAGATTGGTACCTGCTCTGCCGCTTCCCATTGTGAGGATGCTGATGCCTGCAATGGGGTCTCCCCTTAGTCTCCTCCAGGATAAACATAATGAAGTGACCTTAGCCATTCCTCATCTGGCTTCCCCTCTAGACCCTTCATCATCTGTGTTGCCCTCCTCTGGACTGTCTCAAATAGCCTACTGCCTTTCTTATGTTGGAGTGCCCAGTGCACGCGATATTCAAGGTGAGGCTGTCCCAGTGCAGAGCACAGTGGGACAATCTCCTCCCTTGCCTGGCTGGCCATGCTGTGCCTGATGCCCCCAGGACAGGGTTGGCCCTCCTGGCTGCCAGGGCACTGCTGGCTCATGTTCAGCTTGCCTCAACCAGGACCCCCAGGTCCCTTTCCACAGTGCTGCTCTCCAGCATCTCATTCTCCAGTCTGTCCATCCACCCAGGATTGCCCTGTCCCAGGTGCAGAGTCCAGGACTTGTCCTTGTTAAACTTCATACTGTTGGTGATTGTCCATCTCTCTGTGTTGAGGTCTCTCTGCAGGGTCTCTTTGCCCCTGGGGAGTCAACAAATTCTCCCAATTTGGTATAACTGGAAAACTTACATAGTATTTCCTCAAGTCCTGCATCTAAATCTTTAATGAAGATGTTGAATAGTGCAGGGCCAAGGATGGAGCCCTGTAGAGCCCCACTAGTGACAGGTCACCAGTCTGATGTCACCCCATTCACTGTAACAGTTTGTGTCTGACCCATGAGCCTATCGTTCATACATCACTTAACGTGAGAATCCAGCTGTGTGCTGGATATTTTATCCAGAAGGATCCTGTGGGAGACAGTATCAAAAGCTTTGTTTAAATCCAAAACGATTACATCAGCTGGCTTCCCTAGATCAACTAGGAGCTGAAGTAGAAAGATACAAGATTTGACAAACAGCACTTTCCTCTCCTAAAGCCATGTTAGTTGTGACCAGTGACTGAGTCATCCTCCAGGTGTTTTTCAATACCTCTCAGATATAACCTTTTCCATAATTTTAGTGGGCACTGAAGTGAGTCTGACTGGTCTGTAGTTTCTGGGGGCCTCCTTCTTGCTCTTCTTGAAAATCAGGACAACACTGTTCAGCTTCCAGTCAGCTGGGACCTCTCTGGATTCCAAAAACTACTCAAAAATCATTGAGAGAGGCTTTGCAATGACATCGGCAGCTCCTTGAGGATATGTTTAGAAGGCAATACTTTATTATTAAGAGCACAACTAAGACTGAGGAATCTTGTGAAGAAATGATGTATTATGATGTTTTAACAATTTAAT
Organism: Sitta carolinensis; assembly: GCA_032173965.1. Taxonomy (NCBI): domain Eukaryota; kingdom Metazoa; phylum Chordata; class Aves; order Passeriformes; family Sittidae; genus Sitta; species Sitta carolinensis. Next base: position 97,848,715 of record CM063284.1, on the reverse strand, counting down.
ATACTTTCATTCTGATTGTGAATATAATAATTGAAACTTTTTGTTAGCAGTGTTAAACCATATTGTACATTTAGATCTAATTGTAAAAACAAACAAAAAACAGAATTACTACGAGAAGCAAACATTTATTAAAAAGGCTTTTGTCTTTTCTCTCTTGAATGAAGCGGTTTTGGTTACTTCATATTTGACCAGGCTCTTTGTAGTGAATACTTTTGCCCTCTATGTATATATTGACATTTAGGCACTTTTTCTCTAAGGTCTTAGAGGACACGCCTTATGTAAGAAAAACCCTTAAATGTTGGCAAGACTTTAACTACAATGCTTTCATATGCTTTTACTTTTCTTCTTTCTTACAAAATTGTGGCTGAGGGTCTGGAGGGAGCCCGGCTGTCCCTGTCCACTGGCTGTGCTGCCAGGGGCAACTGTTCCCAGGATGAGTTTAGGAATGATAGAAAGCAGATGGCTCTCTGCTTCCTACAAGTCTCCTTATCCCTTTTGCCGAGGTTTGAAGTAAAGATCAGAGAAGGCCCTTTTGCATGGACGTTTTTTCTTCTGAAGGGGGTGAAAGAGGAAGCAGGACCCCAAAGCCCAAGCCTTTATCTTGAGTCCTCCTGGGGGTGTTACCATCAGGGGACAGGTACAATGGGACAGAGTGTGGCCAGCCAGGGATAAAACAAACACATTGCGGGGGGGGGGGGGGGGGGGGGGATGTTAACAGGGAGATACTACTAGAGGATAAACAGCTTAACCAACTCAATATTCAATATTCCACAAAATTGAAGTGATTTCCGCACTCCTTAGCATACAGCACTGGTAAAAGAAGGAATATTGGGCAGTCAGGATGATAGCCAATATTTGGCATAAATTTAAACCAGGAAAGATAAGTCCTGTTACTGTGACGCAGATAGAAACACACAGTAACACACACAACAGGTGTTCAGGTAGAGAAGAAGAAAGAAGAAGATTCTAGTTTATTGTTGACCTCGTATATATAAGTTTCTGGACAGTGATCAGAGATTGGACAGAGAAGTTACCACCTCTCCATCTTCACTGGTCACTTGAGAAGTCCATCAGGTGATATCTTTTACAAAGGAATGCAAACATGATTCTTGTTTATCTTACAATTCATAAGAACTGACTCTACTATACTAAAACAAATCAGAAGGCTTATTTTCAGAAACAACAAAGTCCCTTTCCAGATCCAACAAATTTGTGCTAACAATAAAACAGGAAAGTTCTTTTGGCTTGTTTGAAAATGTAAGGAATTCATATTCAAAACTTTAAGAAGCTCTGTACATATTTGAGAGGAATAAAATAGACTTTGTATTTTGAAAAACATCTTTGTAGAAAGATATCTATGAGGCCAAGGAATAAATTTTCATATTATTACAGAATTCATTTAGAATGCATAATTTCTCTAGGCACCCTCTGTTTAATGCATGCTTTTTGCAACTGCTCTTTCTCTTTCCATATGTCTATTTAAATTCTCCACTTGGCTTGTGCTTCTTTAGGCTGTGTTTCACTTTCAATATTATCAGAGCAGGTATGAAATAAGCAGTCTGATTTCTACTCAGTAAATTACCTTTTCATCTTATATGGGCCATAGAATTACTACAGGAAGGAATCCACATAACTCAGATCTATCACATACAAAAAAGACACCTCTTCCCATTTCCCCTCCACTGATTTTAGTGAGACAATTGTGGTAGGTTCACCCCAGCTGGACAGATGGTGTCAACCAAAGCTGCTCAGTCACCCTGCTCCTCAGCTGGATAGGGGAGAGATAATGTAACAAAAGGTTAATGGATTGCAATAAGGACAATGAGAGATCAGTCACCAGTTACTGTCACAGGTAAATGAGACTTGATTTGGGGAAATTAATTTGACTTATTGCTAATTATATCAGCATAGGACAATGAGGAATAAATCCAATTCTTCCTGGGATCAACTTCTCTCCTGAATTCTCTGCCTTATCGTCTCCAGCAGCATGGGAGGGACAGGGAATTGTGGCACTCTTTTCTCCTCAGTAGGAGGACTCTCCATAGTCTTCCCCTGTCCCAGTGTGGACACTTCACCAGCCTCTCCAACATGAGTCCCTCCTCATGGGCTGCAGTTCTTCAGAAACTGCTCCAGGCCCTTCCCCAGAGTGTAGTCCTGCAGGAACAGGCTGCTCCAGTGTGGGTGCCCTGTGAAATTACAAGTCCTACCAGAAAATCTGATCAATGGTAATTCCGTATTGGACATGGAGGAAACTTATGGTGTCTTCTCACAGGAGCCATCCCTGTAGTCCCCCACCTCAAAATCCTGCCACATAAACTGAATATGCTCATGAAAATCTGTTGCCTCTGGTATCAAGGACTTACGACTGCAAAGAAGCTGCAGATAGATTTTAGTCAGCACTTTCTTGTTTTACCACCTTATAATAATTATACTTTAAACTATAACAGGGGCATTCAAACTAAAAAACTTCAGTAGTTTCTACATTAAACGCCGATTGGATAAAAATGTTCTCTCTCTTTAGCAGCAATAAGTAAAGATGCAGATGTAAGAACATAATGAAATTTCTCATCAGTTTATAAGAAAAAAAGAAGCACTGTAAAGTAAATAAATAATCATTCCCTGATTTATCAAAACTCCACCTCTACAGCATAAAAATATAACAGAAATTTATTTTCTGTCATTTGTTTATTTTCTGGTTTTTTGCGTGTTTTTTGATGATTAATTGGGTTTTTAAAGAGTAGGGGAATATCACCATTTTAAATCTAGGATTTGAAAGAGAATCCAAGATATAAAATCATTTTGCTTCAGTCCAAAAATTCGTAACTCCTTTTTGTTTTTTGGCTTATGTATCAAAAAAAAAGTGATTCTGAACTCTTAGGACCTTAATACCTCCCTGCTACAAGGACATTAACAACATATTCAGTACAGTTCGCTAGGCTGTCATCAGGTCATAACCAGTCAATCACTGTTCTGCTGACCTTTAGCAATTTGGATCAAACAGCCTAGAGTCAATAGCTTCCATTACCTCAGGAACTATCCTCTGGGATATCTGGTCTACAAGTAAGAAAATCTAATAGATGAAACAACGACAAAATCTTACCAATAAATAACTTATCTACTCTTGGCCAGCCTCAAAATTTGAGCTTTATTCCTCTTAAAGTCACAGATAAACAGCAAGAAATGCTTTACAGTACACAACATTTGAGTAGCTCAGTTGGTTAGAATATGGTGCTAATTCCACTAAGTTTCTGGAGCCTAATCCCTTATGGGCCATTTTCTTAAGAGTTGAACTTGATGATCCTTGTGGGCCCCTTCCAATTCAGAATATTCTGTGAACATAAAGCTAAATATCTGCATCTCTTGCTACTGCCTAGTAGCGTTTTTTGGTTTTTGGGTTTTTTTTCTGGTTGAAATTGCCTTTCTTGCTGTTCTACACTTTAGTCAATATGTGGCAATGCCTACTCCAGTACATTTCTTTCAAGGGCATTTGTGATGTTATTTATTCTCCATCTTTATATTAGCCTTTAGTAAAATATTTCCATCCCACAAAAAATGCCAACACAAAAAAACCCCAAAACCCCAACTTACCCATCCCACAAACCAGTTTTAAAAATAAAAGTCTGTGTGACTTTAACCTCTACTTTCAGAGCCTTCTTTTTAGCATAGTTTGCTACCTGTAAATACTCGTGTCTGGACATGTTCTTAGCCTCCTTCTCCAAACTCTAATTAGAGTTTTACCCAAATTACTCAAAATTAAGATACTTTTGGTAGCAACATTTCAGAGACTGCAAACTTTACTATGATACAAAGGTAATTTTGAAAGAGTAGTTCCCGTTTGTTCTGAGGAAATAATTAGACATGATTGTATTTCATTATAGACAGTTTTCATAGGTATTAACTACTGAAGTAATTAATTTTCTGGAGGTAGGGAATCCTTGCAAGCATTCTTGACAATATTGCAAGGAAACTTTTAAAGAAGTGCGTCATGAAGAACAAGTGAGGTTCTTACTTCTTTTACATTCTAATGGTGATTTACATAAATATATCCACATAATTTTGGCACTAATTTAGCCCTTACAGGTCTCCTATATGCCTAAGAGAACATTCAACAAGACTTTTTTATTTTTTCCCTATAGAGCCTAATATAGCATCAAATATTTACCTAGTCCCTTTTCTAATAGTAATTAAAAGAAGATCGTATGAAGAAGAATGTTTTTTTTTTTTTTTCCTTTCATGTGGTAATCGAAAGCTGCTCTTGTGGCTCCAGTGAGCCACACTGAAGGGAGCTCCTAAACAAAAAACTATGAACTATATTGTTTTTTAAATTAAACATTATGCAGTGAAGTAATAAAACCAAAACAGGCCTTGTTTTTTCCTGGTATGTTCTAGATCATTCTGGAGAGTGACCAGTAGAACAAGATCTTGAAGATTTAGTGGTTTCATAAAATTTTCTTTATTCCAAGATCAATGAAGACAAGCATGGAGTTATTACACTCGGGCTTAGTTGTCCAGATTTCTGTCCAGGCCAGTTTAAGCAACTACTAAACCTTGGCTGTTTGCTTCAGTCTGTGTTGCTCTTCCACTTGTGTTACAGAGCTAGGCGTAGGGCTGCAGAGTGAGCTAATCTGGATTAAAAGTCATCATTTTGGAAGGGTTTGTGATAAAATCAGAATCAGTCTCCTGATTCCAGTACCAGCTGAAAGGCTATTTAGTTGGTGAAATCCTTGACTGAAAATTTGTAGTGGTAAATAATAATAATGTATTTCAACAGTTAATAGTAAGCAGAGAAAAAAAAAAATAACTGTGGAAAATTGCTTCAGAGCAATTTTTCACAATGTGTTAACTCTGTGTTACATTGCCTTTGAATTTTTCTATTGAAACAGAATAACAAAGAGAAGACTGCAGGAAGAAGTAGGGATTCTGGTGGAGAGGGATGTCATCCCAAAGTCATAGCTTGTCTGATTCAGTTCTTCATGCTGCTTTGCACTACTGGGTCAAGGATGGCCAGAACAGAAGCCTGCAAGCAATATAATAAACTGTGTATAAAATCAAGATCTGGGAACAGGGGAAGTTGAAAATTAAATTTGTAAATGTAGAATAGGGATAAGAAATCAGTTCTAAATGACAACTATTATTATAATGGAATGATTTTGCAAAACAATGTCTGATATTGATTTTGAAAAACAGTGTCTGATATTGATATTCTCATTGATACACATAGGAAATAATTCTTTCACTTTGCTCATTAAACACAAGTTCTCAGTATATGCCTGTGTCCAGTTTGACACATTCATTGCATATCAGTAAGAATTTAGACATTACATATGGGAGAAAGGAGAGGGGATACAATCAAAAGCAGTTTTGGAAAAAGATCTAGTGACAATCAAAAGCAGTTTTGGAAAAAGATCTAGTGAGAAAAAGAAGACAGAACAGTCTTCAAATTAATTTGCTACAAAGTAGAGAAAGTAGAAGTGTGTTGTACCTGTAATTACCAATGAGATCACATAAGATTAGACATAAGAGCAGTTGAAATTAAATTATATGGAAAAAGATATTTTAACTATAGAAAATAAAAAAATTGCAATAAATTACCCTGAGAAAGCTTCCCCTTTGAAATTTTAGGTATATTTTTACAGGTTTAGAGCAGGGAAATGGATTAGATGTTCTTCTCAGATTTCTTTCAGAACAAAATTTTTAGGTTTCTCTCCACCCTCCAAGAAATCACACCTTCTAACACTTCTTTCTACCAGCTACTTTAGAAAGTTTCATCTTTCATTTTCAAATGCTCCAGGAGGGAACATACTGTGGCAGGTGAGAACACAGACTGCTAGGGAGGTATTGAAGTAAGTGCCATTATTTAAAAGAAAAATACCAACAAAAATCCCCAAACCAGGTATATTTTATTTCCCCATTTATACTAAAAGAAGATCAAGCTACTGCAATACTCCAATAATCTTGGATGTGTGGTACCAATAATATTAAAAAATCAGTAAGTTTAGAACTGTGCTTCCCATAGCAATCATGTGAGGCTGCAGTGACAAAATCAGTTTCTTGAGTGGTGAGACTTCTGCAACGTTAGGTTAACAGAACAGGCTAAAGTTAAAAAATGGGCATACAGCAAAGAGGAAAAATCATTATCATTAAAAACTCACACACAATTACACTGCAATGTCACAGCTCTTAATGTGTCACCTCAACTCATGGTTACTGATAATAACAATACATTGCCTTTAGCAAGTTGTGGCAAACAAAATAATTTTATTTCTGTCAAAAATAAAAGTTTCTTCTGACTTTATTTCAAAACAACATGTAACATTGATTTTTCTACCTGAATTTCACAATATACCAACACTTTGAAATGGCAACATATTATAATGACATAGTTCCCATAATTGTGGTGAATGAAACAGTATATGAAGAGGCTGAAAGATGGATAACACAATAGAATCTAGTCCTATTCACTTCAGACCACAGACACAATTTTTTTTTTTTTTTTCAGATAAAAAGGAGAACAACAGTAGGAAAAATTAAACCAAGGTGAACCAGTTCTCATCCCTTCCTACAGTTATCCTTACAGTGGAGAAAGAAAAAGAAATACAGACAAAATACTTGCAGATATGAATCTAACTCCGAACAATATTTACACATAAAAGCACATAGACAACAAAAAATAAGATTATCAGGTTCTGACACATAAGGAACATGTGTCCAAAGAGCTTCAAAAGAAAGAAAGGAATCACACCAAAATGATTGTGCATATGCATGCATACACGTATACCTTATGGAGCTCTCCTGGATCGAAGAGAAATTGTGACATTTCTGAAAATGAAGAGTTTTGTCATGTAAGTTAGCATGTGCTACCCTTAGGAGCTTTAATAGAGTCTGGAAATGCATATTATGCCTCCATGACACATCAGGAGGTATCCTCACCAAAATCTTTAAAAGTCCCTTCAATGCAAACTTTTGTATGATTCTATGATTCTAAGGTGTTGCATGCAAGGTGAAACTTTCATTTGTGAATTTGGCCCTAAATGCTTCTGGGTAACTGCTGCTTTTGTAAAACTATAAAACTTGTCAGAAATCTTCATTCTGTGCAAGTATCCTGCTTGTCAAATTGTTATTTTAAAAGCTGATAAGTTCTGTTCTGATAGAGCTTTCTTTAGATATAGCACACATTACCAGGAAAGTATTTTGTGACATAAGCAACTTTTTTTTATGTGCAAGTGCTGTTCAAAAGCTTCTCATATAAGCAATCTAGAACCTAGTATCAAAACAGTAGTCTCAAACAAATAAATTGCTCAGAACATAAACTCTGATGAATATATTTCTCCATATCTGGATAAATCCAGTGTCATGAGAAAACCTGTTGGCACAGTACAGTGGACATGCATTGTAGACTGTGGGCAGGAGTCCAGTAGCTCAAACTCATCTGCCAGTTAAGTGTTTTTTTACTATAATTGTGTATGCATATATGTATATTTTTTCTAATAACAGTGGTAAATTTTCATTTGATCTTGAAATTAAATCCTCAAAAATTTACACAAAGGTGGTGGTGTTATTTATCTAGTCAGGAAACCTTATGGACTATCTTGAAGTTTCTCTTTTATTTATTGTTCTATAAAGACAGGGGTTTTTTTGCCCTATACTTTCTGAAAAGTCTTCATACTGTGAAGTATTACAAAGTCAGCAAGATAATGATGATGATGAAAATTGTGGTTGCAATATATTTCATCATCAGTCTCTATATTCTTTTTTTTTGCAAGCCTTACACATAATGCCATTCTGCAATCAAATTTGCTATATGATAACAAAGACAACCTACTGTCCAAGGCTATGTGCTAATGATTAGGTATATTAATCTACGACATAGCTGTACAGCTTTATTGTAATAAAGCAAGTGCACTGAAAAAACTAACAAGGCAGTAGCAAGAAGGTAAAAATGCGCACCAACATAACAGAATTTACATGACGGCACAATGGACATAAAGAAATTAGGGAACAATCCAAATAATCAGCAAATCTGTCATTCTTAAACAGTTTAAATTGATCCATCCAATTTACACAATCCACTAGTCTTACTTTATCTCGTAGCAATTATCACAATCTTACTGATGCTCTTGTGCGCTACAGGAAATACCAATCTTCTGTCCTGTCTTTTGTCTTGCTAAACAAGCAAATTAGATCGATTGTCATCTTAATGGAAAACAACAACACAAAGTCCTTAAGGTCTTTTATCTTGTGGAAAAGAGGTGAGAAATGCTCTATAAAGTCTTTTTGGTTTTGTTTTTCTGTTGAGAAAGAATATTTTACAGTAGGCTTAAAAATCTCTCACAATGTGCTTTTCACTTCTGTAATTCAATCTTCTTTCCAACATGAAGCAAATAAATACTCTTATATTAGCCATTATTTAGATAGGAGATTGAAACAAATAAACAGCCTTTTCATGGTAGTAGCAAGTTTAGTTCTAGTCATAATTATACAATGTATTTTATTGTCCTTGCAAAATCAAGACAACTATAACATTTCACAAGCTTGTTTGTTGCAGCAATCAGTGTCTTAAGTATTTGATACGGAATTGTTTTTTTAATTCTTTGTCAGACAGTGAGGTGTCTTCAATGTCCTCACAAGGAGAAGCAGAGGGACATGTACTGATCTCTCCTCTCTTGTGACCAGAGACAGGACATGAGGAAACAGCATGAATCTGAGTCAGAGGAGATTTAGGCTGAATATCATGAAAAGTTTTCTCACTCACAGGGTGGTCAGGCACTGGAACAAGCTCCTCAGGGAAGTGATCACAGCATCAGCCTGACAGAGTTAAATAAGCATTTGGACAGTGCTCTCAGGCACATGGCGTGACTCTTGGGGTGTCCTGCACAGCACCAAGAGTTGGACTCAATGATCCTGATGAGTCCCTTCCAACTCATCATATTCTATGACTCTAACTGATTCTGTTTCCACATTAAGTTTTCCTATGTTTTTTCACATTTCATAAGTTGTAATATTCAGCACTTTAGAACTGCATCTCTTTGGAAAGGCAATCCTTAAAGAGCAATTGATGCAAAAATTCTTAATATCATGAGATAATGTGTAGGAAGCTTGTGGTGGTGTATTTTACCACCACCAACCACCACCTCAGGCCACACTACAATCTGAGAGATGCTCATTAGGCCTCAGCCTTGATGATCAGCAGCCAGGCTAAGCTTCTATTGATCTTAGCAGAAACACTGTCTGCTCCCAGATTCTAGTGCTGTCTAACAAGCTCCTGTTTTTAATGAACAGCCTTGGAAACTTATTTTTCTTGCCTGAATAAAAATCAAATGGAATAATATTTTTCTTCTCAAATCTTCAGATAAAGTTAGTGACTTAGATTGTTGTCAGGATAGAAAATTATTATGACAAAAACACACTCTCTGCCAACCCTGTAAACAGTGGTCCAAAGTGAAACCCTTGGAGCACTCCTGGACCACAGCAGGCTGCAAACAGCATTCTCCCTCTAAGTGGGGCTTCTCAGAGCCACCAGACTCTCAAGCTGGCTGTACTCAGAGAATCACCAAACGACCACGATGGATCTTGGGTTGATACTCCTCAAAATTTCACCCTTCACCTGCTGAAAAGCCACATAGGCATCTGAAGTGAGAACTTCACTGAATTCAAGGGGAGCTTTTTCACAGGTAAGTCTCATATACAGACTCCTTCGCATGTCAGTGTGAATGCTATAGCAAATGTGCCACGAGTGTTGTTCTCCTAGATTCTTAAGTACTTCACACTTGTTGTTAAGTCAGGCCTATGAATGAGTTACTACCATGATAAAATAGATTCTATATGAATCTTTGGCTAAACTGTTTAGCTTCAGTTATCACTTAAGTACTGTTAAATATAAGTGCTATTAGGTTAAAGTTAAGTGCTGTTGGGCCTTTGGGCATAAACTTTTCGTCATGTCCAAGCTCAGTTTATCAGAACACTACTCTGAACCTTGTGACTCAACAGGGGGATTTTCTGTATTCCTTTTTATCCTCACCCTTTCCTATCCTTTTCTTTTCCCCCCTCAGTCCCCAGCCTCCACATAGACAGTTTGGGGTTTATTTCAGTTTGGATTAATTGATTTTGGATTTTTGTTTGCTTGTCCTTGGTGTGCTTTAATCATCAGGTAAGTAATAGAATGAACCTTGCCAGTAAACTTTGTCATGTTTTCATTTTTATATTAAGCATATTTTTGTTGATACCTTTGCCAGTGGTTCTTGAAGCTACTTTAAAACATGCATTGAAAAATCTAAGGCAAGGAAAACAAGGTGCGAGGGTCTTGCACATAGTGCAATAGGACTGTCAGATTAGTAGTACTTAGACTCTTATTACTTTCTTCTCCTTACTGTAGATTTTACTATTTTTCAGAACTCATAGACTGAAAAAAAAAAAAAAAAAAAAAGAAAAACATTTCAGCCAACTTTTACACAGGTCAGGCTGAAACCCTTACTTTTTGAACTTTTTTTAATGAAAACACAAAAGAGAAAACCAACTACCTAATGTCAAAAAATAAACTAGATCTTTTTTCCAAATCATTGTTTCAGTCCTATCTACCAAATCCAGATTAATTTTTGCTGATTTTATGCTCATATGAGCTTGAAATCCCTAGCAATAGAATATAAAAAAGATTGTCTGAAAAGATGGCAAGATTCCGTGCTATTTATTTTCACTTCTGGCTAAGCAGGAGAGAGCAGGTAAAATCAAATACAAATAAATTACTTAAAATCTCATTTTTTCCACCTGGATAAAACAAAGAACAATAGCAAACACATATTCCTTGTTTAGGAGGTTAAAATGTCCTGCCCTCACCACTACTGCACAATGAAAACAATAGAAGGCCACAGATTGCTACCAAACCTGCTTACTGTCTCAGTTGATTTCAGTCTTACTGTCATAGTTTCACAGTCAATTTAACCTGGCATAAACTGGCAATGAGGCCAAATAAACCTTCCCACTGACCTCTTCTTCCTTCTTATTTTCTCTGGCTTCTTTTGATGAGGCATAAGAGTTAATGAGGCCATTCAACACATGGGTGTAGGAAAAATTTGTATGGATTTTTGTGCTGCCATGAGACAGGGAACAAGCAGTCAGCTATGGGCTTGCAGTCAGGGATGAGAGATGCTGACAGCTGAAAATGACAGAAACTCTGCTCATAGACACTTCTGTACTTCTGTACACTTTTATTGAACTAGAAGCTGCAGAGCTGTGTCTTGTGGTCATGCTGCTAGTCGTCTTTGATAGAGGCACTTGGCACAGGTCACTGGCATCAGACTACCTCACACACAGCTACAGTTGTCACATGAGGATAAACAGAGCTTTTTAAAAGAGGGATGATTATTCCTTATCAGGAGACAGGAAAGAGTATGAAACACCCGTCTATACTTGATGGCAAGATAGGAGGCAGTGGGCATTGGTAAGTTTGGTTTAATAACAGATGTGAGTTTTTACATCATCTTCCCATAAAAAATAGTGAGTCTAAAAGCCTATTTCTAATTTGAAAGTTGTTTGGTTTATGAAAACTATTTACAATTTGGTTGCTGAAAACTTCTTCAGAAGGTTTTCTCTATTTCTCTGTTCCCATAATCCACTAGACTTCAGCTGCAAGCACAAAAGTGTTTAGCTAATAGCCAGGAAAATAAATGCTGCAAGAATAATAAAACTGTAAATAACCAAAAGAATGGGAAGATTTAAATAGCTATTTAATAAAATAAGGAACACACAAAATTAGTCCTTTCATCAGTTTTGAGTATAGAAGCAGCATTAAACTAAGTGCTTGGTATACACAAACAAATTAGTCCCACAAAGTATTTTGCATCTTTTGAACCTCCTAAATAAAGTGTACATTTTGTTAAGATACTGACAGACACATAATATGACCATGTTAGAAAAGAACTGGTGCTCTCAAAAGGAAAACAAGCAAACAAAAATGCTTTTGTTGTTCATGTATTCGGTACAATTGTGCTGAGACTACCTGAGGCTCTGAAATAGAAAATCCTTACTACTGCAAAGAGGCTTCTCATGAATTTCTATTACTTTCTGGAAGACAGAAAAGATAGTCTTGACAGAGAGGGACATGCAATGACAGCAGGGGTTTTTTGAAAGATAGATAGCCACATAGATACTGTGAGATTAACAAAAATAGAAACTTTTATCCAGATAGCAAGCTACATATGGCATCTAATGATGTTTTGAGACTTTTTTCTGAATTTTCAAATACACTTTCATGAATGTCCTTTTTGCATACTGTGTTTGAAATGGCCTAGATTTACTTTTGAGGGTGAGAAAATGAGGAACAGGATGGTCTTTGAGCTACTCTAGTCCAACACATGAGCCTAAGCAAGATCCTTTTAATCATGCTTCTAGACTGTCACTGGGAGAAAGCTTAGGAAAAATTTGTCAGTATGAGCAAGGCAAAGTGGAATAGAAGTACAAAGAGGTTGCTGAACTTGGAGAAGAGCAATACTGCATAACAGAGACATGCCTTAATGATCACACAGAGTGAATTCACAGTGTGACAATTTGCCCACAGCACCCTGTGTAGAGCAGTAAAATTCTCCCTTCTCTGTGAAATACATGCATCAACCTCCTGCATGAGCAAGTATGCTGTTCCTTGGCAACACTGCGACACACTTGGTCTTACCATCTCATGTCAGCATCCCTTAAGGGAAACTTTCAGGTCTATTTCAGCAGTTTTGCTGTTCTGTTCAAACCCATTCTGCAACACAGAGAGAGAACAGAAATTTTGAAAAAAGTACCTGGAGTATACAGTGGAGGAAAGCTAAATTCCAAGAAACTTCTGATGAACTGATAACAGAAAGACATACAATAATTTTTTCTCACACTTGGCTTTTATTAAACTTAGTAAATTACATCCACAGGGAAGAATCTCAGGGAAAATACTGTGCCTCTAGCTTGTGTTTTTATCTTATCTGAAGTTAATAAGAAAAACAATGAATAGGAACTGGAGAGTATGAACTCAGATTTAGAATGAAGTCAGGGTATTTTGTACCATCTTTCCCTGAACTGTGAGTAAAAAACTATTTCTAGCAGGAGTAGTTTCATAGAAACATCATCAGATCATCTATTAAAAAGCAACCTGTCTCTGTAGAACAACTCCTTGAAAGACAGACATTTTTGAGCAGGAAACATGAAACTAAAATAAGCCATCAGTAAAAGGGTTGCACAAGGAATATTGTTTCCCCTTGGACAAACAGAAAGGTTTACAAATTCAGTGTTGCTATCTTTTTCATTGGTGTATGTTAAAGGTTTGACGTTGGTACAAGGCCAGTGCCTCTATAACGATATACTGTCTCTGGTATCTGTTGTGAGATGTGACTAAAAACAGAGTAAAACAGTTTCTAATTTAGAAAGCAAAAGAAAAAACTTTATTACTTATAATAGGTAAAGAAGACACATACAGAAGAACATGGAAACTTTAAAAAAAACACTCTTCCTCCCCCCCACCAGTTCTCAACTTAACAAAACAAACTGAAAATTCTCTATTACGTTACTACCTTTTAGATAATTAATCTTTAGTCTATTACTACCCTTTAGATAATCAGTACTCAGTTCGTTGAGGAGAGATAGGAGTTTTTCTTGCACTACATCGTGGCTTTTTTTTCCATGTCTAGTGCTCTCACTACTGTGTATGGACTAGAGCTGTTTCTAGGTTTTTTTTTTTTTTTGAAGATGTTTTGGTTAGTTTTAAGAAACGACAGCTTTTCAAATTTTGGGACACTAGTCCCTTCCAATATTACCCCTGGGGCCGAGGGGCCTTGAGAACAGAGCTCTTCCTTTCATTTTTGTTCATATTACTGTTTACTCTTGGTTCCAAGTCAATGCCTCTCCCCAGATACAGTTTCTATGTTACAGGAAAAAAATGAGTTCGTCTATGGTTATACAAAAGAGTCTAGTTAAAGCCACTCTATCACCTTTTCCCACCTAGGATTCTTTTCAGCATTCTCTGACAATCTTCTACTTGCACAAACTTTCATCATCTTTGCTTAATTCTTTCTATCTTTCTTCTTCAAATTTAGGAGGATTAGCATTTATGAAGTTTTTATCATTTACGAAAAGGGTTAAAATCTTGGGCTTTGTTTTCCTAGAACTCTCACAGTATCTTTTCTGCTGGGTACTCTTCTTGTGCTACTTCTTATACTCTTTCGGCCGTGCTGTCTAGTTGTTGATATCAAATTTCAAGGTGACAGAGATCACAGACACGGTTTCTCAGTTTCTCTCTCTGGGGAAAGGGGGGGGGGGGGGGGAAGGGAAAAGAAGGCTGTCTGATGTCTCTCAAGGTTCTTGTACTCTCTCCACCCTTCCATCCTGCAGGATTTTTCCTCTCCCCTCTTTTGCCCGAGGTTCCGGCCCTACCTCACCCAGGCCGCATGGCTTCCCCTCCCCCGCCCAGCCAGCCGCTGGGCAGGGGAGATCCCTCCGTCCTCAGGGACCGGAACCAAGAGAGAGCTTTCCGGGGAGCCCTCTGCTTTTAACCCCTTGTGTTCTCAGAGGCGGATCCTTGTCCTCAGTGGCCACACCAGGTGCCAGTCTTTAAACCTGAACACTCATTAGTTTGACCACTGAAGTTCAGAAAAACTCATTTTTTCCAAACTACGACATTGTAATATTTACATTGTCAGAAACTACCTTATTTATTAGTGTGCTGTGATTTTAAACCACCAAAGAAGAACTGTCAATAGAACATACATGTTTTTCCAAAGGTGGTGCTCATCATGAGGATACTAGAGTCCATTCCTCCCCTGAACTATCGGGGTATAGTATCTGTAAAATTCTTTTGAGTGGCACTTCTTTGCTGCACTGGAGTGGCAATTTACCAACATCAGGAGCACCCTGAGGGAGCATGAAATACACCCCAGAACAAGAGGAACCTGTACTTGCACTCTGGCTGTCTGTGGGTGGGAGGGAGGCTAATCTCCACCAGCTAAAAGGAAATCGAGCAGTTTCTATTCAAACGTGTGTCATATGATGTGCTTAACAACAAATTAATACTTATGGACTAAATACATTGAAAGCTGAAGATATTTCAAAGAGAATACTTGTAAGATAGTGAATTAACTTTACTTATTATTTTGCATTTTTTTTTTCAACAGAGATAATTTTTTTTTACTTCTGACTAAGTATATTTTTAAGAGTTGTTAAAGACAAGTGTCCTGGGTTGATGCTGAATTGCATCCCCATTCGTCTGTTTAAATCGAAAATAAGTTCTGCACCTTTAAAACTGGATCTGAGAGTGAAGGAGAAGCGGTGGAATGTCTGAGGCGGTTGTTTTCAAAACATCAAGATCAGAGTTTTCAGCTTTCCTGTTCACACAATGAGTGTTGTCTGCAGCGTGGACAGTGGGAGAGAGCTCTCCTTTGCTTTTTGTTAGTTTTGGCTACCTGAAGCAGAGAAGTTCTCTGGACTCTAAGTTTGGTTTTTTTTTTTCCTTTTTTCCTTGGAACTGTTCAAACCTGCTCTGGACTAACCCCCAGCAGAGCACCAGGAGCTCACCCCTGTGTCCCCCCAGGCCTGGCCTGTGCCTGGCATTTCCCAGTGCCAGGGACTGACATGGACTGAGGGAGCCGAGCTGCACCCCCGGCACAGCCTGGCTGGATTGGGCATCTCTGCGGAGCGGAGGGAGCTTTTGTTCTTTGGTATTGATTTGTTGTGCTTTGCCTGTTAAATAAACACATTTTTCCACTTTCCTCTAAGGGAAATCTTTCCTGAACCAGTTGAGGAAGGGGCCGTTTGGATTTGCTTTCTAGAGGGACCCATTCGGAGGTTTCTTCCCAAATTTGCCTTAAACCAGGACAACAAGCACTTCTTCTATTGTCACCTTGAGAAAGTTATTCACTCATGCTTCCTATAGCTAATGTTTATAAACAAAGCAGACAAATTAAATAAGTACTGTCCTTAGTAATGGAACAGAAATAACTGTTTTGAAATATGATTCTTTGATTTGCACAACAGTTAAACAGCTCTAGAAACAAGTGAAGATTGTTAGCCAAGCCATAACTGAGAAACTTGAGACAGTGCACCTCTGCTTGATTACACACACTTCATGACACAAAGAAATACATGCAAAAGTGCCATTGAATACTCATGCCATTGAAGGCCATTGAAAAGCCATTGAATACTCATGTTTCTGCCTAATAGAAAAGAAATATTTCATTACAGGAACTGATGACCCACAGATAAAACTCACAAAGGGGACACAATTCTTTAATTTTTTCTGATCTTTAATAGAGTTTGAATCTTCACAGTTTAGAAATAGAACTGTATACATAAGACCAAATTGAATTATTATGCTTAGTCATATTTATCACATGACAATCCCTAAACACCACAATCAAATTAACATAAAATTGGAATTGTCAGTCATTTTAAGACTCTCTATATTGCTATATCATTACAAAAAAGTGTGGAACTAAATCTCCACATTAGCAACAGAGATCTAACTGGAGTGTTAATACATCCAGCAATTAATCATCTTGAAATAAATTAACTAGCTGCCAACAAAAATAATTTGTATGACATAATGCAAAACACCTTTGCAAGGTTGAAAGATTTGTGCAAGTTCTTATTATACTAGACATAATAATCAGTTTCTGTGCTGAAATTGTTTGGCAAAACAAAACTCAAAGCTACTAAACATAATTGTAAGCCTTCTTGTATTAATAACTGAGGAATGAAGTAAGCACAGCTATTTTTCCTTTCTCTAGTTTTGTTTGGTTTGTAAAAGAGGAACCAGAAGAAGCACAAAAATCTGGAATTCCACTCACAATCACATCATCACTAATCATAAAAACCCCCCAAATTCTAGTTCCAATTAGTAGTTTATCTGAGATATTAAAATATCTGAGCTTATATGAGATATTAAAATAGAAGTTGCCAGTGAAGACTAAGCACTAGAAAGTTTTTTTTCTATATATATCTAGAAAGCAAGCTGAATAGAAGAGGAGCATGCTAGGAAGTACATTATAAATAATTTCAGAAATTCTCAAAATCCTTAGTTAGTTAAGAATAAACAAAATTTTAAAAAGGGTGGACAATTTAAATTCTGTAGATCACCAAAGCCACTTTACACAAATCAGAATCCTGGATCAAAGTTATCTTAAGCTGAATGGAAATTTTCTCTAAAAATTACTCCAGATGTAAGGGGGAGTCTGCATTCACTGAAATAAACGGAAAAAAAAACCAGTTCAAACTGTCATGCATACCACAACATAAAAGTTCAGAAGGGAGACAGGTGAGAAATTCGTCAAAAAAGATACAATAGCACAGGTTAAGGAAAGATATCAAGATAATATATATCTGTGTCTAAGAAACACAAATTATTTCAAAAGCAGAGTAGATAGAGAAAAAAAGCAGAGAACACTTGAAGTTTAAGTGACAAAACAAAAAATGCTCTGTGTTTGTACCTGAAGAAAGAGAATAAATTGTTAACAAAAGTATTTTATATAAAATAATAGGTATAGAAGAAATTAATTTACATAGGAACATTCATAACACTTTTAACCTGGGCAAAGATACTCAAATTTCTTTTTTCCTTGTGCAACAAGCACTTTTCAAGTGCACTTTTCAAACATACTTATGATTAAATTATTTATGTCACAAGATGACATCACAAATTATGTGCAGTTTTCCCATATAATCCCAGTTGCTTGTGCAGCCTAATCAATTTCTAAAATTTGCTTGAAAATATTTTACTTTCGTATTGGGTTTGTATTGCAAGGTTTTTGTAGCAGGGATGGCTACAAGGTAGCTTCTCTGAGAAACTGACAGAAGCTTCTCCCATATCTGATAGCTCCAATGCCAGCCAATCCAAGACAGATTCTCTATGGGCCAAGGCGACAGTGGTGGCACTGCCAGGATAACATGGTTAAAAGGGGAAAAGAAAGACCCACACACCAGGAATTGCAGAAAAAGAGGAGTGAGCACGTGTGAGAGAAACAACAGATACCAAGATCAAGTGAAGAAGAAGAAGGAGGAGGTGCTGTACGTGCCACAGCAGAGATTCTCCTGCATCCCGTGGTGAAGGCCATGGTGAGATGTCCAGCCATGGTCAATCCACCACAGGTTTTTACCTGTATCTGTGGTGAACAATATGAAAAACAGGTTGTCATTGTGTTATTCAAGTGCTGAGGGATGCTGGACTTCACAGGCATTCTTAGGTCTGTTAAAAGCCTGTGCAGTGTATACATACACCAGCAGACTTCATTAGACATGGCTTCTTTAATGAAGTGGAAAAATAGCTGTCTTACACATTTGAACCAAACAAGAAAATAAAATTATGTAAGATACTCAGTAAAAAGAACTGAGTTTTTCAAAGATTTGGACAAGTATAATGAGCAAATAATTAGGAGAAGAACTGAAAGGCTGTAAATCTATGGGTTTGGGAATTCTCATGTCTGTGGTCTCAAAGGGAAGCTTAACTTTCTCTGGCTTCCCCTTTGATATTACTTTTCCGGATTATTAAGAGTGGATTATTACCTCTCCTCTAACTCCAAATGACTCTGACAAATGAAGTGCTAAGATGTAAAGTACACACTGAGCAACACTTCAGGCTCTCATAAACACAAAGTCCTCTATGCAGCCTTTTTTGCATGTCATATAAAAGGTGCTCAACCCTATTTTCTCACCTCAAATAGATATAACACCTCCATATCAGCTAAGGTCTTTCAATAATTGATGGCGACTGTTTACAAACTCTTCTAAAGCTTCTACATATATTTCTCTGATGGAAATTTCTTACATCTGTACTATAATCCTGGCTATTTAGTATGAGCAATTAAACAGGCCATCAGTCTGCAACTGCCTCTTGGTAGGTGAATTTAGCCCCTAGGTATGTCTGTGTAACAGGAAACACTCATGCAGAATCATTTATTCTTTCTTAGGTTACTTGTAAAATAGAGAGAAATATACATAATTCTTTCTTCAAATTAGAAGTGAAATACATTATAACATTTTTGTAAAAAGAGTTATAGCTGCTGGCAGTTAACTGTAACTTTCAAAGAGATTTTTATCAGCACATCTGGCTTTCAGCCAGGAAGGAAAAAATCTCATTGATAGGAAAGGTGTAATTCTCATAGAGAAGTCACTCTGGTAAACAGTGGTTTCAAGGCAAATAACAGTGAAACAGAATAGAAAAAAACCTCTTTAGAACTTCTATTATAACTGTGTTTTCATATATCAAAGTGCAAAATGATGCAGCCCTTGTCAATAACTAACATTATCCAGTACAGTCCAAAACAATCTTATGTTCCTAAAGGCATTCCAAGATCTAGGAATTTTTTTTTTTTTTTCCTTTTCCCTTAAACAGAATATTAAATAGTGTTTAGGACTGGAACTTCACTGTATGAAGCAAAGCAAAGCAGGGCTGTGAAGACTTCTGAAAGGCTTTGTAATTCTACACTGCAGAACTGAAAAGGTTGATGTAGGCTTGCCTTTCCATTTGGATCATAGGAATTTAAAAACTATTTCACTGAAACATTAACACTTGGTTCTTGTCCTAGTTTGACCACCCCAGGGAAGTGAACTGGCTAGGTTTGAGATTGGCATTTTATTGGACCAATGGAAAGCATTTTCCAGTTGTTATTCCCTTTGGAAGCAGCCCGTGCAGGTCTCTTTCCTCCCGGCTGTCAGAGCACACACCTCTGCCCTCTCCCGGCCCTGGCAGAGTGGGGGCAGGGGGGGCCCCGCGGGCCAGGCAGGATTGGGAACATCTGATTTGGGAACATCTGCGGCACAGAGTCTGCTCTGCTGCTGGACCCAGCTGAACTTTACCTTTGCTGCACCTGGGGAGAGAGGGGGGGAGGAACGATGAGGCAGGAACACCTGATGAGACTGAGGGGTGGAAGAGAATTTCGGAAATGTGTCCAACTTTCCCATGGCTGCCTTCTGGGCTTGAACCCTCTGAGAGTCCCCCCAGCACGGCTGTGAAACATGACACCATGGACTACCATGGCCAGATGCTGCTTTTTGTTGACTCTTTCAGTGCATCTGCACAAATAGAACTTAAAAAGCCTCCATCCTCTCTCCAGTGAGAGAAATTAGAATGTAGATGTGTAAAGACCACATAAAGTATCAAAGTCAGTCAAGAAAGAGTGAAAGTCAAAGTAGAAGGAGTGTGAAAAATTGCTTTTGAGCTATAAAAGACTCTTGCAAGCTATAGTAGTTAGTTATAACATATTGAAATGTTTCCTTTAAACCATAAAGAAATATAGGAGAGATAAAAGAGTTCAAATTGTAGACCTAAGCAAAAGAGTAAAATGTTGAGGAGACTGTTAATTTCATGAAAAATTAAACAGAGAGATGAAGTGATAAAGACTCTTTGCCCTCGAAAAAGAAGTGAATTTCTGTTCCTTAGATGTAAAAGTTGTCCCAAAGACAAAAAAAACCCCTTTGTTTTGAACATGTTTACATCTTTAAACTAAGACCTCATACATCAATGTGGCCCAAAGACACAATTGTAAACATAGGAAGAATTTCATGAACGCAAGAAAATCCAAGCAGTTGCATGTTCATGAAGAATGGATTTACAAGAAAACTGTTTTCTTGTGAAGAAATTTACCATAGCGAACAAAAAGTGCTTCCCTCCCTAAATAAACTGAAAAAGACTGTTTTAGAAGTAGAAAACTGACTAAGATTTCTAAGTGTTGTTTTCTTTTCATTGTTGGCTAAGAGAAAAGAAAGTGTGGGGAGGGAGGGGTTTTGAAAGTTCCATTCTCATTGTTGTTGTTTTTTCTTTCTTTTAGTATTCGTTATTAAAGTCTCATTACTTTTAAGCTTAAGCCTGCTTTACTCTTAATTGAAAACTTTGAAATTGGCAAAAAAATCAAACCAAAACAGTTCTTTGCCTACTTCTGTTATGTCTTATTCATAGATATGATGAAAAGTGAAATTATGGATTTGCACCTCAATCCTCATATTTGGATGCATTTAGAAACAGGCTTATTTAATTTATCCAAAGTATATTCACACCAAAATAAGGTAAATTGAGGTAGCCAAACTGTGCATCTGATTTGCCTGTTTGATCAAAATTATTTGGATGGGGTACACAAAGGAAGGATTTTTTGTTGTCATTTAGCCTAGCTGATGATGAGCATACAGTAATGAGTGCATACATTTGCACACACACTTTAAATTAAATGAAAAAGAATTTTTTTCAGAATAAGAGAGTATATTTCCAAAAGCTTTCTGAATATCTTAACTGGAACACATAATGGTATAGCCTTGTAAACAAAACTATTGTCTTTATGACAACATTGATGGTATTCATTAGATAAAAATTTAAACTCACAAAAAGCAATGCCTATAAAGCACTTTTGCCCTGTGGGTGATATTTTTAAAAGTTAATATTCTGTGGAGGTAGGATTTCTCTAAAAGAGAGGGGCCTGGTATGACAAAGCATATTTTGAAAGAAATTTCTTTGCCCTTTAATATTTGGTCTACTAACTCCATGTGGAAATAGAATTTCTTCAACCTCTCTTTCCCCTTAAAAGAGGCATCCTGGCAACTCTTCATGCTCTTGTTAAAATAAAAGTCATGTTCCAGAAATGTGAATTCAATGGGGACAAATCAACCTATGAATACACAGCTTACATATTTAGTGACAGAAAGCACTACAAGAAAATCCATAAAGAAATTACAAATACAGCTGTAGCTGTCACGATAGTATAGCAGAGTAAAGAATTCACTAAACATTACGAGTCTTCATAACAGTTGCCATTTATCTGATCCTAATGAGCAATACTGGTTTAGGTTCCTAAAAGTATCTTTGCATTCTAAACTCATATTTTGTGTCTATAAACATGTATATGCATATGTATGAATGTATTTACATGAAAAGAAACAGGAAAAAGACAATTATCATGTCCTAAATTCAGTATTTCTACCTGTGTCTGATACTGATTCCAAATTTTCTTTTTGACTGCCCATTTCTCTGCATACCATCCTTTTGTTTAGGTACACTTAAACCAGAGCTGAGAGATACCCAGGAAGTGCAGGGATAAGGTGTCATTTACCAGGCTTTGAAACATCTTTTAACCCTGTAGTGTTTGGGGAGAACTTGTGAGGATTCATTTCTGTTACAGATTAGAGATTCCTACAGCTTTTGTGGACAGTACAGGTATGGCAATTTTATATAATCCCTACCACTTCAATATACTTTATTGTATTCAGAAAAAGAAGGAGTAATGGAAAGGTTGCAGTGCTTGCTTAAATTCACACAGAATTTCTGCAACGGCTACAAGTAGAAAAGTGATCTATTGAAGTCTCACATTGTGAACTGCAAACCATATGTTCAATGTAAGAATGTGTTATCTGACATTAATGATAGTCTTGATACTAAATATTACTGGCAGTGGGTATTTCTTGAAACTAAAACATGTAATTATATATTTAAAGTGAATAATTTAGTGCACTAAATCTGAAAAGTCTTAATGCAATTTTAGTATCAACATATATATAGCTTAAGTTATGCTAAATTTAATTTCTATTCTTGCTTCATTTCATTTTTTCTCCTACTTTTAGTGATATGAAAGTAAACATTTGCTGTGAGAAAAAAAGTATTACAACATGAAAGGAAATTACTATAGATTTGGGAAATTGAAGAGACATATAGTTATTTTCTTTTTAATTTCTCTAATGTGGTATGATATATAGTCATACAGAGATAAACGTACATAAATCCCATAGATTTCATGTTCAAAAAGGAAAACTAAATTTGAAAAAACAAAGTGAAACAGGGTTTAAAAGAAAAGTATAACAATAGCTGAGTCCCATCCCTACCAAAAATAAGTTGGATAAATATTACTTTTGTTTGTTTAAAAATCTCTTCACTCTTTCTTGGTTAAATTACTATATTTAAAAGTGCAAACAAAAAACACAGCTCAAACAGTTGAATTCAGATTCTGATGAACTCCAAATACTACACCTGTTGCTGAAGATGAAAGCAAAAATCATGGCTGTTTTCCAGTTGACCATTTACAGTTCACATCGAATAGTGTCGAACAAGCTGTTTCTCAACATCAGAAAGCAGCCTTCAAAAATAGAGATAAGCAGCAGCATAAAAGATTTTACAGTTCACTAATTGAATGAATTCTGATAACATCAGGCTTTTGCACAGAAACAAAGCATGTACAATTCTACGTGCACCTTTCTAGAATATATGAAAAAGTGCCAGGTATTAAATACATCAAGATAAAGAAATAAACTAATTATTTTCTAAAATAAAAAGCATTAACATTTATCTACAGAAGAAATTTATTATTTTTTAATAATTTAATCTAGCATGGGAAAAATCAGCAATCAACAGGGCCAGTATCTAAATGTTCTCACCAAAAATGCTGTAAAATTCCTCTAAGTAATGAATGTTAAATCATCCCAGGGAATTATATTTTACCCAAGTGAGCAGTGGAAAAAAGATAATGAGAAAAATGTACCTAAACCAAGAATAAAATCTAGGCTTCTCAGGTTACTGTCCTATTTGCTCTTCTATGCCTGCGTTACAAGGTTAGTAATCTGTCATTCCCCTTTTTCAAAAATTAGGATACTTTCTTTGGATTTCCTGTGTCAATGTAATTATTTTCCATGAGAACAGTTATTAAAGACATTGAAATCACTCTGTACGTTATATTCAGGAAGTCACCTTTACTGACAGAAGGGTTTTATAAAAGCAAGGGTTTCCTCTCTTAGCATAAGTGATTGCTTTTTAAAAATAGCAGTTAATTAGAAAGGAAATTGCGAGTACACCTCTGCAAAAAGTTGTGTCAATAGCACAACTCAAAACAAATCCGTGACTTGTTATAATCCTAATTTTGGTAAATAGATTTAATTGCAACTTGTTTGGTTTTGTTAAGTACTTAGCAGGTCTATATTTGGTAAACAGAAAACGTTGATACTCTTTTGTCTTGTGTGTAAAACACAAACAGCCTGGTCATTAGTTTGTACCAGTCCATGTCTGGTTCCCAAAGGAACTCATTATCCTCTAGCAATGACATAAGACATTAATCTTGAATAAGCATAGGTCATGTGAAAACAGAAAATATCAAGGAAAGAAGACTATAAAATAATAGTTTTCAGATACTTTTAATCCAAATTGAAAGTTCACTGAAGACATGCATGCCAGAGTTCCTAATGCTTATAATGAAGGTGCTTCCCTCTGACAGTAGCATGTCCTACCAGGACATCTGAATATTTTTATCCTACTTTTTTCATCGTGTTTTTAAATTAGTAAAAAGAAATAAAGGACTAACTTTGTAGCTTCTTGGATCTTAACATTTCAAGAGAAAATAATCTTTACAGTGAGGAAAAAAAACCCAAATAAACAAAATTAACTTTGAAAGTACTAGATTTTTCCTTATATTTATTACTACTACGTTGCAGGATTAGCAAGCAAATCTCTTTTATTTAAAATACAGATTCCCCACTTTTCTTAAACTTTTCCTTTGGCCTTTATTAAGACCTTCTCATGAAAAATTTGGTAGACTAAAATTTGGTATGCTAAAATTTGGTATTCTAAAAAGAGATATGAGAGAAATCATTTAAGGGAGAGTTCTTCTGTTCTGAGTTACTGGTTAGTCACATCTGATATAACAGCTGTATTTTTAACATATGTATGTTGTTCAATAAAGAAATTAGAACAAAGTTTCTTAAGAATTTCAGAATGTAAAATAATTTGCAACTTTTTCCTTTTTATAAACTCCTTCTTCAACTGCTTTTAATTTTGGAAAAACTGCAGAAACAGGCCAGTCCAAGAGGTGAGAATTTTTTAGATAATGACATTTTGCGAGAATATTTTTTGAGGGATTTTACCCCTGGAAAATGTTTGAAAAGGGAGGGTAAAAATACCTTTTAAAACTAAAGTCAAAACTAAACTTTCATTTTGAACTTCACAACTTGGACCAAAACCCCATTAATATAATCTGAGAATGCAACACTTACAGCATGAAGTTGCCATTAATTAGGATCATAAGATTTCCTCTATTTCTTTGATTGAAAATAATTTTTACCATTGTTTTATAGAGAGGCAGATACATACATCTCTATGTATGCATTATGAGTGTCCAGAAGCTTCCTAGTAATTTGAAACTATTTTGGAAAATATAAAGATTATTGTGTTTCCACACCTGAAAGCAATCAGGTACACAAATAATTAGGAAGTCCTGAGAAACTAAAGAAGAAAACCAAAGGTAATCTACAATGAATCACATCTGAGAGTGATTAGATAATGTCCCATTCTTTGGAAAAGCCTTGAAAGACAACTTTTTTAGTGTGATAGAAACTTTGAAACTTTACCTTTTCAGCTGATTTCCTTCCAGTGCACCTGAGAACACTGAAGAAGAAAGGATGCTACTTAATGCTCTACATAACAGCACATTTCCATTTCAGAAAGTCAAGAGAGTTTCTCCCTCAAGCTTCTGCTGTACAAAAGGAAGGAGAGGAGAAAGGATGCATCTTTCTATTTTACACCTTCTATAACATCTTTCAGGAAGTCAGAAACAGACCATGGAAGCAGTAGAGGTGAAAGATTTCATAGAAGTTGTTAAGTTCAAAACAAAAAAGAGCTTTATTCTGTTATCACCCTTCTCTCTTACCACACAACATTGACTGATTCTGCTACAGTAGTGATCTAATACAAACATAAGAACCATTTTTCATATAGCCTAACAGCAAATACATCTACCCTTAATAACATATCAAAGTAACATATGAATTATCAAGTATCACAGACTTTTGAACTCAGATTCTTACAGCAGTCCTTAATCTTTCTTTTTAAACTTGCTTCTTTTCTGTCACAGCCACGTAAATTATTCATATAACAATGTGACAATATTTAAAGTGACAGAAAAAGTTTAATAAACATATGACTAAATTTACCATCATCTAAATCTAAAGGTCTCCTTTATCTGAGGAAATTAAAATAATTCAGTTTCTCAAAATGTCTATGAAGCTTGAATAGTCATGTGTAAGAATATCTGCAGTGCATTGACAATTTGCTTCAAGTCAGTTTCCCTAAGACTCTTAAGCTGTGTGATAAAGAGAGAAACCCTTGTGGTTTAACCTCAACTGGCAACTTAGCAGCATGCAGCTTCTCACTCACCTCTCTGACATAGCAGAGAGGAGAACTGCAAAAAAAAAGAAGCAAAACTCACAAGCTGAGATAAGAGATTTTTGCCAGTTTGGACTGGATATCCTGGTTATGTTCCCTTTTAGCTTCTTGTGAATTTCCTTACTTGTAGAGCATGCAACACTGAAAAGTCCTTCACTTGGGGTAGGCATCACTTAGCAAAAACCAAAACATCAGTGGGTTATCAACATTAGTCTCTACTGAATTCAAAAGACAGCACTATACCAGCTAGAAGGAAAATTGACTCTATTCCAGCCAAAACAAGGACAGAACTATATTCTAAAATATCTTTCAGAGTGTTTGCAAGTGTTTGTCTAGTCAAGACAAGATTTAAGTTTTTCACATGTTTACAAATAACCTCCTTGTGTTTTTCTTGTATGTTTTTAACAAGCTACAATTTCTGTACAGCATGCTGTAAAAGTGAAATATGTGAAAAAGGAAAGAGCAACAACTACAAAGTAATAGAACTGCAAAGTTCTATAATAATTATGAGGAACACAACAAGAAACTATTTGAATATGAGACCAGAAGTTTGTTTTTTTTTTTTTTTCATTTTTGTAAGCAGATGTCACAATAAATAATATTGTCACTGCATATAATCCCTCTGTCAGTTCCACTGCATGATGTTTTGCTGAACAGTCCAAACTCTCCCAGCCTGTCTTCAGAGCAGGGGTGCTCCAGCCCTCTGATCCTCTCCAAGATCCTTCTCTGAACACCACATCCTTCTTATGCTGGGGAACCCAGAGCTGGATGAAGCATTCCAGGCGGGGTCTCACCACAGTAGAGCAGAGGGACAGAATCCCCTCCCTTTCCCTGCTGGCCACACTGCTTTGGATGCAGTCCAGGGCCAAAAAGCAAGTCAAAGGTTGGCTTTCTGGGCATTCTGGTCTGCAAGCACGTGCTGCTAGGTCATGTCCAGCCTCTCATCCACCAGCATCCCTGAGTTTTTCTTGACAGGTCTGCTCTCGACTTGCTCATCCCCCAGCCTGTGCTAATATCAATCGTTTGCATTTTAAACTAAAAAGTAGCATGTTTTCATATCTTTAAAGAAAAAGAAAATAAAAGCAGGTTTTGTTGCTGAGAGGCAGAAATCCCTGTTTTATAATTTTGTCATGAATTTGTAAGAGTAGTAGCTTTATTTTAGAACAATTTCATTGCAATGGAAAGGAGGTATGTAGCTGTTCTGGTCATTATCTACGGTAATACAGCAGTATGAAAGACTTAACACTTTAGAAAATGCAAAAAGAAAAGAAAGGAAGAGAAATAAAGGATGAGTAAAAAGATATTATCACCCTTGGATCCAGCAACGAGGTGTTGGTCGAAATGATAGTCATAGTGTTGATCCATCATGGGTAGGGGAAAGCTTCCAAAACATGTAATTTAATGGGTTAATATATACATATATATGTGGGTGCAGCCAAGCATCTTTCCTGGAGGGATATTTTACAGTGTCTTTTGCAAAGACTCTGCATCTGTTGCAACACAGTGGATCATGTGTGGAACTCTAGGGGAAGGCCTCATGAATGAGTCTGTGAGCACCTTGGGGGTCTTTGATGGTGTATGGCCCCTGCTAAGACATGACAGCTGCCTCTTATGTCAGCATAATTGTACCAGTTATGCCCCATCAGAAGGGATGAATACTCTCATGCCTACGTGTGAATGTGTATGTCCTCATGTCTGGTGTGAATATGACCTTGCCAGGGGATGGGCTGTGTGGGGAGTCTTACAATTCAATTATGTAAAAGAGGACAAACAGCAGGAGAAAAAGCACCATCCTGCCTCCAAAGGATCTCCTTCTGATCAGCCTTCTCCTTTGTCTGGCTCAAAACCCAAAGCCTCCTCTGAAGTGCACTCGCCCCCTCTGTTTTATTAGGACCAGGTTCTTGGCCACCTCACACCCAAAAATTCACTTCCTCCCCCTCGTTTTCAGTTGCTAAGTTAACAAAAAATACCTCCTGACAAAGCAGGCATCTGCACCTTTGGCACATTATGTAATGGTGAAACCCTAAATATGACTGAAAATTACATGGACTTGAGTTAACTAAATTACTTAGAGCTGGTTTACTTTCTAATGCTGTGGGTAAAAGTAACAGTGAATCTAAAAGCTTGTTGTTTTTTTTTTTTTTTTTTTCCTTAATACAATCTATGCTAATCATTCCATACAAATAGAAAAAGCTGATAACTTGATTACTGAAATTTCGACAGCCATTTATTACAGACCATCAGAAGCATGACTACAAAGGGCACAGCAGTAAAACAGAATAATTTTGCCAATTATACTTGACTGGGAGTATCTTAATTGTTAAATGGGTCTGTAGAGGATAGTAGGACCAAATATGGTTTGCTGCAGACAAAAGTTACATTAATGTTAAGGATGATGAACAGAGGATCTACTTTAACAAATTGTAAAGTCACACTTAAACTAACTTAACTCTAATTTGTTATATTTCAAAGAATATCAGCATTATATTTTTGTGGTGTGTTTGTTTTTATATTGTTTTGTTATTTACAGTTCCATTGTTGTTTGGCACTTTCCAGTGTACTCCCATGTTTTTCCCAAGTTGGTCTATCTCTACTGTTGTACCCACCCCCACCCTGAAGTTTCCTTAAATGGCAAACCCTGCCCTGTGTTCCAGCTCCTTCCCTGTCAGTCAGTGTTTCCCTGCCCAGCTCCTTCCCATCCATCACAGTTGTCCCATCCCCTGTTCCAGACTTTTACGTGTCAATCCTCCCTCCAGCCTCTCCCTGCACGGTTCCTCCCCTTGGGGTGTCACCCAAACCTCGATGTCCAGTTGGCCCATGTGACCTAGGTCCCTCCCATGTACTCCCCCATTAGTTCAGGATGTTGTCAATCCCAAATTGTACTCCTCCCCTCTCCCTATGTTATTGGTTGTAGATTTGTGTCTGCCCCTAAGGTCCTCCCTGTTTAAAACCCCCTGCACACCCCAGTTCTGCGTCTCTTTGTCCCTAACCCTCTCCAAGGAAATAAACCTTTGGGAATCATACAAAAGACCCCTCTCTGTTTTTTGCCCTAATCCTTGGTGTGTCTCCTATATTGGTGTTACAGAGATCAGTGTTGCTGCCAGGGGATCTAGCAGCCACTGCCTTATCTCTACCTGGGTCAATTCCAGACCAGGAGAAACCACTCTTGGAGCAGTCTGAGACCAGGGCTAGCTGAGGAACCCTCTCAAGCACCACGTCATGATGTAACAACTTTATTCTCAACCTTCTCTTCATGAAGTGTCACATTTTCACTGGAAAATAATGCCATCCAATTGTTTACTTCAATAATCACAACACTAAATTTTCTAATCATCCACGGCAGATTGGCAGGTACCTAACCATACATTGTTATTGAAAAATATTCATGACATTAAACCGTATCACTCTAAAGGTTCTTTTCAAGACATTAAAAATGTAGCAAAAATTACAAAACAAGTGCTTAAGTTTTTGTTATTCCTGTTGTTATTACTGCCATTCAAGAGGACATTGAAAGAGAATGTATTCACACATGAACTGCGAAAAATCTACTTCAACTGTTCAAGGGCTGTCTCATTAACAAGTGTTACAATAGCCAGATACAGGAAAAAATGCTATTTTAATTGCAGCACAAAGTCTAAGAATGTCTATTTTATTAGCATTATGATATGTTTCAAATATCTTCATTGCAATTATCTAACAAACAAGTATAGTTACACCCCAATCTATAACAGTGAAAGTCTCCTACACTGATATAAGAAATGGAAAATTCTTCTTACACAACAGCAGCTAAAATGCAAATCAATGATTTCTAACAATACAGGTGACTCATACTTAAATTTCACTCTTCAAAAATGACAAATAAGTGTTGGGAGATGAAATCAAGGAGAAGGCTGTCAATATTAGTTATTTAAACCCAGAACTGCTGTGATTTTATATCCCCCTTACCATCCTCAAGTTCTCTTCAAAGCATTGGTATGATTTAATAATAGTATTTGACCCTCAGCTCTCATATTGACAACCATTTCACTGAAAATGCAGCTGGAGGAAGGATGATATATTTAGTAATATAAAAATAAGACAACATTTCAAAAAAACTATCTTATAGGACACTTGGGAGCAGATTTTACTTTTGAGGAAGAGAAATGTCTTGGCAAGTAGAACATGGAAATTTTTGAGACCTTGCTCAAACTATTGGCTTTGAAGCTCAGACCTAAAATTTTCTCTACAAATTGACTTTTGGGGAATATATACAAAGACCCTTAAGAAAATTTCAACCTCCTGAATAATCTGTAAGCAATAATGCTTTGATATAATGTACAAAGTAGGCATATTAGCAGTCAAATAGGCAAAAATACTTGTTGTGCACCAGTACATTTCAAGACCTTGTGTTTTTCAGCAGCTATTAAACACTTGTGGAGACCTTCTATCGTGTTTACTCAGCTACTTAACATTAGGCAGGAGCAAGCATC
Organism: Sitta carolinensis; assembly: GCA_032173965.1. Taxonomy (NCBI): domain Eukaryota; kingdom Metazoa; phylum Chordata; class Aves; order Passeriformes; family Sittidae; genus Sitta; species Sitta carolinensis. The sequence goes on along the minus strand of CM063284.1, from coordinate 97,818,112 downwards.
TATGCTGAATGTTTGCCGAGGCAGATCATCCAGTAAATTAAATCTGACACAGAGTCCCCGCCAGCGCAGCACCTGCTCCTGCCAAGTGCAGCTCTTTATAAATGTGATGGGTTCAGCCTGGTGCCACCTGTGCAGTTTGGCAGTGCTGCTGATTGCTTCTCGCTCAAAGCTGCTCACCAGGAGCTCTTACTCACCCCTTGAGCACCCATCATGCAGCAACAGAGTAGACAGAGATTTATAAAGGCAGGACTTGAGGCCAACTTCCAAGAAGACACAATATGCAGTGTCAGTAAGGCTCCTGAGAAGAGGGAACCAGAGGACAGAGAAATTGAATCTTTGAGCACCAGAGGCATTGGCCGCCTCTAAACCTACGGGCCACTCATTGACAATGGAGAGTAGCTGCACTGCCTGAACTGCTGTTACTTCTGAAGTAACTGAGCAGATACTTCCCAGAGACCCATTCTGTGTGCTTGGTTAATTTTGTATTTCTAATTCTTAATAGTTCATTTTCTGTTACTGATTTTTGGTAGTTGAGTGTTACTGTGACACAGATAGGAACACATAGCAACACACACAACAGGTGTTCAGGTAGAAGAAGAAAAGAAGTCTGTTTTATTGCTGACTTCATATATATAAGTTTCTGGACAGTGACCAGAGATTGGACAGAGAAGTTACCACCTCTCCATCTCCACTGGTCACTTGAGAAGTCCATCAGGTGATATCTTTTCACAAAGGAATGCAAACGTGATTCTTGTTTATCTTACAATTCATGAGAACTGATTCCACTATACTAAAACAAATCAGAAGGCTTATTTTCAGGGACAACAGTTGAGTAGTTTCTTAAGAATTCAGCTTACTCTCAGCTAATAACTCTGTCTCCTTCCTCCTACTCTCTCCAGCCCCTTCTCTAAGTGTTTTGTGAATCTCCCTGGCCTGGGTCTGATCTTCATTCCCTGAAACACTCTTTTCCTTTAAAAGATTGCTTGTGCAAGCAAATCATCTTATTCACCAGACTTCCTCCTGTGACTCCATACTGGGGAGCCCAAAACTTGACATAGAAGGCCAGGTGGTGCTGAGGGTGCACTCCTCTTTGTCATCCATATCATTAATGGACAATTTTAATAAGGTTTGATCCAATATTGGTTCCTGGGGTATGCTGCTGGCTCCCCACTACTTTGTTATAGTGATTGCCACTACTCAGAGCTCTGCTAACAATTTTCCAATCGACCATCACAACCTGATCATGCAGCTCATACTTATCAGCATCTCTGTAAGGCTTTTGTGGGAGACAGAATAGAAAACTTTCCTGAAGTCCAGGTGGACAGTACCCACTGCTCTCCCATCTTCTACCAAGACAGTCACTGTCACAGAAATGTATTAAGTCAGGCAAAAATGACTTTGACTAGTGAATCCTTACGACCTTGACCTTTGTGTGTCTGGAAATTGTTTCTTCCCAGGCACTGAGGTGATCAATATATCTATAGACCTTGCTACATTTTTTATGCAGTTATACAGCTTTTACATTCAGGGAATTGAGTGTTTGCCTTTTAAACTGTAGTTTAAGTACCACATTTTTTACTCAGATTACACGTGCACACATTCAGAAAAATGTTTGAGTACTGTAAGTACTCAAAAATGTTTGAGTCCCTGTAAGAGAGACTATATTAGGAATCTCTGAAATGAGAGAGCATTTAATGAAATTTAAGGAGAAACTTGTGTCCTAGAAGGAAACAATATAAAATATTCCAATAGAGAGATATCAGTGCTCATTTTGAAATTTATAAAGAGCACTTATGTTGAACTGTTTCATTTAATACAGCATGAGTGGAAAGAACATATGAGTCCATTTTGCCCAGAAATTTACTAAATATTTACTCTATAAAAATAATTTTTGAAAATAGTATTCTGCACTAATCCAAATTATAATCCTTATCCTATTTTTTCCTATGTTTCAGGATTTTTACATTTTCTCTATAGGAACTGAGGTAACGTATCACATCCAGCCCTTAAAACACTCCAGTATGAAAGATACAAGACCTATTCCTTTAACCATGTAATTAAATTCAATATTTCTCATCTCTCTGCCAGCAGGAATACCAATTTGCTTAAGTCATAAAATGGGAAAATTTCACTTAACAAGCAGCTATTTTAAACCAGGCTTATTTATTCAAGGCATAGTAAACACTTGACATCTTCCTTAAGTGTTTTCCTTTGCATTTATTATCATAGCCCTAGTCAAACAGTTACAGTCCTCCCTATTGCTCAGCAGTTAACTATCTCTTACTGGGTTAGGAGATGCCTATGTAAAGACATCAAAGACATATTCTCCCTTATAATTCTCTGTTCGCTTTCATATTATTCCATTAAGGTTTCTTTCACAGTACCTACTCCCCTATCCATCTTTTAAAATTTTACTTTTTCCAGCCATGCTTTTTGAGAAGGTGATTTTCCTCCTCTTTGCTTTCAAGGAATATGAGGGAGCAGCTTTACTAATGGCACAGAAACACCCAAGTTTCTTATATACAAGCCCAGGTGTAACCAAAACGTGCATGTGGACTTTTAATTTAAACTAGAACATACTCAGACTAAAGGCTGGTGTAAACTGCAACCAGAGATGTAGTGGTGGTCATCTTATTATAAGTGGTGTATTTTGAATTCCATTTTTATACAATTGCAAGAAATAAATCTGCAGAAAGGCAGAAAGGCAACAAATTGCTTATTTCTGTTCTTCAGCAAAGAGTAGATAATTCATATTGTCAGACACTGAGGCAACATCTTATGACACAGTAAGAAACTGAAGGCACTTTTCATTGGAAAGCAACAGTAACCTCAGTTATCAGTGGTGCACACAGAGCTTTAAAGCAAGATTACAATATTGATGAGAAGACTCATTTACTCATTAGCACTCATTAAGCAATTGCAATTTATTATCACTTATTGTCCTTTTCTTTTATGAAGAGGAGGAAGAAACATATGTGCTTAAGATTTAAGGCTCTGAAGTCAAACTCGTAAACAAACACAAATATTTTACAAACCATGTATTATGAACAAACTTGGAACATCTCTTGCTACTTAGGACTGTTGATTCCAACTTTCGCAAATATTATTATCCCAGTAACTGGAGAATCAGTTTTATTCAAAGGACAGATGTGCATTTCTCTCTGTCTGGCACAAAAAATGGTAGCATCACAGTCTTCTTTGGCAGAGTATATTACTTCACTGTTAACACTCATTTTAAAGCCGAGTAGGTTGTTTTTGAAGTTTAAATATTTCTTGATGTTCTGCTGCTTGTGTTAATTCACCACTCTTATGATTATTTTGCCTGAAGAGCAGATACTTTATCTCAAGGTTTCTAATTATCTGTCCAGCATAACTTCCTCAAGCACTGGCAGAAGACCATATGCTTAAGGGCAACTGTGCACTCCACAAAACAACATGTAGCTTTGTCATCTCCCCTAGCAGATAGCCTCTGCTCATGATGGTAATAGCAGACATGCTACCCTGACCTAAATGGGGCTTGCACTAGAAAAACCTTATGTTTTATGAATCAGAGGTCTTCAACTCAGCTTCACAGTAATTCCTCCAGAGTCTTTGTGTGCATTGGGATGTTACTATGCTGCAGTACATTTATTCATAGTTCAAATATATTTCAAACGAAGAAAAATCTTTATTTTGACCAGAATTGTAACCTCAGTCATAAAAAACTGCCCCCATCCAGACATTAGACAAACTGATTTTGATCCCGCAGGGTTGTTCATTCAAAGAAGTTAGAAGACAAAAATATCTGAGTTTATGTGCTGACCTTTCCATCACACTAAGCCAAATTTTTAGTCATTGACTGCTGTTTGTATCCTAATGGTACGCTCTGCTGGAGCATAGGTTTATCAGGAGAGCAGTGGAGTCAGGCTCCTCATGAGTAGTGCTGCCTGCATGTTCCTGAGCCATCTGACAAACCAATACCATTCCTCCCATTCACTTTGCCATTTGTTCCCATTACCTTACAGATGGGCATTTTTTTCTATTTGACTGAGATTAGATAAAAAATGTTCTCAGTTACTCAATAAGAAAGAAATTAGATGAAGATGATTAAATTTCTAGAAAAATACCTGATAACCTGATTAACATGAGTTTGCATGGTAAACAGAAGAAGGAAATCTATAGTATTATTGTTTGATAAGTAGATACACTATGCAAGCAAGAATTACAAATATTAGCAGCAAATAATTAATTGTTGGATAGTTACTACAGTAAATATAAAAATCAATTCATACTAATATTTGAATTCTACGAAGTGAAACCACTTTAGAAATTTGATTCAATTGCCCATAAATTTTTATTTGTTTTGTGAGATATGAGGATGCATACATCAATATTGCACTCAGAGCTGGAATAGAAATGGAAAAAACATCTCCACTTAGTGAACAGACAGCAGGGAGCTTTTAATTGATACGCTCAGTTCCTAATAGAATGCGCAAATTAATATATTCTTTAAAATATGACACAAAACTGTTGTTTCATTATGAAATAAATGGAAGGTCTTGAAATTTTTCTACCAGTCACCATTATTCAAGACTTCTACCACCTTGAACTTGCCTGCCCAGCCATTTTTTTTTTCCCATAGACATGCTTGAATTTTCCCATGTAGTGTTTTTGTAAAAGCACACACATATATATGTCACAAGCAGCAGTTTGGTTCCATAGACACTTGGGATGATTGATAGCTGAAACAGGACCAACCACTACAGCAACTAAAAATGCCAATTAAAAAATAAAGAAAAGCAAGCACACCTCATAACCTCATATGTATACTGTATTTGGATGAAAGAAATAACAAATGATCTCTCTCATTTCTAGAGGAGGAAGCATGGAGAAATAATTAGGAAACTAGAATATAAATAACAACCCTAAAAGGAAATATCTACCTGGGCAGAAGCCAGGTTCTTTTTATCACATCTCTTCAAATCCTCAGTTTTCCTTCTTTGTTATACTCATGGTTTAATTGACAAAAGGGAATTAAACTGGTGAGAGGGTGGGAGAGCTATTTTTCCTTGAATACTAGATCTCAAGAGTCTAAGGCTAAATCTGCTTCCATAAAAGTGTAGCCAAATTGGAGCAGGTTTGTGGAATAAAGTGTATGGTACTGATGATACTTAGTGCACAAATATATATATATTCAGAGACTAGAGTATCTTTAGTCTGATCCAATGAATTAATTATCTATCAGCTGCTGCAATACATTTTTCTGTTCAGTTTCATTTCGAAAAAATCTGCTTTTCACTCTTCTTGTCTACTTGAAACCACCAAAGAGAGTTACATGGAATTATCAGGATATCTACTCCCCATGCACAAATCTGGTCTGAACCAAGGCATTTGTGTACATACATTTTAAGCAGTGGTAACAAATAAAACATAGAATAAGAGAAAATAAATTACACAGGTAACAGAACAGTAGCTAAAAACAAGTAGAAAAGGAAGGAAAACAAAATAATAAAGAGCACAGAAAGACAGAATTGAATAAACAAAATCTTTCCATTATTTGAACTAGCAATTTAATTCTTCTTCTGGGTTTCTCTTTTATAATTGTATCTACATATTTAGCAAATACATTTTATAGGGTTTATAGATAACAGAATGTATCAAAGCTTAAAGAGGTAAGGGAAAGTGTCTTAGTTTAGGGCAAATCTGGGAGAAAACTTCTAAAGGAAGATCTCTCCGGAGATCAAACCTACACGGTCTCTCCCCTTAGTTGGTTCGGGAATGATTCTTCGGAGAGAAGTGGAAAGAACTTGTTTATTTAACAGGCACAGTCCTTCTAGTACACAAAATGAACAATACTAGATGATAACACTCTTTCACAGTTCTGAAAAAAAGATGACAAATGTAGTAAGTCTCTTTTGGGTGTGGTCGTTCTGTTGCCACTCCCTCCGGCGCTGGGGATGGCTGCTGCAGGACACAAGGTGTTCTCAGGTGCCAGCCCGGAGCAGGTCCCAGTAGTTACAAGAAAAAAAAGGAAAAAAAAGAGAAAAAACAAAGTAAGAGCAAAGCGAAGCAGGAGCAAAAGTAGCAGCCAGAGCTAGAGTCAAGGAGAAAAGAGAGCAGCAAAAAACAACAGCCACACTATGTACTGCCCTGTCTCTGTGTCCCGCCAGTCGTGGGGGGGGGAAGCAGGCTGATAACAGAACCAAAACAAAACATTTGTCCTTCAGAGCCAGTCTCACAGGCACAGAACATAACATCTAACATAGCAGAACACACAAATGGGGATACAAACATCACCCTAGGACATTCCACCCCTTATCCCCATATTATACTACCACACATCATACATTTTAAAACTTCCATCTGTCACTTGCTCAGACCTTCGACACTTACATGTTTCCTTCTCCATTTTTCACTTGCTCAGACTTTCGACACTTACACATTTTTATGCAATTTTTTTCTAAAAGAATAGTTACAAGTGAAAGGATGATAGTGCAAAAAAAAGTTTTATGAGTGCATCTCGACCAGAATTCTGTTCAAGTGAATTAATAAAGTGCTATGTGACCTTTTACAGTTGCTTGGATATTAGAAAACAAACAAAAAAATTGTATCACAGCTGACTAAATACACTAATCAAGTTATCTTTTCCATCAGCCTACTAACAGTTTTGATTGTTGATTTAAGGTTGTTTAACACCTACAGTCTGTTGCTATAAATTAATAATTCTAAGCTGCTATTATGTCATGTAGCCTTGTGGACTTTAGTGTTATCACACTAAATTTACATGACCTAGAGATCCTCTTTTTAGAACATTTTGTGTACCATAACTCATTTCTTCTATGCATCTTCAATCCCACTCTCAATATGGTACTTTTGAAGAAAAGTCCCTTCAAAATTTTGAATTTTGAAGTATTTTATAGACTCCTTTGTAATAGTAAATATTTATGTTTTCTTCCTGTAATAATTTCCGTATTTTGTTTTACAAAATATATAAAATTCTAACCAAGCATTGAACATAAATTATTATTCTTCCCTTATGTGATCTTAAGGATGACCTCAAAAAAATTGCCTATTTTTAAGAAAAATACCAACAGGTCCATTACACTACGAACCTGGAATTATATTACCTTAATTTTACACAAGCAAACTGAGACATAAAATGCCTAAAAGCTTGTTTACTTAAGAAGTAGAAATCATAGGGCAGAATTACTAGAACTGGCTGTGTGAACTCAGTCTTGATCCAAAGGTATTAATGATAATTTGAAGATCTCTTCCAAACTAGACTGTTCTAATTATGCCTTATTATTTAAGCTAAATTAATCAAGCTAGTATACTTTTTGCACTAAAAGTGACAAGTTAAATCAGTAAATTTACTATAACATTTAATCAGCAAAGTTACCGAACCATGATGACTAATTTCAAGGGCTTTTTAAGACAAAACCCAACTAAGTCTCTAGGGTGTCAATTTCTTTGGAAAACAAAGATAGAAAGATGCACACTGAAATTGTACAAAAAGATAACAAGAAGGAGGAAGAGGAATAAGAAAAGGAAAAAGAAGAAAATGACTAAAAAGGAGAGGAAGAATAGCACATCACTAAATAAGCGAGACAGAACAATAAGATGCTTTAGGTTGAAAGCTGGCTTGGAGCTTATCTCATCTTACTCTACTCAAAGCAGGATCTATTTCAAAATTAGATCAAAATTCAGAGTTAGATCATACTCATATACTAAAGAGCAAAACAACACTACCTTACATGACTGTGCTATAGCCTGTCATAGAGTTGTCTAGCTGTTTTCATAACAACTAGGCACATTGCAAACAGAGGAAAAAAACCCAATAGTAATTTTATTAAAAGAAAAACAAAACAAAAGAACCAAAAAGAAAGCAACAAAGCAATAAACCAAAAAGAAACAAAAGAAAACCAAACAAAAAACCCCCCAAGAAACCTCTACATGAAATACCATATGTACATTTAGAAGTTCTAACAAGTTACAAGTTCTTTTATTAGCTATGACATAAATTTGTCTATATGAATTTCTGATCTTATCACAGTAATTGAGATTGCCATTGGCAAAACTTTCAGCACAACTTAAATTGGCCTGCTGGGTTTTGACCATTTGGGTTTTCTTTTTCACTTTTCATTTTATGATGCTTTTACAGTTTGCTATCCTGTATTCCAGAGTATCAAACATACAGTAAGAATGTCTTTTGTTGAGAAGACTAAAAAGAGAGCTCTAAGTGACAAGAAAAGAACACTAAAAAACATTATATTGATACATATTACAGTTATAGCTATGATGGAACTGAAAAAAATTACAAGATCAGTAGTTAAGACACAATAATATCATCAAGCTATATTAGCTCATCTGAATGTCTATCAGACTATAATGTTTATCCTTTTAGGAAAACAACATCACATGATATGCATTGAAAATGTCAGGATATTAAAAGTGGATTTACTAAAGTAGATCCTGTTAAAATATTTCCTATTTTCTAAGGTGAGTTTAAAAGAAGATGCTGAACATAACTGTAAGGCTATTTATCAAACAAGACAATTCAAGGAAAGTATTTTTACTACCCAGCCATCAGCTAGATTAAAACTGAGGCCAAAATAGAGAAATGGAGTGAGGACGGGAAATAAAAATTGAACATTTAGCTCAGAAACTGTGGCAAGCACATACCCACAGACATACTTGGACACAGATAAAAAAATCAGTTCTGTTAACTTATGTAAACATTAAGTATATTAAATATGATGTGCCAATTATAACACTAGAAATCACAGTACAACAGAAGGCCACATTTTTTACTTTCATCAGTAACAGATTCTGAGGAATTTTCTGAATTAGTATTTTTTTCTATAGATGAAAAATTAAGAAAACCTGAAGAAAAGCACATGAAATCATTTTTACAGGGATCTAAATGACAGTCATGTTTTTAAAAATCTTTGTATTGCTCAACTGAAAGTGTTTGAAACAGCTTTGGAATTTTGAGTGAGATGTAAAAAATCAAAATCTACGTAATAGTTATCTTTACTCATATATTACAAAATACAAATACATTTTTTACAAAGGAAAACACTAATATCAATAGCCACAGAAAGAAAAAAAGTTGTTCTCAATCATCTCACAAACCATTTCTGTTTCCTGATTAAGGCAAGTATTACTCCTAGTGTAATATTAGCAAGATGCTAATAAAAAAGCTTTGTGACATCTACCTCATTCAGGTTTTGACGTTGTGTCTTCAGAATCTGGAATTAATATTAATTTTTTTGCCTGATAATTACTTCCTGATGGTTTCTTGAAGTAATTGTACAGTGTCAGTGTAATCATCTTAGTCTAATGCAAAGGGTGTTACTGTAAAGCCCATGATGCACAGGCACCATCTGCCCATGGCAGTATTTGGGTCTTTTTTAGCATTACTGCAAGGACTACATGAACAACTGAGCTGAACAAAAGTAGATAATGTGTTTAGTTCACCCACCCCTATCCTAAAGATTCTAATCTTGTTACAAGACCCTGAGTGGTGCTCAATGTCATAAGAGATGCTTTGGGCAAAATGGTTACATAAATATCTGTGATTTATGGCATGCTGAACATATCACTGATAGCTACGAACTCCCATTTTCACATATTAGCTTTCTGTCTGTATGTATCATCCTCTGGATTGTTTCCTCAAGCTATTTCCCAATTTCTTTCTTTGAGTCTTCCAAGTGTAAAAAATATAAGTGCACAACACTGTAGGACCATCCATTTTCAAAGTGTCATCTCTGAAAGACTACTTTTTTAAGATACACTTCAAGCTGACTATAACTATATAAATCATAGTCTAGCAAAAATAACTTCCTTTTCCTTCCCTTTCCCTTCCATTTCCCTTTCCTTCCCTAGTAGAGAAACATATTTGAAATGTATCAGTTTATTCAACGGTTTAAAGTGGAAAAAAAATCAATAAAAAGAAAAAGGAAAAGAAGGGAAAGAAAAGAAGAAAATGAAAAGTAAACTTGAAATAATGCAGATTAATAAACAGCATCAACTATTTCCTATTTCTGTTTTCACTCAACACTTCTCTTACTTTTCAACTCTTTTTTTTTTTTTTTTTATTCAGTCTCATATCTGAGCAGTAAGGGAAAAAGTTAAGTACAAAGACTGAATAAATTTTTGTGACAAATATCGTGCATTTATACATTCTATGTTCACCATATGATTATGTCTTGATATGAAGCTTCACATCTAAAATTAGACTTGCCAAAGGGGGAGTAAAATAGAGCAAAAGCTGTAAAGTGTAGCTCTGCAGAGTGTCTACTCTATTAAAGTGCAACTTCTCTCTCCATATAATGAAACTTACAACACCATTCTCCTCACAGTGGGGTAGAAAGAGATGAAGACAGGAGGATTTATTTCTTCTCATTTAAAAAGGCTGTATAACACCTCTTAATCAAAATAAATGGTGACAAGCTTAACAGTAAACACAGTAGTGCAAGATTCACAGGAACAGTGACTTTAAGAAATAAAAGGCTAAAAGGGTTTTCACCCTCTCCTTTTAGCATGTTTAGAATTATTTTTATTTAAGTGTAACCTCTAATTACTATAATTTTTAGGTAAAAGAGAACAATTATGTGTACATGTTAAGATAATACGTACTGGGTAGTGAATGTCTGATGAGAGCCATTGGACTTTGCAGATGTTACATCTTGAGACACAATTATGTGACTAAAGCAGTGTGGTATAGGAGAAATATGTTCAAGAAAGTATACAGTGGAGTTTCCCAAATGCTAATATGCAAATTAACAGTGGGTACTGACAATGCCTTGTATCTAATTTGTACTGCAATTTTGAGAAATTTGGAAATCCTTGGAGGGATCAACTGGTTAAAAGAGTTCTCTATACATGTGATGTGCTTTGAATATCTCACAAACCATTTTAAAATGTCAAAAGTCTCTGTCAAGGGGCGAACGCAGTTAAGAAAGGACATTGAAATTGAGATGTCTTAAAATATTTTGGAGGTAATGTATAGCTGAGATTTGTTCATTAGACACAATGTGCTATTACATAGATGCCTTGTTGCATGGTGTGCTCTGTGCCATCTAGAGACAGAATGCCAGCAAAGCACTCCTGAGTTACCTAATCCCTGAGCAGGCCAGGTCCAGTGACAGATCTTTCAGCTGATGCTTTGTCTTTTGTCTTTGGCCTTGATGGATGTTGCTCTGCTTGGGCCAGCCTAAACATAAAGGAAAGGACAAGATGATTACAGCTTGCTCAGTGGCACATCACATCACATCAGCATGGGGCTGTCCCGCTTATCACCCATGTTCTGCCTACACAGCGCTGCTCAGAGTAAAGAAGATGCAGGAAATAAGAAATGTTGTTGCTCTCCATAGGCCTATTGAATAGATTTGTGGATAGAAATCCGGCAGGTGGAGAAGATTAAAGCAGAGTGATGAATTTCTTAGGAGGGAAAAGATGCCTTGGGAAAGGATATTGATCACTGGTAAAGATCTCTGATGGTACAGTGAGGTAGGGTAGGATGAGAAATAGAAAAAAAAAAAAATATAGTAAGAGTTCAGGGTGAAAAAGTACATTTTCAAGTAAGTGAATTAAGAAAGAGAAGGGAGGATTTAATACTTTGAAGAATAATTAGAAAATAGAGATTGAATCAGGAAAAAAAAAAAGACATGACAAATTCTTTTCTGGTTTTGTTAAGGTGTGTTGGTGGAGAGGAGCATATGTGAGGAAACCCTATCAGTAGTCCTTTCCTCAGTCTATCTTCTAGTTTTGTTGATATATTCTCCTAGTTTGCAGCACTTTGTATTTCATGATATACTGGAATTGTTGGTCTCTTTTAAGCTTAACATTATTGTGGCTGATTACATATAGAGATATGTATGTATGGATACGTAAAATATGTAAAGAAAAAAATCAGGTTGCTCACAAACAGATGTAATTTCTGGATTTTTGTCATACTTTTTACATTAAGTTTTGGCAAATACAGCAACTGCAATATTGGAAATATTTCTGGCATGTACAAGCAATGACATTTCTCAGAGATGAGAGATAAATGAGATTTCATACCTAATCTTCTCATGTCAAGCTTTTCAGAAAAGAAGAATCCATATGAAAATATATTTTGACAGATAAAGTTGTTCCTACCATGTTCCTGAAGAAAGGAAACATTGTTTCTTCAATGGCTAAATTTTCCTATCAGAAATAAAAAAGCATGCAATACATATATGAAACAAAAGACTAATGGACTTTTATCACAGAACTGATCCCAGTACATAAGTAAAGCTAGTTTAAAACCTTTCAAGAGGTGACTCTGTGAAACAGACGTAAATATAACAGGACTTTCGCAGGTTCTTACGAGAAAAAGTAAGCCAGAGAACACCAACATAATTTTAAAACAGTGGGATAGAGTGCACATACCTCTGCAAAACAGTATTAGGCCTGCACAGTTTCCAAACATCCAGAAAATCAGAATTTGTAGCTCAGTCTTCAGCTATGCACCTTTTTACCATTTATACATTGGTTAGCAGACTAAAATAGATAGAAAGATCTTGTCTGGTGTTTGAATACGGGTTTGGTTTTGGGTTTTGTTTTGTTTTGTGTTGGGGTACTTTTTGCTATTTTTTGTTTGGTTTGATTTGGTTTGGTTGGAGTTTTTGTTGTTTTGTTGGGTTTCTTTTGTTGTTGTTTTGTTTCTTTTTGGTTTTGTTTGGTCTGGTTTTTAATGAACTCTTCTAATGTTGGGGAGATGATACCAGCAGAAGAAAGCATACTTCAAAACATTGGAAACAGATTCTCAAAATAACCACAGTAAAGCACTTGTCTTCTTAACTACTAACTTCAATTCACTTGCTGTCGTAGACCAAAGGTTAGTTACAATTGACTATGTACATAAGGCAGAGAAAAAGTATGGATGTCCCAAAATATAATAAGCTTCCATGCACATGAACTCATTACTTTCTTTTGTCTGTCAAGAAACCCTGCAAAATGTCCAAAATATATCCGGAGGAAAAATTAGAAACAAACAAAGATAAAACTTGAAAAGAGAAAAAGACCATTGTATTTTCTTTGATGAAAAAAACTTCCATTCTCAGAAGTGAATAATTATCTTCCTGATTTTAGAGCTGTAGATACTGGGACCTTTCTCCTGAAATGATTCTGATATACACAACCAGCCAAAGATTATCCCTGTAGTACCAATTCACAACCATTTCCTAAGAAGTTTTAAATGAAAAGGTACAGAAAGACAAAGAACTGGTGGAAAATTAGTATTCAGACACAAAGTCCTATTGCATATTAAGTTTTGATTCAATTAGCTTCATAACAAAAATATTAATTTCAACATTAATATTGATCAGTGAACAGTTTACTGTGTTCTATGATTAAACCATGATTATGAAGCTATACTGTGTTTTTATCCTTCATATTTAGATGAAGGCAAAATCAAGGATTTGCAGAAGAGATTTGAACTTTAAATCCATTTTTATCTCCTTTTGGGTGGTTATCATTCCTTCCCTTTAAAAATGAAGCTTCATTTTTGCATACCCTCCATCCTTTTACATTTGCATATGCACCATATTTCAGATTCTGAATAATAATTTTCCTAAAACTCTTTTGATTTTGGAAGCCTTAAACATTTGTAATGATGTAGAGGACTGTTAGGAAGGATACATAAACACATTGATGGGGTAATACATTTCAAAATTGTAGTAATACATTTCAAAATTATAAGTTTAGGTAGGATTAGATTAGAGAAGAATTCTTGTATTTAATGTATAAAAAGAATTGCTGACCTCTTCTTATTCGCAGAATAATTCTATATGGCTCAGTCAAATATTTTAGTGAATTTCCTAATCTTTTCTACTAAATTTATTTTTACCTTGCTTTTAAAGCATTGTTATAATTAGAAACCTCACAAAAAGAAAAAAAAAAGAGGTGGAGATAGAAATAATTTTTAAAAAGCAAGCATATATGATTGAATTTATAGGACCATGCAAAAAAATATTAAATTATAATTTGTTTTCTAACAAGGATGGAGGACACAGTTAATATTTTTGAAACTAATAACTCTGTTCATTTTCATTCAGAGCAGCAGAAAAAAGATATTGCATGCTTTAAATTCAGTGACTCAGACCTGACTGAATGAACCATGTTTTCATATAGAAAAAACTATACATATAAGAATTTTTTCTGTGGGTACAAAACTGTTGTAAATAAGAATGTGCTTAAGTACCAAGTTCATGAAGTTTCACAGAGAGCTTACAAACATCCTTAAAACTCCACAATAGAGTTTTGGTTGTTTTGTTTCTCATGACCTCTATTTAAATCAAAAGTTTATTCTCTGAGATGACGCTAATACAATCTTAAAAACAAGAAAACCAACAAGAGCTCTGCAAGGATTGGATGGGGTCAGGAAGTAGAAACTCTACTTTCACAACCTCAGACCTCTGTCCATAGACATGAGTCATCAAGTGAGATATAATATACATGAGACTGCACAAATAACTGCAACCTTCCATGTACTTTAAGCTTGTCTGGTCAATACAACTCAGATTTACTCATGAATTTCCAGACTTCTAGGTCACTTGCTCCGAACTACATTTGCTCAATTGCCACATGTCAGGGATTTCAACATGTGCTGTCCATTTCTTGGTATGAAAGTGGCCTGTGATTCCATTTTCACCCTATTTTAGGCATTCTGAAAAGGGAAAAGAATATAAACAAAAATTATATTCATATATTTTAAAGCAGCTGTCTTACCAAATAGTCAAGAGAAAATCCAAGTATACGTAATATAGTTTGGCCCTAAAGCTAGAGAATGGTCGCTCACCTTGGTTGTTTTAGGTTTATCAACAGAGCTTGAGGTAGCAGAAGGCTAAAAGCAGTGTTGGTGAACTTACTGGTGCTGATCAATTCACTCCAAGTAGGACATTGAAATAACAGAAACTCATTGAGAAATCCTACGTACCCATAATTTTCTCTTCTGCTTACTTATGCTGCTTTGTTTCTACCAGCTGTCTCTCCATCAAAATAATCCCATTTCACTAGAATAACTTCATATAGTTTGCATACATCACTAAATATTGCACAATATATATTATTATATATTGAGGTCACAGAAAGAAGGAAAAAGTGAACCACCAATAATACTGCAGATAAAAGAATACCCAATATTGTCAGTAGTCATTTTCAAAGTATGGATGAGGTCTCAGAAAGCTGAGGTAGAATTTGTGGTACAAATACTAATTTTGTTTTATATAGGAAGCTTTGGTTTTGACTCTAAATCTTATGTATGTTGCCATTAAATGTGAAATGATCAAAACATTTTGTCAAGATTTGCAAAAATATAATACATTAAACCCTTTCTTCACTAATATTTTAAAAGCTTGCTCAAAGTTGATACTCAGGATACCTATTTGCCCTGTTTAAAACAAAATACATTTCACTATTTTCTTTCTCCAGAATGAGGACCTGGAGGTTACCACATAGATAGCAAAGAACATCCTTTGGTATGAATGAGACTTTCTATGTATATTCGAAGGCAGAATTATTCTCTGATAGTAAATATTTCTATAGTACAAAAATAAAATACATAACATATTCAAAGAGCAAAAAGGTTAGGTGAAGAAAAAGAACAAAAGCAGTAATAGTATTCCTGATTCTGCTGTAGCACAGGAGTTCATAATTTTTGTACCTGACTTCACTGACAAGACCTGAGATATAAAATTTTGAAAATTGGAAAGAGACAAAAAAAATATCTACAGCTTACATTTTGTACTCTTAAGACAAGTATGAAATCACATCCAGCTAAAATGATCAGCAACAGATGCTCTTCTTGCATTGACCTGTTGCAGGATATGGTACCCACTGATGGGAGAAAAAGCAATCAGACCTTGGCACACACTGTAATAGCATTCTAGTTTTAAGTGGCATTGCCACAAACCTCAAAAATTTTTAATGTTTTTAATCAATCTTTCTACATCTCACAATAGTGTGTAAAAAAAGTTTTAAGAAGCATTCAAACAATTTTTTGTCATTGAACATTTTTTTTCTTAAAAGTTCATGACAACAAATTCTACAAACTATTCTTCATTACAAAATATGTCATATGAAAAGCTCTTTCAGAGACATGGTCCTCCTCTAAATTAAAAAAAAAAAGTAACGTATGATTTATTGGTTACAGTATAATATCTCCCTTCCACCATTGTTTCTTATGAAAGGCTTAATGATTTTATTTTATGATTTCTACAGACAATGATAAGAAAGGCTAAATATCCCCCTTGGGCTAAAAGGAGAAAGAAAGAGAAATTTATATAAGCACAAAATAAAATTTACCTTTCATAGTTCTTTACATACTCTATATTGGTTGTGAAATCTAATTTGTGACAATGGAGCCAAAATATATTACTAACTGAATATTATTTTTGCTTTAGCTATAACTATCCTCTCTCAACCTCCTAGTCATTTCAGAAGATAAAAATACTGCTATGTATATCACCAAACAGAAATGAAAGGTTTATTCAACAGTAATTTTTCCCTATCTAAGATAACTTGGCACATAGAATTCTACTCAAAGCAGGAATATTTTACAAGTCCTACATTTTCAAATCCTGTGATCAGATTATTTTTCCCACAGAAACAAAGACTAGATGATCAGTAATGTCTGGAGAAACTGCATTCCCATGGCTTTTAGGTTTTGAAAACTGAACCAAACCCTACTCCATTCTCTACTATAATCCTATTTTCCAAGTATCACACATGAAGATTTTTACTTGCCCATACACCTGCCTGGGGAGAAAATCATAGCACCAAACCGACCAACAAATGAGAGAAAGAGAAAAAGAGAGGAAGAGAGGGAGGGAGAGAAGGAGGCAGGCAGGCAGGCAGGCAGGAAGGCAGGGAAGAAGGAAGGCAGACAGGAAGGAAGGCAGGCAGGGAGGCAGGGAGGAAGTAGCACAGTATTGGTATACAATATTACAATGAAGAAAAAATTATAGAAAATGTAAACACACTGAGTATGGGAAAATGTGCAAAATCCACCTATATAATTGCAGTTTGCAATCAATACCTGATACACCTCTAAGCTTTTTGTGTCTTTTGGTTTGGTTGGTTGGTTTATCAATTGGTTAGGGTTTTTTGTCAGTTTGGTTTGCAAGCTTTTTTTGGATGCTACAGTTGTGTTTTGCCTGCATAACACTGTCTCCAGAGGAAGAACATCCTAATACAATGGTCATGTGTTTTGATATTAGACAGTGAATATGACATTTCTTCTTTAATTGCCATCAAATATTTGTCTAATGAATGTGTTTTAAAGACCAGATATGAGCAGAACAAATAATTCTTGCAACAGCATTTTAAAAAAATACACTGAAAGCAAATTTGACATACAAAAGGATCTTTCTAGAAGAAAATTAGGATTATTTCCAATTGAAAAAATTCCAGATCACACAGTTTTCTAGTGTGATACCTCCACCTCTCATTTTATTCCCTAACATGTTGAAAATATTCCCAGCCTTTTAGAATTATTTACAAATGCACATTTAGCAAATTCACCACCTTTGATAGCATAATTTTTAATCTGCTTCTTTAACCCAAGAGAATCTTTTAATAAAGAGACTAAAGTATTGAATTTTTATTCTTCATGCTCAAGAGGACATTGTTTGACCCTGATGGCTAATTGAAAGCTAAATTTTATAGCATTATACTGGACACTAATTAAACCAGTTGGGACACTTTTTCAGCAATGCAACAGTCCAACAGTCATCATAAAAAATCCTCCGTATTTAGAAGAAAAAAAAAAAAAAAAAAAAAAAGAAAAAGGAAGGAGTACAAAGAAATGGACCAAAAAAAAAAAAAAATACCTACTTAATATCACCAGAAATGAAGTGGGAGATCATAACAGAATAAGATTAAAAATAAAGAGGATTATAATTTAATTAAATTGGTTTGTGGAAGAGTTAGTTCATCAGATTTTTTTTTGTTTCTTTGGTTTTTTAATATCCTCTTTTGAGATAAGAGAGTTTTTCAGCAGGAACAGGAGTTGTTTACAAAGATGATGCAAAATTGCATCTTTGCAGTTAACAACAGTTACTTTATTTACAGCAGCATTAATTAACATACTCATTTCTGAAGTATATTCCTTTAATAAACACACTTTGATGTAAACTGACAATATCCTCCCAACTAAAGCCAAATTCTTGCGCCATGAGACTGTGTAAGTAAATTATACTGCTTTAATGAGATCCATATTAATATCTATATCTGATGCTTACCAAGAGTAAAAATACATTAGAGTCAGCGTTAGCATATCTAATATCACTTCCCTTTGTGTGTATGTGAATTTCAGTTGTTTTTATGACATATGACAACCAACTTGAGGGGGAAAAAAAAGAAAAAAACAAAGCAAAACAAAACAAAATGACAAACAAGCAAACAAACACCCCCCCAAAAAAACCCAAAACCAAAACAAAGAATACTCCACAAAAAAAAAAAACAAAACCAACAACAAAAAAAACCCAAAACAAACAAACAAACAAAAAAGAACACCCCACCTTGACAGCTTTTCCATTGCTCTTTTCTTTCTGTAACCAGCCCTGCATTTCTTGTGTCATGCTGATAATTGTGTGGTGAAACTCTTTGCTTCTAAGATTACATTTGCCATATTATTCCTGGAATAGTGCCCATGGATGGAGTAAGCCATGCTAAAACTACACGGTCGTACTCCCCCTGAAGCACTGACAGTACCAGAAAGGAATATTCATTTCCCTCAGACCACCTGGTGGAACACCCAGCTGATCTCATGAGATGGCTGCACAATTGCAGGAGCTGACACAGGACCATGTGTGAAACTCATACTTGAAAGGGAGAGGAGAGTAAAAGAGAGGGATGGGCATGAGGACGAGAAGGAGAGAGAGAATGGAGTCAGAACACGTGGTTGAGCAAGGCTTAAAAGTAGTAATTCACTAATATATTGGCATATGCCAATCATGAAAAAGCAGAACAAATTTAAATGCTTCCAAGCATTACATTCTGGAAATAGTGTTGAGTTTTCAGGCTTTTTTACTCTCTGGATACTAGGAAAAGACTTTGGCAACACAGTTTGCTGATGAATTCAGTACTTAATAAACTTAATAAATTTAATTTTAAATGACTTGATTTTTTTCCCACTAAACACAAGCTATTGCACACCATTCATCACCAAGCTTCATTATTATGTTTTTTCAAGGAAAGATAACAGACAAGATACCCACAAGCTTACAGAATCCTTTTACAGTAAACTGAAGAACACACTTACTTGAATCTCAAAGGGAAATGTACATTTTCTGTTCTAGTTCTATGATCAGTTTTAAGGGCCATGTCACCAATATTAACTATCACAAAACTCTTTTTTTGTTGTTTGAATTTTTGAAGGTATGTTGCTTTATAGGGCTTGCATGACAAATACATATTTGAAAAATCTTAAAAAAACACATTTCAGTAATTCAGAACTAATCTAAACCACTTTTTAAAAAAGAAAAAAATTTAAATAAAGAAAATACATTTTTTGTCACGCACATACTTGTACCCTTAAAAAATATGAAAAATATTCCTTTCATTTACATTCTTATTCAAACTGTAGGCACTAAAATTTCAAATGAGCCCTAATTAAAGTTATTATTTTAAAGCTTCAGTAGAACAGTTCTCATCTATATTAAAGAATTTTCTAGTTCAAAGGAAAACTCTTTGCAGTGAAAGTCATGCATAGTTTTTTTTTCCTCTTTTCAGAAATCAGTCATGGTTTTTTCATAATTAGTTGGTCTTTCTTAAGATAAAGGACAAAATACCTGGTCATTAAATATCCTTACTTAATTAAAATACCCCTACTGACAGGGTCCTATTTAAAATTATTAAAAAAATTCTTCCTCATACTTTAATTACTGTCAATGGGCAGCCGATAAAAATATAAGACATATAAAGAAAATTTAACAGTGCAAAAGTATAGATATAAATTCCTACACATATCAAGATTTGTTGTGACGAACATGACAGAGAAGGGAAGGTGATAATGTTGGTGAAATTTATTGCTGTATTAAAAACCCCACAGAGATAATCTTCTAAGTGATGATTGACAATGGATGTTCTACAATTCACAGACTAAGCTCAAGAGGTCACACACACAAATTTGCCTAAAATACTCATTTCCTAGAATCCAAATAGCTAGTGTCTCCAGGTACTTTTGGATAAGAAAATCCAGGCTGATCAGGTAAACTTTGGGAGTTCTCTCCAGCTCTGACCTCCTGCCACAAGAGCGAGCCCAGCTCTGTGTTCCTGATCACCTTTTCTTGTGGAAAAAAAGAGTGACTGTGAGGGCCTGTGTTGTCTCGCTCAACTTTACAAAGTCTCTGTTGGCCCGTTTCTCCAGCCTGCCCAGGACATTCTGTACAGCAGCCCTTCCTCCAGGTTTGTCAACTTCTGCCCCTCGTTTGTTGTCATCCTAAGACTTGGAAAATGTGCCAGGTTCTGCTTCCTCCTACTCATCACTAATAGAGAAGAGAAACAGGCCAACTCCAAGGAGACACTCAGAGGCCCTCCAATTTTTTTCTGACCTCCAGGCAAAGCTCCAGCCACTAACTTCAGTCCACTAACCTCACTGTCCAACCACATTTTTATTCATTCTGTTTTACCTCCTTCCAGACTCTTACCTCCCAACAGAGACTGCTGTGGGACACCATGTCCAAAGCCTTTTTCAAGTCAAAGTAAACAACTTTTAAGACCTAATTATTACATGTAGGCTTTTTTCTTATCTCACATCAGAGCAATGAAACATTAGACAGAACTTATTAGCTGTTGTACACTCACAGAAAGTAATAGAGAAAGGTCTTTCAACAGAATATCGTTTCTAAAATATTAGCACAGTATGTTGTTTTTTTACTAGCTAAAGCAGATACTACCTACTTTTCTTCCTTTGTTTTTATTAACTTAGGCAGATTGCATTGAAGCTACCACCCACCTAAGCCTTTCCAAGCTTTCTGAAAGGAAATGGCATTTTTTCTGGTAATGTTATGAATGGCAGTATGAAAGCCTTATAAAATTAAATGATTCACTGAAGAGTATTGAAAAAACTTATCTCTCTAGGCTTCATTTCCTTTAGACAAACAGGAATCTGCTGAGAAAAACTGGGTTTGGATATAACACCAAAGAATTTTACCAATGTGCTACTTAATCATAGAATTAAACAAATTCTGTTTCTTACTTCTTTCATTATATTAATTAGTCAAATGGAAACAAAACAGAACAAAGTTTAGCATGAGATGAAGACTTTTATGAAACCAAAGAATTCTTACCTGTAAAGACAATTTTTTCCTACTTAAAAACAAACTTACTTCCTTTTTTGTTATGTAGATGATCATGAAACTCCAATTGTAACATATGTACAGGATTCCAATAAGCAATTTACCAGTTCCAAGCTGTAATTCAAGGTTTGAAACATCTGGCTTGGAGTAGCTGGGGCAAATTAATTTAGTCTTAAGTTTTACTTAGACAGAAAATTAGATTACTGTCCAAATATTCTTGGTATATTGCTGTGGAAAATAAATCCTGCTTCCATTTTTCACTATCACAAATAAAGTCAATGAAAGAAAAGAACACACAGAACATACTCAATAAGTAAGTAGAGCTATTTGGATATAATCAGGCAATTCCTGTTCATGTTTTACACAGCACTCATCATCAGGTCCTATGTTCCCATGGTCTGTGTGAGCCTAAGGTGCATGTTTCTGTCCATCACTTCTCTTGTGGAGAGAAGAGATGGACAGAAACATGCACCCCAGGCTCACAGAGACCATGGAAATGGACAAAGATACATGTGTACAAAGAGGGAAGGCTTCACAGCAAGCTGGGAAGTGTCTGTTCTTTCTATTCTAGTTTGCCTACCCTTTGAACAGCACAAAAAGGCAGGGTAAATTCAATTGAGAGGAGATAAAAGTCTAAATAAAGGAAATGATGATTTTATATGTGACTTCTGAGGAACAGGGAGGTTTTTCCTTCTACAATCTCTAAAGCTTTTCTAACTTCTGGTTTCTTGCTGTCTGTTTCTTTGGGCTTTTTGGTTGGTGTTTTGTTTTGTTTTTTGTTTTTTTTTTTTTTTTTTTGTTCTTTTTTTTTTTTTTTGATTGGTTGGTTGTTTTTTGGGGGAGTGTTCTCTCTTGGAGGCTGTACTTTTTTCTGTCTCCTTTAACTAAATTTGTGATTTAATCTTAATCCAAGTCTCTTGTTATCTCAGCAAGATAAAGATTTTTCTCATTGCAAATACTTTCTTGAACTGCACACAAAAAATTAATTGCAGATTCTTTAGATATCAGTGATTAAATTGTCAGTCAGCATTTTCACTGTGGCAGTTTTTCTCACATTCTTCAAAAGCTGGAACTAAATCTAGCACTACCAGGCTAAGAGATCTTCTTATCTTCTTTCTCAGTGTTATCTTTCAGTTTTGTAGCCCACAATATGGATGCTGAATAGCCTTCCACAGCACTTTTGCACTCATTAGTCTTGTAGCCTACAATGCAACTACTGTTTAAGGCATGAAAGTATAAAATTTCTTTGTTTTGTAAATGAAGTACAAATTTGTAAAGGTGACAGTTTTCAGTGACTGTGGTCAAAAAGACTGGGCACAGCCTGATTTCAGAAACATTTCATAAATATGGAGTAATTCTACAAACAAAATTCAAGACTTTCCCATGGCAAAATGGAAAATATAAGCCAGAGTGACCTGTATTCCCATAATCAATATGACAACTGACAACATTTCAAATTAATTATATGTATATATGCGTAAAATTGTTGCAAAGAATACAGTATTTCAAGTTAATGTCTAGTCTGACTAGATGCACTGAACTAACCAAACCTTGAGATTCAAAGGAAGAGTTGTTTAGCTGTCACTAACCCATTGCTATAAAAGCAATGTTAAATCGTTTTAGCAATTACAAAAACAATCTGCAAGAGTATGTGGAAGGATGGTATCTGCTCTTTAAAGGGTATCTTGTCAAAGGAGCCATAAACAAGAGCACAGAGAAGCAAACCTAGTGACAATTGGTAAGGGAAGTTATGATAAGAATGTATCCAGTCAATCACATTAATTGGTGTGGAGGTGAGAAGGTTTTGTTTTTCTTCAGTATGATTGTCTGACTAATGACCTTGCAAAATTGGGCTGATTAGGGAGAGAGACAAACAGAGATATAAAACCTGAACAATTAGCCTAATAAAGACAATAAGCAGAAATGTACCTGTTCATTCACACTAATAGATGGGCAACCAAGAAACTGCAGTCAACCTGAGCCTTTTCATCTGGTAAGGAGGCAAAGAAGAGGATTCTGCAGGTGGGGAGGGCAAGGGGACTATGCCAACTGATGAATCAATGTGCAAGTGAAGGGAAGAAAAAAAGTATTAAAAAGGTATAAAAAGGTATAAAAAGGTATTAAAGAAGCCAGCTTCACTTGTCTGTGCCTGATTAGCAGTCTGTCCCATAATCTCATTAATTCTTTTCTCAGCTCTCTCACTGCATGATCTCAGTCTCTATCCCACGTGTACATGTGCTCTGCATGCACACCCAGGTGACCCTGAGTGGACTGGGTGTCAGGCTTGGGGTATAGGCATCCCTGCCCTGTGGTGTCAGCTGCTGCAGCAAGTGGGGTCTTAGCAACAGCAACTGAAACGAGCTGGGGTCTTTAACTTCCAGCTGTAGGGGCTGGAACAGGGTGTGTAGTCCCAAATCCTGCTGCAGGGAGTATTTCTGTGAGTTGAGTGAAGGTTTCTGCATGGGCTGCTGGAACAGGACCAAGGGGCACAGCCTGTGTGCCTGCTGCCATCAGCTGGGGGCTGACAAGTGTTCGTCTCTTACCCAAAGCAGTTGAGTGCACACTTCTGCGTGGGCTTGTGTCTGGAGAGCTTCCTCTAAAACTTCAAGCTGGACTCCATGGCAGGTAAGGCACCCTGAAGTCTGGACTTCAGCAGGAGGTCCATGTGCTGCCAGGGACTTGGGAATATGGAGTTTGTGAGAGATTAATTTGCCAGCGAGCATCGAGCTGGACCAGCTGGTGAGTCAGGGACTGTGAAGCAGGCAAGGAGCCATGATCTGGGCAGGTGTGCCAGGTGGACAGAGTCCATGGTGGTATTGGCAGGATCTGTCTGCTTCTGCGTGCTTGTGAACTTGGAGAGTGTCAGGGAAAATGGGGGTAGAGAGGAGGCTGGGGCTGTGCTTCTAGCATCGCTTAGACCAATTAATTTGATGACACAAAATGACAAAATAATGACTGTTCTTAACATCCTGAACACACTCAAAATGTTTGGAATTAGCAAATATCAGTGAAGATGTACTTTCTGAAGTATATGGTCCAGAGGCATCATAAAATTACCTACGCTTTCCACACCTCAAAGTATTTCCTGTTATTTTGAGCTCTCTTTCAGAGAGGTTTTAGCAGTAACAAAATGCAGTATATGGGTGGGAAAAAAAGAAATACGAGCAGCAGTATTTTCTCAGTGGTACCAAGAAAGCACTGTGCTTTTCAGTCTTCCTTTCTAGTTCTATGTGTAATTCAGTTAATGCTTCTGCTAGGTCCTGGACAACAGGAAATGCAAGTGCCTGAGAACATTTATTTTAAACATTAAACTCTGAATTAGCTGCATTAATGAAGCACACGCCAGCATGAGGAGAGGGAGTGGAAAGCAGGCATGAAAGTTTCCAACATCTTTTGTTGTGTTGAAGCTAAAGAAACCTTGAAATATTTTATCCTCTGGCCTTACACCCTTCTGCCTCTTCATCTGTTATCTCACTGACAGCCTCTTTGAGTCATCACTCTTAGTAGTCTCCTATTTTAATGGTCTTCTCTCATTAGGTAGCAGACTCTTTTCCTCCATCAGACTATGAGCACAACCGAAACCAGTACATTTTTTTTAAATAAGCTTTTTCAACAACACAACATGGAAATTAACTGCCATTTTTCAAGTAAATAACATAAAAAATTAAAATATTTTTTCATTCTCTTATAGAAATAGAATTTTTTTTTCTTCAGAACAAGAGTTCAGTCACTGCAGTGTGCTCCTTTGCCTTTGACATTTATCAGCATGACTGATTGATAACTTAGCATTACTTAGGTACAAGATTAATCTCCAAGTAGATTCAAGGCTAGGAAAAAAAAAAAAAAGACATTGAAATTCTGTCTTTATACCTGAACTGCTGCAAATTAAAAAAGTAAAAAATATAATTCATCAATTTTATGCACTGATAGGTAACAGTATTTCTTTAAAAACTCTAACAGAAGGAATAATAATTCTTTCAGCCAAAACTGTATACAAATTAAATTTGTATATAAAATATCTACAATATTCCTCATAATTTTTGAAAAATGCCCTTCCTTCTAAAGAAGAAATTAATTAGTGTATGGGAAAAACCATTAGTATCTCATGTAGCGCAGGAAATGCAGAACAAATAGTTATATTATACAAAATGTATGTAGCAAATTTAAAATAATTCTACATTAAAAGAATTCTTAGCTGTTGCAAGAAAAAAAAAAGTATATTTAACATAGTTAAATTTCTGTTCAAATTTTAGGTGTTCGAGAGCACCTCCAGCTCCAGCAGAGGATCATGACTGGACACACAGACTTTATTGCTTCACCATCATCATTCAGGGGATTTTAAGGGACTTGTGAATTAGTGGATCCTCATTGTGTCCCTTTTTTACTCTTGGATGATGCGACACATTCAAGAATCAGAGTGAAGCTCTAAATGTATATTTCTGGAATATCTCTTCACATAAACTCAGTCTTTAAATTATAAAAGGGCAATTTTTATACTTCCATTTATAAAGACTAGTGGGTTCTTTACACAGAAGTGGGAGAATGATGAAATATATTGTTCTGCAAAGATTATTTTATAAATTTTGTTTTCCTCACAGTGTAGCACTGTAACCTCCCCAAAATAAATAATATTTAATTGTAATGTAACATAACAACATAACAACGTAACATAACAATATAATATCATGAGAACAAACTGATTAAAGAAATTCAATTATCTGCTTAAGGCTTTAGAAAAAAATCTAGAAAACTAACACATCTTAGAATGAAAAGCAAGCAATAAGTGAATGTAATCATGTTCTTCAGATGTATTACCCCATATATTAATATATTTTTACATAAAATAAACATTTTCAGACTCGAGTGCTTGTTGTTTTCTTATGTAAAATTCTACCTAATAACATCCTTGTAGATGAAAATGTGCTTGCTAGGTGAGCTATGGTTTTAAACAAAAAATCCAAAAGAGCTGCATTGTGGTATCTTATGAAAGGATGTTTCGTCATTTTGAAGCAAAGAATGCTGAGTAATAAATCTTTAGGAATGACTCAGAATATCTTGATACCTCATCTCATTTTCTCAACTATAAATCTGTTTGGAAAGTCTTGCCAGAACATCAGATGAGATCCACTGAATTAAGAACATATTGTATTATATCTTTTGAGAATTGGAATACGTGTTTGGTTACTACAAGTAATTTCCTTCCATTCCCAAACATGTAATTGAATATAATTAGATCATAACGATCTCCTTTTTATAAGCACATGGAAACTATATTAAAATTCATAATTAACTCAGAAAATACCAGAATTACAGTCTACATTTAAGTGCTTTATTTTTTGTTTTATGGTGTTTCACACCACGGATTGAATACTGTCACCAACATACTGCCCCCAATTAATTCAGTTCCTGAGATGGATGGCGCTCACAGAATGTGGAGCTGTGTATTCAGTATTGGGTTTTTGGGTTTTCTTGTTAGTGTTGGGGTTATTTTATCACTCGCTGTGTGGATCAATGCATTATTAACTGCACATTATCCAAATTACAATAATTTTGTCATTGGCTTTTCCATGTTTTTCCTTCGCATCATTTATCACCACAATTCCCATCTGAGACAAAAATTACTTGAGATCATTATTAGTGCAATTTAATATATCAGAGATGGTTATATACAAATTTATGTTTAAGCCACTGAACATGACTATGCATTTGAGCCATCTGATATTTTAAATGTTCTCAGTAACATAAGAGATGTTTCTAACATGAATGCTAAAATAGTTTAATTATTCATGCATTCGAGAACCCAGGTTCCATAAACAAAGATACGGAAGACATCAGTGACTTGCTACAGGCACTTTGTTTATGTAATTTTCCTAGCATCACACAGCATATTCAAAGCCACAGAACCCAGGCACTTCTCAACTGTCATGGCCAAAACAGTTTCTTAAATTCCCTAAGTGACATTTCTGAACAGACTGACCAACACTCTTCTGTCAATGCCCAAATTCACTACAACCGCTGGTTTATGACTTAGGAAAATTAGTTTAATTTATTGCCAATCAAATCAGAGTAGGATAATATCAAATAAAACCAGTCATAAAGAACACCTTCCCCAAACCTCTCCCTTTTCCCAGGGC
Organism: Sitta carolinensis; assembly: GCA_032173965.1. Lineage (NCBI taxonomy): Eukaryota > Metazoa > Chordata > Aves > Passeriformes > Sittidae > Sitta > Sitta carolinensis. The sequence goes on along the minus strand of CM063284.1, from coordinate 97,790,667 downwards.
TCAACTTCACCCCTCCTCACACTGAGCTGCTCAAGGGGTTTCGGTCAGTTCATTGCATTTGTCTCTGCTGCTCCTCCTTCCTCGGGACAAGGACTCTCCACACTCTTCCCCTGCTCCTGTGTGGAGTTCCTCTGTGAACTTCTCCAATGAGAGCCCTTCCCACAGGCTGTAGTTCTTCACAAATTGCTCAATGTCTTGGACATGGGAGAAGCTTCTGGCAGCTGCTCAAAAGAACCACCCTTTTTTTCTCAAAAAAGTAGCACCCTCCACTCTACTACCTGGTACAATCACTTATTCAACTACGTTAGGAGATATGAATTCATGGAGTAACAAATAATGTGATAGTTCCCTGTTTTCAGTGTCTGTATTTGGTGAATATGAAGCTGGACAGCTGAGAGATAAAAAAGGAAAGGAAGGCTACAATCTAAGGCCTCAGTCTGGTTGCTGGATGTTGCTGTGGATGACTCCTTTCAGAATCTGCTGGCTTTCCAACACTAAACACACATATACACTTGATGTGAAGAAGTTATCTATTAACATCTGACTGACATGTAACTGAAATTTCATAGAACATTATTTTCAAGCAGAATAATGTCGTAAGCAGCTTCACTCAGGTCACTCCTAGCCCGAAAAAATGTCCATATAAGTGTACACCTAAGACATTATCACAGATCATTTGAATATTCTTTGCCCCTCTGAATCAACTAATTTGTAAAACTCTTATAAAGCAAAATTACTTGAAATAACTGCACAAGTTAATTAAACACCTGAGCTTTCATCAACAAAATTGTAGCATTTATAGCCCAAACACTGTATTCTGATACTACTGAAGATTATATAAATTGATAAATAGTAAGATACAGCAGCAGAAACACTATTAAAAAACAGTATCTGAAATTGCATTTAAGGGAAATAGTATTTGATTCTTAGAAAAAATATGCAACTCCAGAAATTTGCCATGAAAACTGATGATTTATTTCCATACAGACACACAAAAATCAAAAAAACTATTTTTTATTGTTTTCCTCTTGAACCACAGGATCTGTTTTAATTTTAATGTAAAAATGATAAGGTAACAATTAAATTTATCTTGTGCACTTAGACTTTTCAGCTTTGTGATGGGAGCATCTTGTACAGAAAATATTAGTTAATACTAACTAATGTTAGAAATGTTAACAACTTGAAAAAGTAATACTTAGTTAAGAATATACTGTTGCATGAACAGGAAAAAAGCATCAAGCACAAACACAAAAAACCAGCAATTTTTACTGACAGTTTAACTCAAAATCTCTAACAGCTGGAAACCCATAAAAGTTGTCACACCACAGCAGTGCCACAATTTTGTGTTTCGTAAACTGACTGGGGAAAACTACAATACCCAAGTCATTACAAACAGATAAGAGAGGGGAGGATAATGAAATTGCTATTTCTCAGATCATGTTGACGAAAGAATGGGAGAATCTGTATCCAGGCCAACAAATTCACAGAGAAAGCAGTTATGCTAAAGCCTCCAAGGGAACATTCTCAGAAGTCAGAATTAAGAGCATGCTTTTGAAAACATAGTGCTATCCCTGAGATGCATCTGTTGGCAACATCAACCAGCACCTGGCTAAACCAGCAGCACTACCAATCTGGAGTGAAAGGTGCTAGCACCCAGAATGAGAAAAACAGCCAGCTACAATACAAGACTGAAAAACAAAGCAACAAAACAATCCATCTGACTAATTGAATAAATGTAAAATACTTGGAAAGCCACTCAACATCTGCCTAGTCAGGGGAAAAAAAATCCAAAAAATGTTTTAGACAGCTTAGTTTCATTGCAAGGAGGAGATATGCAAATACATTTGGTTTCTTGCGACATGAATACGCCTTTTTCTTTTGTGAGCTGAAATGAAAAGATAGAAAAGACTATATCTACAGAATAAGGCTGCAGGCTGCTGTCTTGAGCTGAATACCTTACAGCCTGTCATCCTGGTCTTGCCCAGCAGGCAGCTGTTCTCTTTGGAGGACAGGGTGTCAGCTCTGACACGGGGTGGATATATATACAGCATGCTGAATCTGAGGGTTAGGCTCCGGGCTTTTAAGGATGCCCCCAAGCATAAAGGGTCCCCAGTCCTGTAACAGCTTCAAGAAGGGGCATTGAAATTAGATGTAATGTATAGGAGGACTTTACAGCTCAAATGAAAAAGTATCGCTCTAGGTAGGGATCTTAGTAGACGTGCCTGAGACAGATGTTATGAATCAAAGTAAATCCAGATTTTTATTATTTACTCTAGAATGGAAAGAAATGTTTCCCTCAAATTGGGAACCAGGTTAACTCACCTGAAGGGCTAGCCATATAGAGGACACCTCCTCTCCCCCAGTTTTTTTTTTTAATATTTCTTAAATATAAATTACTCTTCAGCACTGATGCCACTGATGCCAGCTGAAAAAAGTATTGCGTATCTGTTTTTAACTTCATACATTTAAAAAATCCCCTCTAAAATGCTTGAAGCAGCTCTTTAATGTTGTGCTTCTAATCAACAGCAAAGGCTCTTTCAAGATATACAGACTGAATTCAACTGTGAAATTTTGAACTGTCATAATTCCCCATCTTCTGAATCTATTTGAACACACCTTCCAAACATCCGGTTCTGCACTGTGTATTTACAGGGCTGTTAATGACTCTCATTGATTGTACTTTTTGCCTCATGAACTCCAAAACAAATGAAAATTTATAGTTTTCTTTAATAGAATTGTTTCCAGCCCAAACTTTTATATCATTGTCCTTTGGCAAATGGAGCTGGAATTTATTAGCATCACCCCAAATACCTCAATACATGCAACATCCTTTTAATATAGTGTGATTTAAGACTTTCCATATAAATGTTTTATTTCATTACCTACTTTGTGTTTTTTGCAGAGATTTCGTTGAAACAGAGAAAGCATCATCTTAAAATGGAAGGTAATTTGCATCTAGGAAGATATATCTAGTGATTTTTACAGCAGTCACAGGCTAAGATTCTTCTCTCTTTCCTAAAAAAAACAATAGTTTGGTAATTATGAAAAAACATAGAATTTATCTGCAATGCACCTACTCGCAAAAACCAACAGAGGACACTTGGGCCACAGCAGAACTCAGATTTGTCGAAACAGTTTATTGCACATGCATGGGTGGGTTATTGGATGAGGGCATGGTGACGGGAAGACCTTACAAGACTAACACAAGTTATTCTCTTCACCTTTAGTTACACTCCTGGGGCAGTGCTGAGTCAAAGCATGAAGGAATATTCACGGGAAAATGCACAGTCAACAGGAATGTAAAAATTAGCTTTTATACCATAGCACACTCTCCCATTGATTTCTCTCTTCCTACCAAAGCATCAAAAGGTTATGTTCCTCCATCTTTTCATGATTTTCATGTTTTCTAAAGAGAGGAAGTGTGCTTGTCACAGACCATTTCAGATAGAAATGCCAATCTGATCTGTGCTCAGCTGAGTTAACCAGGAACCATTACCTATTTGAAAAGAAATTATGAGTCCACAGCGGGAGGAACTATTTCCAAATAGAACCTCTCATATGTTAACTTTGGAGAAGACACCTTAAACTTAATAGGCTACAAGGTTTTCATTGCTACCTCAGCTCTAGTACATTTCTTTCCAAGGGGTAAAAACATTTATTTTCTGAAGGCAGTTGCTGCCTAAACAGCATATTAAACAGCATACTAAACTGAACATCCAATCTGACATGCTAATATACTGCTTTTGAGGATGCATTTGTAAGCACAGTAGGACAGCTTCTATATTTTCTCTTTTTTTTTTGGTAGGGAACATTATCTGTCACAACAGGACAGGGCTTACAGTCCTGTATCTAATGTTCTCTGGTGTGTTTCTAATACTTTTGAAGAAAATAGATTTTGTTCTCTCAGTTCATATGTAGTGGAGTTGGGCTACATCAATCTTATTCAAGTGAAACATGCAGTTCTAAATTAATTGTACGTTTTTCAGCTCAACCAAGTCTCTAGGGAACAGCAATTTTCCAAAGAAAAGTACTACACATAAATCATCATAATTCATTGGGAAAACAGAAACAATGATATTGAACAAAGTGTTGGTTACAGCATGGTGCCAACAATGCCAAGATTGTGGGTAGGATCCCTGCGGGCACCACTGGCTTAAGAGTTGGACTTGAGGATTTTGGTGGTCCCTTCCAACACAAAATACTCTGTGATTCTAAATGAACAGAGAACCTGAACTTTTTTTAAACTCTAGGATAAATGGTCATCTCAATGTTCATGTTATGCTCGATATGATATGGGAGACTGCCTTTAAAAGAATGTCTATTAAATTTTATAGCCCATTAAAAGCAAGAGGTATCTGGTTTGATTTTATATTCAACTTTCATTTTTCTTCCATCAAACATATAAGCTATAGCATACATTTTGGCTGATGTAACAGTTTTGATATTATTTTTATTAGCATTATAGTTTAAGTATTTAATAGATTAGACTTATTTCCAGATCAGTTCAAAGATCTGAAATTTTATTCACAAACTCAAAACACTAGATCCCACTATATCCAGTCAATATAAATAAACTTGTATTTTGTGACTACTTCTGGATTCAAATAAAAATAGCCAAATTTAATACTTCTTTATAAGACTCAGTATAGAAAATTAAAAATTATGAAATCCAGATATTGAAGAGTGTAGTTTTGAAAGGCCCTTGAAGATGTAGCTAAAGACACCTGATAGCAGAATACAGACTTGAAAAACTAGTCAAGTGCTTTGTGCCTGACAAGGCGTCCCAGTCTTTTCCATCTTTTCCATTTCCACAAGCGCTCCTATGTAATGTGATAAGGGTATCAGACATGCTGTGATTTCATGCAGAAATGTGAGCTTTATCCTACAGACTAAGGGCAGAGTCCCTTCAGGTCTTCTCTTCACAGCCTCCACAGTTCCCTGCTGTGTGTTTATTTCTGTCCAGTTGGTCACAAACAGCTTCCCACCTGGCTGGATGCATCAGAAGATGTATACTGAAGAGGAGTAGTGACTCTAAGGCACAATCTGGTGTTTGGGACTACTGCATTGTTGGAAACACGCATACCTTCAGCTGTTGTGGAACTCCTGCACCTGTCTGCTGGAGGTGACCTTGGTCTCTGCTGTAGTTTTTTGACTGTTGGCAGAAAGCTCTAATCAATTCAACAGGCTTCTACTGCAGAATTTTAGCCTAAAATACTTCTGACACAGCATATGCTGATCTAGATGATAAGAAGTGATCTGTATAACAATATTACATAGTACTACATACCAGATTAGAAAAATAAGGGCCATATTGGAATTTTCAATTTAATAACTTTGAAGTTAAGCGTGCTATCTTAAGACCTTTTTAGCAAGCTCCAACATAACAGCTCAAACCTTGCAACTTTTGCTGTTTTTATTAAAGAGTGGAATAAAGCAATGATGTGTACTGTTCAGTACAAAAATCACACCAGGAACAGCAGTGAGGTATGAGAATTCCCTCTCTTCCCTCATCTTTGCCTGTAAATAACCTAGCTGTTACATTCAGATGTGTTTTTACAAGCAATCTGTATGTAACAGATTGAATTAGAGCAAAAAATCACTCTAATCTGGAAGGAAAGTAAATTATTAGATAGAAGTGGTAAAAGGAAATAAAAGTTGCTGACTGGAGAGGGGACTAACTTTTGTGATGGCCACAGATGAGTATGAGTTTAGTTGGGTCAAATAGAAACATTTATGACCCTTTTCTCATACAGCAATATTCTCTGCTTTATTGTAAGGGCATTTAAGTGACTCCCTTTTGAAAGAGACTGTTCAGCAGCTGTCAACACACACGTGTTGATCCTCACTTTTGTTGTATCTTCTGTAACCCAGAATGTCTGCACATAGATTTCTGAATTTTTCACCTTCAAAAATAATTTCTAGCTTTAGAAATCTAAATAGTGATATATGGTAATGATGCATATGTGTGTGTGAATATGAGTGTATGTATGTATTTATAAAAAGATTTTTTTTTAAGGTACTGAATAGTTAAACCTTTAATATAAGAAAGGAAATTTAAGAATCAGTGCTTAATGAAGTTGGTCATAGACAGATGTTTATGTCTAGATGAAAAGATAGCTCTGTTTCATCCTCACTGCATGAAAAGGCTCATTTATTTTCAGTGAAGTTACTGGGAAAATCATCAATGTGACAGTAGGGTTAAAAACATGTCATTGCATATGCAGTCTCAAAAAGATTCTCTTGGCACAAACACCATCTCTGAAAATGTGTGTAGGTCCAGAAAACCAATATAAATCAGATGGCAGTCTTCACAGAATGAAGAACAGAATTTAATTAAAATCCATTTCATCTGCATTCACACCGATAGGCACCTCTGAACTTAAAAAAAAAAAATAAAAAAATAAATAAAAAAAAAAATCTAATTTCGCCATAGTAATGGAGAATATTTGCTGTGTGGTGTGTAGTATTTTCCAGAAGAATTGTACTTGTTATCAGCATGAAATCCTTTCTGATGATTTTGTGTCAGAAGCAATCATTTGATTTGTGGAGCTGGTTGAGAGCATCTGTGATGCTACCCTCTGTTATACACAAACTTAATGTCAATAACACACATGTGGCTTATAAAACAATTTTTAGCAGAACAACAATTCCTGTATATTTCATATATTTTATGATTGATGCTTATCTTTTATTCAACAGTAATTAAATTTCATCACTGGAGCTGATTAACATTTTGACTAACAAATATTTTCAGATGCTAAATAATACATCTGAAAAGGACAAAGTCAAACCCAAGGATTCACAGTCCTGTAAAGATAGCCAAATTTAAAGAAATGGATCTTTTTAATATCTATGGATACATGTATTAAAAAAAAATCAATTTGATGCATTTTTTTCATATTTTCAGAGGCTATCATAGTCACTGTGGTGATTATGAGTGCTGCTGGACTCATCTTCAGGCTGCTCTGAGGATTCGATGAAATAATTAAAAATAAGAGCATTGAACAGAACATATATGAAAAAGGATTAGTTACCATGTGAGGGTTTATACAGAGAAATTCTATTCAATGAGAGATATTAAAATACTGCTTGAGAAGATGATTAGTTAGAAAGCCAAAAACATCAACAGGAATCAAAAACTAAAAGCAAGAAGACTGCTTGCCAACAAAAACAAAAAAAAAACAAAGCAAACTAAATTTTTTTTAAAAAGGAAGCAAAAAAGGGAAATTTGCAACAGTAAAAGTTTATTTCTGTACAGTTAGATTGTCTAATGCACTTTTAATATCTTTATTATATCTTGTAAGGCTATAATAATAAAACGGTGCATAATTAAAACTTACTAGCATTAGTTTCATATTAGGGTTACTGATCGATAAGAATTTAGTGATACTGAACATAATTGATTATGATCAAAGAAGAATTGCAATTAAAAAAAAAAAATTAAAACATTTCATTATTCCCTGTGGAGTACCAATTCAAAGTAAATAGCACAAAAAAGTAAACACTGAAACTTTTAATACGAGACATACTTCTGAGAACCCCATATTCCTTGAGTAAAACAAAAATAATCTTACTAAGGCAATAATAGCAAGCTATTGTATTCCTGGCTTAGTAGAATTATAATAAACATTTTTAACTTTCTCCCTTGTTTTGGACAGAAAATTATCTATTCCTCTCAAGGTTTTCTTGTCTCTCAATCATTACTATAATTTTTATTTTAATTCTTCAATATTGATTTGTTATTGTTCTATTGTTTCTATTAGTACTAGAAATAAATTCCATTTTCATTTATAGAACTGATAGCGATTGTTAAGTAAATATATAGGGGGGGTTTTATGAACAATGTGAATATTTAGTCACTAAAACTGCTGCTAGGTGGAACGGCAGATTCGTCATCTCATCAAAAAAATTTATGATATAAAATATTAGAATCCTGGTCCAGCTTGACTAGATGAAAATTAAAGGTCTGCAATTACAAGGTCATATCATCATGATATTATGCTTTTTCTTTGCCCTAAATTTGATGAAAAATTATCAGAGGTGCTGTTGTGCACCACCATAATTTGACTCAATTCTTACAGTTCCATGCTTCTAACTCACATGAAGTACCATCATTCAAGTTTAAATTTGGGGAAAAACTGCATTGACAGTCTGTCTATCTTCCGCCATTTTTTTAATAATTATTTAAGCAATAAAGGTAATTTAGCACATTAACATTTATGAAAAGAAGACCCTAGAAGTAGTTAAGAAAGATGAAGCCTGTATTTACACTCTTGCGCAGAATTATGCATATTATACATACAAAACCAAAAAAAAAAAAAGCATAACAGAATCCCAAGATGATTAGGGGCTATAAGGGACTTCTGGAGATCATCTAGTCCAACTTCCCTGCCAAGGCAGGGTCACCTAGTGCAGGTGACACAGGAATACATCTAGGTGGACTTTGCATATCTCCAGAGAGGGAGACTTCACAATCAGCCTGGACAGCCTGTTCCAGCACTCTGCCACCCTCACTGTGAAGTTCTTCCTCATGCTGAGATGAAATTTCTTGTGTTTCAGTTTATGGCCATTTGCTCCTTGTCGTGTCACTGGGCACCATTGGAAAGGGTCTGGCACCATCCTCTTGGTACCCACCTTAGAGATGTTTATACATATTGATGAGTATGCCTCTCATTTTCCACTCTCCAGATGCAGATCCCACAGTCTCCTCATAAGAGAAATGCTCCAGACTCCAAATCAACTCTGTGGCCTCTGCTGGACCCTCTTCAGTAGCTCCTTTTCTTATCCTGAAGAGCCCAGCTGGACACAATATTCCAGATGTAGCATCATGAGAGCTGTTTAGAAGGGCAGGATCACCTCCCTTGGCCTGCAGGCCACACTCTTCCTGATGCACTCCAGGATACCGGGATTGTTTCAAATGAGAAATCCTCATATGGAAGTTATGAAAAATGTACAGCTGTGTCAATGGAGTTCATATAGTTTTCCCAGGCTCATACAATCATAAGAAAATGTATATTTTCCTGCAGCTGCTTCCTCAGGGATGGAGAAATCCTGCAGGAACACAAAGTTCATAGGTAGAGTTTCTATGCTCCAGAGAGCATAGTGTCCAGAGAGGACTGGAAGGAGTGTCCAAGTTTGCCAGCAGCTGGAAGAATCTTTAGAAAATCTCTTCAACATGAACCAAATAAATTTAGGGACTACTTCAGACATCACTAGAAACTAGCTTCCTTCCAACAATCTCCTGATCCTCTATATTTATTCTAACAGCCTTCCAGTGAGACTAATAAAGGGACCCCTGAGCTATGAAACAGTTTTAGATTATTATTAAACTTCCTAGTGTAGATCACCAGTGGTCAAATTGTGTTGAAAGGCTACTAAAAGGACAGGGTTAAAAACCAGTTTCCCGAAAGAAAAATAATGTGAATTTAAACAAAGAAATGGTTATTTCAACTCCATAATACAATAACTAGCAAATGATTAAAGATGAATATGGGATATTTAGCATCATAAAACAAGCTATAAAATTGATGAATAGAATATTCCCAAAATACTCTCACAAATAAATCACATAGACAGTATTGAAATAATGATTAAATTCCTGCTTAACTCACAATATAACTAAAGATTAAATATCACGTTTGAAATAATTAACTTATAAAGTGAATCTGCAGAAAGGTTTTTCTTATCTTTCATTTTATTCCTCATGGACTGCATATACAAAGGCTAGATAATGTTTTTTTTTAAGCCGAGCCTTTGTAAAAATACTTAGACATAAAAATAAGATGGTCTTCCTGAAGTCCATGAAAACAAGAGTGAAGCCATTAATAAGATGTGTGAGTTTTAAAATTCTCCAGTCATGATGACAACGTGGTCTTGAAGATTCAATGTTTTAACATGGAAGACTTTCAGCAACCCAGAAACAACATTCTGCGTTGTGGGCAGAGTCAGGAGTGAAAAAGAGACAGCAAACACACCTGAGGTGACTCTCTTTGTCACCAATTTAAGTTACAGTAATTTGAAGACATAAATGATAAGTCAGCTTTACACGTTACAAAAGGTTTCAAGGTCATTCCCGAGCCAGTTGAACATATCTGGGCTCAATTCCACATTAGTATTGTTAGCTGATTTCCAAGTTGTGGGATTATCATATCTGAGAAATTCTACTCTAAAATATGTTGGCATGTTACTACAAATTAATCTGGATATTTCTTCATGTTATTGCATCATATATATATTGTATGTTATTTATCATTACCTTTCATGCTTCTAATTTAACATGCATTTCTAATATAGCTGCTTTAATAAATATATATTGAACAGTAAATAAACATACTTCATTTAAAGAAATAACTGAAGACAATAAAATCTGTAAAATATTATGCTTTCAGTTTATCTTTTAAATTTAGAAAATTGATAAAATTAACTCTGTCATTAAAAATCCTTTTAGTTTGGATTAACGATAGGCAACAGTATTACTTGGATTATAATAAATATAATAATAATACATGAAGAATAGTACCTTTTTTATTAAACTTAACCCCTGTGCTTATTATTTATCAAAGTTATGGTCAGTGGAATATGTATAATAGTAATTGGTGAGGCTTGATGAGCTGTGTTTAGCTATCTGTTCATGTGCCACGAAAATCAAGATCAACCTTCGCCCTCCAAATAGCTCATCTGCTTTCATTTAGATTATGTATCCTGCCCCCTCAAATTTTAATTCCTTCTACATGCATATTTGATTGAAAGATAAGTTTCAGTTGACTTCTAAGCCGTGATGAGAAGAAATAAAATTTTTAAGCACACACATCGAAACAAATATACTATAATTATAACAGATTCCTCTGAGAAGCTTTTCCTAATATACTGTTCCAGATGGCAGGTTCCTAATAAGCTTAAAAGCTTCATGGATAAAACCCTGGATATTGGAACTGATAAATAAATTGCTTTAAAACAAAGAAAAAGAAAAAATTTAAAGTTGCAGAGGTCAGTCAGTACTCTGAACCCTGAGATTTTAATCCCTCTAAAGCACACAGATAAGAGGACCATCTGCAAACTAATTCAATTTAGTAATGGTTGTGCACAACCAATTCCTTGCTAGAGGCAGGAAAAGGAACCAGCTTGCCTAGAGCAAATAAAATTTATTCTGTAAAATAAAACATACACACCCTCCCCATATGTTAGTGCTTGAAGAGAGGAAGGAATGAAGAAAATAAGTAAAAAGAGCACTTTTTTATTTTAAAATTAACCAATCAGTTTCATAAGACAAAAACAAAATGAAGGTTTTAAGTGAAGAATAATTAGAAGAACGGATACTTACAGAAAGAGGCAATACATTTGCACTTCAAAATTTTTACCAATAAATAAACCAAAAACTAGCTACAAAAAGAGCAAGGGGTCAGAGGGAAAGTGTGGGAGGAGGTTTTCCAACCAAGCAGTCATGGGTTTTTCTTCTAAAATAATTTGTCACTGTCTGTCACATGAAAATAATCAGTAAAAATGCATCTAGCTAATTTATCATAAAGTCAATGTATATTAAAGCTAAACCAAAACAAACCAAAATCCTCTGGTGGTTAATTAACAAACAAACATGAATTAATTAATTAACAAACATGAATTGTGACTGGGCTGCCAATACAAGAGGGCACAGCAGAAGGTCAACCTGAACAACACCAAAGCCATTGCTATTTCATATATGGATGGTACAGGTGACAGGAAGGAATACACTTTGAACAATTTTTGAGGGCACTAAGATGAAAAGAAGTGAAAGCAGTGTGGTGAACAAGAGCAACATTTGAAATTTTATTGATGAGGCTGGGATATCTCAAAAGCCAACATGAAACTGAAGTAATTGCAGACTTCTACAGTGAATAGTGAGCCATCTCTACATGCATTGTTACAAAAACAAACCTTTGGCAGAAGTCTGCATGGAAAACAATGGGGAAAAAAAGACAGTTTATACAGCTGGTGTTTTGGAGGAATTAGAAACCTCGTACCTTCTTGATAAGGCATTTGTTCATATTTGAACATCAGTTACGTTCAATAACATAACTGAGTTTCACCTCAAATGAGAACTTTCTTTCTAAACATCTATTGTGTCTGAATATACCTATTCCAGAAATTTCCTTAAAAAGCCTGCTGAAACACCAGCAAAACATGGAGGGAAACTGGCACAGTGTTTGTTGAATAAATGAAGAAGGTTGTATTGGATCCATACTTGGAAACCCCTCAACCTCCAAAAATACAGTCTCAGAAATCTCTGGTTTGTCAAGCTTAAATCACTTTTCTGTCTATTAGCACTTTACAATTAAGACTTAAAGAGTTTAATTTGTATTTACTATCTTTCATGATTGTTTCCTTAATTATGTGGTGCTTAAAAACCACATCCCCATTTGTTTTATAATCAAGACTAACATGCATACCCATAAATGATGACTACAGCAACTTCACAGATTTAATGAAGGTAGAAAAAAGATTAGAAGTGTTTAAACCTTAAAGAAAATGGCATATTAATTCCAAACATTTACATATTCATAAATTTCTCTGTCCTTACCCACAACAAATAACATTTTAAAATTGTAATTAGCCAAGCTTGGACTGTAAACAAATCTAATGCACGAAGTGCTGTGAAAACAAAACTATCTGCTAAAATAAAATGAATGGATAAAGAATGAGCACTCAGGAATTAAAACATTATTTACCTTTACATTTTCCACAATAATAATTCAGATTAATCTTATCAATTACCACAGTTATTTTTCTTGGGAAAAAAAATTAAAATAACCAAAAAAAAGCATTTTAACAGCTAAAATTGCTCTTAAATAACTTCAAACGGTCCAAAATTCTGTAAATGCATGAATCTGTGTTCTGTGGTTTGATCATATAATGAAGATGTAAAAAAACTTTTTCAAAAAATCTTAAAACATTGAGGAATCCCCAACTTTTTCCCAATATAGACTAAAGTGTGTAATTATCATGTGACAAAATTGGGAGGTTTAAGAAAAGAAAAGGTATTTCCATTAAATTTGTGTCTTAGATGACAAACTTGCAAGTAAAGTTCAAATGCAAGGACTAGATGAGCCTTTGATTTTGCTTGAAAAAAATGACAATATGTTTTAATGGAAATAAACTGTTTTCCATTTCTGCTCTGCTCCAGGGCTCCAGGTGAGAGATGCGTATCATCCCTAGGTTCACCTGTTGCCCAAATACAGTGCAATGCTACCAAATGAAGTTCCAAGGTTATTTCCAGACAATCTGAAATGTTCATCTTAAGGAATTGGGTGACTATAATAAGAATTAAAAGGAAAATGCTGTGAAAACAGGGTAAAAGAAAGCAAATTAAGACACAAAGCACAAGGAAAAAATCATAGGTTAAAAGGTTCCCCTTGGTTTCTCATAACACAAGAAAAAGGATAATTTTGGAATTCATTTATACCTTTGAAGTTCAGTACCTAGACCACAGCCTGTCTGAAATATTTTCTCTCTCTTCATATTCGTTGTTATACCAAAACTCTAAACATAAACAAAATTTCATAAAATCAGATTATTGATGGCCAATCTCTGTCTCAAGTGAAAACCAGTAAAAATTTTCTTTCACTTGAATAAGGCCAGAAATTCTCCCTGTGTAAATACTTTCCTGGAGGAATTATAGAAATAAAATTAAAAACTCTTTCAGGCAAAGACTGATGTTAAATCCAATGAAAGATGCTCAGCTTGAGTATGTTGGGGAAAAAATTAATTTTTTTTTTTTTAAATTTTTATTGTTACCCTAAACACCACATTTGATACCACCATCACCACATTTGATTTTTCAAGGTTCCAGAAGACCTTTCTTTTATCTCAGTTGAGTATAACTGAGATGCAAAGACACATGAGAAAAAATATAAAAAATTTTAAAACTTAAACCTTTCCATCTGCTAACCCCGAGTGCAAGTTTCATGGTAAGTATTCTTCATTAAAAATGTGAAAGATCTCAGAGGCTGTGAAGTAGTCTACATATTTGCCTCTTGATGACCTCATTTAAACAAAATGTGCAAGCCACTGTTGGTACTCACTGAATTCACAGTGTAGAGAAACAGACTTAGCATGGGATAGTTGACATTCACAACCGAATTTACCTACTTGGAACATATTAGTGCACATGCAGCAAAACACATTACAGCAAACCGTGCTTCACAATGCTTATTCTTACACACAGGACAGCAAAAGGAATAGGAAAGCTAAGGTTTTAAACAAACAAACAAACAAACAAAAAACAAACAAAAAACCAAACAAAAACAACAAAAAAAATTATTTATTTGAGTGGTTTTCTTTTCATTCAGTGGTATGTACTGCCAGAAGAGCAATATGTCTGTGTGCTTTTCAAACCTAACCCAATAAAAGTAAGTAAGTAATAATCTGGTTGAGGTTTATCACTAGAGCAAAGCAGCACAGCCCTATGGACAACACTGGTCACCACTGTGAAACACAAAAGGTTCAGTCCATCTACCACTTCTGTATAACCTTCATCAGGATGAAACACAAACATTGTAAAGCATATTTTGCTTATCTCTTTTCCTACCAATTATAAAAATTTTTTAAAATATTAAATTGCAAGGATCGTGCAACTTGGGGGGTAGGGCAAAGTGCTGGAGTAATGTTTCAGAGAACTTGCAATCTATTTGATTAGCATTTACACAGTTTGCCTTTTTGGTATCTAAGCCAGTGATTTTTCTTTTTATCAAGAACATTTAATTTTTCGTTGAAGAAAATTAACCAAAAAAATGATAACATGAGAAAAATTTCAATCAAGTTTCAATTCAGACTGTTGCTCTATAAAGCGGTAATTTTCAATAGACATTGCAGAATGTTGTTGAAATTGAAAGTCCACAAAATATTTTTCCAGTAGCGAAAACAATTAAAGTGATCTGGGCTGCAGAAATGGCAGGAAGCATCCAACCAGTGTTAAACAATAGGAAGGACTTACTGTTCAGGCAGGCAATTTTCTCTGCATGAATATAATGTGATTACAATGGAAGCTGCTGTAGGCTAATGAGCTCCTATTCACTGTTTTTATGGCATGAAACTAAGGGAAGTGTTCAGCATTTCCCCCTGCACTTTCAAGCAGATGGTACTGTGGTGAGACAGTGCCCTTCCATGATACCCTGCATAATCCGTGTGCTGCAGCAGCACAAACAGCTCAGAGGTCTCTTCTGTATGTTGATGACATTTAAGACAGACTAACAGAAACTCCAACAAGGCAAATTGGTTTTGCTGAAGGCATCTAATTAATGGGATTTAAAATACATATTATCAGACCCAGCAGAGATTTATAAGGCCATAATTTTCTTCTGTAAACAAAATCTTTTGGTGCTTTTTGTTTGTGTTGTTGTTGGGAGGTTTTTCTCATAAAGGTCATCAGCAAAAATCAAACATGCTATGGAGAAGTCCTTTTATTTAAGAAGATTATCTTCAGCAAATTCATATTAAAGAAAAAAGAAACAGAATCTTTTCCTAGAGAAAGATATATTTATAGCTTTTCAATGTCATTGAATTGAATTTAATATAGGAATGGACTCTTCTTTCACATTACTTTTCAATATACCATCCATTATTTATAGTGACAGGCATTGAGTGTGGAAGTCAGGATAAATATTCTTAAATACTGTAGCACAGTATTATCATAACGTTCAAATTTAGAAATTAAAGAGGGTTTGACTATGGAATTCAAGATATCTATATCTATCTCTATATATCTATATCTATATCTATATTTATATATCTATATATATCTATATCTATAGATATAGCTACAGATATAGATATAGATATAGATACAGATATAGATATAGATATAGATATAGATATAGATATAGATATAGATATAGATAATATGTTTTGCTCAAACCACATCTAAAAAATATAAATATTTATGAAATATCTAGGAAAGTGTTTTGTGATACCAAATTAAGACTTAACCAACAAGCAAAAATTATTTTGAACAGATCCATAGAACAACAGTATTCCTCTCTCACTCCTGAACTACTCCTTGGAAAAGTATGCCCCAATGCCCCATTACTATTCAAAGCCAACCTCAGAAAAAATCATCCATTTTCTCAAGTCATTGAGAAATAAACATAAGGTTCAAACAAGAACTTCAAACTTGATTGCAAGAGCTGACTGAAAAATCAAATAAAGAACAGGGTCACATGAATGATATTGCTGTACTGAAATCAGCAGAATCCTCCAATTTTAGGCAGGTGCACGAACTGGCACAAGGTAAGCAGGTCACATTCACTGTGTTGGTATTCATCCTCTTGAACACTTCAGGTGAAGACTTAACTGTTTCTTAAGCCTGGCTGTTGTTACATTCGAGCTCAGGGACTGCAAAGCCCAGATTACCACTGCAAAGGCCTCATACAGAATAGTGTGATGCAGTCTTTTTTGCTAAATGGAAAAGATTTTGCTTGTATGCTTTGTTTTCCTGTGGCTGCTCTTCATTCTTGAATTAGATTTCCATTGCCAGTTCCAGCAAAATAAAAGCAGAGTTTGCTGTATTTCTTCTTTGCCTGCAGAAGTGAAGATCAATGTCTACCTCCAGTTCAGTGAGAAAGTCTTATTTAATACTGAAGGACTATATTTCTTCCGTATCTCAAACCCACATTCAAGTTCACTAGAGATGCATTTATTTTGTCTGCAAGGAGCACTTATTCAGTTTTTATTACAAATGCTGTGGGTGATCATCAAACACTATTTGAAGCTGTGTGCAGAGAAATTACACAGGAGCAGAGCAGGTGTTCAGACTGGTTCAGCAGCCACAGAAAGAAAACCACCTCCTTATCTATCAGACTTATCAAGACTGCTGTTCTCCCAAGATGTATTGTTACAGTAGAAAAATGAAAGGAAGATCAGTGTATCTTACAGATGGTGCTTTTATCCTAGATAATGCAGCTTTTAAATAGAGATCCATTAGTTCTTTAAAAAAGTACTGACTTTTGTGGTTTAATTAAGAATATTACATGCAACTTGTTGCTGGGGAAATGCATATACAAACAAGACCTCCACTCCTTACTTATTCTCATTCAGACAATTGTTTGGACATAGATACCATTCTCACTTAAAGAGCATTACACCTAATGTAATTACTCTTCAGCTATTGAAGCAAAAATGAGATAAATCTAAATTCTAGGAATTAGCAGAACTTGTCCTTGACATAATACACAGGCTAGGCAACCATGGCTTTGATTAATGAGAACAAGACATTCTAGTACCCTGCCATCTCAATACTCAAAGAAGGAAAATAACAAATATCTGCCTACTCTATAAATTAAACACTCACATGCATTCTGCAGTTATGTCCAGAATTCAAAGTAAAGCTTGAAACTTAGTAAAAGAGAACATGTTTTCCCTATTTCTACCACTAGGTGTGTTTCCTTGGTGAGCAAAAGTAACATCAGTTTCAATTTGTAATTTGCAGTTTGCTCATAATCTAAAGGAACTTGGAGATTTAATATAAAATTTGCTTTCAAAAACAGGTTTTTATGACATTGAAATGTTACGACATTGAAAAAACGAGGTGAAAAAGCATAATAATTACAGCTTTTAGGACTAAAAGCACTATAATCTCAAAGAACATTTTGTCAATGCATAGATCCACAATACATCTGCATATTCACACTTTCAGTTTGCAAATATTAACCCACAGTTGCCACTTCATTTACAATTAGCATTGTTTTATGGGTCCTTGGCAATACTTCTAGCCCATCTTAAACAGTTTTCTCTCCATTCCATCATTCTTGTTTCTTGAGTCTAAAATGTAGAGAATATTTCTCTGCATGTTTTGAAGGATCCAAACCCCATGAAAAACACTACTTTTAACCTTCATCCATGGAAAGGTCTTTCCAGGCTTTAGGATGAAACAGAATTCTCAAGAATGTATATTGGATTGTAGCATAGTATGTCATTTATCACAGGGTGAGAAATTTAGATTTTTGGGTTTGCTAGTATGGTAAGTAGATGACAAAAAATGGAGGATCTTTGTTGGTTTTAGGGTTCTTCCTCCTTCTTCATCTACTCCATATTCTGTAGTGTTTGGGACACAGGATAATTGGTCAAAATTTGCCGCAGTCTACAGCCATGTGAATAGAAGTTTAGTTAGCTAGTGGTAGGAAAATAGAAATAATGAACAGTCTTAGTGATAATTGGGGAAATTATCTTTAAAAGAACCTTGATAGTTTAGGGCCTTTTGGTGTCTGTTCTCCCTCACACTAAGCTGATGTAAAGCCTGGTGTGCTGAAATTGCTGATAAGAAAATAATAAACAACCTGAAGAACGAGAACAACCAAAAGTCCAGTCTGCCTTCTTTCCTAACAAGAACTTTTGCAAAAAAAGCCTCCCCTTATCAGGGGAGAGACATCTGGGAGAAAAGAACTCTCACATATGGTGCCCTGGTGTGAGGAAGAAAAGAACTCTTAGCAATTCTCACGTCATAAAGAAGAGTATTTAGTCCATCTTAAACTCATAGGAACAATGAAAAAGCTTATTAGAAAATGTACTGTTGCACCATCAGCTTGCTCTTCAAAATTTTACAAAGATAGAAACAATATAAAGATGGCCTCTTCTTCTCAGTGGCATGATTTCATTGTTATTCTTCTAGAAGAAATTTCAATAATGTATCAAAATTCACAATACTGATATGGAGGAAGAATCCAGTGCAGGCTGTAAACATCTACAGTGCTGTAGGATTTTCTGTACCCTTCAGACTGAATTAGTTTTGGTTCTCAGCAGAGTGCTCTGTGTGGTAGGAATCACAACCTGGTTGTCATGATTTCTCCATTGACATCAGAAAAACTCCCAACTGTTTTGACTGAAGTAGGGATTGACGTGATATTAATCTAAACAACTGATAAAAATGTAGCCATTTATAGGGCTAGTTCAGTTCTCTTTTGATTGTTTGGAGAATTGTGTTAAACCTAGGAAATAAGGTACTATATTTTAAATTTTGCAGAATGGCAGCCCTTGCAGTAGCAAGTCTTCATACAAGTGCCTCCAGGGGTTCATTCATGTTAAAGGAATAGTTAGGCATGAGAGATGATGTTCTCCTTCAGCATCAGGCAGGGCTGTTGCTTAGATACAAAGACTGTCCTTTTATTTGTATTCTTCAGAGCAGATGTAGCATTGCCCTTAGCCTCACTCCTGTGCTAATGCAGCTCTACAATTGCCCTGCATGGCACAATCTGCTCCTTAAAAAGAAAAAAGGATTCTTGAAAACCTTGGGGTGCATCTTCTAATTGTTCCTATTAATTCATTGTCATAATAAGAGTCTGAAAATTTGAGAATACAGAAATGTTGTGTGAAGGGATTACTATATTCAATAGCTCTTTTAGTGTAAATTGAGACCAAGAAATTATTTGGATGGACCTTTTCCCTCTTAAAAACAAATTCTTTATTTTCTGGTAAACAGCTGCATAAGCAAAGTAACTACTTTGAGATTTCAGAGTATATTGCTTCTGGGGAAAAAAAAATCCTCTCTTAACAAAAGAAAATGTCTAAATATCCTGCTTTCCTGCTTTAACTTTTACATTACCAGGATGGAATTTAAATTATTTGTGCAAAAAATAGGTACTTTAATGAAAAAAGAGAATCCACTTTGTTTTTATTTTTAGAGGAATATACTCAAAAATTAATTAAATAATAAATGCATACTCATGACAATGCTTTATTTCAGATGGATCTTGGTTTTGTTCTTCTGTTGTAAAGATGAATTGAAAAATACCCATATATAATAACATCTATTAAAATAAATTTCCCAGAATATTTTGGAAAAAGTAGCAAATATTATACTGTTATTCAGCCTCAATCTTACATTTATTTCAGAATAAACATCCATTTCATTGGTGATATTTGCGTGTGCCTTATTTTGAATTTACAAGGTTTTACAAACTAATTTTTTTTGGTTACAATTTGCAGTGCAATTCTTACCTGTTGTGGACTAGCACACCAATCACTTAACACCACAAAAAATGTGTTTCTTCATGAGAAATGTTTATGGATTAGAAATAAAATTTGATCATATAAGATCTTGATCTTATATGCATACACACATACACAGACATGATGCTTACATAAAACATGCCTGTAAAATCTTTGTGGCATGACTTTTAAATTATCCTTTACCATAAAAAACCCTTAGATGTTTTCAGAGTGTTATTTTTAGTTCCTGTTCAATATCGCAAACAAAATGACTAATTTCTACAAATGTACAGATATATATATATATATATGCAATGCTTTTCTGCCAGCTTAACCAGAAAACAGGATTGAATCTGTCATAGGATATGAAATTCATTATCTATAAGGTGTTAAGGTGAATTTTGTCCTTCAAAACAACATTGTTTTATCATAATACTCTGTCTTGACCCTTGCAAATTGCAAACCACACCTGTTAATCAGCTAGAATAATGGCAGCAGGCATAGGCCAAGACTAGTTGGTGACTGCACTAAAAATAAACATTGCAAGTGGTACATGACCATGCCCATATAGTTTTATAGTACTGTAGCAGGACTTTTCAACAACTATGATTATAAGTACAGAAAGAAGGGCTCATCAAAAGTTAAGGGCTCATCAGAAAACACTGCACTCTCTAGAACAGGTTTACTATGATACACTAAACATGGTTTCTTGTGTAAAAGAAAATGTCAGCAAAAAAACCCTCTGAATTCCAAGAGAATTTTTAAAAAATGGACAAAGACAATTCAGTTCTCTGTAATACCGTAAGCTCCGGATGTTTATTTTCACTTTTTACTCAACTGCACAATTCTGGAAAGTGACAGCTATATATTATCAATGACTCTGTGATATTAAAGTTGTAAATGCCAAAAGTTCATGGATGTTTTCCAGCTCTCTATCTCACCTCAGAACTTGTTTTGTTTTCCTTTTGTTCCAAATACTTTTCTTCTGCAAGACGTAAAATTTTTGAAGAAGGTTCTTTGGAGATTTAAATAGTAACGTTCACTTAAATTACTACATTTTCGTAAACTAAAATAATCACTAGTAAAATCTTTGCTTGCTTTGAAGTTTCTCATAATTGTTACCATGGCAGTAGGACCCAGCAAATATAATCTTTACTCACCAAGACCAGCCATTCAAAATCATATTTATTTTTCTGAATTGTTTTCTTGGCAAACTGTGATGCCATAATTATGAAATTTCTTCAAAATCTAGGAAAAATGCCATAAAATTCCCATAGAGACATTCATGGTGATTTAAAATTTCTTTGTATTTCTGAAAAATAAAAATTCAAATTTTCTCCTCTCGGAATGGATTTATACCACTCTTTGCAACATTAATAGTAACCAAGACCTTAAATCACAGCTTTACCTATTCTTGTGTCACTAAATTTTGTAATGTCAATGAAGATGTCTTTAAATTGCTTTTAATTTGATGTTTGCCAGAATAGCAGGAGCTGATGAAATTGGAGACCAGGATCACTCTAAAAAAGAAGTGTTGCTGGGGCGTTCTTTTGAGATTCCTGACAAAACCCACTGTTACTGAGCAAACTTCACTGATATCTTTTCATGGATCATGATGTTTATCCTTGGTGTTGCAAAAAGACTGTCTGTGTTCACTGTTGTCTAACTGATATTTAGCTACCTGCATTACACTAAGTAAAGAAGGTATTATCAGTTTGCTTATAGCATTAACAACTACAACATCATAGCATACTTATTTTAAGCATAATCTGACCTGGGGTTTGTGTTTTTTTAAACAGTCTCATTCAGTAGGAGAAATTCAGAATCAAATTCCAGTAATTCGCATATTCAAGTTCACCTTCCCACCATCTGGATTGTTAGCTCCTCAAGTGCTACCTGCAGTTTTATTCTTAGAGTTATGTCATATTACATCCTGAGGAAAATAATGAAAACCAATATCTCTCTTTCCAAGGTCAATCTTTTTATGAATGAAAAATGAATAATCTTTTTTCAACATTCTCATCCAATTTGACTCCATCCACAGAATTATGTAATTCATTATTCTGTCTGAGTAATTCTCTAGAATGGGGACTACATGAAGTCCAGAGCAATTTCCATCAGAAAGATAAGAAAATAAATATATTCCATTCCTGCAGTCTTCAAAAGGTAAGAAATAATATAGATAAGATTTCATTAAGGCAGTGGTTGCAACTGCAGCGAAGAGAATTTATTTGTAGGATGTTACTCCTTGCACTCTGTGCATAAGTCATCATATGCATTACCACTTGTAGATAGACACTTTGCATTTAAGTTTCCAAATTCAAGAATTGAACCACAGAAAGGATATTACTTGGGTTTGATTTGCAGACTGAAAAAACAGCTTGACTCTACCATGTAGTGGACACTAAGGCTACGGAAGAGAGATGTGTCTATCATCGAGAATGAAGAGCACGTTGCAAAAGTGCCTCTAGAGGCAGAGGCACTGCTCTGTTCTCTGTGCTGTTGCACTGAACTCATTATCATCAACTCTTCATCAGAGAAGCTACTTGAAAAATTCTAAAATTCTAGAACTAATTTTCTCTTGCAGTGCCAAACTGCTACACTGTTTCAGCAGCCAGTGTTAGCAAATTGTCATCTGAGTGGAGGGCTAATATTGATCTCTTTCTGCTTATGGCACATGCATGTCACAGGTCTTAAGAATTCTGCTAAGGCTCTGCTCTGCTTAATGAAGAGATGCTTTGTTTGATTTAGAGTTGCATTGCCTCAAGATAGGGACTTCTGGCAAGAGCATTTCAATCAAAATAACTGCCTGATAATCAGATCATTAATTTTGTGTTTTTGTAATGAAATTTATAAAAAGTGAAAAAAACATGATCACTTGCTCTAATGAAAATGAATCCTGTTTCTTAATTGTCTGTCTTTAGTTTAATTGCCATACTAAATCTATCTGTCTCAAACTAATATATATATCCACACAGAAATGTTCTTGATCTTACAAAAACAAGTTTGTTTTCAGTCCTATGAAATCCTGCTAGTGATTTATAATAAAGTATTAATGAAAAGGCTTCTAAACTAATGTTGCACTCAAATTCAAGCAATAAAGAAAGCTATTAATTTTGTGTTCAGACACTTTGGAAAGTAAATAGGCAGGGAAAAAAAAAAAAAGAAGCACTAAAGAACAAATAAGTGTAAGCAACATCTCCTCTGTATGATGTCCCACAGCAAACAAGCATTCTGTCAACAATAGGTCTTAGTCAAACTATCAACTGGGAAAAATCAATCAGAAAAAGATTCAGCACAAAAAATACCCTAAATATATGTGCTACAGCCCAACAGTCTGATGCTTCAGACTTCCCCCTACATCTAATGCTCAGATAAAATTTCAGAGAACTTTCAGCCAAAGCTATTTACTGTGTGACAGTATTGCTTGATATAAAACACAAAACTTTTCCAAACGACATTAAGAATGACAATACAAAACCAAATAAATATTTAGTGAAAGCTTTCAGGTGCACAAAATATCACTACATGCACACATGATACATTATATCTACAGTTTTTATAGGGTTAATTAATTACTATAGCTAGCCAAAACGTCCAGTAGGAGACCTCAACCTACCCCTTGGCCAGCCCCTTGGAGTTGGTCCAGGGGCTTCTTTGACCCATTTTCTTGTTATGTCTCTTAAGTTCTGATAGAGAAAAAATATGTCCTTCTCAGGAATTGTCTTTTTAAACTAAACAGAATTTCAGGAATATATTAATAAGGAATTAGGCAAACTATGAAAGAGGGTAGGAAAGGTACTGGAAGTTAATGTTGCTATATATTAAGAATCTGCAAAGCTACAAATATGAAAAAGGCTAAAAATCTTTAAGCATCAGCAGCCCATGTCGTTCTGGCTATGGTAATTATACCTTGTTCCCAACACCTAAGACTATTTCCAAACTTGAATACAAACCATGGGATCTGAAAATATGCTGGGTTTCCATATATTTTATTAATCAATCAATCTCCTGAAAAATCCACATCAAAATCATGACAAAAAATATCTGTTGATTATTCTTTTTGGCAATGAGTTACAGTATTCCTTAATGTAGACATAGGGTCTCCTTTAACTACAGCAGAGTGAGACATCAGGCAGGGGTTGGGAAGTGAGGACAGGACTAGAAATCCTTGAAATAACCACAGACACATGAAAAGTTAACACTAACATGAATAGCAGCCACCAGATTTTCTGCTACCAAATTTTTACAGTGTCTCCACAGCAACAAAACACATGATCCAAATACTGCCACCAAACCTTATAACAAATGTTCAATTTGGCAATAAAACAAAACTTGCTTCTCAGTATAGAAATGACACCAGAAACACAAGGTTATAATTTCTATTTATGAAAGTATCTGTACCCCAAGGTGGCATAACTCTTATAGTAAAGAACTGCAGTCCTTTAACAAGTTACAAGGGTTTCATGAAAAAAACTTGTATTGGTGTACTCAATTTTATATTAATTATCTATTTGCATTATTTCATAAGATTTAAATTACAACTAAATGCATCAGAACCCCAAATAATTACTAAAAATTAGAAAAAAAGAGAAACATTTATTTCCCTACATTTCCCCTTCACATCTCATCACTACTAAACCATAAAGTTAAATTAAAACCTGGATACACCACAGCAGTTGTAATTTTCAAGCCACACATGAAGACCTTTACAAAAAGTCTTAGCTTTGATCTTGGATATAAAATGAATATGAATTCAATATTGAGCAGTTTATTTGTACTGCCTACTATCAGCAGCAAATGAGGTTTTTCTCGTCTAAAACCCAATTTCTAATGCAATAGGAATGAGATATTAGATTGCAGAAGTGATTGAGCTCTGCTATAGAGAGAAACTCCATTTTGAGAGTGCATTTCTGACTTTGTAATGAAATTTAATGTTTAGGTTTTTGGGGTTTCTTTAGATGAGAAAAACTAGCTTTATTGTATTTAAAAGAAAAGAATTTTTGCAGGCATAAAAAGAAGCTACATTTTTTCTGATATCAGAGTTTTTTTTCAGAATCAATCTCCCAAAGAACTTCAGAGTGTTTATTACCCACAGAAATTCTATGTGCTTTGATATAATAGTTCAACTATACTGAGTTCCAGTTGCATAATCAGCACTAAAAGTTCTGTAGTCCCTCAAGAAAATTTTAATCTTTAAGGAAAAAAACAGAAATATGATAGTATTAGATAACAAGAAAACATAAAAAATATATAAGGCATTACATATTAAAAACAAAAGTTCACAGTCTTCTAATTCAGTAAAAAACTCTTTTGTTATCCATCAAAGTCAATCACATCTCATGCACAGACTAGAATTTGTGAAATTCTATAACAAAGTAGGTATTTTTTCTTTTTTAATACCAAAGAACAAATTCATGTCTGGTATAGAAAAAGATAATTTCTTTGCAGTCTTAAAGAAAATCTTTGATATATAATGTTAATATTAATAGACAAATTCCATTACAAAATTAATAAAATACAGTTGTATATAATGCTTTTAATAATATATACATAATCGTAAGTTACATTAATACAATAATTATTTTATTGACCTTTCTGGTCTTAAATACAGTTTAAAAGTCCTGAGATAAAGCCTAAGACTAAAAAGGTAAAATGGGATTTCAATATCGCCCTTTTCTTCCATATAATATTAGACTTATGTAAGCATGTAAAATTGCTCCAAGTTCTATTGTCTTTCTATTTGGTAGTGAATCTAGTCTGAGGCTGTAATCCATGAACATCTGATAAAGACAGACACTAAGAAAATTTGCACTTCTAAAACCGCAATGTTATGCTTTCTCACAACTCTGAAATGCAAATCAGTAACATTTCACAGCTTTTATAATGCTTACTAAATTTAAAAAATCCTGTAAAGGAATCTGGACCTGAAAAAAGTACCTTCATTATTATTCTGCATAATTGGAATAATCTTCTAACAGTGATGTACTGTATTAATCACTTTCATTACACAGGTGCTTCAGAGGGCACTGAAGCCCCATTATGCAAACACAGGATTTTCTCAGAGTTTACAGGCTGCATAACGCAAGGTGAAGAAAAAGAAATTGCACATGGCGATGTTAGAGCCCCAAATATTGTGTTGGCTCATGTGTGTTCATTTTCTAAAGCTACTTCAAAAATGTAGTGAAATGCTTAAGAAATGAAAGGGTAAAAAGGGGCTAAGGCAGGTGTTAGGAGCTGATTCTGAGGCGGGGTATCTGAGGTACTTGATAGTAGATACCTTGGGGTTGATTAGTGTGAAACACCATAGTGAACTTTGACTGGTGGTATGTGTAGGAGTCGCTGCCTTTCACACAGATTGCCACAGTGGGAATTTTTGCCCATATGCGTCAACCGGGATGTGCTAACCAGGTCTCGCCCACACCAGGCCAGGAGTCGGCACCTTCCTGTTGCAAATTCCTCCCTTCTGTGCTCATCTCAAGTTCTCATTGGTGGTTTATCTTATGGCAAAATCCTTCCGTGGCCTTGACAGTGTTTGAGACAGGCAATGTTGCTCTTTAACTCCTTAAAACAGGATATAGAAGAAACGAAGAGAGAAAAGTAATGCAACAGAAAGTTATGCAGGTAGGCATGAAACTGAGATCAACACTGAAAGTAAATTAAAGATTAAAGAAAGAGTAAAACTAATTAGAAATATGAAGCTCTGGAGCACACATCAGCTACTAAGCAAGGATAAAAAACTGCCTGGAAAAGTGCAAGATGGGTCTATTGGAACCAATTCTGCCATTTTGCCATCAACAACTGAATCCAGAAAGGTTCCTCAGGACTGTTTCATTTACTTGCACAGACTCTGAATATCCATATATCTGTGATTTATCAACTTTCATTCCATTCTCTTCAGGTTTCAGCCTGACTACACGGCAGTGAGGGAGGAAGGCATCACCTTTATTGTAATTTCCCTTTACATGATGTGCTCTGACATTCCTGTATCCTTGGGTGCAGGAGGATTGATATAGCACTCCATTTGATCTGCTCTATCTAATGCACCAGCTCATATTCTATTTCCTCACACATGTGCTACTGCTGATACCTGTGCAGTAGCAAATGAGGAAAAGTGACAAACTTCTTGTGTTTAACATAGCTGGACAGTGTGGTGTATTGGCCTCAGCTGGCTGCCAGGTGCCCATCAAAGCTGCTCTATCACTTCCCCTCTGCTACAGGATAGGAGGAGAAAATAAGATGAAAAAGTTCTGACTGTTCAAATGAATGCATACATCTTATTTCACCCAGTGAAAGACAGAACCTTTATAGTGCAAGTTTATATAAATTAATTTTATCCTTAAATGAAAGCAGAAACACAGAGAACTTGGAAACACAATTCAACTGAACTCTGTTGATGGCTGCCAAAAATTCCGTATTTTCCCAAAGCCTAAATTTAAATATCTTTAATTCATCCTTTCAGTGTTAGAAGTCTAGAGTCTGCTGAGAGACATTGTGGTTCTTTCTGCACCCTGAGACAAGGCCAAGGATATTGAGACAGGAGAGCTGGAAGACTACTTAATCATTTTCGTAGTTGAAACCAGCACACCTTCTCAGCAGGAGCCTCATTAACACAGGAAGGGCTCCTGTCACTAACAGCTGAGAAAACTGTTCTTTAAATCATGTAGGTATATGAACTTTTAGTTCACATCTTTGATAGCAACTCAATGATCACGGCTTTTATTGAATGCTGAGGTAGAGAAAATGGTCTGGTTGGAAAATTTTCTTCAAGGAAAAAGACACCACAAAGCAGACTTTAAGTGTATTTCAAATTAATAATTGTATGTTTCACAAAAATAATTCAAGTGTTTTTTACTGGTTTTTGTACAATATTATGATCCCTTTGATGCATTAAATAAATAAAGTGGTGAAGGATATAAATGCCTGAGAAAGCCTCAATTGCAGCAGTTTATGAACTGCAGAAAATTTAATCATGGTGCTGCTGCCTTCCATGAGGAAAAAGTAGGCAAATAAGACTTTTTGAGCTCTAATAGCTACTAGATATATAATAATAAAAAAAAAAATTAAAACCACTACACTATTTTCACCAAAAGGTTAAAAGAAATAAGTGTTGAATGTGATAACTGAATATTAATTAGTGGTGATCTAGAGATTAATTGATACTATACAAGAAAAGATACTGCATGTAAACATAAACAGAGAAAAAATGTAAAATTTTAGTAAGGCTTTCATCAGTATTATAGTCAAAAATTATGAAGAAAACACATTATAGCCCAATAAACTATTACAGAAGGCTTACATGGAAAAGAAGTGTCACCCATAATACTCTATTGTAAACAGCACTACTCTATATACTCTTATTTTCATGCCCCTCTTGTAAGGGTGAAGAGATTGATAATTCATACTTTCAAATAAATCAAGGAAGTAAAGTATAGGTTCGATTTCAAGAATAATAGTTAAAAAATAATAATGACCAACTGCAAGACAGCAATACAAAACCCTGCAAAAGTTCTTAATTGAAAATAGAGCCAACAGCAATATGAAGCTACTATCAAAAATACATTGCCCTCACTATCAAAGATTTATTTGAATGAAATTCCTTGCAAATGTTCCCAGAAAGTAGTAACTGAAGACTTTATACTGAGATGTAAATACAGTAACACAACATTGTAGCCTCAGAGAATTCAGGGATAAACAAAACAAGGCTGAAATTTTTGGCAGCAGCAAACTCAGCAAGTCAGCCCAGAGAGCTAATTTGCTTTGAAGTAAAAAAAATAAACTTAGAAATAAAACAGCAGAGATAGACTACAACATGCTTCATAAAATGCAGTCAATAAACACAACAATCCGGAGAATAAGAGTTCATTCAATGAGAAAAAAGTCATGCCAGCGAAATTACAGATGTATGGTAAATCCAAACTTCAACTAGAAATCTAAGGGGGAAAATCAGGCTAAACCAAAATAAAATTAAATTAAAAAATCACCCCAATTAAATAAGTAAAATCCCCCCCAAATAAGATCAAAACTTTGAAGGAAGAAAGGAAGTATACAGGAAATTGTCATAAACAAAACCTCTTAAAGTTACTTTTCACAATGTCCTGGTTTAGGGCAAATTTGGGAGAAAACCTCCAAAAGGGGACCCCTCCCAAGAGCAAACCCACATGGCCCTTCCCCCTAACTGGTTTGGGAATGATTCCTCGGAGAGAAGTGGAAAGAACCTGTTTATTTAACAGGCACAGCACCCCCCAGCACACAAAATGAACAGTACCAGATGACAAAACTCTTTCACTGCTCTGAAAAAAAGATGGCAAATTCAGCGAGTCTCTCTTGGGGGTGGTCGCTCTGTTCTCAGACCCTCTGGTGCTGGGGATGGCTGCTGCCAGCCACAAGGTGCAAACTCTCGGTGTTTCCCAGGTCCCAGTCTGGATCAGGTTCCAGTAGTTCCATGAAAAGGAAAACAAAACAAAACAAAACAAAACAAACAAACAAAACAACAAACAAACAAAAAAAAAAAAAAAAAAAAAAAAAAAGGGAAGAGCAAAGCAGGAGCAAAAGCAGAAGCCAGAGCTAGAGCCAAGCAAAAAGAGCCAAGATAAAAACCAAAAGCCATGCTATGTATTGCACTATCTCTGTGTCCCACCAGTCGTGGGGGGAGCGGGCTGATAACAGAACCAAAACAAAACATTCCCCTTCAGAGCCAGTCTCGAAGGTAAAGAACGTAATATCCAGCATAACAGAACACATGAATGGGGATACGAGCATCACCCTAGGATGCACAAAAATGAAAAAAAAAAAAAATATTGTAGACACAGAACAGTTCAAATTTTAATTTCAGAATATTTGTCACATCCCCAATCTTTCCTTTCAGATTTTAAAAAAAATATTTATACATTTTATTTTAAAAGTCTTAATGAATTTTTACTTTTAATTAATGTGATGAGCTCTTGTAATACCCTATAAATGTGCAGAGCTTCTGCAGCATTATTTTACCAAGAAATTATACTGGTATTAGATTAAAATCAATTTTTAGTATTTGCAATTTTTTTTCATTATTGCTATTTTTGTTATATTAGTACCACATATAAATCATAATTCAGAGTTTGTAAACTGATATTTTACTGCACTATTTAAAATAGCACTTGAAATCATGACTATCTTGACTGTAAAAGAATTTGTCTTGGAAGTTGCTTTCAAGTGAAGTATTACTTTTTAGAAGTGTAGTGCATTTCTGCCTTATTTAAAACTGATAAGAATATAAGATGCAGAATATATTTCTGAACTTCAGTTTCAGATAAACTAAAAAGGGAATGTCTGTTTCTTGTCTCTGTTACAGATTTAATCTTTCTATTATAGATATCTGGTTTGAGTGACAAAAGAAGGAATAAAGGATGAAGAGGATTAATTGGTCAAGAGTCCATATGATCATCCTGCTGTTTCTGGTAGAATAATAATTCCTATGTCTATAGGATAAATCAATAAACACAATGAGTCAATTAGAGAATGATTTTTTTTTTTTCATTTGCATTATTTAGCTTTAACATTGTTTCAACAGATCAATTAATGAAATATTCAAAATGGAGAGATTCAACATCATAGTGCTAGAATTAAAAATTACAGTTCTTGGGCAGTGACTTTGGGAAGGGAAAAAGAAAGAGATTTCTTTGGGTTCATGAAAAAATATTTTACAATTTAAAAGCAGTATCTAGATTTTGAGCTCTGATTCTTCTCACACGTGGTCTAATTATAAACAGTAACCGCATTTTCAAAAGAATGGAAGAAATTATGACAAAACATATATAAAAAAACTCCAAAGTTAGATCCACATTGAGGAGTAGTGGAATGAATGCAACAAGCAAAGGAAAGATATATATTTTGAAGTTAGAAGAAATAGAAATATAAATTAGATGGGGCAACATTCTCAATATATAACAGACAAAAAAACCCCACCTGATTAGTGAAACAGTTTGGATAC
This sequence comes from Sitta carolinensis, assembly GCA_032173965.1. Lineage (NCBI taxonomy): Eukaryota > Metazoa > Chordata > Aves > Passeriformes > Sittidae > Sitta > Sitta carolinensis. The sequence continues at coordinate 97,759,745 of CM063284.1, read as the reverse complement.
TGCCTTTTAAGCAAGAGTTAACGTGGGGTAATGAACATCTGCAATGAAAAAGCATTTTAGAGATATTAAAGTTTTGGAAAGGCAAGGTAATTTTAAACAGTAAAAAGAAAGACTGGAATTTCTCCCTAAACTTTAAAGCTCAATTTACAATCAAATAAACCATCTTAATACTACATACTCTTATTAAAAAAGGCTAAGAATGTATAGCCTTTACCACAGTGATCTGGAGATTTTTAGATTTGCTGCCTTGAACATCTAAATATAAAGAGTCAGAAACTGGTTTTCAGGAAACTGCTGTAAAATAAACTTGCATTGATCACAACAATTATCCATTGCCAATGTTCATTGTTCACCTCCTAAGCTTTCAGGTGTGTCAGAAAGTTTAGGCAACTTTGCTGATTTTGGCTGGGTAGAGCTACTTTTCTTGACAGTGGGCTAATATGGAGCTGTGAATTAGGTCTGGGCTGAAAATAGGGTTGATAACCCAGGGTTGTTCTAGTTATTACTGAGCCCTTCTCATGCAGAATGAAGGCCTTTTCTCCCTCACCCCACCCCTTCAGAGAGGGATCTGGGGGTGCACAAGGAGTTGTGAGGGGGATACAGCCAGTACTGGGTACAACTGACAAAGGATTATTCCATACCATATGGCATCATGCTCGGCATGTAGAGCCAGGGGAAGGAGGAGAAAGTTGGAACATTTGGAGTGATGGTGCTTGTCTTCCCAAGTCACCATTAAGGGTGATAGAACCCTGGTTTTGTGGTGATGGCTGAAAATCTGCCTGTCCATGGGCAGTGGTGAATGAATTCCTTGTTTTGCTCATGTGAGTGGCTTTTGCTTTACCTGTTAAAGTGTCTGTGCCTCAGTCCGCGAATTTTCTCACTTTTACTGTTCAAATTCTCTTCTCCATCCCTCCAGGGGAAAGTGAGCAAGCAGCTGTGTGGTGCTTGGTTGCTGTCTGGGGTTAAACAGTGATAAACCAGTGTTAAACACTCTGGTTTAACCAGCATGTTCATAGTGTCCAGGATGTTTGCTTTGAGGTTATGATGATTATAATTCCACAGAATTCTAGAAAACTAGACCTAAAATACCCATCATCCAAATTTACTGGTCTGTTCAAGCTCACGTCATATACATTTGTTTCAAAAGCCTGAAAGAACTGGTATTTCAAAGCTTTCCTAATCCGTCTGCTCTAGTGTTAGAAGCTTTTTTTCTGCACAATTAAGAAATCATTCTTCATTGTTATTTAAACCCCATGGTTTTGTGTCGCGGTGTCTGCGTATTTTCTGCTCGGCTCGCCCTGGCACCGCAGCAGCGCGGGCACGACTCCGCAGCGATACGGACTTTGCTGAACCCGTGGGACTCGGCTTGTCTGCAGGTAAGCGAGCGGCGATGGCAGGGCAGAAAGAGGAAGGCTCCGCTTGGGCTTAAATCATGGATTTTATTCGTCCCGCAGAGGGAGCCCCCAGTTACGGGGGGCAGCCCAGGCGAAACCTCCCAGCGCACCTGAGTACAGCAGCTGATAAAGGGGGGAGGAACTGGGGTACGGTCTGACTTGGGACCAATTAGGGATAAGCGGGGGACGGCTCTCTAACTCAGTGACATGTAGGGGAACAAACCAGGATACAGTGTGGGGGGAAAGCGGGAATTCCGTCCAATCACTCTGTGATCCTGTCAGAACTTTCTAGGCTGAAGGTGAGGTCTCAGAGCGACAGGCAGGGTCTGGGGGGTCCAGAACTCAAGATTGACAGACAACAGTAACCGGGGGGGATGAATCACATAGAGGGTACATAGAATGAACCATATAACAATATAAAAATTCCAAAAACTTAAAAAGCACACTGCTACAGTTTTTTATTATAAAGACAACACAAAGAACAGTTTATTTCCTATATTCTTGAAGAACTTTTTGTGTATATAAAAAAGTATTTTCTGGTTGTTTTCTAAAATACTCTTCTGTAGACATCCTCAGGTACTTCAGTTTCTCTTCTTGGATAATTATTTCCAGATTTTCTGTCATTCTTATTTGGCTCACAGGGACTCTAATTGATCCAGTTTTGTCATGGGATACCAGTGTCTTTTACTGGTCACAATATTACAGGCAAGCATTGCCATTATGGATTCAAGAGTAAGGTAATTTCCATGTCTGCGTAAAAAAAAAAAAAATTATACAGCTCAGAGAAAGGGAGTGAGGCAGGGAGGCAGGCAGGCAGGCAGGAAGGAAGGAAAACTAGTAGACCAGCCCCCCACAGAATCACAGGTGGTTATATAATGCTGGTCTTCATTTTGACAGCAAATCAATCATTACTTCTCTCCTGGTACAGTTTTCCAACTGCTTGTGAATTTATTTTGCAACCTGTTTTGTGGACTATATTTCCCCTAACTGGAAATCAAGACAGAGTATAAAGAAGCAGAGTCAAAACACTCTATATTTTCTGTCAGTCTTTAATCCATAAGCATTTCTCCTTCTTATGGAAGGAAATTAGTTTCATTTGTCACTGCCTGGTTTCTTCTCTTTCTATAACATACCTGTGTATGCACTCTCACACACACAGTTTTACCACCATCCCTCCATCGGGACCTGCTGTTACAGAACTTAGTGTCTTTTTTTTTGTTGTTTTATAGCTTTTTTTATTAACAGGAGCTAGGTTTCTGTCTGCTATAAATCTACAACTCCAATTGCTGCTGTTATCATACATAACTACTGGAGTTTTAGCACACTGCTGTTGATTCAGAACTGAGAATTCTCTAGAGCAAATCATGCACAACAAATCAAAGCAATACCTAAAAGCAAGCAGAAATTTCAAATTGAACACTTAGTGCAGGGAACTAAATGTTTTTGTTAGTGTTGACAGTATCTACTGCAAAGAGAGAAAAAAAACATATTCACAAAATCACAGAATCATCACAGAATCATCACAGAACCACAGTCATCTGGTCCAACTTTCCTGCTCAAGCAGGGTCACCTGGAGTACATTGAACAGGATTGTGTCCAGACAGTTTTTAAGTATCTCCATTGAGGAAGGCTCCACACCATCTCTGGACAATCTGTTCTAGTGCTGGGTCACCCACACTGTAAAGAAGTTCTTCCTCATACTCAGGTGGAACTTCTTGTGCATCAGTCTTAGCCTGTTGCCTCTTGTCTTACTACGTAATACCAACTATGCTGTCATATACGCTGAAAATGCTTTTAAAAGGTTTTATAATACTGTAAACCTTCATAATATTTTCCTCACATTTATTGCAAGGACTCAGTGAGAGACAAACTGTTAATCAGCAATAATAGAGAATCTGGTAAATGTTTATTTATATATTGTGGCTTGACTTCTCCCTTTTTTGTCATATTCATCCTTTACAAAATATTATTCAGTGTCAAAAGTCAAGGTTGATTACAATTGCTCTAGGGTCAACACTAACAGCTTTATACCCAAACCTAAACAATACTAATTTTAAAAAATTTATTAATCCTTTTGTTTTTATAAAAATAACAAAAAAAAAAAAAAACAAACAAACAAAAAAAAAAAACCACCAAAAAACAAAACAAAACAAAAAAAAAACCCCAAAAAACCCCAAAACAGTTAAAAAAAGAACTCTTTTCAAGAAGCCAAAACATCAGAATCCTTTTTTTTCAGTTGCATGAGCAAAGGTGGATAATGTACCTTTCACTAGCTATTCTTACCTCTGGTCAAGGAGTTGACCTGTGCTTGATAAGAGAAAAAGAGTGAAGATGCACAGAATGCAATGAATGAAATTAGGTCACAGTTCTCTTACTAATTCTAAAGAAAAGTGGATTTTCACTTCTTGGAGAATTGCCAAACAGCTCACTTTATGCAGTAGGTAGTCTCTCTTCTCCTTGACCCATAAAACAGACTATCACATGGTAAGATTCAGGTAATGTTTCTAAGATTCAAAGTTGTCCTTTCTGATTTATATTTAGAATTACTTAAAATGTGGATGAAAAGCTTAAAAAAATATTCTACACTATTTATTCCAGGAATAACTATTTCCTTTTGCCTTGTTTACATCTTCCAAGATCAGATGCAGGCAGTAGAGTCTTTTTCCATTCCTCTAACCAAATACTCATAAATATTCTCAAGACCCTACAGAGACAAAATCCTTCTTAACTGTTATGATTCATTGGGCTACAAGTTACACACAGACTAAGTGAAGCCAAGGTCGATATCTCCCATGAGGTCCAATATATCTCAGTATTGATTGAAGCACTGAAATCAATGGAATTTATAATTGGACAGAACTTTTAGGTAACTAGAAGCCCTACTGAAAACTTCGAGGGCTTAAAAAATGTCAGAGGGAAATCCTTGGAATTCACATATCTAGAAAAAATATTGCCGCTGATTTTTGACTCAACCATAGATATTTTTGAAGTGTCTTGGACAACACTCTGTAGTGTCTGTCTGGCACTCAAATAGCCATTTTAGAAGATGGGCCAGGGTAAGGGTAAACAAAGAACTTACTATAACAGAGGTGCCTCTGATAACATTAATGTACTTTCCCTACAGGTTTCAGTATATACAAAATCTTTTTTCAACAATCTGATTCCTGGTGGGCACGGATACTCCATTAATAGGCCTCCTATGATGTAGCACAGGTTTCTGGTTACCCATAAAAACTTTTCTCAGTTAATGCATTTCAGAACAACTGATCATCATCTCAACTCTTATTGAAACGACTGCAGATTTATGGAAATGGTCTTGGTTGAAAGATGGTCTTCATCCTCCTTGAAAGCAGCACTCCTAAGATGTTATTAAAAAGATTTTGACACAAGCTGTTTTTTTACTGTCTTAGTGTTCTTTGCACAGTTTTGGGGTTTTTTCCACCGTAGTCAAAATATCATTGAAATAAAACTCATCATTTTCCCTACTTTTAATGAAATTGAGCAGCTCTCATGTGCAATAATTTTTGGGAAAAGCATGTATTCACACAGAAAAACACATATAAATGAAAAAAAAAAATGTATATTTTACCTATTTTTGGTATTTATATATAACATCCTCTCCTTTCTCACCCATGAAAGAAATCTGTATGTAAAGATAAAATATGCTCTCAAAATGCAGTGAAAATAAATTAAATCAGGGACAGAGCAGCCAGATACTCAGCTAATATAAATCACCTTGTTCTACCAATTTCAGAAGAGTTATATGATCCATTTTGTTTTGAATTTGACCCTAGACACAACCAGTTTACTGTTTGTTTGGTGTATGATAATATTTTTCTTGTAGTGAAACCTTTAACTAAATTTCTTACACACCACCTTAAAGCATTAGGAACACAGTAAGCAAACATATGGTAACTTCTCAACCACTGTAGAAGGGATACTAAATTATAGCACTCTTATGGAAACTTTTACATTATTTCCAAGGAGTTCAACTGTATAAAATGCATTCACACAAATGTTCACACAGCCTTTCAGTAGAGCTTCACAGCTAAGGAATGCACTACAGGGATTTTTTTTTAATTTATTTTTTCCTGCTTGAAGCATAAAAAAAAACATCATAGATGAACAAAAGCCTAATATGTGTTCTGAGATGCTGCATAGTGTGACAAAATTTATGCATGCTTTAAGCATGTCTTCTGAGGGAAATGATATACTCTATATCTATCTAGCAGAACCAAACACATCTCACAGTTAAATAGGGATGGTATATGAAAGCAAGACTTCACTTTAGTACCTAATCTACCAAAATTATTGTAACTCTAAAAAAGAAGAAAAAGTCTTGCATAAAAAGTCATTCATATATAAGCAATCTTCATTATTGAGTTGAATAATTAGATTCATAAGGAATAAGTAAAAAGAAAACTTTAATAATCAAAAGAATTGGACAAAAACAAGACCTTAGGTTAAAAATTTACTTCTGACCTTATTTCTGAGAGTTACAGATTTATAATCAAAGGTCTGTATTTCCTTTTTCATCTTTTCTGGATAGATGTTCAGTTCAGTAAGCTCATTTCTTACATTAGCATCTATTATTCTGCACATCTCTTTCAACTGCCTAAACTTTTGCTATGTGAGTCATCTACAGAAGAAGAAAGGCAATGAGCAGCCCACCAAAAAAGATTAATAATTAGGGTTGATGGTACCTGATTGTACTAATCAGGGAGCCTAAGCTTCAGTTGTACAGTAAGCTCATGTCATCACTACCTGAAAAAGGGTAAGCAGAATCAGCATGAACAGCATCCTAATCAAGCAAAACTTTTAATTCAAATTTTTACATTTGTCATACATAATAAGTGATACCTTTTCCCTATTAGGCTTTCCCTGTTCTTTGTTTTCAGAAGTTATTTGTGAAAAAGAAGTGGAAACTCTGCACAGTACACCTTTTCTTCTTTAGCTCCAAGAATATCCTTATCTTGTGTATGATGTAGTAAATAAGTAACATGCCAGGTTAAACTGTCAATATCTATGCCATAGCCCTTTTGGACATTGTTGTTAACAGTTCATTAGTGCAGCTGCAAAAGGAAACCTCTTGTATAAAGTCTCCAAGTATTGCACCCCATCACTACATGGTCCTGATTTCTGCCTTTAGTTCTGTACATCCAAACTTGCAATCTTTCCTTTGCCTGCCTGTTGTCCCTGAAAATAAGCCTTCTGATTTGTTTTAGTATAATGGAGTCAGTTCTCATGAATTGTAAGATAAACAAGAATCATGTTTGCATTCCTTTGTAAAAGATATCACCTGATGGACTTCTCAAGTGACCAGTGGAGATGGAGAGGTGGTAACTTCTCTGTCGAATCTCTGGTCACTGTCCAGAAACTTATATATACGAGGTCAACAATAAACTAGAATCTTTTTCCTTTCTTCTTCTCTACCTGAACACCTGTTGTGTGTGTTGCTGTGTGTTTCTATCTATGTCACAGTAACACCTGCCTATATGGAGGAGAAGGAATACTGGTCAATCAGATGGGTGTATGACTTATGTATTTAATTGTCTTCTATTCAATTTTAATTGATATTTTAAATTTTATTTTGGGGGATATGGCAACCCCCTTTTCTTTATCTGGTTCTTCTTCTCAGGGTCAGGATTAAGAGCACAGGAGACAGAATTCTTTTTTGGACTTGGATGTTTATTATTTCTTATCTCAGTTACAGCCTCACTGACCATGACTGCTTCTGCATACTAAGTTAACGAGGCAAAAATGGAGAACAGAGTGAAGTTTCAAGGTCTTTTTAAGCCTAAACTACTCAATTATGAGATGCCAACTAATTTAGTTTAACTTTTAACCCAATAACTAGCTACCCCATGTCCCACACTGCAGAGTTTTCCACCAATTACACAAAATCACCTTGATTTTGAATCTTGTGAAGAAGGAGAAGGAGAAGAAGAAGAAGACTATGCCTTAAACCCTCCATCTTGTTCCATATATATTATTTTAACCAGCCACCTTAAATTCTGAATCTCTCACCCCATGATATAACATACTTCTATTCAACTACACATTCACAATCTCAGTGCTATCTCTCAGTTTTGGAAGCCTTTCCCAGGGCCTCAAGTCAAATGCAGTGTATCTTTGTGGATCATTTTCTGTTAGCACAGAAAGCCTGAAATTCTCTGTGTCCAGGATTCCAAGAGGGGGATGGATGTGGAGGGAGATTTTGAACTGGTTGAGTTTTCCCTGTCTTTTAGTTGTGAATATGCACATTTAAGATGTTATTCTGGTTTGGGATGTTATATTTTCAAGTATATGAAGTGATTTATTATAGTGCAGAATCATGTACTCAGTCCTGAGGGTGGTTGAAAAGCTCAAGCAAATACCAGTTAAATTTTTTACCTTTTATTTTTTTTTTAGGTAAGGGTGATATCTTTAAAAACTTGCTGCCAGTTTTTAAATTTTATTTCTAAACTAACATTGTGGAATTCTAAAACCACAGGAAAAAATCAAATCCCAGGTGGGTGAGAGGGTGAAGGAAAAATTAAAATTCAGCTCTAATTATCTGACTGTCACAAATTACAGATTTCTTTGCAATTGCATCCTGTACATTGACCAAACCCCAAAAGATTATATTATGAAATTACAGTATATTGCAATATTATTTAAATTCTGAATTTGCTTGGATATATTTAGTGGCTCATAAGAGGACTTTAATATAATTTTTACAGATTAGCAATTAATACAATGCATGTACTACATCTCAGATAGATATATTTCATTCAGTAATTGTATAATAATGAGCATTATAAAGCATAGTAATAAATAAAGGCAATAAAATACATGTGAATAAAAACTCTTCCATTTACAGAAGAAGTAAAAAATATCTGGAATTAATCTGTTTCAATAGGAAATTCAACATAAGTGTAGTGGGAAAGATTGATTAAGTCTTTGGAAAATCAATGAAATTTTTGTCATTTTTTTGAATCTAACTTGAAAAAATATGTTTAAAAGAATGTAAAAATGCATAACATTGAATGAAAAACAATATGATAATACATGAAAAATTCTTGCAACTCTTTCTAAATCTTCATACATGCAAGAAGAACTGTGATTGTTCATTCAAAAGAAACAATAAAATTTGGACAGTACCTTCAAATCATCAGAAAGTGCTTTTTCATGTTTTCCTCATTCTTTGCAAAAGTTTCTAGATAAGAATGGCATTTAAAGTAAACTCATCTTCTGTTTGACATTAAAAATATATTTATATCTGCAAATTTATTTTCCTTTCAAAATAAAGACTTTTATTGCCTTCTTCTGACACAGGAATCCATTTCCTAATAAAAAAACATCAATTTTTCAAAAAAATTAATCTTTAGAAAGCTTAAAATGTCACATCATCCAGATTATTTTTAAGTTTTTGCTTTTAGGCTGATTCTTCACCTGCAGAGAGTAATTTTTTGCAGAGATTCTCCATCACAAGTATTTTTTCTGAAAGACTTAAAGGAACCTAGTTCTTGTCATCTGCATAAGCTCTGCCACTGGGAGAATAAAACAAAAGATCTGTCAGATATACAAGCTCCCAGAGAGTGTAAGACATCATAAGTGAGTAAACCTACATAAGCTATTCATATGTGAAGACTGTTAAATAACAGAGGAAAAAATTCTGTGTCTGTCATCATTACAAGTTCCAATCTTGTTATTACAACACCAGCTGTAAAAAAAACAAATAACTTTTTAATTATTCAGCATTTTCTGGAATTGTCTTGGCTGTTAGACTGAAAATTGCTCTACTACCAAAATAGCCAGCTACTTATAGGGGAACATCATGGCACTTCCTCATTTTCTTCCAAAGATTAAGTAGAAAGTTCTCTTAAATGTCTTAAGGGATATTCTTGTTATTGGACCACATAATACTCTTGTAGGAAAAACATAATGGGAAAAGAACTTTGTAGGAGAGAAGATATGAGGTAAATTAAGTAGTTGTCAGAATCCAAATATGAATAAAATAAAATATTTTAAGATTTCCACTTTCATATATGCAAATAGTTAAAGAAACCCCACTCTTTTATGACAGAACTTTGTTTTGGACATCCTCTATATATTCAGGTATTTCATTTGAACAATTGTTAATGACTCTGTACTACTACTACTTATAATAAATCCCACAAACGGACATCAACACCTCAAAATAAACCAATTACATATAAGATTTATTTGTTGGGTTTTTTTTTTTCCTCAACATATAATAACATTTTGCATCAAATCAAGCATCAGAACCCAATTTCTCTTCAGCTTTTTATTTGTTTTGGACAGTCAAGGGCAAAAATATGGCACTTTCCTTTTGCTACAGAAACAGTAATACTTTATTTCAATGTTTTACTTCAGTGGAGGCCTCCTGACATGTTATTAGATTAGTAAAGACAGTGAAAGAGAGATTTAAAATAGGAATAGTTTGAATACTTTACCATACAGTGGTTAGAATGGATCAATGAGAGCAAGTATCAAAGGTTGTTCATTTTACCAGACAATGCAAATCCAAAGGTCATTTCACCTGAAAAAAGTCAGATTCATAATAAATTATATCTTGAAGGAAAAGTGTGCAATTTAAATAGTATATGAGATAACTAGACTTCAGAAAATGAAACAAAGAAGAGGTTTGAAAAGCTTGAAAGCTTTTCAAATTTAATTTGAAATGGACTGTGGAACCTTTTAAATTTTATCTTTACATGTTCTTTTAATGTGAAAGAATCCCTTTGAGGACTGGTTTTATCTGCATAAATACATTATGTGCTTTCACAAGTCTTTCATAATTTGAACTCAAAATGCTTCAAAATCCTGGTTTCAAGGGTCTTTTTGGGTGAGTTTTTAGGGTTGTGGTTTTTTTTTTTTTTAAATCCATGTTAAAGTTATGAAATGTAATGAAGAAATTTCTCCTAGGGAAAATGATGAAGGGCAATTAGGACACCAGAAATTGAATCAGTATAGGAAGTTAAATATTGAATGCCTAGGGTTCAAAATGCATCAAAAATGCATTAAAAATAGTTAAGATCCAAATACACTTAAAATTTTATTTCTAATTATAAACTTATCAGAGATTCATATTGTCCACTACCATTGTCATTGTTGAGGCAATCATATCCGCTATATCTGGTGTGATTTATCTTCCACTCTGTTAATTCAAAATGCTAGCTCTATTACTTCAAGCACAGTGATTTAGACTACTTTCATATACATTCGACAGTAACATAAAATGTCTCTAAAAGAAAGACAAGCAATTATGAAATAATTTTCTCATCTATTTTTCTACTCAGAGGAAGCTCACAGACAATTCACAGGGATGTAGGATGATGGTCTTACAGTGTGGCTGCTCCATTGATCATGCCAGTATGATTCAAGACTTTTGGCGTCAAACCCATCAATTCAACTTGGGTAATTAACTTTGCTCCCACAGATGTTTAGGGTGCTTATGGGTTAATTAACTTGGGGCAGCATTCATCAGGTTAACACCCACAAAGAATAATCTGCTTACATTGACATTCACAAAGTATTATTGTGACACTTCTACGAGACTGTGAAAAGAGCTCCTTAAAACTGTTTGAAATGGTATTCTTTCTAAACAGAGATCTGTTAATTAAAAAACAAAAAAATCAGATTATGCAGTGGTTCTTGCTTGTTCTTGACTGGAATCAGGCAAATTTCACTCAACAATGAAAGTTTTGGTCCAAATATCCAAAATTACAGAGCTACCTGAATCGCTAGATCACAAACTGCCTCAGCGTCTGCACCCATGCAGGATGTTGTTCAAATTGTTACCTGAAAGGCTGGGTAGATTAAAACTATCTTTAAAAAAAACCAACCAACCAAACAAAAAATAAAAAAAATAATAAAAAAAACAAAAAACAAAAAACAAAAAACAAAAAACAACAACAACAACAACAAAAAAACAAACCCTCAAATCTAGATCTGTTTTCATGTTTATGCTTGGAGATCTTAAAATCTTTTACAAACTCTCCTCTCTCATCTGCTTATGCAGTTTATAGACCAAGATGTTGACAATGACTCCATGTTGCATATTTTCTATCTACTCCTGGAATTCAAGCCATCTCTCTAGAGATGACTGGGGACTTGTCAGTACATGCACTGTTTGCTCCCTAGGAGCAGCAAAGACACAATGTAGTCATTAATTGTGTTGTACAATCCTGGGGGGAAAAAGAAAAATAGGCACTGAGGAAGACTGACATGTACAGTGGGATTTGCTTAGACTATTTATCCCCCTCTTAAAAGGTACTGAGTTATTCATGCTGTGCTATAAAAAAAAATCAATTTTACTCTAAAAAGTCTACCCCTTACCAAGGACGACTGAATGAAAAAAATAGCTGAATAAAACACCAAATAAGTGTCTGGTATTCAAGTACTTACTGAGTTCATTTATGTCTTTTCATTTCTAAGAGCTACTTAATTTCCTAACCCTAAGCAAAGAACTTCTCTAGAAAACAGGAAAAAAACCAACCTGTATACATTTTCTCCAAGAGATATTTAAAAGATACTCCACTTCTTCAGCTTTGAAGAGCTTCTTTCAACTACAGCAGACTGCATGATTTCCTATTAAGGCTTCTAAGAAAACTGTACAGATGTATTTAGTCCTATTGATTTTTTTGCAACATTAAAGACCATAGACATGGTATCACTCAGTGATTCAAAAGCACTGAAAGTTCTTCTTCAGGCCAACAAGTAATAGCAAGCATAAGCAAAAATTAATAGATGCAGATGCTTAAAGTTATTTCTTTTTCTGCCTGCGCTGGTAGAGATATTTTAAGGCATCTCAAGAGTCAATTTATTAGTGAAAGAGTTACAAGCTCAACAATATCTTAAACCTTATAAATCCTCACGTTATAAGTGATGTGCATACCAGATTGAAGAGCTTTTCCCAAGGCTTGACAAAGCATGTAATGTCACTACAATTAAGAAGTTTCTTTGGAGCATTTCTTCAGCGATCTCCATCAAGGTGTCACTGCCTTAAGGCAGAGAGGAGGCTGTGGCTTCCCTGGGCTCCGGTTCACTCACATCCTTGCTATGACACATGCAAACACACAAGGTGTACTCAAGGTGCAATAGGCTGGCATCTGTCTGCTGTCCAACCTGTTTGGCTGAGGTCCCCTGAACTGTCTCAAACCTGTCAGAGCTGCTGCACACACGCACTGGGCTGCACAGCATCTGATGCAAGTTGGCCATTTGCTGAGTGTTGGAACCCTGGACACAGAGAATTTCAGACTTTCTGTACTGACAAGGAATGATCCTCAAAGATATACCACATTTGACCTGAGGCCATGGAAAAGGCTTCCAAAACTGAGAGATAGCACTGAGATTGTGAATGTGTAGTTGAATAGAAGTATGTTATATCATGGGGTGAGAGATTCAGAATTTAAGGTGGCTGGTTAAAATAATATATATGGAACAAGATGGAGGGTTTAAGGCATAGTCTTCTTCTTCTTCTCCTTCTCCTTCTTCACAAGATTCAAAATCAAGGTGATTTTGTGTAATTGGTGGAAAACTCTGCAGTGTGGGACATGGGGTAGCTAGTTATTGGGTTAAAAGTTAAACTAAATTAGTTGGCATCTCATAATTGAGTAGTTTAGGCTTAAAAAGACCTTGAAACTTCACTCTGTTCTCCATTTTTGCCTTGTTAACTTAGTATGCAGAAGCAGTCATGGTCAGTGAGGCTGTAACTGAGATAAGAAATAATAAACATCCAAGTCCAAAAAAGAATTCTGTCTCCTGTGCTCTTAATCCTGACCCTGAGAAGAAGAACCAGATAAAGAAAAGGGGCTCACCACAGCTGAGGTCACAGATGAAGCATTCAGCACAGAACACAGGAAAATCTGGCATTCACACTAGTTTGGGGACAGCTTCAACAAATGCTATAGGCACATTTGCTATGTCTAATTACCCCTAGGAAGAAATTAGCTGGCAGTTAAGCAAACTAATGCAGTGTCCTTTATTTGAGCTTCAGCTTTCTGGAAATACAGAAAATCAATTGAGTTGCAGTGCAGCAATTGTAGGCCCGAGCATAAATGTTCCTTGCAATAAAAGAAATCACTCATCAAGCACTCTCCATTGTTTCAGCATTCTGTAACAATACATTATCAAGTATTTAATGCAATTTTGCTTCATTCACATCAATAGACAAAGGGAGATGCTCTCCATCCCACCCTTCATGACACTCTCTCTCTCTGAATACATGAAAAGTATCAGGATCTTAAGTTAAACATTCAGCATGGTTTATCTTAAGCCAGCTCTGCTGACATCCATTTGTGTAGTCATTTAAATGATTCACAACCTATTTTTCAGAAAAAAATGTACTCACTTAGCGTGTCAGCATCAACGTGTTATGTTCTCTGAGACCATATAGAACAGATTTGTATGTGGGTTTCAGGGCAATCTTATAAAAAGCAAATCAAACATAGACAACTTGCAAAAGCTTTGGCACTCCGTGGGTCCCAAATTCAGTGGATGAGATCTTCACAAAGCAATTCAATTCCTCCCTATGAATGAATTCTTTCTTAGAGAAAGAATGAACACTGAAAGCTCCCACACATGCCATGGACCTACACTGCCCATCCCAACCTCTAGCACGTTAGCTACTGAGCTTAAACACAGAGGGGAGAATATCAAGATTGCATCTCCACTTTGTAAAGCAGAACCTAACATAAAAATATTAGAAATGGCTTTTGAAAAGTTCCGAAACAAGTTGACTCAATATATCTGATTTCTACACCCCTCCAAATCATAGCACATCCAGGTGAAACTGAATATTGTTTAAGCAGTTTGATATGAAAACTTTTTTTTTTTTTTTTTTTTGAGGGGGAAATAAACTAGGCACTTAAAAGCAGTAGATACAAAACAACCCAGCTGCAGTCCAAACAAACAAATAAAGAAAGCCACAACTATTGAAACCATAGAAATCTGTCTTCTCTAGTTATTTAAATATTGTTTGGATAAGGTTTTGCATGAGCATGGCAGAATCTAATACTAATATTTAACATTAAATTTCACAAGCATTTAGGGATTAATTGTGTCTTTAGCATTCTCACCATCACAGAAAATCTAATATAAAAATTTTCAGACTCTTCAAAGTCTGTAAATAACATGATTCATTTTTGTTTCTGCAATTTTGCTGTCAAGTCTTTTGGGTTTTAGTCTCTAAAAGACAGTATCTGAAATTTTAAACCCCTCAAGCTTCAATTGCATCGTGACTTTCCAAACAGAATTAGTATCAACCTTGACTTAAGTATTAGAAAATTACAGCATCTTTCAATTAGAGTGTAATTAAAAAAAATCGAATGAATTCTTCACACTAAAAAGTGGTCCGAAAGCATCTATTAAAGGGATTTTAATGGAATCTAATGTCATCTATAATTCAATTTACAAAATGAGCTACATTTTAGTAAACAACCCTTTAGACCAGCAATATTGTTGCAGAATTTTGAGTTGAAGTTCTAATTAAGCCTAATATATTTTGTAGGGTTTATAGTAATAAATACAGATTTACAATATTTAGTCTCTTAGTATATATATATATATATATATATATATATATATATGACTGAATTACTGTTTCTTGCTTAATACAAACCTAATATTTAAAATACATGTTCCAGAAGTCGCACAGTTCTTAGTGTTTCTGCATAGTCCCCCTTAGAAACAAATTTTATAATAATTTATGAATTATTATATAGCACAGCATTGTGGTTTAATCCCAACCAGCAGCCACGCCCCACACAGCTGCTTCCTCACTCCCCCACCAGCAGGACTGAGGAGAGAACTGGAAGCATAAAAGCTGGAAAACTCATGAGTTGATATAAAGACAGTTTAAAAGGGAAAGTAAATTTGTACACAGAAACAAAGCAAAATGAGTAATTGAGTCACCACCTTCCAAGAATAGACAGGTGTTCAGCCATTTCCAGGAGAGCAGGGTCCCATCACATATAATGGTGATTTGGGAAGACAAATGTTGTCACTCCAAATATCTCCTCCTTCCTCCTTCTTTCCCCATTTTGTATAGTGAGCATGATGCCACATGGTCTGGAATATGCCTACAGTCAGTTTGGGTCACCTGTCCTGGCTGTGTCTCCTTCCAAGCCAACATGGCACACAAAAATCAGAAAAGGCCTTGGCTCTATGTGAGCCCTGCCCAGCAGCAACAAAAATATCTCTGTATTATCAACCCTGTGTTCAGCACAAATCTAAAACACAGCCACATACCAGCCACTGGGAAGAAAATGAACTCTACCCCAGCTGAAAACAGTGCATGTGGTTAGAGTTATATGAGATACATCTAGGATTGATCCAAACTTTGGTATAAATCTCAGTCTTTCAGGGTGTTTCAGGAGAGCGCAAACACACACACCAGAACTGTAACACTTTTCTAAGTGGAGAATATTCCACACTCCAGTGGAACTAAAGATATGTTCATAACACATAGGAAAAAATAAAAATAAGAAAATGGTCTTCCAGACTCAACAGTGATATAAAACAGTTCCAACAGCTGGTAGTCCTTATTCTGGTTTTGAAAAACTCCTAGCAGGTGTTATATTTCAAGGCTTAGTATACTAATGAAAGTATTATAACGACTGGAAAAAGTGTAAATTTATCTAGTATGAGTAACAAAGATCAGTCTAAAAAAGAAGGTGTTTTTGTTTTCAGTACTAATATCTAAGAATTTGTTGCATGTGTTTCTTTTTTTAGTTTGATATCGTAGCCACTGATGTAAAAGTCATGAAATGAAAATGAGACATTCCAGACAATGTAAGTATAATAATTTTTAAATCAATCATAAAAACCATTTTCCAAATCATCTAAGGAGTTATACAGTAAAATTGGTGTAGGAAAATATATTTTTGTTAGTTTTGTTTGTTTTTAAATCAGCTCATTATTTATTATCTGCACAGAGGCAGGATGACTTACTTCCGCTGTAAGATCTTTTGATGTTTTCCTTAGCAGACATCTGAATTTTTTCATCTTCCAAATGTAACTCTTGAAAGCATGGAGGATGGATCTATTTGTCAGAACATTTATCCTAAGGTGAGCAGCTCTGTTTCAGATCTGTTTTCACCTGAGATCCTTCATGCCTTTGACAACAGTTCCCCAAACATCATCTAATTCAATCCAGAGTCACATTCCATTGCCTTTGGGGAAACGAAGAAACTCTGCAGAAAAGAGCATGAGCTTCAGTGCATCATGGAAAAAGAAGAAAGATGGCTGTAAAGACAAAGGAGCTGAGTAGTTTATGCTGATACTCCACTTACTCATGAGTAAAGTTGTTGACTCTAGAACTTTCACTTATTCTTAATGATTTACCTGATCTACCAGTGGCTTAAGAAACAAGCTGCTTTCAAAATGTGAGAGCTCTTTAGACAAGATGTCAGGGTTTTAGCTTATAGGACTTGGGGGAAAAAAAGGAATGCTTTTGTTCTTTCCTCCCTCATTCAGAAGGATTTCTTGGGAATCTGGAGAGGTCCCAGTTGACTGGAAACTGAATAACATCCGAATTTTCAAAAGGGCAAGAAGGATGACCCTACAGGTCCATTAGTCTCACTTCAGTGGCTGGTTAAGTCATGGAGAAGATTATTCTGGGAGATATTGAGAAACATCTGAAGGAAAACACAGCCAGTACAGCTTCACAAGGAGAAAGTTCTGCTTGTCAAATTTGATTTACTTTCCTGACAAGGTAACTCACCTAGCTGAACAAGGGAAGCCAGTTGGTGCAATCTGTTTGGATTTCAGGTAAGCTTTTGGTACCATGTCTCACAGCATATTAGAGGACAAAATGCCCAGGCCATAGCTGGATAAACACAGCCTGCGATGGGTGAGCAAGAGGATCATGGGTCAGAAACAAAGATCATAGTGAATGGGGTGACATCAGATGGGGACTTGTCACTAGTGGGGCTCTGCAGGGCTCCATCCTCAGCCCCATGCTCTTCAACACCTTCATTAATAACTTGGACACAGGACTCCAAAGAATACTAAGCAAGATTTCAGATGACACAAGACTGGAAGGAGCTGTTGACTCCCTTGAAGGCAGAGAGGCCCTCCAGAGAAACCTCGACAAAACAGAGGGCTGGGCAATTCCTAATTGTATGAGATTTAAAAAGGGCAAGTTCCTGATTCTGCACCCGGGATGGGGCAACCCTGGATATGCGTACAGACTTGGGAATGAGATGCTGGAAAGCTGTACCACAGAAAGAGACCTGGAGTTCCTGGTCAATGGGAAGCTGAACATGAGCCAGCACTGCCCTGGCAACCAGGAGGGCCAACCCTGTCCTGGGGGGCATCAGGCACAGCATGGCCAGCTGGGCAAGGGAGAGGACTGTCCCACTCTGCTCTGAGCTGGAGCAGCCTCATCCTGAGTGCCCGGGGCTGGTTTGGGTGCCACAATGTAAGAAAGACAATAAATTGTTATAAAGCATCCAAAGGACAACAACAAAGCTGCTGAAGGGTTTTGAGGGGAAGCTGAATGAGGAGTGGCTGAGGTCTCTTGGTCTGTTCAGCCAGGAGAAGAGGAGATTGAGGGAAGACCTCATTGCAGTTACAACTTCCTCATGAGGGGAAGAGGAGGGGCAGACTCCGATGTCTCTGAAAGCCAGTAATAGGACCTGAGGGAATGCCCTGAACTTTTATCAAAAAAGATTTTGTTAGGATATTAGAAAAAGATTCTTTCATCAGAGGCTGTTTGGGCACTGGAACAGGCTCCCCAGGGAAGTGATCACAGCACCAGCCTCACACTAGTACAAGAAGTGTTTGGACAATGTTCTCAGGAATATGGTGTGACCCTTGGGGTGTTTCTCTGCAGGGCCAAGAGGTGGACTCAATTCTTGTGAGTGACTTTCATCTCAGAATATTCTGTGATTCTGTGAATTGCAGCTGTTTAGTCTTGGCAATGATTGAAGTTCTTGAGTTTTATGTGAGCAGAATTAAGAACAAATAAAACCCCCACCAAAAAAACAAACAAACAAACCAAAACAAAACAAAACCCCAAAAAAGTACAATATAAATTTAATTTTTCATGAAAAACTGAAGTGTTCAAAAATACAGTGTTGAGTAATCATATTCATATTATCACCATCAACAAAGCTTTCATATACTTGAACTATTCTGATTAACAGAAAAATAAGCAGAAGAGCATTGTTACTGGTGTAATTTTTTCCATTAAATCAAAGAATACATTTTCCATATTATTGGATATAATTTCATACATACATCAATATTTGTATTGCCTGTGCAGAGCACTTCTAGTTCATTCCTGACCAGTCATTCTTCTACATTGCAGGAGTCCATTGTATCACTTTTCTGCAAAATAAGATTAATCAGACTTTTGTTGAAAAGACCACAAGCAATATGGTCTTTTATACTGGATCAAAAAGTGTCAACTAATAGGTACAAACCAGGAAGATTTCACTCATTTGTCTTATTAAGGGAACTTAAAAATAACTATTCATCATCATAGCTATATGTTCAGCTGTATCCTAGTGTATTATATATCTAGCTCCTGACTGTGCTAACTGAATCTCAATGCAATCAACAAGACATATGGAGGAAAGACTGAACAGTGCTTCAGCCATCCATCATGATTCTGCAGGTCCTGCTGAATCACAAAAAGCAAAGAGCTCAGAATCTTGAACTCACAGTGTTGTTGGAGGACAAAAATGCTTTCACTGAAAGTGCTGTTTTCTATTTAGAAACAGAAGTGAGTCCACAGGCTTCCATGTTCCTTTCAAACTGCAGAAGCAGAAGATTCTGGAAGAATCTTTGGTACTTTTCCTGTTGGACTTCAAATAGTCAGAAGTAAAAGCACATTTTCATGGTCAGTTATGAACAGGACACTGACTAGTATTTGCTGTCCCTCACTTACATAGAAATTAAAGCAGCATCTTCAAATATGAAAGAATTAAAGATGCAAATAACCAGATGCAAAATCTCCTTTTCATGAAAATAAAATAAAAATTAAAAATAAAATAATTTTTTTAAAGTGTTATTTGTCACAAATGAACAAATACCCATCCTATGATTTTATTTGCCAGATAATGGTATCCATTGCAGTGTGTAAACTTATATAAGACCCCCAACATCCTAAGAAACATGTCTAGGACTGAAAAACCAAGCAGCACAACAAAAACTCTTTTAGGTAGAATTCTACCTGCCACCTCCCCTGCAACTGCACTGCTTTTATAGAGCTTTCTTGGACAATCAGCATGGTTTTGGGAAAAATCATAACCCCTACAAGATGTACAGCTGCCATGCGGCACGCATTGTGATGTTATTAGAAACTTTCTGAATGCCAGAAAGAAAGAGATTCTAAATAGAGACAGCTATTACACAGATTATACAGAATGTCTTTTGTCTCTGAACACCTGCATAGGCCAGGGCAGTATTTTGTCTTTTCGGGGCATCTCTGGCTGGTAGGTACAGCCTTATGATGTGATAACATTTTAAATAAAGCAACATTAAGAAACCAAAGGACAACAACAATATCCTACAAAGCTGTTAATACACTTAATACCTAATACTTATTAACACCTATGATGTGATTGGTCTTCACAACTTGGAAACCTGAGATAAGTCTCCCCATCCCTGAAACATGAAGCAAGAATCCCCAAGGAAGCCATAGACATTCATAACCCTCTACATGACCAAAACCCAGCAAATCTATTATTTAGGGCCTTATAACAGTTTCAACATGCTAATAAGACTGTATCAAAGCCCAAGAAATTCATAGCTTAACTTAATTAAGCATTTCTGTGACTCACAAAGACCACATGAGAACAGAGATGACACATCCTTCTTGCAAACTAAAAAAAAAAAGAAAACTTGAATCCACCAGGGATTTTCTTTTCTTTTTAAATTGATCCAATAATTCCAAATCCTTTACCTCACAAATGCAGACTCAGGAAGTAGTTTATTGAGTGTAAGAAGTATTCAGATGAGTCACCAACTATGATAATACAGCAAAGTGTTACAGGTACAAAGTATAGACATCGAAAAATTTTTCCTGAGAGGAAAAACTTTTCAGAGTTTTTCTTCCTCTAGTCCTGTGCTTCCCAATGAATCCTCCAGTAAGTCAAATAAGTAAAAGTAAAAAACAGGAGTTGAATTAGTCCTTTGAATTTATGATGCTGTATGAGAAAGAAGGAACTGCACCTTTCTATGTGTCCCTTTAAGAGCTTGCAGGACTAGTGACTGGAAACATTAATGCTTAGTTGCCAGTGTGGCAATAAAAATTTTCAGCTGGTTTTCAGTGTTCTCCAGCAAATAATTACTGTACAAAAGGTTTTAAAGCATTTTCTTGATTAAAAAAGTACATGCTTTGTCTGGCTTTTTGCATATATAAATATTTGTTCATAATTTTGGTTTTCAGACAAAAGTTTTACTAGCACTATTTGTTCCCTGACAAAGTAGAAGTATTTGTCATAATATCATCATGCATTATTATTGTGATATCACCAATTTAGAAATAAATTACAAAACAAGACAAAAATTTTAGAAAAAGCAGGTTACTAAAATTACAGTTAATTAGAAGAATATCTTTAAGATTTTAAGGGACCTAGGCCTAATTAGCCTTGATGACATTTGGTAAATCATAAAGCCAACAGTGTTTTTCTGCCTCTGAAAGGAAAAGCAGTCCGATGGAAGTCATGCTTCCATCATCCTTAGAAATGGTTCTGGCTAGGATAGTTTTATTTCTAGCAGTGAGCATAGTGATGTGTTTTGGAGTAAGGATAAGAATAATTTTCCTTTACTGCTGAGCAGTGTTCACACAGAGGTTTTTTCTGTTCCCCACCAATGAGATGGCTCAAGGTGCACATGGAGTTGGGAGGGGACACAGCCAGGACAGCTGACCCCGACTGACCACGACCATGCAGACATTCCTTACTGCATGGGGTCATGCCCAGCATATAGAGCTGGGGAGGAGGGAGACAAGGAAAGATGTTCAGAGGATGATGTTTTTCTTTCCAAGTCACTGTTATGGGTGATGGAGCCCTCCTTTCCAGGGAATGGCTGAACACCTGCTGTCATGGGAAGTAGTGAATGAATTTCTTCATTTTCTGTGCTTGTGTGTGGTCTTTGCTTTCCCTATTAAACTGTCTTGATCTCTCTTACTTTTACTCTTGCAATTCCCTCCCTGGCATGGATGGGTTATTTTCTAATTTCTTCCATGTGGGGTGTCTGAAAAAGCAGAAGTTGTTTTACATGGGGAAACAAATATTTTCTTCAAGTTTAACAAATTATTACAGCTGTGTCTGTGGTCAGAACATAGATTGTTATTTTATGTGTAGGCAAGCTCAATCATTACTACTACTGCACTTTGCAAAAAAACACGAATCAACCTTTATGTTCAACTATGAAAGTTTTTATGGGTCCACTTCCTTAAAATATATTTCCAATGTCACTAATAATTGATATTTGAGTACACTTACAGTAAATGTATTGCTACTTAAGATAAAAACATTTGAATTGTGTAATTCTTAGGAAAATTAGCAATATATATATAACTAATTGTAAGCTAATATTTGAAGCAAGAAGTGTACATCATCCTAAGCAAATAAAATTATTAATTCATAATTTTATGATACTGACAGGTGACCAAACCAAGAAATGAAGAAAATATGTTATAGTCTCAGTTGATAGTTTTAGGTCGTTACATATGATTTTTTTTCTTTATAGAATTAGAAAATAAGACGAAATATTTTAAAACAAAGAAAATATCTACATCTTAAAATTTCAAGAAAAGGTTGAGGGATTTTTTCCTTGGCTGATATTTTTTTGTTGGTTAGTTTTCTCTGTTGCTGGTTTGAATTTTTTTCTCCATCTAGCATGCCTTAAATACACCTGCAGAATCATTCTACTGAGAGAGACAAGGCTCGTGCTATTTTTTAATATTCTTTAAGTGACATTTTAATTCCATTTTTTTTTCCTCTCACTACCCATTTGTGTTTGGGTTTTTTTTTCCACTGACTCACAAACTGCAGAAAGGAGGCATTTTTTGCAACAATAAATGAAGTGGGTATCAATAACAAAGCTAACATTTCCAAGATTTAAGTAGGAACACGTGAATGGAAAAAAAGGCAGTTGAATGAATCTCTGAACAGGGATAGTTAGGGAGTTAGGGAAAAGAAACACACACACGCACACACACGCACAAATCTCTTCAGGAAAAGCTAGTTGTAAATATAAAGATGCACTGCAGCCCCTCAGTGGGAATAATTGTTTAATTAAATGAAGTATAGATACCACATTACCAATTTAAACTCTTCACCCAGTGGCTCTGGTTCAAGATTTAAATTCTTTCAAAAAATGCATAGCTTAGGGAGGAAAGTACTTTTGACATTATATTTATTGCAACTTTGTTTTATTTAAAAAATTATAATTCTTTTTTCCAGTTTGAAAATTATTAATCAAAACAATTTTTTTTACATTCTGCTATCATTGCAACTGATGTGATTTCACAAATAAAGTGAATAGAAAACCCATGTTAAACAAGTTTAATGAGGCACAGCTAGAGTAAATGGGTATTGCCTCACTAGTTTCCATAATATTTCCTGACATCAGTGGATCCCTAATAATAGACATTTTCAGACAATCTGATTTTGGTGGGGGTTTTTAAGCAGAGATGTTAGCTATCCAGAAATAATTAAAAGGAAGAGAAAAATATTATCTAATCAGTGCAGAAGAAATATGTCAGTACGTTTTAACAGCAGTAATGAAGACCGTGAAAAAAAATATATTAGAAATGACCAGAAATTGTTAGCTGAATAGACTACAGAAAGATTTTCATGTAAAATATAAATCATGTACAAATTAGAAATTTCATTGATGGACCTGTAAGAATTTGTACATTCAATTACCTGCACCAGAGCTGTTTAATCAGTAACTTTCTACTTATTTCTCTCTCAGATCTGAATCCCAGTAAAGTGAGGAGAAAAAATGAAAAAGCAAAACTGAGATGAAGATAAATAAACACCTAAGGAAAACAACAACCAAACCAGAAAAAAAGTCCTTATAAAATGATTAGAACACACACAATTGATAAGATTTTTCTAGGTAACTTTCAGAAGTTCAGTAGAGTTCAAAAGAATTTCAATGAAGACATGGTTTTCAAAACTCGACATGTTGTATTGAAGATAATTCATAAAACCAAGCCACCATACAAGAAAACATAATGATACTAACAATTTTTTTAAAATCACCAGTTTGTTTAGGATCAAATTCCTTTGCAGTAGGATATCCATGAGGAAATGGAATGAAGTTGTATCAGAGAAAGTTCAGAATGGACATTAGGAAAGGGTTCTTCACTGAGAAGTTGCTCAGTCCTTGGAATCAGCTCCCTAGGAATGTGGTTGTGGCATCAGGTCTTTCAGAGTTCAAGGAGTATCCAGATGATGTTCTTAGCCCTATGGTTTAGTTTTACACAGTCCTGTGAGGACCGAAGTGGAAGTCCAACTGACAGTTGGACTTAATGATCCTTATGCATCATCACTTTCAACTAGAGAAATTCCATGACTCTGTAACAGTGCCCTGTAAAAAGGGCTCCAGAGAGAGAAAGGTATGAAGAGCCAAATATTTTGAAGGGCAAAATTATTTTTCTGCCATTTTCATAAGACAACATATGAAGTGTCATACTGTAGTGCATTTAATCAAAATATTTTGCAACATACCAGTTATCGATAGGAATTCTTTGGCCTTTGTTTAAAAGCACATGTATTTTCTGTGCAATAAACTGTTGAAGAGAAACTGCCCACAAAATGCTGTCAGCCACATTGGCATGTTAGTGTCAAGGTCCTGGCAGCTCTCTGCAACAAACACTTTGTAGAATGTAGGAAAATCAACTTGAAAAACAGCACTCAGACGGAAGCAGGCAGAACAGGTTATACAAAGAAAATTACTCTTTATTTAGATATTGAGATTATCCTTTGTTAGCCTAAAACATATGGCATCTTCTTTGGTTCTATTTTTATGCAGCTCTCTCTGCTAAATTTTTCTACCAATACTTATTTGCAAAGCAAATAGACTCATGCATTAATTACCCAATCTTCTATTCAGGTTTCTGGAAAGAGAGTGGAAACAGACAGTCAGGAAGAAGGAACAGTAGGAAGGATACTGTAAAGAATACAAGGATACGAGTAAGCTTCTTTTACTGGCAGTCTGTGGAATGCAGATAAATTCCAGATGCTCTTAATGAATCAAACCAAAAGATGACTAAATTCATCTTCCTCCCTGGCAGGATTTCTGGACCAAGTAAAAACATTGCCAGAGATCAAGTTGTATGACATGAACTGATGGAGACCATCCCCACCCAAGGGACGAGCACAGAACATGATAATGTCATAATCCTGCACTTCTCTGAGATGCTGAAAATGCTTTGCTTGATGAAAGTTGTGTAGTTATATTAGCACAGTGCTTTACCTGAACAACACACTTAACGACTCAGCAGGCTAACGAGCCAGAGAATGCCACACAAGTGTGACCAGACTGCTTCTGATACTGAAACAAGCTGCTCCAAGCTTGATATGCTGTCTCCAGATGGCACTGCCTTGTGATGTGCAGTTGGACTTGAATGGCATGAAGAATGAAAATAAAATTTACAAAACATATTATGTCCTGTTTATGTTTCAGGTACCTGAACTAGGTAAAGATTGCCTGCCAAACCATATAAAAATATTTTGAAAAAGTGAAACTACAAGTGCAAAGATAAATGAACTCACAAATGTTAAAAACAACTATAATACAACATTAAAAAAGCAAAATTATCAGCATTGTTGACAACAAAAAAAAAGTCTTTCTTAGGGGTAAACTAGATAAGCCATTGCCATTTCTTCTTTCCTCTCTTGTCCTGTCCATCTTTCCTTTCACCCTTCCCAATCAGATCAAGGGAGGGGGTTATTATTATAATTGCAGAAGCAAGAACAATGCTTTTCAATTTTGCTGCTGCAATCATTCACTGAAACATTTATTGATTGAAAAAGCCCCATGAGAATTCTGATTATCCTAACATTTTCTCTGGAAGTGAAAGGAACAGGCTTTCTTATTTCATTTTATGCAAAATTACAGTAATTGGTATCTGACCTTTTTCGAATAGACTGTTAAGCTTTACACTGCTGGATTTTTTTCATCGATTCAATTATTTAAATTATGGCTATCTCAAAAGGAGCAACAGGGTGCAAACAAGAATAGAATATTTAAATGAAACTGAAAGCTGATTCTCCACCACTACCTCATTAACAAAAAACATGCTATTAGCTGAAAATCCAACCTCTGGAGGCTTCTAACACTTGGATTAAAATTTAGTTTTTAAATAATCAAACTAAATAGGCACAAACCAAGACAAGTGACATTTCTGAGAATTAAAAAAAAAAAAACAACAAAAAAAAAAAAAAAAAAAAAAAAACCTGCCTAAATGAAAATACAAGGATAGAAAAAATAAAAATCTTAGTCAGTATGTGAAAATGTATATTAGAGAAATAAGTAATTCTTGACTGGTCTGAAATAAATTACTCATTCTGACCACATATCTTTTTTAAAAATAAGACAAAGACAGAAAAAGAGAGAGCAGCTCAGTAAATTGTCTGCAAGGTCAAATGCTTTCCAGAACAATCACCAATAAAAAGTCACCATTCCCAGCTGGTATCATGGAAACAGTATGCTTCTTCGCTAACCAAGACAGGAGAAAAGCTACTGATTTGTCATTCACATGGTAAAATCCGTCTGAAATCAACCTGGGCACAATTCCATAGGAGTTAGTTTAAGGCAAACTGAGATTAAACCACTATTTAAACATATCTTCTGACCTCAAGTAGTTAAAAAATACTAAGAGGCAAATATACCATTTTCAGAAATAAAGATATGTTAGATTCAGGACAGGATGATTTAAAAGCTATCTAGTGGAAGATAGACAGCCATCATAAATCAGTACTTTCAGTCCCTTCAGACAGTCCATTCTGGTTTGAAGTATGGTCATGGAGTTTCTATTCATATCTGGCAAGACTTCCACTCCCCCAAATAAGCCCTTCTTGTGTTTCCATGTGAGAGCTGCCACTTCCTCTGGAGGTGCTGAAAAGGCAGTCATCCTCATTGGGAAAGAACAGGCAACCAGTGTCAGCTTCCTGAAAGTAAAGTATAACTAATGCACAAAAGGGGTATTTTGGGAAAATACCCCTAAGACGGCACTTAAAACTACTGTTGCTATCAATCTGCATTGCAGAGCTTGACATAGTTATTTCCTAAAGTCAGGAACAATTTGGCTTCCCAGCTCCTGAGAGAGTTTCCCATTACCATTAGAATCAAATATACGAGTTCTCATTTTCCCCAAAATAAATCCTCACTTTCCTTAGAAAAAGTGTATAACACACTGGGAGACAATTTTCCCGCCAGCTTAAGCACATGTTCAGGACAAAAAGTGTTTTTATTAAGATTTTGATGCCATTAACTGCAATTTCTCTAACCAGAAGTACTAGCCTTCCACCTTTACTTTTCTCACTCTTCCCTCCTGCCCAGCAAATAGGCTGTGAGTGGACAAGAGATTGGGAGGAAACACAAACATGGAAGCTGACCTGAATTGGTCAAAGGGATATTCCACACATCATGCTCAGAAAGTAAAAAAGAAAAAATTCCAAAAAAACACAGCTGGGATTGTCTCCCAAGCTGGCTACTACTTAGACTGTCTGGGCATTGGTCTGCTTGTGAGAGATGGAGAGGAATTGTTTGTATCAGTTATTCTTTTTCTTTCCTTGTTTTATTCAATTGCCCTTACCCTGACCCAAAATTTTCTTGTTTTTGTTCTTTCTGTTCTCTCCTCCATCCCAATCTTTGAGGGTCCAAGTGCACAGATGTGTGCATAGGCTTACATTCATCTGTAACCACAGGCTACAAATGAAAATATACTTCCTTAATTGATTGTGTTGGAAATGATGAAATATATATATCATCATTAAAGGATACATACACCTCATCCTTGTAATTTATTGTGAATAACAATATTTTTATTCTTTGTGTCAATAATACTGTTTTTTCTACCTCTAATGACATAACTATCTGTAGTAATCATACTATTATAAGAAGCTCCTTCAAGAATTTCAGATAAGGTTGCCATTGTCATTTGGTTTCATAGTTTTACAGTTAAATTTTCAGTGAGAAGTTTCAATGGCACACATGCAGTGTAATGCTGGCATGTCACATTTTACATGGAAAATATTATTTTCCAGCATAACATTAATCAGAAGTCTTCCTGATTGAGCACACCCTCCAAATAATGAAGTTGTGGAGGTTATGTAAGTCATTTCATTATCTTATGCTCATTTATTAACGTACACTGAAGCTTTGAAAGAAATATGTGAAGGAAAGTGCATGTCTTTCTGCTACTACAGCAGTGAAAAAAGAAAAACACATGCCAAAAATGAGACAACATTCCAGGATTTTGTTCATAATGGAAATAAACCCCCAAATTTTGTCACAGTCACTTCTGCCCTGCAAGAGCTCACTATCAATCTGTGTACAGGCACTCATAATTTACAGAAAATCCCACAGGAGTTTGCATTCTGTGACAGAGCATTACAAATGATATACAAAACCCAGGGGAAACTTGGAGAGATAAACATATTCCACTGACCAAGTCTATAGTCTAGTGCAGTGCATTTCTCCTGCTTGTCAAGTATATGCCAAATTTAATCACAAAAGTTTGAGTTAAACAAATTTTCAATTTGTATCATAAAAGTTGATTCCTTCTGTGAATAATTCAGAGAGTTAATCTGTAGAATCCATGGGACAATTTGATGACTAAATATGTAGTTTTGATTTCTAACTCATAAATTATCAAGCTACTGCATCAAGAAACTAATTTGAGTTATATATATATATATATATATATATATATTATTATTCCCAAGTTGGTTTGTTCCCAAAGTTGTGTCCTCCCACCAGTTTCCCTTTATGGCTTTTTCCCCGCCTCTGTTCCAGTCCTTTCCCTATCAATCACTGTTACCCAACCCCTTGTTCCAGCTCCTTCCATGCCAATCCTCCCAGAGCCAATCCCTTTACTGTCCATCCCCCTGGGCGTTCCAGGGTGTCACCCAAACCTCGATGCCCCATTGCTGCACGTGACCCCTTCCCTCCTCCCATCTACCCTGATTCACCCAAAGACCCATGACTCAATCCTTCAACTCTACCCCTGAGTTAACCCCATTGGACAATGTGTTATGCCCATCCCTTGTTTGTAACCCTATAAAATCCTGTGCACGGAGCTGCACAGGGCTCTTCTTGCCTGCTTCCCTTCAACCCCAATAAATCATTCAGTTGGAACCTCAGACTTGAAGAGCCTCTCTCTTCTCTACCTGAACCCTGGACGTGGTGAGGCAGTCTGTGCCTGGGAACATTGGCTTCAAAGGTTCAGCTGAGTGCACAAATCCTACGCCTCAGCTGTTCCCCACACTTGGTGCGGTGCCGGTGTGTCTCAAGCTAGCCTGGGCTCTGGTCAACCACGTCAGCTGGCGCCCAATGTGAGGCCCTCTGGAAGGTCCATGTCCCCATGAAGGACTGGACAGTCCACTCAGACTGTCAGATGTCTTTGGTCGTCTGCTACCCGATGGGAGCAGACCGTGTTTTAGTCGGTGGTGCTCCCAGGGGTGAAGACAGTAGCTCCTGAGGCACCGTGAGTCATCTTTGGGTTTGGGACCGTGGCTGCAGCAACCCTGTCTGGTGGCAGAGTGAGTATTTCCGATTTGGGGAAAATTGTGTGTGCGTGCTGGGAAAGGCTCCAGTAAAAGTGTGAGTGCTGTCCTTTCTTGAGCTGTCCCTGGACCCTTCTTTTGTGTTCTTCCAGTTTATCCTTTGCTACAAGTGTGGGTGAAGTGTCTGGACAGTTTTGTAACATCTGTGACTGCACGTGTGCTTGTGTTCTATACCAGTGCTTGTGATTGTCTGTGTGATAATGGGTGCCAAGTTAACTGTCCAGCAAAGAGGGATTTATTCCCAAGTTGCTGGTATCCTGGAGGGTGGGGGGAAACAATTTTCAAAGGGATTGTTAAAATATTTATTTGCTGGCTGTTCCTCCCTTTCCCCAAAGTGTCCCCAGCAGATGTGAACTCTGTCCCATTTTGGGACAGCATTGGACAAAAATTGACAGATATGTTAGATCAGGGGGACCCCTCAGCTCACAAATACATTCCACTCTATATTTTAATTAGAAAAGTGTTAATGGAAGATAATGAAATGGAGAAACACCCAGCAACCAGTTCAACCCCAGTTGCCCCTTCCCTGTGTTCCCGAATCTCTTCCCCTATGCCGGGAGGGGTGCGCAAGCAGAAAACTTGGTGTAGGGTAACCAGGCTCGCCTCAGTTTCCCTGGCTCCCCACACTTCCCCCAGCACCCTAGCCCTGGTTGTACTGGCCACACTACCAGGACCTTTATTCTCCTGCCCCGTGCCACCGATCGCAAAATGGATCCTGGTCTCCTTCCCCTCCTCCTCGTGTACAAAATGGCTCCCAGAAGTCACAGGATGGTGGGGACCACATGGTTGGGCCCCTCCCTTGTCCTTCTTGTTCCCATAATCCCTTTTTCCCTCTCACAGCCAACCGCTTTCTCCCCCTCTGGACTCCTCCTCCACCTGGTCTCCTCCCACTGAAAAGGTTCCCGCCCCTTCTTGTTACTGCCCCGCCTCTCATCCCTTCTCTTCCTTCTCCTGCAGCTCCCACCCCCTTCCAGCTTCTGGTTCCCACGCCATCCAGACCAGATGTGATGAGTCTGGGGACCGGAACCCGGAATGGGAGGCCTGTCTCACTGCTGCTCCAGTTTCTTACAGAGGTCAGGGGG
Source organism: Sitta carolinensis (assembly GCA_032173965.1). NCBI lineage: Eukaryota > Metazoa > Chordata > Aves > Passeriformes > Sittidae > Sitta > Sitta carolinensis. Next base: position 97,729,502 of record CM063284.1, on the reverse strand, counting down.
GTGTGCTTCCACATTGGGAGCCATTCTCCTATCAAAACAAAAAAGAACTTTGCAAGGCTCAGAAGGAATTTGGAGGAGAAAGTGAATATTTTAAAGGCCTGTTAAAAACAACTTTCTCTTCCAACTTCCTGGTTCTGTATGACCTCCGGGATTTATTTTTATGCCTTCTTTCCTCATCAGATTATATGATGTGGGAAGAAAAATGGAAGAGGTTATTACAGAGCCTCATGAATGCAGCAAATTCGAGGGTCTCTGCTGCCTCAACCTGATATCCAGAAGTGCAGACATCCATTCCACCCTGTGCAAAATGCAGAATCTCATGAACGACATCAAGCAAGAATCTGAGGACTGGCTCAACAGCATATTTCAATGATGGGGACTCACCGGATAGCTCTCCTCTGTTGTCAAGACTATCATTTGGACTATTTTAATTATTATTATTGTTTCAGTTATGTTATCCATTTTTAAGAAATGCTGTCTTTCTGTTGTTACCCCCTTGTCGCTGTGGGCGATGAACAGACAACATGAGACCTCGTTATAAAAACTGCATCTGACTCCACTTTATTAAAACAATTGCCCTCCTTATATACCTTTTAGAACAGGCCACTCTCATTGGTTAGAAGAGTGACAGAACTCTTCTTCCCATTGGCCCAAACCGATGGATAGAGACAAGTCCATCCCACAGAAAAGAATGCAAAACATCACTCTCGTTACAATAACACTTGGGATGTTTATGTCAAGTCTGTGGGAACAAGGTCTTCTCAAACCCAAACACCACGAAGAAACTGAGTTCAGAAACTCAGAAACCTCAGGCCTATACCAGACTACACCTCGTCTACCCCAATGTCTGTCTCCACCGAAGCCCCTCCTATGGGACATTCCTCCCTACCCCGGATATCCCCTGAGTGGTTCTTCAATTTATACCCCAGATCTGAACCCCGACCCCTCTTTTTGAAAAAGAAAGGAGGAGTACGGGGGCCATTTTGGGATCTGTGGGGTAGGGAAGGAGAACATGGTGAGAGCAGGAACCATTTTGGGACTTGAGGGATGGTGAGGGAGAGGAAGGACAAGAATGGGAACCATTTTGGGACTTGTGGGATGGTGAAGGGAGGGAGAACATGAAGGGGAGCTGGGACAAGAACTGGGAGGAACATCAAACCTAACAACTTTGGGAGTTGAAACTCTTACTTCTCTACCTGAACCCTGGACCTCTGAGGCAGTCTGTGCCTGGGAACATTGGCTCCAAAGGTTCAGCTGAAGGCACAAATCCCATGCCTCAGCTGTTCCCCACACTTGACATGGTGCCGGTGTGTCTCGAGCTAGCCTGGGCTCCGGTCAACTGCATCATTACAGTTGTGGTGTTAAATTTTTTCTTCTGTAGAACTTACCAGGTGGAGATTTAATCCATGTGAATCACTCCCTTTGAATAACAATTTTTTGTGTGTGAATCTTATGGTAAACCATCTCTGAAATATAAACATTGTATTTTTCCTTATAATTTAATTCATACTGCATGTGTTTGATAAAAACTAGCTACTTTGAAATACCACTTTTTTCCAATTGAAATTTTAACCAAAATAATAATTCTGAATCAGTACTTTTTACTTGACTTTCATAAAGTTTGATATTATTTAGTCTCTCTCTTATATGCTAACTGGGTGTTTCTTTATGTACTCTTGATTTATAGTTTCTTCTTTGGTTTAGATATTTTTCAAGGTTCCGTCACTGATAGTCTTCTCTGAGCTGTTCTTTGACAAATTAATATACACTTCTTAAGAAAAATTGCTAGTCTGTTTCAAAAGTCTGTTTTAAAACATGCAGTTCAGCTTCATACACAGCAAAACTTTTCTTGCCCCTCATTGAATGATTTTTTTGCAACATTTTTGTTTTAAGAAGAAAGTCCATGATATTTTATTTAAAATTCTGGGCATTGTGTAACTGCCCAATCAGCTATAAGTGCACGTGACAAGTTCTCAGGTACTTTTTTTTTTTTTTTTTTGAAATTGCAAAAACAAAACAAAGTATTAGCTGGATAAAAAACTCTTTTGCTACTAGAAAGACCTATCATGAAATTAAATTTAAATATTACATTAGTCACATTCACAGTATTTATTTTTTTTTGTACTATTTCTACAATATCATACTGAAGAAGCTCAACTAACACAACAAAAATGTATCTTATTCCTTCAAGATGCTTATAATGTTTTAGGAAATTGAATATCATGTTGTTGAATCTTATTATTTATTGAAAGTGCTCATTCTCATTACCTTAAATCTTTAAAGACAGTAAATCAATCCTTGTTTTTATTATATTTTATCCTCAACTATTTCACAGGAAATTGTTGATTTGGTGACATATTATTCCCTTGTCCATTCTTTAAATGGTGCACCTTAATTTGCCATCTTTTGTGAATTTTGAGTTCATTTTTGCTGTTTATTATTTCAACTAATAAAGCTGAATATAACATAACTTATGCTATAAGTTAATTTTTTTTACTTTAAAAAAATCAGTTTTCTTCCTGTGGTATGTCTCCCTGCTTGTCAAATATTACATGACATTATGAGGCTTATTACCATAAGAAACAGTAATCAATAGTCTAATTTTAAATATCCTGTAATATTTTAAATATTAATGTATACAAAAATCTAATAATAATTGTTAAGCATTAACAATCACATGTAAATATGTTTATTCCTAGATATAATTTTCTTTCTTTCTATATTCTTGATTACTTGTCACTCAGCATCTTTGAAAGATAGAGCTTTAAATCCCCCAAATCAGATTGATCCAGATAAATAGGTGACAATTAGGACTGAATTTTAAGTGACAGGCTTCAATTTAACTCTGTAAATATACCAGATGCATCATAATGTGTCACTTGAAGAGTCCTATTGTATTTATATGCAATTTATATTCTACCCTCAGTCTACTCAGAAGAAGGTCACCTCAGAGAATATTCACCTTGTTGTAAAAGGAAAACTGCAAGCCAATCTTCAGTGTGTGAAAAATCCTAGCTACCAAAAAAACACCCAAACAAAACCTAACCAAAGAAATTAACCCCACAACAAAAGCCACCAACCTCCAAAGAGGAAAGCCACAGACTGAAACACCCTTCAAGAAGCATTAACATTTTTAAAAAATGGTGTTTTTCACCATCTTTAACCAACTAATTATTCCAATGAGCAGGAAGAAAGAAGCAATTTCTAAGGGCACTGTCTCCTACATTTCCTTTCCTTTGACAAATGGTCTCGCTCTACGTTTGTAAGTGTACAGAGCTTTTCACTCAGATGTACAAATTTAGTTGGTTAACATGAGCTTACTGACATGAATTTCATACTGCTACAATTTTAGTCTTTAGAGAAGTTACTTTGAATTCAAATAGTATGAATATGTATAGACTAGATTCAGCTGGGAAGAATTAATTTTTATTTTCATCTTCATTTAATTTTATTTGTACAAGTCCAGGCTACTGAATAACAGGAACTTAAAGACACATTTTATTGTGTGCACCCACTTGTGTACATAGGAGCACCACTTTTTGCACAACAGCAATTCATATATTGTACTAACTCATTTTAACTTTACATCTCGTAACCAGAAGGCTCATTAGTGATGTTTCCGTCTACATACAGAGCATGCTTTGCATTACTTTTCATAATTACCAGAGCAAAAGTAGAATGAAATAGGAAAAGGTTCTTCAGGGGTAAAAATTAAAAATCACTATAGCATTTCAACTTCATCATCATTATCATCATCATCATCATCATTTTATCACTTACTTTATCCTCCAAGTACCTTGAAAATATTGTTATATTCATTTCACAGGTTAGAGCTGAGAAAATGAAAAAGAAATATGAGTTAATCAGTACTTAATTTTGTCCTGAAAGCATTTTTCCTCAACTGGGCCCGGGTCAAATATTCAGAAACTGAAAATTCAAAAATTGTTCTTATATGAATCCTATTTCATTAGAAATATCTACTCTTTCTCAGTTATGCCTTGACACACCAGAAGGACTGCTTTCAGGCTAAACTTTATTTTTTCTTGTCACCAAAAATACATAAATAAAAATACATAAATGATCAGGTTAAAAATCTGATTTTAATACATTAATATCTCATTTAACAAAGTGTGAATGAAGATTTTCTGGAAGCAGTAGAAGAGTAAGAGAGATCTATTAAAAGAAATGAATTGAAAAATGCCCGCTTGAAATACCACAGTGTTTCCTCCCATTTCTGCTTTAAACTACATCACTTGCAAATTTACTTAACTTTGCATAGGAAAAAGCATAACTTTTCTGCTGTTGATTCTATATGATACTTCTTAAATTTATTCCCTCTTTCACCAATTTTAGAACATTTTAGTCTTTCCAGACCAAACCCTGAATTCTTAATCCCTCATTAACTTTGCCTCAATAGATGTCTAGCTGCAGACAATAATACATCTTACACACTTTTTCTTAACATCACTTCAAATAATGGAGTGAAACCTAGAACAAGTATGAAGTTTAAGACAGTATCTTCTTCACAAAAAAGGCAGTTAACTGCAAGTATTGTTTCTGCCTGAGGGAAATCATGGTTCTGTTTGTTCTATGAAACATGCTCTATAATCCAGTAGAATGCTGTTAGAGCAGGCAGTGTAGTATGGCTATTTTGAGCTAGCAATATGATCACTGAAAGTGTCAAAGATCAACCACATTAAAACAGACAGTCCTGCATAATGTTCTGTCTAAAGCCTTGCTGCAAAATCAGGGTGAGCATTTTACAGCCTCTTCAGTTTGACAAATGTTGGCAGTGTTCTTCCCCTCACAGATATTTTTCTTACTAAAATATATTGGTTAAGAATTCCCTGAAAGTCTGGATTAGTAAGTCTTTCCCTTACCTCCCCAAGTTCCTTCTCCTCTTATTCACTGCAGTATTTAGCTGAAGTCATCGTTTAGTATATCTCTCATTTTTATGTTCACTTACAAAACCGGTATTTGTGTTTTGAATGAAAGTGCAGCATTACATAGCAATAGCAAAAAGGGAGCTAATTAAATATAAAATGATGAGGAGACAGTAATTTCAATCCTAGAATATTCTCAGACTTTTTTTTTAAAATGTAAGTATCAGTACAAAATGAATTATCATAATTCAATAGTAGAAGAGCCGAGTGTCTAAATTAGTGCTTCTCTTTACAACATAGACATTTACGAAAAAATTACCACAAAAATGCAAACTTTTCTTTTACCCAGTGATAAAAAATTAATCTTATTACAAAGTTCTATTTCATGCAGCTTTTAAGTAATAATGAAGTTACAATGTTATGAAAATACTCTCTATGTTAAGAACATCAGTTCACTGCTAACAGTAACAAAAAAAAAAGCAGAAATCTAGAACATAGGACATGGCCTGCTGTCATTATTAAAATAATTTTCTAACTTTCTATGCATATGCTCCATATATATCATTGCCATCTCCACAAGCCAACATGAGGTGCTTTGTTGCAAGAGAGAGAATTCTCTGTATTCACTTTCAGGAACTAAAACTGACTTCAAGAGAGGTAGCTTCTGTTCAAAAAATTTTTTCACAGGTGGCCTGTGAAAAAAATGCTTTTAAAATTCAATTATCATCAGTTGCAACAAAATAGGAAACTAAAGAAATAGAGAAACAACCAAACCCAAATCCCACAAAAAAACCAGAAAAAATTTGAAAACCACCACAACGAACTCCTCCAAAATAGTCTTAACAATATTTCATACTTTTGCCTGAGATATACTATTCAAAGCTGAATTATAACAATCAAGAGTATGTTATTTCTCTATGAAAGTTATATAAAAAGATTTTCTTTGAAAGGAAAAGCCCATAATGGAAAATAATATCTTGGTAGAATGACTTAAATTAGAAGAAATGTTTCTTTAAAAATATAAAAATAAGAACACGGAACTTGGAGTCATCCTCATTACTGAAGAAGTGATCATGCTGTAAAGGTGAAAAGCCATAAGTGAGTAAGCCACAACTATTTCCCCATAGAACTTTGGGACCATTCAGGGGATATTTGTGCAGAATGCAATGTTTTTTTGTTTTTTTTTTCATGTCATTGAGATAATTAAAGGAGATAGATATGCTCTAATTTAATTATACAAAGTATAGACAGCAGTATCTAATTAAGGAATAAATTACTAGTAAACTCTTTTGACTTCAAGAAAAAATAGAAATCAATCACGTGTAGTATAAGAGGATACAGGGATTTTGGCACTCTTTCCCCTGGCCATTTTGATTTTTTAAAGTAATTAAGATATAACCTAATTTGGTTGGCTTGTTGTTTTCATTAGAAAAGCTCATAAAAATAATTTATAAGATGTATTAAACACCATCTTTGAACTTGAATATCTGAAAGTCCTACTCTCAAACAAAACAAAACAAAAAAAAACAAAACAAACAAAAAAAAAAAAAAAAGGAATGTAAAGCATTTGAATTAGGTTATTAAAAATATTAAGGTAAAATTGAGAAAGAAAACATTTAGAATACAAATAAATGCTTATATTAATGGTATCAAAGGAAACAAAAATAGTGGTTTGTGGAAACTGCTGCAAAGCAGTTGGTTCTGGCAACATATCTATAGCAGTATGGTTCAGAATTTCATTTAACTTTATAAAGGCTATGCATAATTTATTAGGAACTAATTTAGTCATGAATATAAATATTCTGCTGGTTGGTAGAAAAATCTTTTTTATGCATATTTTGCAGCTCAACTTCTTCCTTTCCTTGTTAAAATGTGCTATTATGGCACTTTCTTGCATTGACTTCTGACTGTATAATTATAAACCAGCAGGGACCATCACAAGAAATCTCACAAGACACAGGTTTGTGATACTTATTTGCCAGGACATCTTACTTATAATCAAATTAGATATTGTACTAAAATTTTAAAATTTTCCTTTAGGTTCCTTTGCTATATCTAATTATGTACTTCACAACATGCCGTGAAAACTAGAGAGTTTATTTTCAAAATAAAAGCTGACATAAAATGTGATCCACATTTAGTTAGCCTTCCACTATTGCATGCTAGGAAAAAAAAAAAAAAAAAAAAAAAAAAAAAAAAAAAAAAAAAAAAACAAAACCAAACAAAATACCCCAAAACAAAACAAAAATCAAACAAACAAACAAAAAACTCTGACAAAACAAGAAACATCTTCCTAGTAATTGTGTTTTACCCCTTAAAGAAAAAAAAAAAAGAAAAGGTAAAAGTATTACAATAATTTCAATAATTTGTCTGATTTTTAACAACATATACTATTAACAGCTTTTAGTATGCCTTAGAAGAAGGAAAAGGGAAAACTATGAGTGTTGACCAGCATTTCACCAGTAATCATATTTCTGAAAAGAGGGAGAAATTTTTTTAGAAGGGTGGGATGCTGAAATCCTTATAGAACTGCACCATGATGCCATTCAGAGAGTCTAAGCAGCTACAAAAGGAAAGGAAAACCTGAGAGAAGGAAAATACAAATAAATAAGCAGGTGTCCTTGTCTCCTCAAACATTCAGATGAAAAATCTGTGCATAGTGATTACAATCCAAATGCACTTTTCACTCTCATAGTTCACTATCCTGTGCAATATTTTTGTTTATTATATTATTGGTAAATAAAATAAAAACTACCCCCTTTGAATATGGTTATATAAATTATTTTTTTAAAGCATCAGCAAAGGGTTAATCATGATAAGGAGAGTCAGAAACCTACTTTCACAATGTACTAAAAGCTCTTGCTTAGTTCAGCAAAAAGATGAATGAGAGGGAATATGATTACAGTTTTATAAGTGCTTCAGCTGAGAACACACCAGGGCTGCAGGGGAGATAAACTATTTAACTAGACAACAATACTGGCACAGAAACAAATGTGTACAGATTGACCATAAATAAATTTAAGCTGACAACAAACCTCTTACTGGCTTACAAAAGACAAAAGAGGTGGTAAGAGTACAATAAAAACTGTACTTCTAAATGGAAGTTTATAAAGCAATGCTGTGTGTTACCCAAGGTGCTTCTTATGAGCGCCCATGGCTACACTGCAGCTCATGGGAAATCCTTTCCAATCCCTGTTTTTAGGATTGACTTCTTTTTCACTCATCTAATAAAATAAAATAAAACATGAAAAGCAGGATTTACTTTTAAGGAAATAATGGAGTAACACAATGTCTTGATTTTGAAGTCTGGATTTTTAAAGCAGAGGAGGTATGTAAGCTACCATTGCTGGCTTTTTGAGAAACCTGTTAAATAGAGAAACTTTTTTTGCCTTAACAATTTTGATATTTCTTTCCTTCACTCTTAGTTTTGCTCTAATATCAAGTGGAGAAATGTGCACAACATGCTGGAAAAGTCAATGTATTCTGATTCATAAAACACAAATATACAGAATTAAAAAAAACACAAACAAACCACAATTCTGAGAATCTCTTTACTTTTTAAAGACAAACATTATCACTGAAAAACCTGTTACATATTTTATGCCTTCACTAGGCACAACACAACCAGCATGCCAGATGTGAGCATAACCTTAATGGGGTGTATACTAATGGTTTTATTTAAAGCACTTCAGAACATTAATTTTGAAGTGAATGAGAACATGCCAAATACAGAAGAGCATAAGCTAGTTTGTTTTGATAAAAGGGAAATGACAAAATTCCTGTAAATCCACACATAAAGATGGAAATGTAAGGGGTATAAGATATTAGGTTAAACTCTAGTTTGAAAGCAGAAAGGAAAGCTGCTGAGTTTTGTTACATTTCCCATTTATACTATTATAAGACAAAGCATTCCTATTCACATGAAGGACTAAGAATTTGCAATTCTGAAAGCTGTGACTTAAAATCTTCAAAAGAGAGAAAGAGGTCAAATGTATGATGAGGATAAAAGAAAAATAAAGGCACATACACTCTCAGACATGTTCAGTGTACGCTGTGCTACTATGCTACAACTACTGTCTTGGAAAGTACCATAAAAATTATTCTATCAACAGTTCATCATTTTCTTTAAATTCTCATTTCCTGCATCATCCAAGTTGAGTGGAAGAAGAGAAGTAAAAAAACAAACCAAATCAACAAAGATAAAACAAACTCTAAAAGACTATCTGAATAAGCAAGGTGTTCGGTTTCTTTATGCAAACAGAAATCTAGGTCACACTGTAAAATAAGGCTTTATTTGCATATAGGTTTCAGATTGCTTAAAATATTAATGACTTTAGAAATCTATTTAAGAGACTCAGTATGTTCACAGGGCATTTTAACTGCAGAACTGTGTGCTACATTATAATAATCCATCATTGTATGTTAAAGCTAAATTGTTTATATAACAATATAGAATATATATTTTGGTTACTTAATTAACATATAAGTAGAGTTCATAAAATTTTGAATTTTATATTAGGATCTAGACATTCAAAAAATGGTAAAAATTATGTTTGACTAGACAAATTATTGACTGTGAAACCCCACAGTCAAGGAGATTAGTTAAGAAGATTATACATGCAGCACTCCCTCATTATATGTAGTATATACATTACTTTTGTAAACCCCACAGTCATTTGTTCTACTCAGAAGCCAATCTATATATATAATGCTCAGGCAGGTATATAAAACATATTCAAAATTTCTTGAAATAATGATATATAAAAAAAAATAAACTATTCTGTGCATAGCTTTCAGTAACTTCCAATATTAGAGTAAGAAAGGTGGCAAGAAAAAGAGCAATCAGGAACATCAGCTGGGGAATCCTGGAAATCAATTAATATCACCTGTTCCACCAGCAGAACAAATATCCTCCTGTTGGAATACGAAAATTAAGCAGAATAGATGCCTTTTAACACCCATCTGTAACTAAATTTTTTTCCAAACTAAATCCAACCATGATTCAAGCTGCCAGGATACAACACAAAATGTGATCTGGGCAGAGCAGAGCTAAGGAACAGAAAATAATGGGAGACCTACAAAGAACCATAAAGATTTGTGTTTGAAGAATCCTGGGATAAACTACTAACAAGTCTATTTGGTGACAGGAAGTTGAAACTCCTGAGCATTGTCCTGAGCAATGTCCTGAGCAAAAGACAGCAATGAAAACTCAGTCCTAAAGAAGAGGGAATCAAACATGGAAATTGAGCAGAAAAGGAAGCAGCAACTGGTCAAGAGGCAGAAATGGACTATCAAAGACATTGCAAATATATCTCTAGATGGAACTGTATGAAAACGAAAGTGTAGTTTATTTAATGATTAAATACTGGAAACATGGTGCATTCAATTTATTAAAGTAAGAAAAAAATAATGTCAATACTAATGAAAGCTTTTATTTTAAATACAATATGGTACACTGATCAAGTAGAGAAGAACTGCTATAAAACCATTACATGTATAGGTAAAGAATCATAAATATCTTAGAGAAGATCTTGATGCAGATTGTGATACAGAAACAGTGGTCTGAGAGACAAGAAACTTCATTTCACATGCACCAGCAGCATCCATTTTGGCATCTACACTGACATAGCCCTACCATCAGAGATGGAGAGAGATGTGACTAATAGAGGGAGTGGGTTAATAACCTTATTAAACAATATTACAATAGAATATATACATGTTCTCACCCCTCTATTGTATCACCTTTCAGGGTAAATTGAATGTGAGACCTGAGAAAGTTTTAAATGAGTTTTAAGTGAGTTTTAAGGAGATTTTTTTTTTTCACCTGGTGTTTTTTTTTCTTATTCTTTGTGCAGAGAATATAAAAGAAAGAAAGCAAATGCCCTTCCCATCTAAGAAAGAAACACCAAAACAAAACTAATTGGGGAATTAGTAAATGCTTTAGAGATATCCTGATTACCTCCAGCATGCAGCAGTATTAAAATTAGATTAGCTTTATAATGTACTGTCACATTTGGATTGATTTAAATATAATCATTAGACTAATACTTAGTAACTACATTGTGTTCCATTCCAATAAAACCTATATATATCCATGGTTTATGTTTTTTTAGAAAAATACTCAAAAAATTAATGGTTTTTTTTTCAACGTTCATACAATACTTTGACTGCATACTCATCTATGATGTGCAAATGGAAAGGACTGTGAAATACACAGAGCTGCAAGATCATGTTATCTTATAAACTACTTATTGAGCAGCACACAAAGGAAAGCAAAACATAATTAGAGAATGCAGTTTCAGGACAGGCTGCTCTGTCTTCTTCTGGGTCAAATTCACCCTAAACATAATGTCTTACTAATTTTATTATCATTGAAGTTACTCAAGAGATTATCTGACCCGTGGAATGTAAGACAAGCATGCTCAGAAGCAGCACTTTGCAGATAAACACTAAGAAAAGAAGCTTCCTTGCATGTCAAGCAATGTTATCTAAAGGTTTTCTTTAAGTTTTTTTTCAGGCTTGGAATACAAAGACTTTTGTCACAGACAATAGTTTTGTTGACACTTCTGGCTCTCCTGAAATGCTGATGAGGACAAGGATATGTGAAACATCCTGCCTTAGAAGGGCAGGATTGTTTTCTGTACTTGTGTCGGAAAACTGGTTCCAGCAGAGAGAGATCTCTGCCTCCCACGAGTGACACTGATGCATTAAGAAAGTCTAGGTGAGCTGCCAGCTCTGTTTTCCTCTTTCCATTTCCTTTGTTTGAAGGTTATGATACCAGTGTGCCTTTCCCCACTCCTTTACAAACAGCAAGGTACATTTTCCAGTCTAGTGAATGCTTGGCACGTCTGCCTTTTCAGCAGGTATTCAAGCTGCTAAACTCTACCAAACTCAACTTAAGAGGCAATTGAAACCTCCAATTTAGTTAAAATGAGAGAAATCTATTCCTGCTGGGCTCTAAGCTGCAAACCTTCAACACAGAAGCAGGATATGTGCTATTTGAGTTGAAAAGAGATTAAGGGAGCCGTGTGTGGCCAAAAGAAATAATATGTCATAAAAGCTGTCTCAGATGTGATTTAAGGAGACAATGAAAACACAGGTCAAACCCTTTCTGAGTAAAATAGCAGATTTAACTTCTGAAAATGAGATGGATAACTGTGGGGTGAATGATCATCATGGATTGCAAATTAATGCAGTCAGAAGGTGCACCTGTTGCAAGAAATTAGTGATTTACTGAATGGGGGCCATATCATGAAAAAACAATTTTTACTTTGATGCTAAGAAGCAATATAGCTCTAAACCAGGTAATGCCAGGGTGAATAATTTGAACATGAGAACTGTAGTCAAGGAACATATTTAATTATTTTTTAAACAACTTCAATTTGTGCAGATTTCACTAACATACATCTAGATGACAGAAATAAACTCTAATTAAAAAAAAAATCTTCCAAACACAGAAAAAACCAACAAAATACACCACTGCCTTGGAAATGCTGCCTCACATCAACTTACAGCTGTTATTCTTTGCTGCCACTCCAAGTGAAACAGGAATCTTTATCTCTTCATCAGTTTCCTACAGGTTGTTCACATTATTCAGATGTAATGCAGATGCAGATACATTACTTTCTTTGCTCACAGCACAGTAACAGCTGTAACATTGTGTGATAAACCAATAAAAATGCTCCTAGTTTAATCATTCTTTTGTATGTGTCTGTCTGAAAAACAGACAAGGGCAAATACCTGTTCCTTACACAATTATGGGAAAAACCTCCTAAGTATAAGATTAGGTCAGGGTTGTAGATACCATCTGGAAAAGACACTTCACTCAGGTCCTTATTTAACTATGACTATCTACATTGGAACATAGGACACACCATGTAACAACAATCTCATTTTGATGTTCTGTAACAATGGTAAAAAATTCATTTCATTATTTGGTAGGGTAGGTTTTTGGGGTTTGCGTTTTTTTTTTTTCCTTTTTTAATTCCCCTAATATAGAATTATTAGGAGAGTCATCCATTTCCTATAGTTGATAACATATTTCTTCTCCTAATAGAGATAAGCTGTCCATTTATTGCTTGATTTGCATCACTTCAGTCTACATTTTAAAACTTATTGTACCTATCCAAATAATAAGTTTTGGATTTTTTTCATTTGACCATATAGAGGATCAATGGGCCATTGAGTCCCTCGAAGGCAGCGAGGCCCTGCAGAAAAGGTTGATGGTAAGTTCAACCTGAGCCAGCAGTGCCCTGGCAGCCAGGAGGGCCAACCCTGTCCTGGGGGCATCAGACACAGCATCACCAGCCGGGCAAGAGAGGAGATTGTCCCACCCTACTCTGAGCTGGCCTCACCTCGAGTGCTGGGGACAGATCCGGTGCCATAATATAAGACATTAAACTGGTAAGATTATTCTAAGGCAACAAAGATGTTGAAGGGTTTTGAGGTTAAGCCATACAAGAGAGGCTGAGGTCACTTAGTCTGTTCAGCCTGGAGAAGAGGGGATTGAGGGGAGAGCTCACTGCAGTTCCAGCTTCCTCATGAGGGGCAGAGGAGGGGCAGACACTGATCTCTGCTCTGTGGTGATCAGTGACAGGACACAAGGTAATGGCCTGAAACTGAGTAAGGTGAGGTTTAAGCTGGATATTAGGAAAAGGTTCTTCACCCTGAGAGTTGGGCACTGGAACAGGCTCCCCAGGGAAGTGGTCACAACACCAACCTGACAAAGTTGAAGAAGTTTTTGGACAATGTTATCAGGCACAGGGTGTGATTCTGGGTGTGTCCTGCACTGGGCCAGGAGTTGGACTTTGATGATCCTTTTGTGTCCCTTCCAACTCAGAATATTCTGTGATTACTTATTGAATTTGTAACACATTCACTACAGTGCATTTTTTTTTTGTGGTTTAGGAAGCAATGGAATAAAGTGAATAAAAGCTGAGAAAAATAAAGGAAGGAAATTGAAGTGATAACATAAAATGTAAAAGATAAATTAACCTGAATTAAATAAACTTATTCAAGGCATAACGTAACTGTATAATCCAAAGCATAATCAGTAACCAAGTTCTCTGAGACAAAGGTTTATAGAGGGGTAATTAAAGGTGGATTTGAATTTACTGCTGAGTTACAATCAAATTGGAATGCAAATGGACAAGAAATAAGGTGTAAATCTAGTCAGGAAGTGTTAATATATCCTTTTTTTCATCAGTATAACAAGGCAACAGTGTCGAACATTTGAGATATTTCACCTTTATCTTAACATTTTTTTAAACATCCGTTAGGATGTCAAGATATTTTACACCTTGTAATGAAGTTCCTGAGAGATGAATGGTAGCATTGACTACTATTTCACTGTCACAAAAGAAGAGGGAGAGAGGCTGGAGAGGTGATTTGCACCTTGGGTGTCTTCAAAACACTGACAAGGACATTTGTTCATTATTAGTAGTACCTGAATACTAAAAATCTGCTAAAAGCGGCACAGGTGAAAGAACAAAGGGAAAAAAATTACTTGAGTCAAGAACCAAATAAATTAATATCAGTAATTCTATGTATTAGATGTCATCACTAAATTAGAATTTCTTATTCCTCTATGCAAACTCACAAAAAAATTCTCAAGAAGCTTCTGCCTAAGGATGGTCTAGGCAGAAAATTAAATCAAATCCCCAAGAATCCAAATAATTCCCCTCAAGTTCTGCCCCAAAGTGCACAATATTAAACACAAATGTGGTTATTTATATATTATGATTTTTAAAATTAAATACTTATATTGATACAGAAATAAGACTATGAACTAAAATAAAGTTGGGTTCTTTTTCTGTAACAACTTAAATGCTGATGCCATTACTGGTTAAACTAAACACAAAGAAGCAGAGATTTTTGCTCGGCTTCTCAAAAGCCTAGTTGTATTTCATTGCTATGCCTACAGCACCATTGCTACTAAAAACTTTAATTAAACTAGAGATACCATAGCATATGCCACTCATTTTTCAGTTCAGGAATACAATTACAGAATACTTCTTGTCTGGTAAATGTACGTATTTTATCTAAATGAAAATTTTCAATATAATAACTCCCTAATGTTAATTGTAAAAATTACCATGTAAAATTACAGTAATGTTGCTAAATAAGCAACTAATTAAAGAAAACCAACAATACATCTGCAATACAGAATATCTATCACAAAAGGCACTGGGAATAGCCAAGTTGTTTATTTACCAAATTCAAAAATTATTTATCTAAAGGAGAAAGAGGATACTTTTAAAAATATTACTCAAATTTAAAGTTTGTCTTTAAAAATCAAATGGAAATACTGTAGTGACAGTCAGAATATCACTGCATAAATGTTTGTACTTTCTTGCAACAGAACTTTAGTTAGTAATAGTAACAGATAGAATCAGAAGCTAATTTCAGAAAATGGATTAGAAAAGTGAAAAATTAAAAGAACTAATGCAGAGATTGTCTGGGAAGGTTCAGCCACAAAATCCCCAGTGTTTTAAATACACATCAAACAGACAAAATATTAATGAAAATGTTACACAGATTAGCTCAGTATGGAGCTTTGTTGGCAAATTTCAAATGCATGTAACCTGAAATGGGTGTTATGAAATTTTTTGAAAAGCTAAATTGAACAGAGGAGTCTCCCTCTGCTTCTATTCAGCTTTAAAGTTAATTTTATTTATCCATATTACTGGTGGACAGACAGGTAAAAATACAAAGAATGGAATGCAACACTAATATTCATTGCATGTTCAGGGCACTATTTATAAAATATGCCATCACTAAGAAACATTGTCACAAGGGAAGACCATGTCTGTGTGAGGATTTCTTTCTTGTAGTTTTATAAATGGGATACTAAAACACTAATTTAATTTACCCTGATTTAATTTACATCACAGATGCTATCATTAACTTTAAACCTTCCATAAAACAAACACCCATGTAACTAAGGTTGCTGATTCTTTCATAACAGATTCTCTTGAGATAATACTTGGAATACATTTTGATTCTGTATATAAATGGAATTAATTTTAAAGAATACCTTCTAGTTTTAAGGATATTTATATTATCTTGCACATATATCTTTCATTCTCCTTTAATTATGGCTCCATAACCTGTTTTGCTTAATTTTGAAAAAAATATTTATTTAAAAAAAACTTTTTCTTAGTTTTGTAGTCCCTTTTTTATTTTAAGAATAAAAAATATATTTTCTAACTTTTCTGTTAACTTTCTTTCTATGTCACCATTTATGGAAAAAAAAAAGACCAAGTGGCTAAAATATTGTACAAGAAAATTTCATTATCTCCTTTCCAGACTACACAAAAATGGGAGTGACTGAAGTCAATTCCAGGATTGGATAATCACTACAGTGAACAGCATGGCAGGTGGGCAGTTTACACCATTGTTCCTAGTTTACATTTGGAAGCTGAGGAGCAAGACCCTCATATATATCACATTTGCTAGAGGCCACCTTCAAGAGGTTTCTTTGCATGGATAAAAGACACCAGTGCAAAAAGGGATGTTAAGTCCTGTCCTATTTTTTGCTAACCCTTTTCTTCTGTTTGTAGATGCAATAGTAATGTATTGAATTATTATACCATCCAGGTCTTAAAGCTATACAAATTTCTTGGCATCAGTAGCAGCAGTTCTCTTTGTTAATATGAAATGTGTTGTGTTATGCACTGTCTAAGCACATTCCTATCCAGAAAGACCATCTCTCAACTACAAGCCAAGAGGGAGAAAAACATATGGTTTAGGCAGAGGACATCACCAAAAAAAAACAAAAGAAAAAACCACAGCCAGGTTTCTGGCTTTTCTGTAATCATAAGAACTACCATCTAGGAAAGGAATATTAGAAGTTTATTCAGCTGACTTAAGCAATTTGTATAAACTCTATATTATGTGTTCTGTGTGGTTTTAATTTTCTGCATGCCATAAGAGCAATTAAATGCATGGAATTATGAAACATTAAGGAGAAAAAAATCCACTAACTCTGCTCCTGTGTGTGGAAAACACCCATATAGATATTGAAAGCCAAACAATTTTAAGTCCAAGATCCTAAAAAAATGTCTATTAAACCAGTTAAACCAAATAAGTACATATGTAGAATATGGAATCTGTTTTATTGTCTCTGTAGTTGCAGTAAATGGTGAGCAGTTTGAAAAAGAAATTATTTTAAAATCTACTACTAAAATTATATAAAATGCATCCAATAAATTACATCCTTCATTCTCTAGGTTACATATGAATTTATTACCTATGCTCTATGCACATGTTGAGGAGTTGTGTGTAGTGGTTTGGGTACTGTTACAATGACAGCTCTCCAGACACAATTCTTCATTTTAAGCAGCTTGTTGGATTGCAACCCCCCACCACCAGAGTTATCAAGCAGTACTGCATTATTTGGTGGCTCAGAAGTTCCTTATAGATTTGCAACAATCTTCAGTTCCAGAGACTGCATAATTCAGATACACAGGATACTTCCAACGATTATTATAAAATCAAGGAAAATCCTAAGGATATTACCAGATGGCTGACTATTGGGAGCAGATTATGAGATTCTTTTCTAGAAACTGTGCCTTGTATAACATGAAGTTTATGTTTCTAGGAGTACTGCATCAGGGCTGATGTGTGCATGACTGGAGTACATTGCTGGTGTGTGCAGCTATGAATATCCAATGAATATTTATTTCCTCTTTCCAAGTCACATGTATTTGCTTATTTATCTCCTTAAGCAATTATTGTTGTTCATATGTCTTAATTTTTCATGTTGAGGATAAGGCAAACCAAACTGAAATTAAAGTGAAACCAGGAACCAAAGTTATAATTTTCAAAATTTCCAGACAAGTCTGAATACACTGTTTTCTCTAGTAAAAATAGCAGCAGAAGAAAAAGGACTTTCCTGATGGACTCTCACAGTGTTAACTTTTACAAAGACATATATAGTTATTTATTACTGAATATCAGCTAATAAGAGCTGTTGCTATTCCCCCTGTTTGGTTTAGCTCTCCGAGAGTTGCAGTCTAGGTGGGCAGAGATGTAGTTGACAAAAAATCTGTATATGGTAAAGTTTTATGATTATTGAGAGATTGGAGATGCCCAGACTTACTCCGTAAAGACAATTGAATACACCAAAATGTCATAAGGGTCCTAGCTGAAAAGTTTTCTGTGCTGTACACTTTGAAGAATGGCTTTCCAGCTTTTCCTCCAATGGCACTTCTTCCAATATTTTTGCTTTTTCCATGCAGAGAGGCAGAACACAGATGGAGTCATTCTGTCTTGGCTTGTGCTTTCATAATAAAGTATTTTTTATGACTCATCATAAGGTCTTTAGAATATATATAAAGCAATATTTTTTCACCAACAGAAACAGGGAAAAATCACAGCTTTAGCAAAAAAGAATTTCTATTGAAATTAGTGTTAATACTGAACTTTGAAGCATGTACTTCCTCCTTTGTCAAGGAAAATACTCCCCAGACTCCAATGCTAACATTTTCATTTGCATTAAACAAAATAAAACTAGTATCTTCTTTGCATGCTACTAAATACAATACATTTCCTTCTTTCTCATTAGAAAAGGAATATTTAAAGTGCTTTTCCAACATCTGTTTGGATTAAAAAAACCTAATAAATTGCTCAGGCTGTTAATTTTATTATTTGTCTCCAGATACACCCTGAAATTACAGAATTAAGTATATGATTGAAAATTAATATTTCAACATTTTATTATGAAAAATGTTCAGAAGTTTCAGAGTTTGTGAGACTTCATATTGTCTAATATATTCCAAAACCATGGCAGCTGCCAGAACCTGACTAGCTTGTTGATCATGCACCAGAGTAACTGATTTGATTAAATGCATTTTTTCCATAACCAGTCTATACTTGTTATCTTCTAGCACATTTGTGGTATATATGTACAACTTCTCAGGTAACAGCAAAATAGCATATTGACTTCATTAGAAATGAAAACCTAGTAGCAGTAGTCCTAAAACAAGTTCTTTTTGGCCACCATGTTGAGAAGTATTAAAAAACATAAACTCCAGCTGGAGAAAAATGTGTACACATTTTTTTCCACAACTGCAAAAGCATGTACCCAAAAAGACATTCAAATTAACATGAATCGTAAATGAATTTCATATTTATTACTACTGAGCAGAAAATAAAAGAGGTGGGGGAAGGAGGAGCTTTTTTCTCAATATAAGAATTTTTAACAGCTATCCTGAATTTATATATATTACAATGCTTCGAAATTTATGAACACATTTCAAACATTACATACAGCACGAAATAAAAGCTTTTATTTTTATTGAGTGTATTACTCTCCCCTAATATAAGATATATAAAGCACAGGTGTTTGTATGATACAATGTATAGTATACAACAATGTATAATTTCCCCAGGTTGTTGTATCTGATCCCTTTCAGAACATAACTATTTTGGCTTGTCTTGATGTTCTGCATTAGGGTGATACAAACCAGACTAGGCTCCTCTAATTCATTGTCCTAGGGTGATGTTTGTATCCCCATTTATGTGTGTTCTGCTATGTTGGATGTTATGTTCTGTGCCTGTGAGACGGGCTCTGAAGGACAAATGTTTTGTTTTGGTTCTGTTATCAGCCTGCTTCCCCCCCCATGACTGGCGGGACACAGAGACGGGGCAGTACATAGTGTGGCTGTTGTTTTTTGCTGCTCTCTTTTTCTCCTTGACTCTAGCTCTGGCTGCTGCTTTTGCTCCTGCTCCTGCTTCGCTTCGCTCTTGCTTTGTTTTTTTTTTCCTTTTTTTTCTTTTTTCTTGTAACTACTGGGACCTGCTCCGGACTGGGACCTGAGAACACCTTGTGGCCGGCAACAGCCATCCCCAGCGCCGGAGGGAGTGACAACAGGGCGACCACCCCCAAGAGAGACTCGCTGCATTTGTCATCTCTTTTTTCAGAGCTGTGAAAAAGTGTTGTCATCTGGTATTGTTCATTTTGTGTACTGGGGGGGGGAGGCTGTGCCTGTTAAATAAACAGGTTCTTTCCACTTCTCTCCGAGGAATCATTCCCGAACCGGCTGGGGGGAGGGGCCGTGTGGGTTTGATCTCCGGAGGGAGCTTCCTTTGGAGGTTTTCTCCCAGATTTGCCCTAAACTAGGACATTCATAAAACTAAAATTATTACCAGATCCAGAGCTGTACCTCTACAAAGTAAACCTTCATTTAAACAGAGAGAAATAAACCAAACATACAACCCAACA
Organism: Sitta carolinensis; assembly: GCA_032173965.1. Lineage (NCBI taxonomy): Eukaryota > Metazoa > Chordata > Aves > Passeriformes > Sittidae > Sitta > Sitta carolinensis. Next base: position 97,709,393 of record CM063284.1, on the reverse strand, counting down.
ATTCTCTCCAAACTCTGAAATTCTGTGGGAAATTCAAGAGGTTCTGGTCTTCGAAATAACCACATACAGCCTTGTCCCCTCTGGCTGATCATATAAATAGATATCGTTTCATGGGTAGATTTTGCTTCTGCCAATGAACAGGAGACAGTTTAAAAACAAAGGAACAGGACAATACCCTTTCTTTGCTGATGGTAGTGGTAAAGTTCAAGTAAAATGTAACCAGAATTTCATACTCCAGATGTATCAATTGATATGTTTTAAATATTAAACTTTATTTCTGGACTCAGAACTTCATAGACTGAATTAGACACCTGTTCAGAGCTACGGCAGTTTAATGGACATCCACAAAGAAGTCTTTCAGACAGCTCATTCAGAACATGGATTAAAGAACTTAGCATTTATCTCTGCTCTGGCACAAGGCACATTTATAGTGCTGAGAAACAAAACGAGCATTTTTCTCACTTCTTTTCATAGAGTCACCTTCCTTCCCCTTGTGGTACAGTCTTGCTGTTGGCCAGCATTTATTTCAGGTCACTCAAGAGGACCCGAAGGACAGGCCTCCCTCATTTGCTTCAGCACTGGGGACTGCAACATCACAAGCGTAGATGAGGTGAGTTACTCATCCAGTTGTAATCCAACACACATGCACATGTAAAATGGCCATATCAATATATTTTATGTATATTAATACATATATAAAGCTTTCAGTAGGCTCAGCTTGATCACTCAGCCAGTAGAGTGTGACAGAAGATAACGAACAGCCAGGCTGCAAGAAACAAACCTCGCCTTTCTATCACAATGAGATCTCATATGAAGATTAGCATCAGCTTGGGAGCCACATACAATAAATAATAAAAATTTCACTTCCAGCACTGTGCTGCCCTTCTTTCACACTTGAAGAATTGTTCCCATCACCAAATATGAAGTACCACTACTTTGAAGAAAAATGGAATGCATACACAAAGAAAAGAAGAAATCAAAAATCAGGGGTCAAATTAAGTATATTACAAATAATTCTATTTCTTTTTGCCTCCTTAAAATCTTTCCTGTAATACTTCCTGGAGGAACATATGCAACTAAAACTGAAATTGTACTAAAACTATAATAACTAACAAATGCTTCCAGCTTCATACCAAATTTCTGTCATAATCTTGGATATAGCTTTCATTTTATCCAAACAAGGAGTAGCCTGTGCCACCAAAAATCTTTAATCAGAAGTATTTTAATATCAAGTAAAATATTTCCTTTTCTGCTTTAAAATTAGAAATTGAAAAAGTTACCTTTTTAACTCATGGTGTTGCTTGCCCTGTTATTGCAATGAGAAAACTAACACAGAGTTATATATGCCTGATGACATAAGAGACATTTAGGATTCAATCACTCCCTAGAAGTTTGCTAGGATAAGAACTTGCTGCTTTGAGCTTATTGCTTGACAACAGGAGATGAAATTGCTGCTTATAACTGTTTAAAATGCTAACACAAACAGTACAAGCCTATTGTAACCCTGATGAGGTTTCAATGCCTGATGTTGAGAGGTGAAACCAGATGAATGGTTAAAAAACCGAATTTTTTTGTTATTTTAATTTTTATTAAAAGAATCTAGACAATCAAAACCAACCAACGAAAAAACCCAAACAAAAAATAAACCCCCAAAACCAAAAAACACACACCAAAAAACTCACCATCACAAAAGAAACCCACAAACAATCATAAAATATTTCAACAGTATATTGATATGTGACAAAAATGTGTAATAAATTTCAGGATTGAGTGTGCATTTTTTTTGTACGTATGAATGTATACAACTGACAAAAATCCCCAGTACAAAATGTCACAAATCAAAATTAAGAATTCTACTTTTTTTTTTTTTTTTTTTTTTTTTTTTTTTTTTTTTTTTTGTGGTATTTATTAAAGAGTTTTAAGTCCAGCAACTTTATTCAGTAAAATTCTGTGGGATGAGGTGATGCTCTGATCCATTTTCCCTTGTATTCAGTGGGTCTTTAAATGGTAGCCAGATGGGGTTGACTTTGCAAGTGATGTCTTTTCATAGCAAAATCCTCTGGATACTATCAATCCCTTACACCAGCTATTTTTTTTTTTTTTTAATAGTATTTAGCATGCTGCCATTACCAAAGTTCCAGAGAAAGTGAGAATTCTGTTGTTCAGAAAACTAGATTCAACTACAATGTATCCTGTAACATATCTGTAGTATGCTGTTGCATATTTACATTTTATTTAAGCCTTACATTTTTTTCACCATTAAGGGTTTTTTTCTATAATTACAGAGTTGGATAACTCTAAGAAACTGTGGTATAGCTGCTGAAATTCTAAAGGCTCTCTCTGTTCCAAAGCTTTTCAAAGCCTTAAATGCAAAACACAATTTAAATGTGACATCTGGTAGAGTTATTAAATGTAGCAGCTGCTGAGGAAACATAAAAGAATTCTTCTTTGAAATAGAAAACAAGCTGACATTTTACAAACATTTATTCACCATTTCAGCTACTGCTATACATTAGAGAAGACTAAAATAATCAGAAAGAATTTGAATGATCTGCAAAACAAAAGTATCTACTAAATTACAAAGACAGCAGATGTTTCAGCATTTATTTCTCTTTAAACCCTCTGCTTTCATGCATTTCCAGGTCAAATATTCAGTACATATATTTTTTTCCTCCTATTAATTTTCAACTGCTTATTTCACTCCATGGCATGCATGACATTTTGCTAACTTATCCTGAAACTGTGTCTCACCCAGATCACAGAGATGTCATATAATTACTGTCCCATTATAATAGTTTTTCTTTGATTCCCCCCCACCTCTTTTCTCTAAGTAGTAGCTCTGTGAACTTCAGGTGTCTGATTTGCATGATCACAGCAGTCTTTCTTGTGAACCCATTACTACTTTTACTGCATGTGTATCTTCAACCAGGTGTGCCTAATTGGCATGGAATAAAGTCTTTTCACTACCAGTATATATCACACATCATTTTACAACTAGCATATGTTAGCATATGGTATGTGCAACTTGGTTTTAGGCACAGTCAAAACAGAAAATTATCAATAAACTAACCTAGCTTTCTTTACACAAAAATTATCTTTTTTAGATTATGCCTCTTGACTTCATATTAGAAATCCCTATCTTCAGAGCAAAACTTTCCTCTCAGGAGGGAGTGGAGTTATTTTAGTGGGGTATTTTAGTTGCTTTTTGTCCTATGATCTTGAATTTGCCTTCAGTTATATTGTACTTAATTTTCCTTACAAAGTTATTTATTTCTAATCTTACTTGTCCAATATTCATTTAAGGTTTTGGAAAGACGAAATAAAATATATAAAAACTATACATTAAGAAAAAAAAAGAAATGCAAAAAACCCCCCAAAAAACAGATGCATTCCTTTTTTCAGAGGAAATTGCAATTGACTTGAGAAAAATATTTTGCTCACCTTGATCTGAGAATTCATTCTCTAACAATTTCTTTCAGACTAGTGATGAACAGGTCACAGTCACAGTCTATTCAATTCTAAAGGGCCTCCAATGTCCCAGTCTTAAAGCTAATAGAAATATCAAACAGAAATATGTGACAAGTTGGTTGCCAGTAGTGCAGTGATTGGATTAACAGCTGGTCTCAATTCTGGAACACAACAGAAAAAAAAAAACAAAAGAAAAAACCCTAAGATTACACAGTGGGTTGTGGGTTTCTTTGGGGTTTTGGTTGGTTGGTTGGTTTTTGGTTTTATTTGTTTAGTTGGTTGAGTTTTTTTAATAAAAATGGAAGTTACATGTAGATTTAACAATGGGTATAGCACAGACCACCTGGGAGAAAAAAGTCTACAAAAAGAAAAAAAGAAATTAAATGAAACCCATCCAGAATGTCTATAACATCAGACTCCATTAAAATATGCAAATTTCTCTTCTTTGGAAATATTAAATGTATTTTATATTCGGTGCCAAGTATTCATATTAATTCCCATGTCAGTAATTTCCTTTACTCAGAAATCCAAGACCTAAATTCTAGCTGTAAGGTCTATTTTTCATAGCAGGCATAGAATCATAGAATGCCCGGGTTGGAAAGGACTTTAAAGATCATCTAGTTCCAACCCTTCTGCCACGGACAGGGACTCCTTCCTCTTGACCAGATTATTCAGAGCTCCATACATTTCTTTGAACACTTCCAGGGATGAGGCACCCACAGCTTCCCTGGGCAACCTGTTCCAGTGCCTCACCAAGCTCACAGTAAAGAATTTCTTCCTAATATCTAAGCTAAACCTATTCTCAGTTTGAAGGCATTCCCTCTTGTCCTGTCACTACGTGCTCTTGTAAAAAAGGTCTCTCCAGCTCTCTTGTAGGCTCCCTTCAGATACTAAAAGGCTGAAATTAGGTCATTCTGGAGTCTTCTCATTTCCATGCTGAGATTTTCTTTCACATGTGCAAAAGAAAACCTTTATTGAGTCCTGTGAGTACTGAATAACTCGTACTGTTACATGAACTTTCTGTTCTATGAAAAAGCTGGTTTGGCAACTACTCCCAAACACTCACTCCCATTTCTTTTTTGCCTTCAGCCAATCTCTTCTTAGCTGTGCCAATGCAATTATTTATTTAGGTGGCTTCAATAGAAACTGAATCATTAAAATACTCATGTTTATAAGTCATTCACGTCGCAAGAGAGTCAGGAATGAACTTTTAAATCCTCTCCCTGATGTCTCAGATCCAGCTTTGAACATTGGTCATGTGAAAGATGGGACAGCCATCTCCCTGCTGATCAATTAAACCAATGATCATGTGGTAGAAACAGGCTATAATTTTACCAATATTTAGAGGGTGAAAAGAAACCTTTCAGTCCCCACAGACATTTCTCATATGCTCAGATTTAGAAGAACCTAAATTGTGGAGCAAAATTTTGGTGAAGCTTGGATGTTTAGTTCTGAAATATATTTATTCTGATGCTTCAGACACTCTAAACCTTGGAAATGCTGACATTTCTAGTTGTTTAACTTTCCTGCATGACTAAATGCTTCTGTTATAAGTTTCTCTATGCCTGTTTACATTTGCAGCATCATAACTGGATTGTATAGTAAGAATCATACTTTTATTTTCCATTTATGTCAAAGAAATAATTCTCGTAGAAGTTACATGTCCAACAAATCCCACACTATGCTATTTCAATCATCTAGGAAAATTTTAGAATTTACGGCATTAAAAACTCAACCTAGAAAATTTCCCTTTTGCTATAATTGAACTGCCTGAAATTTATTTTTGTACTAAGAAGTTATTAATACAAAACCCCCAAACTTGGATAATATTTGAAAGCAAATCTAGTGTAATAGTGCTTTGTATTAGTTTAATTTTACTGTACTGGAAACTCACAGAAAGGGATATGTTACAAGATAATTGAAAACACAGGTATTTCATACACCATGAATTTTACCATACCATGAAATTTATGACCAGATTTCTGTTTTCATCCTGCTATATGCTTCAGCCAAGATATGCCAGTTTGAAATGTTTTGTTTTCTCCTTTCATTTTTCCTCTTCTTGAAGCAGTGCTTTAAAAAAGTGATCATATTATACAGCTGTAGTTACCCCAGGATTACTCTGAAGACTGTGCTGACCAATGTGGTCCCAGGGTTTCTCTGCATCCCCCTTCAACAGTTCTTGCACTGTTTTTATGTGGCTCTGCTATGCTGTTTGAGGCAAAGATCATTTTTTTCATTACAGAAGTGAATGATGGTTAACAGAGGGGAAATCTCAAAGTTCTAGGACCCTGCAATTAAAAGGAAGCCAACGGTCATGTTAATTATAATGAAGAATTGCTGGATGAAGTTTGAAATCACTGCATCTACAACAAACCTGTTTTTGGAGTTGTGAAATTTATGCTGCATAGATTTATACACTTCTTTTCATCTTTCTGAATAAAATGTAAATATGAATGAAATCTAGTGTCTTCTAATTCCTATATAAAGGAAGAATAAAATAGGATATTAGAAGACATTTTTTAGATTTCCTTATCCCTGAAAGTGATATTTTGTAATGCTTCAGATAAATCTTTAAAATAATTAAGAATTCCTAACGAAATTAAGGAGATCAAAAGGTACATTTTTCAAAGAGCTTCTTGTATCAAAGTTGTTCCATTGTTCTAATTTTGAAAAAAAAAAAAAAAGTTAAGATCTTTCAGCTGGAAGATACAGTTAAAAAATCTTCAGGGAATAAGAACCATGTTCTTTTACATTCTTGTAATACGGTCTTGTTTTGCAGCTGCCAAAAGTTATTTCAAATAAAAGATTAAATATTTTATTTAAATTAAGTTATGCAGTTTCTTCACATAGATGCCTCAGCAAAATATATACTGATTTGTTAAGGATGAAATTTTTGTATCAGCTGTTCTGCTGGAAAATTCTTCAACCAAAGTTTCAACAGAAAGCTTTAAGATTTTTAATAAAATTTTCCCCTCAAAACTTGCATAGATACCTGCTGCATTCCTAATGTATCCTAACTTTTCACTTGCAGTCTTTTGCAGCTCTTATTAAAGCCTGCATAGTAACTATATAAAAACTATACAAGATTATCTAAAGAATTACACTAAACTTTGTGTTTATATTTTTTGAATGAGAGATGACAAAAAAACATAGTTTCCCAAAGTATTCAAATTACTCTTTAAGAATATTTACAGAGATACAAAAAAAAAAAAAAAAAAAAAAAAAAAACAACCTCAAACTTGTTTTTCATTCAGACTCTTCAATCTTCAGAATGATCCCTAGAGCCCTTTGTGTGATCACTGTGTTTGTGTTGGATATCTATATAACAAGTAATGGCAATAGTGGCAATGGATTCCTGGTTTTATGAAAACTGAAAATCATTCCAGTCAGGTGCCTCCAAGCAAATCTAAGCAAAATGACTTTGGGGACCATCCATTCAGATGGAAGTGATTTAAAGCAGAAACCTGCCAATGCAGCAAGGAACTTGGGCACAGGAAAGTCACAAGTTGCAACAATATTTTACAGACTTGAAACAAAAGCAGCATGAAAAATCATTGGGGAGAAGTAAACATTTTTCTAAGGTACATAACTAGAGATTGAAATTGTTCCTAGGAAAAAGAAAACATAAAAATCCCTTTTTCATATACATGTATTAAGTGCTATAGAGGTCTCACCTAATAAACAAAAAACTCTACACAGATTGATGCATCAAACAGCTTTAATGCATCAACCTGAGAATAATTGAGAATTTATTAACATTTTTTTCTCTTTGCATAAAATTCACACTTCTGATATTTGAAAGTAGCTTGCTCCCTAAATGGTCTCAAATAACAAAAAGATGGCATGAAATGACTGCTACTGCTTTGCTATATAAGTATAAAGCATTATTTTACACTCATACAATAGTATAAATTTACTAAATTTATTAAGACAGCACAGCAAAGATACCACGTTCATGAGTTAGAAAGTTCTTTCATTATTTGGGTGCCTGTAAAGCAGATGTTTCTTTGAGTCTTCTCCTAACTTCAGAGTTATATAATCTTAGGATATGTCTGTGTAGTAGGAACATTATGGCCTGATTTTCCTTTCAAGGAGGAAACTCAAATATTACAATATTGAAATCTAAAGGCTTATACCATAACACAAACATACTAATGAGAGTTATGGCATTATGAAGTTAAGCACATGCCTTACTGAGAGACATGCAAGTCATACACCAGGTTGTATAAGTATGTATGCAAGTAGATGACACTGGATCACTCAGGCTTTAGTTGAAGTGCCCTCAAGTGTATCAACAAGCCTGTTTCATTCTTCAATGTCCACCAAGTTTACCTTCTGGAGAATACTTTAGAAAACAGTGGGTCAAGCTGGTATATCCCACAGGCTTGGGAAAGCTCCATGTCTCAGAGGCATTCTTTCCCTCTACTGCCAAGGGAAACTAGGAAATACAGTGAAGTCAGGAGAAGTGGGGACAACTGCAGTTATCATCTCCCTGCAGGACATTCAAATCAAACCCAGATGAAAAATCAGGAAGCGAACAGGGAAAACAGGATCCGGGCTTGTTAACACCAAGCAGACAGCCTAACTGAACATCAGCTACTCACTTTGTCCATTGACCATCAAATGCTTTTCTCTACAGTAACGCAGCTGAAGCAGAAGAGTTAGTGAATATTCTCATTTGCAAGAGTCTCTGGACCTGTAGCTTGGGCAAAGTTTGAAGAAATAATACATGTGCATAGCCAATTCCCCACATCAGGAAAATGAGATCTTCTAGTATCAGTCTAGGTAGTGAGAAAACAGTAAATATCATGGCACCATTTTTTAAAAGCAACATCATAAAAACAATGCAACAACAACGAAATGAGACCTTATCAGCATTTTAGAGAAAGGGAGTGTTTTTACAGGTAAATTTGAGACTTTTATCCTTGTATTTAATGGCGTATTGCATTTTGTGAATTGTCTGGCCTTTTTATTCCTTACCAAGCAATTCAATTAAGGCAAACCTAAGACGTATAGTCAGGTTTGGTAGCCTGGGGGCTATAGGAGTGGCTTCTGTGAGATGGTGCCAGAAGCTTCCTCCATGTCCAGCAGAGCCAGTGCCAGTCGACTCAAAGAAGGACATGTCACTGGCCAAGGCTGGAACAATAAGAAATTATGATAATGTCTCTATGATAACATATTTAAGAAGGAAAACAAAACAAAACAAAACAAAACAACAAAACCAAAAACAACAAATAAACAAACAAACAAAAAAACCCACCACATAAAACCAAAACCAAAACCAACAAAAAAGCAAACAAACAAACAAACAAAACAAAACAAAACAAAAAAAACAAAAAAAAAAAAAAAAAAAAAAAAAAAAAAAAAAAAAAAGGAAGGGGAGGAGGTAGTTCAGGCTCTGGAGCTGAGATTCCCCAGCAGCCTATGGTGCAGCCCATGGTGAGGCAGCTGTGCCCCTTCAGCCCATGGTGGACCACTGGGCTGCAGAGATCCACCTGCAGCCTGTGGGGGAGCCCCACACAGAGCAGGTGGATGCCTGAGAGGTAGTTGTGATGTCATGGAAGGCCTGTGCTGGAGCAGGAACCTGGCAGGGACCTGATGACCCACAGAGAGGGGAGCCTACACTGCAGCAGGTTTCCTGGTAGGAATTGTGATCCTGTAGGGGACCCACATTGGAGCAGCCTGAAAGGCTGCACTTTTTGAAAGTCCCACATTGCAGTATTTTGTGGAGAACTGTTGCCTATGGGATGGACTCACATTGAAGTAATTAATGAAGAACTGTTATAAAATGTTAAATTGTCTCTGTCCTACTAAAGAGTTAATTAAGGAAAGGTGGGATATACATTGCCTTGTCAATTTGAAATTTGAAAATTTTCTTATGTTTTGGGAGATGGAATCAATACATGGTTTTGAAAGATATCTCTGTATTAAAGTAATTATAACTATAAATTCACAAAGATTTGCTGTACAGCTGAAAAATTCATTGTGTATCATTGTAACTTCCCTAGGAAGTGCCTCAAACTTTTCATGGTTAATATTTGTAGAATTATTCGAAATGTAGAAATACTATAATACTATTAGAAATATTTAGATAGTGACCATCAGGATAAACTGAGACTTCATCTGTTCCAAACTCCAGATCTTTTTCAGTCAGAATGGTCAGTCAGGTTTTAAGAGACTAAAGCAATACAGGGAATAGTGTGATTCTGCAGATCAGCGACTAAATAGATAAGGGGATATATCAGCCTGTGACTATTTCAGGACCTATTATTAAAACAATGAGTATCTCATCAGTTACACTTATATTTTATCCTGTCTTCATCTGAACCCTGACATTTATCAGACATGAAAGTGTCATGGTTGAACCTCAGTTAGCAACTGGACATGACACAGCTGCTCATTCACTCCCCACCCCCACTGGGATAGAGGAAGAATTGACAAAGATAGTAAAATTTATGGGTTGAGATAAAGACAGTTTATTAGATAAAGCAAAAGCCACACACACAAGCAAAGCAACACAAGGAATTAATTACTTCCCACTGCCAGGCAGGTGTTTGGCCAGCTCCAGGACAGCAGGGCTCTGTCACATGTAGCAGGAACTTAGGAATACAAATTCCATCACTCCAAAAGTTGTCCCTTCCTTCCTCTTCCCACAGCTGAGCATGACACCATGCGGTGTGGAATATCCTTGTGGTCATTTGGGGTCCATTGTCCTGGCTGTGTCCCTCCCAGCTCCTTGCTGGTCAAAGGGTGATGAGGTGCAGAAAAGGCCATGACTGTGGAAGAACTGCCCAGCAATATTGAAAACATTCCTGTGTTATCAGCACTATTTTCAGCACAAACACAAAACACAGGTCCATATAACCTATTAAGAAGAAAATTAACTCCATCCAAATCATAACCAGCGTAGAGTGTAAACTTCCTGAAGATAAAATTTTAAAATATTTTATTTCCTTCCTCAGAGCTCCATTTTTTTACCCTCTTTGGGTGCAGTAATGTTTACTCACTTTTTCAAATGCTGTAACTTGCTGCATTCAGGAAAGGATCTTGAATGGATGAAAGTATTCTCTGAAATCCTTTAAGCATCTAAACTTTAGAGAAGGATGAATCTTAGGATATAAGCCTGTTCACACTTTCTACTGAATGGTTTTGTACTGCTCAGCTCAACATTCTGAGTCAACCAAACTACTTAAGAAGCTGAGGTATATCATGTAGAAAAAAACCTCCAAGACTTATTTATTGCAATACTTAGCTCCTGGGCACCAGATTTTATCGGACCTAGGCTTAGCTCACTTTTTTTCATTTTACTATAAGTTTTTGTTAATAAAGCACTTGACATGTCTGTCAACTGTTAATGATGAAATCAGCATTTTGATCATGTCTGAAGGCATTTTTAAAGGCATAGGTCAAAATAGAAGTTATGGACTGAAATGCTCTGAACGGCATTGTGTAAGATCAAGCAATGCTAGCTGTCCCTTTTGTCTTTATTGCCTGAAAATCCAGTTATTGCAGATGCTATTTTCCTCAAACATCCCGTTAGAGGAAGATGAATTCTATATTTTCTCTGCATATTGGGATCTTGACTCATTCTGTCAAGCATTCTTTTTAGATTTACGGTTTATTTGACCTGGGAAATATGAATCCATGACTGGATGCATGGCTTGACTGCATATTGCTTACAAGATCCTGAAATCCAGAAAAACAAATTCCTCTTAACTAAACATATCATCTTTCCATTTATCTCTTCTTCTGTTTAGGTACTTCACATGGTTAGAAGAATTTAAGATGATTTATAAAGAAAAAAAAAAGCACTAGAACCAGTTTTGTGGAAAAAAATTTAAAACTTAATTCATTTTTATTTTTCTAATGACAGTCAGAAGCCAAATTCATGCTGTAAATGAACATTAGTTGAAAGCAAACCCCAGGACTTCCAATTGTTCCTTCTGCTGGTTCCTACAGATGTTTTTCTTCCTCCATTTACAACAATTTTTCCACTGAGTCTCATTAAATGTATGAAATCTCCTGACCAAGAAACCCACCAGTCTTCTCTTCAGGACACAGTTTTCATTTTACAAGTCTTCAATGAATGATAATTGCAGATTGCATGGGGGGACTAGAAGGGGCAATTTAACTCATTAATTTGTTGTAAAAAGGTAAAATACGAAGAGCCTGTGTTTTGTACATTTTCAAATGCTTCTGTATTCCAGTCCAAGTGATTCCAGTCTAGAAGGCTGAAAATTCCTCCTTGTTATGTACATATTTGTTTACATATTTATATTAGGATGTCTTGATGTCACTGCTTAGGTTCTGGAAACTGATCCCAAAGGGACACTTACAGGGCAGTCAATGTTCAATTATTCCCCTGCTCTACTATGTGGTTCCTCCTAGAGAAGACAGTCCTCCATTAACTTCTGCCATGTAAATCCTTTTTATGGGATGCAGTTCACGATTCAGAGTGGGCCCCTTCATGGGGGTCACAAGTCCTGGCAGGGTCCTACTCTAGCACAGGGTCTTCTCTCCACAGAGCCACAGGTCCTGCCAGGATCCTGTTCCAGGGCAAGCTTCCCACAGGGTTATAGACTCCTTCAAACCTGTTCCAGAGGTCCTTCCCTACAGGCTGCAGATGGATCTTTGCTCCTCTGTAGATCTCCATGGGCTGCAGGGGCACAGCTGCCTCACCATGGGCTGCCCCATGGGCTGCAGGGAAACCTCAGCTCTGGGTCCTGGAGCTCTCCTGCCCCTCCTCCTCCTCCACTGACACTGGTGGCTCTGCAGACCCGTTTCTCCCACATATTCTCACTCTTCTCTGTATTCTCCAGAGGCTTTTACTGTTGAACAGCAGTTTTCTCCCCTTCTTAAATACATCATCCCAGAAATATTACCACTGTTATCGATAGGTTTGGCCTTGGCCGGTGGCACACCCATCTTAGTCACTCGGCATTGGCTCTGCCAGACATGGAAGAAGTTTTTGGAAGTTTCTCACAGAAGCTACCTGTAGACCCTCATCCATTACCATAACTTTGCAACATGAATCCAAAACAGCAAGGGACAACTTCATTAAGTAGATTTTATTAATATATGTATTGATTACTAATTATGGGCTGGTAGTCCCTCTATTGAAATATATATTTTAAAGTAAGAAATCACTCTCTTGAAAGTCTACCTGATGCTGTAATCTCAATTAAAGACAAAGATGTATTTGGGGAAAGGAAAATAGTAGTCTTAATTGGGAAATGAAACAGTATCACTGATGCAAAACTATACAAAATTTCATCCATACTTTAAAATAATAGCAATACAATATTGGGAATATTGTTTCATCTCAAAAGTTTAGAGATAAAAAATAAAATCTATTCAAATAATCTTTTTAATTTTATTTCAAAACACACCTAAAACAACAATATCGGTTTCACCACACAAGTAGTATCTTGATTCTCTGTTATTTGCTTTTCCCTCTGTGATGGAAAATACATAGGAACTGGCAACTGTACATTACATCAGCCTGCTGGCAGTAGAAATTTTTCCAAGGCTCATGTGCAAATTCTGAGGAAAGAGTTATGCCAAGTAAAGAGAACTTTAAGCTCCTTTAAGTATTTTAATAAAATTAGAGCAAGGTTATTACTGAACCTGTGTTATGGAAGAAAAATAAGCTGCTGCTTTGCTGCTTGAAATTATTCAGTCAATCAGTTTCAGGCCTGAAATCCATCCTGATTTCCCATTTCCCACACAATGTATGAGAAACTCAAAAGTATTCAGGAAGTATATTGGAAAAGTACTTTAAATTGGCTAGAAGCCTAGAATTCTATATCCTCTAGAGGTCAAGTCTTCCAGTTCATCATGAAAAATGCCTGGGAATAGTTTAAAGCTTGATACAATGCAGTACTTTCAAACTGAGAAAACATTTCATAAGACAAGGACAACATTACAATTTTATGTTTTGTTAATGTTGCAAAGATATTCCAATGTTAGTCAGTTAAGGAAATTAAATTATTCATTAACTGAATGGATGGGTATGATTCTACGACTGCAAAAATACAATTGCTTTATAATTTCATCTGTATTTAATATCCATAGCTTAGTGAAAAAAATATTGACCATAAATGTAAAAACTAAGGAAGGCTAATGTCTTAGTGCAGTGTGTAATTGAATGGTGGAGGCTGAATGTCTCTGATATTCTCTTTTTATGTATTACATAAAATCAATTCACCCTTAAAAATTAAAATATGCACAACCATCTAATGACAGCAAAAGTGCAGATGAATTTTTCTTACTGTAAAAATATGAACTGAAAAAAACACTAAGACAGTCTCAAAATAGCGACTTTGACAAAGTTAATGTCCCTTTGGCTGTTTATCCTTGATTACATAATGAACTTTAAGTGCAAATATGCAAAAACATAACATTATTTTTAACATCTTCTGCCAGAAGAAATAGGAATTTATTTACTGCTCAGTGCTCACGGGTAATTTCCCTTGTCTACAGGCATCTTCAATGTCAGAGTAAGATGCTGTATATGAAAAAGTGTGTTAGCTTGAGGTAATGTTAGAAATAGATCATCATGCAACCCCTTCATACTTTTACATTTTGTCCATCATATGACATAGATGGAAACATGGTTTTTTGTGCCAGCAGTAATATTCTTCCTTGGTGGGAAGAAAATAGTAGTTTCTCAACAAAAGCATACACCTGTCTGAAGCAATTAACAAAATTTGAATGACTAAACTGTAGTATCTTAAAATGGTCACTCTGAGCTGAGACCATTAGTGTGTTTTATTTGCATTTTTTAGGGCCATGTACAGCCATTTCTAGTATTTTTTATCCATTCCAGAGAAGATACATAATTGCCAAATGTAAAGAACATTTGGACAAGACCTAACCTTGAAGATGCAATCCAAGCTTGAATTACAAAAAAAATTATCGCATATAAGGTAGACTGATCTATCTGACTCACTTATACAAAATATAAACTATCTAATATTCATTGTATAAAATTCTTACCAGGAGAAAGTTGTATTTCCTGCTATCTTAATGAGAATTGCAAATAACAATGTATAATTTTTTGATAAGGATATATAAAGACCAGAATTTAAAAGATTTTATTTTGATTATTCAGTACCAGAGAAAGAAGCTGCAACAGGAAGCTGTAAATCTATCATCTCTCATCATCATTAGATTTCAAATTATAGTCAAAAGATGGCTGCTAATAGTACAAATTTTTTAATGAGCAATGGTCAAGATGTGCTTTTTATATATCAAATAACACTATCAGGTTGACTGACAGTATCATGCTGATTGATTGAGTTCCAGGCAGTGTCACAGAGCAGGACATTAGCATGATCATCAGTGTCACATACAGAGGGACTAATAAGCAGTGTCTCACTGTGAACAATTAGATAAGGTTGTTCATAATTAGGTGAGATTCTCTTTCCTGTCATTTGCTCCTTTGAAAAGAAGCATTTATTTTAAAATATTCTAAACATTCTGACTTGTTTACTTTCAAATACTTTAATGCCAGCTAATCAGTAGGGTTATTTTTTTATGGTGAATGACCTCTTTTTCCTTTCTGGATTTTTTTTTAATCTACATTCACACTTTCCATTTTCTTCCAGAGGAAAACCACTGATTACAGCATCAAATAAGCTAATCAAAAAGAAGAAAATCTTGCCACATTTAAGTAGCTTGACTGATATACATGTAAGTTAGAATTTCAGTGCTACTCCTTCTGAATAATCCCATCAGTAGGTAATTTCAGAAATTAATAAGAGAAGGGTCTTAAAATATTTGTCACAGAATAACAGGCTGAATCATTACTGTTCTTCTCAACTCTTCCCTTCCAGTATTTTATCATACTACAGTGCAGTCTAAAAGCTCAAGCAAGTTTATAATCACGTCTTAGCCCTAGTACTTGCTAGAAGAGACTGCATACAAATTCTGAGATGTTATACACAGGGCATGGCAAGATTTTTCCAAGACCATATTCCAGCCAAGAGTGAAATCAATAGAAAGCTGCATGTTTCAAAACCAAATCAAGATTTTCATAAAATGTGTTTCCTCTTAGAAATAGAAATTTTTGTCTTTTAATAACAGCAGCACCAGTTGAGAGAAGAAAAATTAATGATTGTAAAGAAGGGTCCTAAAAAAATGAAGAAAGTAAAATAAAATAAAATTTATATCAGTGACAATGAGAGGTTTTGTCTACACATTCTTTATTTTTTCTCTAGACAAACACAGTAACTGGCACTCAAATATTTATGACAGGACTATATCAGCAACTAAAAAAAAAAAAGTTTCATTTTTTTTTCTTTTATTAGACTATTTCAAGCCTCAAATAAGCATTTCCCTAAATTAATCTGGACTTTCTTCTGCCAGTTCTAATCTAAGAAAATGGATTCATAAATTCTGGAATATTTTAATGTAGGGGAAAATACCTACAGTAAAGCCCTTGAGACTTCTGAGGGACAATTTCAGTCTTACAAACTGATAACGGTAATGAGAAAGACATGAGAAAGACAATGTAATGACAAAAAAGCCATCTGAAATCAAATTTTAGGGAAATGTAAATCAGAATGTATTCTATTTTAATTTTGTCTTTAGGTTTATATCTAGGATGTTCATCCTTAATATAAAATCAAAATGTTAGAATCATACAACAAAAATTATCAAACCTCTTTCTGTTGATAGTCAAAAAAAAGAGTTCAGATGTTGGTGCAATCTCTTTTCAACATGAATACTCTATGTTAGAAAGCAGTCATGCTGATTATCATCAAAACATTATATTCTGGATTAAAATTTGGGGGTTTAGTTTCTTATCTGAGAAATACTTTGAATCAATCTAAGTTTATTAATGAATTGTAGAAAATGAACAAAGTCCAAGAGTATAGTACAAATCAGATACAAGAGCCTTTCATCATTATAATGATGCTTTATTTAGAAATCTATCTTTAGTATTGCTGTATCAAAGTCCTCAGGCAAGGTTGATATGAAAATTTGCTTAGGATGAACAGAATTCCCAGCTAATGTCTGGAAACCAGCTAGAGAATATTTGTGTTCAGTTCCCACATATTAGCTGAGAGCTGAAGTGAAAAGCAAGTAAGTCCAGGCTAATTACCTGAAAAAAATTGCCGTCTTTTTTCTTAGATGAGAGATGCTTGAAATAAAAGCTAAAAATACATCAATGCAATCAATTTACAAAGTGAAGAACACATTTGATATCTATATGTATAATAAAAACCTATTTTATCCTTTAAGAACTAAAAGTAATTAAGAAACTATTGTTTCCTGATGAAAACAAGATTAAAATATTTAAATAAATTTAGAGGTTATTGAAGGGAAATTTATATATATATATATATATATATATATATATATATATATATACATGCATATATATACATATATATGTTTTGCAGTTGAGTTAGTGGAAGCATATAATAATTCTGCACAATCTTACTGAAATCCTACTTCTATATTGATACAAGAAATCTACTTTTTAATGCAAATTGGAATTTATAAATTGCTAAATCATGCATGACAATTTTACAGAATTGAAAATTTATAGATATTACAAAAGTCAGTTCTGATTTTCAGCCCTGATGCTTTTACCACAGAGTATGAAAGCCATAAAATTTCTCACACAATGAAAAGAGAAATGCACTGAAATAAAACTTATGATGAGAGTAGACACCCTTAAAAAGATTCTTATTTTTCTAACACTCCTCTCAGCTTTAATCCAACATACCCAGTTCTGCCTTCATTTTATCTGATAAAGTAATTATAGTAAGGATATTGTAATTGTTACCATTTTGCAATTAGGATAAGACTATTAGCCAGTATGTCAAATGTGATATTTTAGAAAATACAGCAGATCTGTAGGCAACAAATGACAAGGAACCATATGTGCAAGACTTAGTCATTAATTTAATGCACCTAGTTTTATTTATTCAAAATAGACTTGAAATTTATTTATAAACAGGAATTATATTTGGGTTCATTCAGAGTTATGCATATAAGAGAGGCTACTCCATCAGTGTTCTAGTTGGGCTGCACTGTTGAATTTTATTTTGCAAACATCTCTGATTTCATGTCCATTGATTTGTGATTCCTTATGGATAAAATGAAACAGGAAGACGCACAGCAGGAGTCCACCTTAGTAGACTGTACCTGAAAAAGGGTATTTAAACTAAAACTAATCTGGATTTAAAAACCCTGAAATGCATATATTACAAATTGAAGGAACAGCACTCAACTAATATGGGAGACAAGATTTACAGTTCAAATTTGAACTTTTTTCTTGAATCCTGAATTTTCCTATTCTATCTCTGTGATTCACATGTTACAAACTGAGACATATAAACAGGTTTCCTTTCAGAGGAAAGAAATAGGAAAGATACACTACAGAAATTAATTTATTGTGCTTCAACTCCTGGTAAATCCAATAGGCCAGACTAGGTTATATTAGATCTGAAGTGAAATCCCCAACAGGCACTGTGGATTTTGGAGCTTCATTCCACAGCTTTGCTCCTGTTACTCTTCAATATTTATTATAAGGATGCAGTCAGAGTCTCAAATATGCCTTTCTTTCATTCTTATGAACCAGGTCTCACCTCTGCCATCTACTATCACTGATCACAGAATCAATTAGGCCAGAAAAAACCTTTGAGGTCAAGTCCAAACTATGACCTAATACAGCCTTGTCAACTAGACCATGGCACTAAGTGCTGGATCCTGTCTTTTCTTGATGCCATCAGAATTACTTGAGATTTTTAGCTTCTTATTAACACTGAATTCAAAAATTCAAGTTTAGAGATTATGGAGAGTAGCAAAAAAAAAAAAAAAAAAAAAATGTGCACTACATAAACACAAAATTTTGCTTTTGACATTAAGCTTAAGTGATTATCAACTTTTCCACAGCCAGAAATATCCAGTCTTTCAATTACTTCTTCTTTTGGAAGTTTAATCAGCACATTTTTTGTTACTTATTTCTAGTCAAATTAAAAAAAAAAATAAAAAAACTGTCAAAAGATAATGCTTTCAAAATGCTAAAAATGCAAACGTCAGGATGAAGTGGCATCTGAGTAAAGAGGTGACAACAGCCCCCAAAAGCTGGTAACACTGTAAGTAGAGCATTTCAGTTTTTGCAGCTAAATGTAAATAATAGCTCCAGTTTTGGTTTTATTAAGTGCCTTCTGCCTGCCTGAAGCCTTCATTCAACATTTGCCAAAAGTAACTTCTTGGCCTCTAGGTTTTGTGCTAACAGGATGCTCTCCAGAATTATATGAGAATACTTTTTTCCCAGATGCCTGGTTTGCTACAGTGTTACAAATGCAAAGCAATTTCTATCCTCATTGACTTTTAACACTGATAACACCTACTTATTTTACAGTCTAAGATAGTCTTATTTTATAATTGTGTTCTTAATGATGAATTGGACAATTACCTCCTGAACAATTTGTATCATTTTAGTCCCGATTCACATTCCAGAACAGCAAGGTCAAGCACTAACCCTCAAATAATGAAAAGAAACAGCTGAGGATGAAAGTCCATTTGAAGGCACAAACCTTAGGCTAACATATTCGTTTCCCCTCAAAGGAAGTTTTATGGGTTTGAAAATTGCTGTGTAGCACTGTCTAGTTGCTTGTAAATCTAAGCCTCAGAGACAAGGCATGTCAAAGAAAAGGAATTTCCAATATGGGGACAATAAGTAGATGTCAGGCCGTGCCTTTTATTTTTTTTCTTCAAGTATATTTCTAAAAGAAGATAAATCCTTTGAAGTTTAGGCTGATTTGAAAAATGAAGCTGTCAAAGTTCAAACTGCTACTTAATTTTGCAAACCTCACTGTTGCATAACCTCAAATACTTTGATCTTTTTTAGCTGCTTTACACTGGGACTTTGAGATTCTACTTCTCTTTATATAACTAAAATGCCATATAACAGTGCATGTTTTGTTTTTTTTTTTTTTTCCCAACTGCATATGTACGAAAGTATTGGAAAGGTCTACATTTCCACAATGCAACATTTTGCCCCTTTTTTAAATGTGTGGGTATTTGTGCTCTGAATTCCACCCTTTCTAAGAGTTCTTAACACTATCTAAGAAAACCACATTCATGTCTGCTCTTTCGGACAAATTGGTGTCCTGGCCATTATGGTTGTTATATGTCCCAATGCATATTTTCAGTTGGATGCTCTGTGCTTCATGCACTTAAATAGAATGTTCCTAATTGCATTGTGCCCCTCATTATTGACTCTCTGCATAATTTTCTAATAGTGAAGGGAATGTTTTGCCGCTAAAGCGGTTGTGCATTACTGCTATGTTGTTGTGCACAATTAAACAGCTGTTGCATAAAGATTGTTTCAAAGGTGACTGTGTTTTATTATGCTCAGTGAATACATTTTGTTGTATGCATCTATGATAAGGACAGCCATGAGACAAATTTTTTTCATCATGTATGTCTCCTAACCTTCACTCTGCCCACCAATCCATCTCCTTAGAGATCTTGTCTAGCTTATGTGAACTTTCCAACAAGCCTCAAAAAAGCCTTTTGGAAAGGTATTCCTGTGCACAAAAACTTCCTCTCCATAGTCTTATGTGAGAAGAATACTGAATAGACAAATTTCAGATGATTTTCAATCTACCTTTTGAAACCACAGTAAACCTAGGAATACATACTCAAAAAAACCAAACCAAACCAAACCAACAAACAAACAAACAAAAAAACCTCTACCAAAACTCCATATAACCAAACATAGAATGATGACCTAAATCAAATTATATGATTATATGTAGCTTATCCTGGTAGAAACATATATTTTCTTACTGATTTTTGTCAGAAAGAAACATTTCATATGACATGAAAACTCTGAACATGCACATATATGTAGTCTGAGGCTCCTGGCCCTGAAGTTTCTGAGTTTCTAGACTCAGTTTCTTCATGATGTTTTGGTTCAGGAAGACCTGGTTCTCACAGGCTTGACATAAACATTGCAAGTGTTATTGTAACAAGAGTGATGTTTTGAATTCCTCTCTGTGGGATGGACCTTCCCTCTGTCTTTCAGTTTGGGCCAATGGGATGAAGAGTTCTGGCACTCTTCTGACCAATGAGATAGCCTGCTAAAGAAGATATATAAAGGGGGTCAGGTTTTGAATAAAGATTGGAGTCAGATGAAGTTTTCATAAACGAGGTTCGTGTCGTTTGTCACTCGCCCACAGTGACACATATATACTTGGAAATTCTGTGAGGAATGAAAAACACAGATTTTTTTGTAGAAGAAGCAATCTCTGCTTCATCCAATAATGTACCAGATCTCTTCTTAGTGATAAATTTTTAATATTTTCCAAGTCATTAATTTCCTTTCTTTGCAAAATGTGCCATAACTGGAATATATGATGATGTAAGTAATGAGTTTAACTGGTAGTTAACTGGAGTAAGCCAATAAGTCCTTGTGCCTGTATGTCACTGGAGGAGGAAGAAAACTCTTGAGTTCCAGTACACTGAGAGTGAAGGAGGCTTACTGAATTATATATGTAAATGAGTAACATAATCAGCACAGCACTAGATTTAATTTCTTATTAAATTCTGCTTACTAAAGACTGTCCCCAAACACTTACTTTTGATGTGTTGCATAATTTTGCACTGAAAATACTCACTGTTCTGTTGGGCAATTTATCACTCAGAAGTGTCACTCTGGGTTCTGAGAGACATCCTGTGTGAAGGATTTTTAGGAGTGATGAGAGATGTGATAGGTGAAATGCATGTACAACTCATCCTTCAAAATGAGACATTAGAAGCTGGTGTCCATTTTAAAGGAGTTTCTACACTCAACAGCAGCAGTTCTTCCCAAGCTGTCTGTGCCAAGGACTGAAGGAATAGGTTACACTAATGGAATTCATTGATGTTCAGGAACCTAAAAAAGTGTTTGTCTGTCTTCCACGCTCTTATAGGCATTTATGAGGTCTTTACACATAATGAAGCTAGCATCCTCAATACCCAAGTGTGGCCAAGGTACAAATATTCTTCCCATAAACCTTTGCTTCTCCAGTTAATGTTCTCTCTCACGAGAAGAATGCTAGCTAATCTCATAGACACTTCGAAAAAATGGAGTATGCAATGAAAATGAAATAATGATAACACAACTACCACATTATTTAATATATCAGAAATATTTTATGGGCTCCTAATTTAGATCTCATTCCATCAAAACATTTTTTTAATGTAAAAGAAAGAAGATTGTTTTCTAAATCATAATAAACTATTTCCTGTTTTTCAATAAATATTTTAAAAAGTTTACTTTTATTTTTTGATTCTGAAGGTTTGAGTTTTTTTCCCCAAAAGAAACTTAGTTATTTTGTTAATAAACACATGCCTAAAGAAACAGAAATATCAACAGATGGAAGGACTTGCTAGTAAGACACTTCTAAGCACTCTTCTTTCAACACTAATATCTTCTCGCTATTTTATTTACTAAGTTTCCAATCTCTTCATAAATCACATATAGTTTTAGTAGTTCAAGAGCTGTCTAATATAAGAAAAAAGGAGAAATAAAATCAAAACCATACACATTAAGAGACTTTAATGTTGTCATAAATCTGGCTGTTCAAATCTTGGTTCAAACAAACCATAACAAAATTCAAAAGTAAAATTCCATTAAGTACAATACCCTATTGTACTTCATGACATCATTTTAATCAGTTCAAAATAATCTATACAAATGCTTATCCACCTGCTCAGCTCAAGAATCTTAGGACAAAAGAGAACATTTCAATTGAAGTGTCTTATCCTCACAATTGTTAATAAGACATGAGACAAGCTCTCTGTTGAGAAGTGAAAATTGCCTGTTATGCAGAGTTTATCTGCAATTTAATATAAGAGCTATTCAAAGGCTGATACAAAGCAGAGATATATGTAGGAGGCAAATCAACCATAGGAAGAGGTAATTTATAGATTAGGACCCTTTTTCATAAAGTTATGTAAATGTGTGCTTATTGCAAATATAACAAAACCTAAACAAGCCAGTGGAAACACCAAGTAGACAAAAATTTAAACAGCCTGACCTCAGCTACAAATAAAAGGGTTTTCTCCCTAAAGGTATGAGCCTTTTTACCTTTATAAATAGAGTACTAGAGAGAAAAAACCCAACAGAATGCACTTTAATTATTTTTAGCTACATTGATTGCATGTCTAGTTTTTCTTATATGAGCAGGTTCTTTGGGTTTAAGATCACTGAAGTTAAAACATATGTATAAATCCAGTTTTTGCACCGTTATATTTATAGATAAATACAGAATCACTAAATCTAAAGGATCTACATTCCAGCTGAAATCAAAATAGAGCGTGTACTATGCACAAGATGAAGAATTTATAGTGAATTTATAAATGGCTTACAAAAATGCTAATTCAGAACTCTGAAGATGCCAGAGTCAGTAAATAATCTCTTTATGATTGATTGTTTTTCTTTCTCTTGCTTTATGTAATAAGATATATTGATGTACTTTAACCTTCTCTCCAGTGTGCCAGTGGGCTTCTTCTGGACGATCCTTATTGTCCTTCTGTTATCTAATATTATCTAAATATCTTTTCTAGATTTGTTAAAAGAGTGTTTGTCCTGGCCTTCTGTACTACCTTTGAATTTCTTTACACTTAGAAAGCACAGGACTTCTTAACTAACCACAGAATGAGTATCATGCTATTTAAAATAACAATGGAAATTTCTGAACAGAAAATTACAATGCTACTTTTCTACAAATGGTGTCAATTAGAGGAAATACCATCAAATTATTTCTTGTTGAGGAGTGATTTCAAGCTAGAGTGGTAGAAAATGAACTGACATCAGTGGCAAATGAAAACTACTTCCCATGTCTGCTATAATCCCTGGAATTTAAAAGGTTAGCAGAGATTTATAGAATTACAGAATGGTTTTGGTTGGAAAAGAACTTTAAAAATTGTCTTGTTTCAATCCCCCTGTCATGGAAAAGGACCACCTTCTATCAGATCAAGTTGCTCAAAGCCCCATCCAGCCTGGCCTCGAACACTTCCAGAGATGGGACATCAACAACTTCTCTGGGCAACCTGTTCCAATACTTCACCACTGCCTTGGTAAAGAATTGCTTCCTGATTTCTCATAAAAATCTATCCTCTTTCAGCTTAAAGCCATTCCCCTTTGTCCTGTCACTTCATGCCCTTGTAAAAGGTCCTTCTCCACATTTCTTTGGTTCCCCTTCAGGTACTGGAAGGCTGCTATGAGGTGTTCCAAAAGCCTTCTCTTTCCCAGGCTGAACAATCTCAGCTCTCTCAGTCTGTCTTCACAGCAGAGGTGCTCCATCCCTCTGATCTTCTTGCTGGGTTCTTCTGTATTCACTCAAAGAGGTCCATGTCCTTCCATGAGACATCAAGCCCAGAGATCAGTGCAACACTCCAGGTGGGATCTCACCAGAGCAGAGCAGAGAGACAGAGCAGAGCAGAGCAGAGCAGAGCAGAGCAGAGAGGCAGAATCCCCTTGTTGACTTGCTGGCCACACTGCATTTGATGCCTGCCAGGACACAACTGGCTGGGCTATGTTGAGCTTCTCATCTGCCAACACTTCCTTCTCCTCAGGGCCCCTTTTGATCCATTTTATGCCCAGCCTGTATTTTACTTGGGTATTGCATCAATCCAAGTGCAGGACCTTGAACTTGGCCTTGTTGAGGCTTGCACAGGCCCCCTTCTCAAGATTATCAATGTCCCTGATGTTAAGGCTTCTACATTATAAAGCTGTTGATGCAATACAGCACTAAAAAGTTGTCTACTCAGAGGTGAATTATCCTTACAAATGGATTAAAACTTTTCTTGTGCTCTGCATACTGTAAAATTTAGTAGACATCAAAGTAGAGTAGGGGTCAAAGCATGTACCTGTAAGCAAACGGAGTATTTTTGTTCCATTCTACACCCCATTCCTCATACAGACATTTAGAAGTTCTTAAAACTGCAGCATGTTTTTGGCTTGTTTAGTCTGATATTTCAGGAAGGAGATAATTTCAGAACTACTAAATAGACTAAAGCATGACTCTTGAAGACAGGAAGATATCAGAATTAATTAGATTGTTTATGATCATGTTTAGAAATAGAGAAATAAAAACCTGAGATGTTTTCTTCCTAAATCTGTGGTGTACAGTACAGCTATTGATAAAAAGGAAAGGTTCTTAATTGATTTTTTGAGTCAAAGTAATAATCTAGCCTCTGCAGATTATTACTCCTGAAGGATAACACTCCTGAAGGATAACAAAAAAAACCAAAAAACCAAAATGAACAAAAAAAATCAAATCCCTGATGTGCCATATTTAGAAAAAAGACCCTAAGCAGCTGCAAAGAGATTTTGTTTTCCAGATTTAAAATATAGTAACTTCAGATCCATTTATGTGTTTGCAGATAATTTAGAGTAACTATTAAGCTTCTGTAACTCATCATGGACTTATGTTAAGGCTGTTCCATGGAAATTGTTATTATGAAACACTCAACAACATTTAACTTGTGACTGCTACTCTCCTGATTATAGCCATTCTCCTCCTAAACTGAAGAGCCACAAACAACCCTTGAAGAGCTTGTTGTTCTAGACAGCATAGGGTTCAATCAGTTGCACCACCTGTCCATTTTGTCATTTCAACAGCTTGCTCTGAAAACCACTAAATAAAGTATACTGAGGGAAAAAATACCTCAAATGTTATATACCCATTTCAGAGTCTTAAGGACCAGGAGCAGGATGCCAGACAATAATTTTTGTTTCATCTTAACAGCCATCTAGACATCTTTGTTGCACTATGCTCTAGTCTAGTCAAAAGCAGTATTTACTGCACTAAGCCTATCCAGATACACCCAATGTATCATGAAAGAAACACATCACTCCATAATGCTGAAAAAGAATTAATACTAATAATAAAACAGCCAAACCAGTCCTTTATAGAACTGCCTCATTTGCATTCAGAAAACTGAAAGTTCTTTACTGTCTCCTAACCTCCTAAATTATTCTACTGCTAAAATTCATATTGTAAGTACAACTGATTAAAACAAGAGTACTTTAATACTATTTGTGTATTGGTTATACTGTCCAATTTACCAAATCTCTTTGTTAGGACAGTCTAACCCAGTCACCTTGATCAATGATCACAGTAGAAAGCAAAAGGTCTTTGTGTAGGGAAAGTAATGTAAATACCTAGCTTTGTTGCTCACTATCCTGAAAAAAATTGCATTGTTTTGAGGAGTTTAATGGCTGATTCTCATTATCAAAGTGGTTAATTATACATACACATGAATCAGGTGAACAAGATGTTTAGAATTTTGATAACTTTCTCAGAAACTTACAGATCGTGAGGTTTTGTTAAACCTAAGTCCATAATATCAATGTCCATAAGGGAAGTTCTGAATGTTACTTCAAAAATATTACACCTTGTCACATGCTTTGGGCTGCATACCCTCAAAGGCCAACAGCTCCCAGAAAAACCTAAGACTTGACAGTAGCTGCAAATCCTGACTAGAGAATTTTCTCTTATCTGCATCTTTGATCACCACAGTGTAAGGAGAGGCTGTTATTTCAGATCGATTTCTATATTCTTTATGCTTAAGCCTTACCTTAAAATTTTCTTTGCTTTCTTCTTCAGTTTGGCCCAGCCCATTCAGATCTTATCTCAGTGCTTCACTAGATCATTCAGCTGCTCTTAACAAGCACATTAATAACATGAATAGTTTTCAAGGAGATCAAACCATTTTTTTTGCTGGCTCTCGTCTCTTTCAGGTATCTACTTTCTTTGTAGACTAATGGTATTATTCATTCATCTTCTTCACATGCAAAAATTAAAATTATGTGTCATTCACCTTCCTGACATATACTAGAGAAGTGGCTTTTATTGCACATTCTCATGAGAGTAATGTAATAAAATATCCACTTTGGGGCTAACCTATTTGAATTGGTCCTTAGAGCCTCTAGCTATATTCCTGCCATTTGTATCTATAACTTTCCATCCTTATCTTCTAAATGAAATTGAAAATATAACTTGTTTAATTTAGCTGAAGGCAAATTTAAGGCTGCAAAACTATTGACCTGAGAATTTAAATTTAAACCCTCTCATCAGAGAATAAGTAAAAGAATTTTAGCAAAATCCTGCCTGCAGTTTTAGCACGTGATAAATGGAGCAGAGTGTTCCAATCACTTTTATTTTATGTGGATAATACTTCTCTGTGATCAATTTCCCCTCATTTCTCTGTCTCCCTAATATGTGCATCCTGACTACTCTTTTTCTTGCATCTTTTCCTTAGATTCTTCATCTTCTCTATCGCACTTTGTTTCAGTGCTATTAAGATTTATGGACTATAGAAAATTATTTCGGATTACATCCTTTCCTCAGTTTGCCACAACGATGTGCGTGAATATACATTCAAATGATTTATACTAAAAGGTTTCCTAAAATACCAGA
Organism: Sitta carolinensis; assembly: GCA_032173965.1. Classification (NCBI taxonomy): domain Eukaryota; kingdom Metazoa; phylum Chordata; class Aves; order Passeriformes; family Sittidae; genus Sitta; species Sitta carolinensis. Next base: position 97,682,484 of record CM063284.1, on the reverse strand, counting down.
TTAAGTTTCCTACTCTGAAGCATTGTCTCCCATTAATTTTTAAGGGAGGCTTTTCTTGAAGGTGTGACTATGATGTAGCATTTGTTTCACTGCAGTCAGATATACAATACTAAAAAGAAAACAATTCATTATGGTAACATAACTAAGGTGAAGACGAAGAAAAAAAAGTCAGCAGGTATAGATTTACTAAACTGAAGCACCATAACATTCATTCATTCAGAAACCTAAATATGTATCTGAAATGATCATTAATAAAATTTTATAATTCCATTAAAAATGTAGGTCTCCAAAAGCTTACTGATCCAGGATCTGATGTATTTTAAATTAAAAATATTTCTACATACTTGAGAGCTGAAGAACATTTACCATTATGGTCAGAAAAGTTAAAGAAATATCAGAGATTTGTCTTTTCTCTTACCCAAGAACAACAAACCATTTGGATTGGGATTCTTATTATATGAATCAGGGAATTAGGTATATAACTAAAAACTTGTTTTCTTCTATGTTCTCATAGTAGATTAAGTAACCTTCAAAATAAGCGCATCTCATCCCACAAGAGAATCATCAACAAATTTTATGAGGCTACACCCTATTCTACCGTATTCCATTGTCAAGCCATTAACCAAAAATGCTCAATAAAACTGAAAGACATTTTCAGAATATATTATCTCCTCATTTGTTATTTGAGTTTTGTAATTACTTGTGGTTTTCTCGTTTCCTGGCTACATTTAAGCTGCACATTAAACTGTTTAGAAGAGGACTATTTCTTGGGAACTCTGAGCACGAAGCTCCTTACAAAATTAGTTTTGCGAAGTCACCAAGGTCTTGCTGCTGCACTAGTTGGTGGCTTTATGGGTATCCGCACCCCTGCTAGGAGTAGAAAAAATGCCCATAAATAGCTCTGCAAAGCAAGAGCCTGTACCTGCACTAATAAATAAAGCATACACCCACTTGTCTCAGGCCAGTTACAAAGAACTCAATTTGCCATTTGGCTTCAAATTTTGATATTCAATCACAACTTAATTACATGAATTCCTAATAATTAAATCTCATAGTATATGTAAAGGGCTCAACCAAAAATGAAAGTAACTTTGCTAGAAGGCTACAGAAAAGAATATTAAGAGAGCAGGTGGTTAACAAGAAAACTCTAGTCCAAGTAGAAAATAGGTTCATTTATAAAAAGAAATTATTTTAAGTACTTATTTAAAAAATAATTAATGAGATACAGTGGTACCAATAGATGCAATAAGATTCAGAATATTCTCTCTAGAAAGAGATGTTCATTGCAAGTGCCATGTCTTTACATCACAGGAAGAGAAAGATAAATTTGTGTTGTGCAAAACAACCACTTGGACATAAAGAGCAGGCTGGACTTTGCTTCAAAAGTTATTTTACTTGAATTAATAGCTGATTTGCTCATGATATATGGAATTACCTGAAATCACAGCTGACATTTAATAAATTCATTAGTTGATGAAGTGTTCACTAACATATTTAATACTAGCACTTTTTTATATCTTTTAGAAAATACTTCAAACATTATAAGTTTGTTGACAGCTATTCCAGTCAAGCCAGTTTTTATGCTATCTTTTTAAATTCTCTTTCTCCATTTTCTTTTAAATTTATCATTTCTTCTACCACCTGGTCATTTTTAAGTAGTCTTTTTATAACCAAATATAGTGTATAGTCATTCTGACTGGATCTTCAGAGAATCGGCTCAAATTTGTTGTCTTTATTTCACATTGAACTAAATTAGCTTACTTCATGAACAGGATAGATGATATGTTTTATTTTTCAAGGTAAGAATACAAAGCTAGACCAAAATACAATTTGTCTTTGACATAACTTGTTTGATTTTCTCTTTATGTGTGTGTGTTTTGGTTTGCTTGTTGCTTGTTTTAACCTTCATTTATTGGAGAGTGTGGCTGCCTAAAGACAAGTTTTTTCAGTTCAATTGCAGTGAGCTTCAAGTGACTCAGAAATATGGGTATACTCTGTGGTAATGCTTAGTTCTGTCTTGTTCTTATTGCTTCCTGCTACAAAAGATGCTTTATGACAGATTAAGGGAATCTTTTTCCTCTTCATGTACATTGAAGCCTTTTAGCTTCACTTTTGAAGTTGCAGCTGTTTCCTTCATCTTGGACACTTTGTCAGGTGCTTTCATACTTTTTATTAAGTCAACCTTCAAATTACCTTTCCCTTCAAAGTTTTGAAACTTTCATAGAGAAGGCAGTCCACTTTTGAAATTTCCCATAGAGGACAAAAAGCAGGAAAAAAATCATTAAAAATATTGTCTCTGGGAAGCTCAAAGGAAGCCATTATTCAATGGCATCAAGCAAATGCTACATTTGTTTCAGAAGATGGATGATGATCAGACTTCAAAAGGTTTTCTGAAGATAAAACCCTCTAACTCTTCAAAATACAGATTTTAAAATGCAAACGTCTACAGTGTAAGAGGTGATCCTAAAATGAAAACTCTCAGATTTTAAAAATATTTATTATCTGAACTGTTCCTAAATTAGTTCCTAGTGTAATTCCAATGGACATGGATTAGATGGAGTGTATTTATTCCAGAAAGCATTCCAAAAAATGTTTTTAATATTTTTTTAGTCCGTTAACATCTATGTGACTCTGTGGTAATGTGTCATTCAGTTTTCCAAATCAAGATTGTTATGCAGTACTAATATTTAGTAGAAGCATGCGTAATAACAGTTTGTTATCATCAATGTTTCATCATTAAGTTATCTGAATTCTTACAATATAAAGATACAACATTTATTTTATGTAAAACATATGACATTATGTTTTGCTCCTGAAGTATTCATTAACTTAATTTCTTAAAGCCATCTCATATCTTCACATATCATCACAGATGGTGCAGCAGAGATAATTCCCCTCCACACTTTCAAAATTTTGGCAAAATGTCTGTATATTTTGTAGTCACACTCTTCCATTTGAATCCAAGAATACTTACAACAAATAAGGACGAGTAGGAAAAAGCTAGAGAGCAAAAGGGTGAAAAACTGAAAGAACAAGTGAGTGAAAGAAGGATAAGGAAGCTAAGATAACCCTCAGGCCATGGTCAAAGAATCCTTTACATCTGATCCTGAGTTTTTGACATCTCTAAACAAATCTAGAAGTCAAATCTGATTCTAAACAGCACTCACCTTGTAAAGTTTAAGGAATCTAGAAGCTTAGCTCTTATGTTACCTTGTCCTGAACTTTTAAAGACTACAATATCATTCTTAGTATTGCTAATTCTTAAAGCCAAAATGAATCAGAAGTGTGTGAACCATACGCACAACTCTAAATCTGACACTACAGATTTCTATTTGCTGCCAACCTTCATAGGATTTATGTTGCAGTCCTTTCCAGAGCAATGAGGGATTCAAACAATAAAATAGAAAGCTGCAATAAAAGCAGCCATCTTGAACCAGTGTATCATTATAGCATAAATGAAGGTGCTTGAGAGATTTCTCAGCTCTTTTTTTTTAATTATTTTCCAAGTGGGACACTGTTAATTAAATTACACTCTAAATTTCAAATGAAAAGTGAAACTAATTGAATTTTAGGAAAAGCACTCAATGTCTCAGTATTGGTGATACTTTTCATTTTTTCAATTACACATTAGATGACTCAAATTTCATAAAATGACAGTTGTCTTTTTATCCCTGCATTTGATTACATGGGTTGGTGGTTCTACATCCCAAGAAGTATCAAAATTTCCTGGTTAAATTTCTACAATGTACTTTTAAAATATGACATTTGGAAATAGAGAAATATGATGAGGTAGAAACATTTTGCAAAGTTTTCAGACTGTTTCAATCAACTGTGCTTTCTGCAATCTGAAAGACAAATAGTTCATTAATTACTTTGACGTAAAAAAATGCACAACAAAAAAAAAAAAAGGATGAACAGAATAATTTTCTCCATTCACTGTAAAGTACACTACAAATAAAGATTAGATACACAGAAATTCAAGTCTTAATCATCATAAATATTTTCTGCATCTAAATTAGCTGGAAGACACATACATCTTTACATGTTTTAATCATCATACTCATTATAATACTCTTCAAGATTCATTTAATAATTATACATACTTTATACATATTGGTTGCATATAATAGTTAAGAAATCTTTGAAATTCCTTTTTTGATATATCAGTTCTCATTAAAAAATATTTGAAAGAGTCCTTTCCCCCAGAAAAACAAAATCCCAAACCAACAGTGTAATGTCAAACTATCTTTTTCTGTTTCCCAGCTTCTCAGTTGAAGAGCTATTTAAAACAAAGCTGAAAAAATATTTAAATTCTTGGAAGAGTAAATAGCTAGACTTCCTGCCAAGTGAAGGGAATATGGGTGTATTTAGTGATTGTCTACACTTGCAGGGGCCTACATCATCTTGTGCAAGCACCACAAAAGCATAATTTTACACATGGATGAAAAACTAAAGCTAAACATTCATTAAACCTGATCTCATCAAAGCTAGGAAACAGAGCATGAGTTTTTGATGAATTTTGGTTTTGCAATGAAGGAACTTATTCAGGTATCTAACAGATTCCTTGTTGCTTGAACTCTAAAATTAAGAACAGCGGCTCTTCCTCATAAATTTTCTATTTCTGCAGGAAAAAAAATCTAACTTTTTAAAATTAGCTAATAAAATTAGGGGTACTATAGAAGGTAAGGGCAGAGATTTCTTCAGGCAGGATATCTTTGTCCAAAGCTAAAGACACATAATCAGCCTGGGCAACTCAGTATTAGAAGATCAGGTTCTCTCTGTGGCAAACACTAACATATAAATGCACAAAAATAGTATATATCTTTCCTTATCAAAGTTTAAATTAATCTTTCAGTCACAAAATGAAATATCACTATTCAAATATGTTTCCTGATGTATTACTGTGGCTGTATTCTTCATGCATCTCTTCTCCTTTATTGGTTGTATTTGTCCTCAGACTCTACTTCTCTTGTACAGCCAGACTTCCCTGGACCAGAGCAGTGATGCAGTATAAAAGAGGTTACCTGGGACCCCCTTCACCAATTCATAGTCATAGCACTTCCACTGCATCTTTAATTTTCTCCCAGAGGTTTCCTCTAAGTCATGTTGGGTTTATTCATTTTATCTCATTTATTCTTAATACTATTTTACAGCAGTGTTTGGGTTGTTCTATCTGCTAGGAAGCCCTAGAGGAAAGAGAATGATACAGCTCAATTTTACTGTAATTCTTGCACATCAAAAATAAAAGAAATCTTTATTTGGCTATATTAGAGAGGAGAAGTGTTTTCTCCAATGACTAGCAACTGGAAATCATTCAATCTTGAAAAAGTTTCCTTTTTCTCTACATTTTAATTAATTGACAACAAAAATTTTACTAGACCATTTCTATATAGTGGAGGTAGCTGCTACAAGAGAATCAAGTAATTAATTGATGGTGAGTTGCTTCCGAAAAGCAAAAAAAAAAAATTAACCAAAATTTTCACCAATCCCTAATGCTTCTCCGGACTAAATGTAGACTAGGACAGTTCTTATCTCCTAGTGTAACAATAGACCTGGGACAGGAATCCTATGGGTGGCTCACTTCCCTCTTGCTCATCTTCAACTAGTTTCAAAGAATGTTGCTAATATTCAGGCTCATATAGTCTTATCTCTGTACTGCTTGATGAAGCCCTAATTAACAGCCCTGTGCCGGCCTTTTTGTATGCTTCTAAAGGCCCTTTTGCTGCTTGCTGCTCTGTTAAACCTTCCACTGAGTTTCACTAAATAGTGAGCTTATATTTCTGGTGTACTTTGGCACACAGCACAGAATGTCCTCAGTGACCTTTCATTTTCCTGACAACTACATCAGCCAACAAAATTCCAACAAGCAAAGAGCAGTATAGAATCTAGCTTTCTTGACATTCTTTGAAACTAGCTGAAGATGAGCAAAAGGGAAATGAGCCACCCTCAACAGCAACATGCACATACCTGAGCTGGCCAGACTTGGCGACTTGGGTGACATCTGTCTGTCAAATCTCCAAAGCCCAAGGCCTCTGGGCTTCACCCCTGCCAGCAAAGGTGCAGCAAACGCATGACAGTTCTCACAAGACTCAACAATGTCACAGCCTGAAACTGCTCCTGCAAGGTACGTGCTGTCTGATGGAAAAACCCAAGCGATGCCTTGGACTGTGTGAGTGTCAGGCTGAGGTGCTACCCAGGCTGGGTTAGCCACTTGTCAGCCTTCGCGTGACCTTCAGCCATGAACCCTGGCAAATTCACATGACTCTTCACATGCAGAATGGAAAGTGAATGAACCTGGGCCTGAATGGCACACCACAGGGTCCCCAGCAAAGGGAACAAAGCAACCACGTCAGCCACACAGTCAGAATCCATGACTAAATTGAAAATTCCTGGGAAAATTCTCAAAATGTCATGACAACAGCCCAGACTTCCACAAATTGGGCTGATCCATCCTCATGATTTTCCAAAACCTGCCACTCAGATCCACCCCTTCAAGTAAAAATGGCCTTCCCAAACGGTCACCAAAGACAGGGTGTCCTTGCAAAAACACCTGATTTTTTTTTTTTTTTTTTATGGGGCAGAAAAAAAAAATTCCACGACATGCAAGGGAACAGATTTGTCACTCCATTGGCCAATGATACCTGTGGGATACAAATCCAGAGTAATTATGAAAACAGGGACATCAATGAAGGGAACAATGAGATAAATCTGACGAGCAGAAAAACTCGTAGAGCTCCTCCAGCATCTGACGTGCCTCAGGGGTCAGTGCTTGAGGTGACTTTAATTCAGAGTCTCCCTTTAACTATTCAAACAATGGAGACAGCTGTGTCATCCAAAATATGGATGCAACCAAGTAAGGACTCCCACTAATTTCTGGGCATTGCAGCACTTGCTTTTTAGGACTGATAGTCCCAAGGCATCCAGCATCTTCACTGAATGCACAAATTGCACCTTGTGACCTTAGGACTGCTGGTCCTAATTTTGGACCTCCTAATATTTCCAAGGAGGTTTTCATGAGCCCGTTTTTTGGAGCCACTACTTGTGAGCTCCAGACAGGGCCCTTGCCAATACCATTAAGAATGAATGTCTGGCCAGTTTTGCATGCCTTTGGCTGCCTTCCATTGATATCTCTGTATGGACTCAACACTGCTGATAGCTAGCACTGAGAAAACACATTTCATCTGTCATCGGAATGCAAAGAAACTGAAAAAAACAAAAAAAACCAACACTTCACATCCACGAGAAGGACCCGGCCAAACTGCAGGAAGTATGGTGAACGACAGCAGACCAGCCTGCAACATCCCCATGCTTTCCACCATGGCCCTGATAAGCCAGAGGTTTTTCAACAACCTCCATTTCCCAGACTTTCCTTGGTGCAGAAAACAGGGCCTGGCAGAAGACACCAGATGACCCTGGTCCAATTGAAATCCATCCCAAAGAGCACCCCTACAAGCCAGAACACCACCCCCTCCCAGAGAGTTCCATCAGCATCAGTTGAAAGATGAGGCCAAATCCTGGCTGTCTGTCCCTCTGGGTACATGTTCATCACAGGTCTCTGGCTCATGCAGAACTGCACTGTCCTTGTCACGGCCACGACAGTCTGCTCCAGTGTCAAGGAAGATGAATCTCTGAAGGTGCCGCACCAGGAACAGACATGACACACGGTGTCTCAGGATGTTCTGTGGTCTTCAGGACATCGGTCCAGTGAACCTGAGGCGGCGCAGGAGACTCGAAGCCACCTTCTCCCTGCAATCGGACCTCAACTCTGTCTACGCAAAACTCAAGAAACACAAATTGAGCAAGCTAGCTTTTCACAACATCAGCAGGGCTGGCAGACTCAGTTGAAAAGGACCCAGCTACCTGGGCCCCTCTGTCCCGGGGAGTCACTGGCCCTCCAACAGCCACGTCTCCGCCTGCTCCGAAAGGAAACAACGCAGGGCTTGCAGCCGCCGCAGCCGCGGCGGTCGTGGGAGGCGGCAGCTGTGGAGCTGAACCAGCCACGGGTCCCGGCTGGGTACAGGAACCCAAAGCGGGATGGAGCGGGGCCAGTCCGGCGCCCCCTCACCCAGCGCGGGAGGAGAACAGGACTCAACAAGGAGCATGGCCGGTGAAGCCGCGGGACCACCCCCCGCCGCCGCCACAGGGTCGACCGGCGGCAGGGCACCCAACACGGGCGTCGCGGCAGGGGGAAACCGGGCGGGGGGGCCGGGACGCGTCGCGGAGCCGCCGACACCCGGCCCTGCCCCCGCGCCATGACCGGCGGCCCTCTCCATGCCAGGCACAGCCGAAGCAGGGGGGAGGAAAACCGCCGGCGCCGCAAGCGGAGCCCCGGGAACGTCAGCAACATTCCCCGCGGCCTCCAACCACTGCACACGTACAGCAACTGGCATGGAGCCAGACTCCGGAGCCCAGAGGGACAGCCCGCCGCCGCGGCCCACAACGGGTGCTCCGCGGCTGTGCCGCACTGTGGGCTCTGCGTCGACACTGAGTCCGGCTCCACCAAAGACATGGGCCGAATCCTCAGCGACTCCCTTCCCCTGCACCGGGAAGACAAAGAGGGAGGGCAGCTGCCCCTCGCTCTCCCCTTCCTGGGAGCAGGGCGGGGCGGAGCCGCGACCGCCAACGCCGTGGGGCTTTCGAGAACCTGGAGGGGCCCTACCGGTTCTCTGCCACAGGGACTGAACCCCTGACCAGAGACAGAACCTTCCCGGGTCACAGCGGCCTGGGAGGGACGGGGGTGATTCTCCCCACTCTCGAATCCAGGCTTCGCCCCAGATTCCTGCATGGCCCCGCCCTTCCTCTGGTCGTCCGGAGCCAACTGGCTGGGGGCCAAAGGACCATTCTCCAACCCAGCGTATTGAGAGGAACGGGGAGGCTTCGCCTCGCCCTCGGAATAGGAATTCACTCCGGTTTTCCTGCCCATGCCAGGGATTCCCCGGCAGAACTGCCTTGAAAAGATCCAGAATTCGTTAACACCACGAAACATCTTTTCCAGACAACCAACAATTCCATCACAAATGCCTTGGGACCTTCAGCTCCAATTTGAAGCAGAAGAGACCAAAAAGTCTCCACCTCTGCCTTGAAACAGCCATTTCAGAGCTAAGAAAGATTCCTCTTCCCTTGCCATAAAAATACAAATGCTGAAACTCAGCTTCAGAAACCGCCACTTCTTTCCAGCAAATTCACCCAAAGGTCCAGCACGACCAGCTCAACACAGGCTAAAGACACCATGGCTTTTCAGAGGGTCTTACCTTGAACAAACTTACCATCTGCCCTCTCAGGGTTACCAGATGTCGCTGTGGGACACTGAGGGAACACACAGCACACATACACACACACCACAGGTGTCCAAAGCGCAAAAAAAGAAGAAACTTTATTGAAACCTCAGCTTTTACAATTTCCAGGACACTGACCAGGGATTGGGTAACGAAGTATCCACCTCTCCAATCCCACTGGTCAAGTGAGAAGTCTCTCAAGTGGTATCTAATACAAAAAAATTTAAACTATTCTTGTTTACCTTACAGTTCATGAGAACCTGACTCCATTCTACACAAACAAATCAGAAGGCTTATTTTCAGGGACGACAGTAGTGCACTCGGTTTCCACATGAGCAACTTCAGCCACTGTAACAAAAGCTCTACCACAGGGACCTCACAGACATGGTGTTTGGCAGTGACAAATCTGTTGAGATCACAAGTGGTCTATTGTAAGGGTTTCTTGTATTAGCTCTGCTATGAATTAACTACTTCTTTCTTCGCTTTTGCAGATACAGGATGGATGCTAACAGTAAAAGCCGCTTTCTGTAGCCAATACCATTTTTTCTAAATTTGTTTTCTGTGAGCAAAACCAAAAACAACCCAGAAGTAATTAAACCTCCATTATTACAGGCTCTGCATTCTTTTCAACAAGACTATGTCTCAATGGAATTAGGGGATGAAGATTCATGTGGCAGCAAAGATGCAGTGGGTTTTGATGTGCTAGAAGCCACAGAACTGTCTTGTGAATTGTCCCACAGATATTAATGCTTCTTCCCATCTCACAACAGTCATTCTTATAAGTTGTGTACCCACACATCTCTGTTGGAGTCACCCCTGCTCAATATCTTTATCAGCGATCTGGACATTGGGATCAAGGGTGCCTGAGTAAGTTTGCAAACTGGGTAGGACTGCTGATCTCCTTGGAAGATAGGAAGGCTCAAAAGAGGGATCTGGACAGGCTGGATCAATGAGCTGAGGTTAATTGTATGTGTCTCAACAAAGCAAAGTGTCTGGTTCTTGGGTCATAACAACCCCATGCAGTGAAACAGGCTGGGGGCAGAGCAGCTGGAAGCTCCCCCGCAGAAAAGGATCTGGGAATACTGGTTGACAGGGCTGAACATGAGCCAGCAGTGGACCCTGGTGGCCAAGAAGGACAATGGCTTCTTTCAACAATAGAGTGGCCAGACCAGTGATTGTCCCTTCATACTCAGCACTGGTGAGACCACACCTCAAATCCTGTCAGTTTCGTGTCCCTCACTACAAGAAAGACATCGAGGTGCTGGAGCATGTCCAGAAGGTAATGAAGCTGGTGGAGGATTAGGAGCACAAGTCAGAAGAGGACAGTCTGAGAAAGCTGGCGTTGTTTAGCCTGGAGGAAAGGAGGCTCAGGGGCAACCTTATCTCTTTGTACAGTTACCTAAAGGAGGTTGTAGTGAGGTGGAGGTTTGTATCTTCTCCCATATAAGAAGTGGTATGATAAGAGGAAATGCCTTCAACTTGCATTGGGGAAGTTTTAGGAAAAATTTCTACACCTCTAAGGTAGTCAGACATTGGAACCAGCTGCCCAGGGAAGTGGTTGAATCAAAATCCCTGGAGGTATTCAAAACTCATGTAGATGTGACATTTAGGGACAAAGTTTTAGTGATGGGCTTGACAGTGCTGTGTTAACAGTTGGACTTGATGATCTCAACAGGTCTTTTCCAACTTTAACGATTCTATGATTCAATGAAAAACACCTGCACAATGTTCCTCTAGTCTCCTTCCTGCCTTCTTTCCTACAGAGGCTTCCTTTTATCACTCCCAATGCTGTCAAGCTTCTGTGGAAATAATTGTGTTTGACAGTTCTGGGGTTAAGAATAATATCTTGTCATCTCACATCCCAGCAGATATGCACTAAGCAATTTATCATAGTCCACACAGCAGGGTTATATATCTCGTATTAAACACAAGACCTTTATCTAAAAGTGTGATCCTATGTGTGGTTAGTGAATTTGGTTTCAATTACCATGTATTTATTCATGTCTTAGTTTCAGTGTTAATCCTCTGCATCAGATTTTTTTGCTAAGAATTGATATAACAAATGCCATTTTATGCTAATTAATATGAAAGATTTCAGCTATTGTTTATTTATTAATTCAAGCAAAATGCTTGTAAATAAGACAGAAAGAGGGCAGGGGGATAGAGAAGAGAAAACAAATCCAGAACATGCATTAGACTTGTAAATTATTTCTGTAGATTGTCAGCTTTAATACATGGAAATTAACGGTTTGTAGCAGAGCTAATTATTTCCTCTTAGAGTAAATCATATATTGGAGACTAATTATAAGCAAAAAATAACTGACACAAAAAAACCTGTTAATAAATAAACCAAAAATACCATTTTTTGTGGACTAAAAAAAAAAGTCCCTAAAAACATAGCTATGTTGGTAATGATTATCTAAATCTTCACTGGTTTGTTTCATATGCTGTCAGTGTAGTGACTTGGCTGCTGTTGCCGGGATATGTAAAGTAAAGAAGTTAGTGATGTATTGTGCTTATTGTGTGTAGATCCTAAGGGGTTTTCCCTGTTTCTTGCTCTTCATTTCCACCATCCTATCTTTTTATGTGCATAAATATGGTATGTGTGCATGTGTACATATACACAGACACACTCCCAAGCTGCAGAGTTTGTCTATACAGAGCTTACGCATAGGGTTTGGTGCGGATCCTTCCTGACTTTTGCACCTGACTGGTGCAGCACTTCTTCTCTGCTGCTCCTTTTTTTTAGGACAAAATCCAGGAGAGAATGATGAGGATTGCAGGGAGCTGACAGAACATCGGCTGCTTTAACAGAACAGACTTGGATGCAGGAGATGGTTAGTCAGCAAGGCAAACGAATTCTTTATTTCTTCTCTTTACTCCAGAGAGGTTATTAACAGTCAGAATGCATACAGCATAGATTCCCATTAACTATTTCAGAGAAAAAGAGGACAAGGAAAACAGTCTTGAAGCCTAAGCATAAAACTTCACAGTACGAAAAGAGTGGTGATTTTCAGGAGAGGGATTTTCAAGGCCTTGAAAGACCAGACACACTCTCCGGAATGTTCAAATGCAGCAAAGAAATGAAGACTGAAAACAAATACAAATCTGAGTATCTTCCTGCCAGTCAGGACTACTCAGTATTACGGCCATATCAGTACAATATTTCTCTATGTTTAGTCTAAGAAAAAGACAGGACATGTCCGCTTGATGAGCGAGGGAAAATCTAATGACAAACCCCTCTGTATTCTGGCAAGGCATGCTACATTATCAACTCATGCTTATAAAAAACAATCCACCTTGTATAACTAGGAAGTACACTGCATTCCTACCAATTTTTGAGGAACTTCTCCCTGAAAATAAGGCAGAATTTATTCTGCATATTTTCTGAATTGCAAATTTATTTAAATTTGTTTTTCCTTTGAGTCTCTTGGCTTTTTTACAGCTCCTAAACTAGCTTCTAGAATGCCTGTTGTTAAGACAGGTGGATCCTATTTACTGATGTCCTTAATTACACAAGTGCATAGTAGAGATCCTTTGTCTTACTTAAATAAATGAAGAATCAGTGTTATTGTAGTCCCACAACAAGGATTTTACTGTGGTTTTCAGATAACTGCCTTCACCAAATGAAGCTACATTATAATTATAAAAACAGATTTTTTTTTTTTAAAGAGGAACCAGACCATGTAGTAATTTTCTATTACTATACATGCACTTGGGTGTGAAAATTCAACTCATAAAATTTCTGCATGTTTACCTCTAGCCAGAATATCATACTTACAAGAAGGACTGATCATTCACCTGTTTCACTGTGGTTTATTTTATCCTCGTGACTCTTTTGTTGTCTGAGTTTCTCAGTCAGTTCCAGTAAATCACAGATTTTAGTATGAGCCAGGAAAATTTCAGATATGTTTACTTTAGGTATTTCTCATTTCTAAAGTGTCAATGGATTTGACTTTAGGTAGTGAAGATGTCACTTCAGTGCCTTTACTCTGCTTTCTATTGTTCAATGGTCTCATTTGGAAGAGAGGATTGTGAAAACTTCTATCAGAAACGACAGGGCAATGAAAGGATTAGGAAACGGACTAAGTTCTGAAAATACTGAAAGATTGGCAAATCAGTGGCATCTTGCATGAAACTAAAACAAAGGGCCTGGAGCAAAAGCAGTGAGATAAAGGACACTGGAAAGGTGTCTCAAATCTTGCCATCAGAGTTACATGGCAGAAAAATCTTAAGTCTGCTTTTTAGTCTATGGGCCTGTGGATTAGTTCGCAGTACTTGAAATTATGTGAGACCACTATGACCATCTTTTTCATCACTGTTCGAACTTTCAAAAAGTTCGACATTTTACCTCTTTTTCTACTTGTTCTGTTTATGGCCAATGATCTTAACACCTGTCCCCTTCCATGACCTTAACTGAGAACACTGTCCTAAGGACTGAATCGTATATACACAGAGCCTCCAGAGAACAATATGCATAAATCATTGTTATCTGTAGCTGTCCCCTACATAATTCCTTGTTCAGCTCTATAGCATAAGATATAATTGAATCCATGAAGGGAAATTCTGCCCATACAGTGTAACTGAAATATGGCTATTTGAATTATTAGTGTATATCAATATAATTGAAAATGGAGGGTTAAATTTTCTTTTAATAACAGACTAAATGTAGAATTGGAAGCAGAAAGCAAGGATCTGAAAATTAAAAGGAGATACAGTTGTCAATTACAGTAAGAAGAGTGTAGAGAGATTCAATTAACAAGACTGGTAGCCAAGTTCCTGTTTAAATGACTGTGTTGCCTACAGGGGAAGGACAGTAGGGGTTTAAAAGTTTCTGTAGTTGATATTGAGGTTGTTTTAGTTCATTTGTTATTTAATCAGGAGGACCTCTGAGTCAGTCATATATCTGAGTATTGATCAAGGTTTTCATGTGTACATAGGTCAACAATCTTACAATGACTATCTGTAGATAAAAAATAGCTTGTGCTGACACCTCAGTATACAATATTCAGGGAAAACCACCAGACTTCTACTTACATTAAATCTTCTCCTTAAATTAAAGAAAGATCACTGATCTGTATATATATATTAGCTGTATTTTAGCTTTAGGCATTAAAAAAAGATTAGTTTTACGAAACTAGTACTTACAGAATTGGTCTGAGGGAATGGCAAGAAGTTCAGCTGTGACACAATTTTCAGAAATCCTGCAAGCTTATAATGGATTCAACACCTTTTATGGCCAGTGGCCTCTGGATATGAAATACTGTAAAGAGAAAACTGTTCTCTCTCAGACTGATTTTTTTGGAAAAAAGTTTATGCCCCGAGGACCCTGGATAATCACCAAGCAAATATTTTATTTCATGTATTAATTCCTGCCTACTGGCTTCTTAGAATTTAACAACCATTTTATATATTTGCAACTAACACAATAGCAACCTGGTTTGGATTTTATTCTTCCTAAAACTTTGAGCTAACTGAAACATGTCAAAACTAAGGAGCATGTGTCTTAGAGTAATTTAAATAAGAGTGACACCTTCTGCCTCAAATCCTTCAAATTGTTCTTCCACAAATAATTTCAGGAGTCAGTAATGGCATGGAAGATTAAATAGTTGAATTTCTGAGAATGACTTAAAATCTCAAAGAAGCAAGGTGCCTACACACCACTTTTATGATTATACATTTGGTTGAGTACCCACACAAGCAAACCACAGTCTTAATTTCTATACCAGGTGTATGTGGGAATCATTAAAATAAAAGGCTTGGGAAAGTTGTAAAAGCAGGTCTCAGAGACAGAAGAAAACAGAAAACCTTAGAGTTATGCTGCAGATGCTGATTCTGAAAGTAAAAGAGTTACATTAGATAGTGAGGAAGGACATTAGACAATAAGCAGTGTCTTCAATCTAGGTCAAGCAAACCTTAGGATAGCAGAAAAATATATCTGTCAAGATATTAAAAGTTTTAGGCTTAATAATGAAGTACTGTGCATTGTATTTTAAGACTAACAAGCAAGCATTGTTTTAAGCAGGCATACATGTATTAGCATTGGTTGGCTAAAGCTCATGTCAAGTAAGCTTTTGCTTTCTGCTATTGGCTGAAAGGCTTTTAAAGTATATTGTAACACAGAGCTCAGCGGCTGTTGTTCAGGGTGCAAGCTGCTGTCTCATGTAAGGAAACTCTTGAAGAAAAAATAAAACCCAGCTCGAGACGCATCCCTTGGCAGTCCCATCCCATTCGTGGATTTGTACATATTTTATGTACGTTTGGCCAGCGCAGTGTACAGTATTGTATCTCTGCAGTATATCAACTCCTTTTTTGAATTTTCTTTGCTGGAGTTAGTTCTCCACCCTTTGAACTTGGACTTTGGTAAGAACAATATTCGAGACCTGGCCAGACCTCTAAAAAATAAACCAAACTGAAATAGATGGTGCTATAGTTTAGTTTAAATACATGTGCTTCTTCTTACAGCTTTAATACAAGCATAAATAATTATTTTTGTGGTTTAACCTATTACACATATGTATCACAAAAGAGATACATAAATGACAGTGACAGTTGAATTTCCAGTGACACAATAGTATTTCTAATTTTTCAGAATATAATATACAATTTTTAAATACTTGATGTCTGTCAAAATAAGGTTAAAGGTCTGAACTCTTCTTCAGAAGGAGAAGGGTTTTGAAAAGTAGTCTCCAAAGAGAAAGGAAAGAAGGACACCTCCATAGTTCCAACCTCTAATTTAATTTCCAATTCTTACTAAAAAAATGTGTTTCTTTTCATTATTCATTTCTGCTGGCTCCTGAGATTGCATTTCAAATTCCTAAGGAAGCAGTGCTGGAATTCATAAAAGACTATACAGAATCTAAAAATAATAGGAATAATTCAATTTTATAATAATTCCAATGATTAAATAATAAGCTTTGCCAACCTCAATTTAAAGGAGATTAGTTATGAATTATGTTTTTTTCCCCCTCGGTCCTATCAAAATAAGCCCCATGTTTGAATCTTGAATGATAATACATATACCTGTCATGCCATTCCCTTTGAGCACTTGGGGAAATAAAAATTCATAAAAATTGATTGCCCTGTGTAGCCACGGCTCCAGGTGCCCTTTCAAATATTCATAAAGCTCTTAAAGGGGTCCTTGTGGATCCTATTTGGCTGCTGTATGTTTATACATCAATCCAGTCTTCAGGAAAATTGTCAAACAAAAGTCACTTTTGCAGCTAGGTATTATTGACTCTTTCTTCCTTGTAGATTTTTGTATTCTCATGCTGTGTACTGTGAGTGAAAAATGGAACAAGATGAAGAAATGTTTATGAATATCACAGACCAAGGGTTAAGAGTTCTTCATTAAAGTTGGGGGCTTGAAAGGTCTAACTGATCATAAATAGATGAAATGAAAAGACATAAACGTTAAAATTGGAGTCAAATGGAGCAAAAGCTGAGATAAAAATAAAGGACAAAAATGTTGCATTTGCACTCAAATTCAGACCGCTAAATTCAGAGCTACATGCCTGCTGAGCATTCAAAATTTCACACTGAGATCAATGTAAAGATTAAGTACAAATGTAAAGCAATTTTTTAAGTTTAACCCTCTTTTAGAAAATATGTCAATGGTATTAAGTGTGTGAAACCTATCTCAACCAACTAGCAATTTCGTGGATCTTCCTTTCCTCCCACTCTCCCTAGTAAGTTATCTGTTTACAGATTCTGAAAAAGTTGACAACTTTTAATTCCTTCTGTAAATGCTTTGTCTTATCTGTTCTGTTCAAAAGTCATGGAGCAGGAGGTGCTCATCCAATCTTATAGAAACATCCATACCAGTTTGCAGTACGAAATTCTGGCCACACAACAATTCAGGAGTTAGTAGACAGTTTCTGTTTCCATCTTTCAAACTTAATGACATTTTCAGCTTCTATTTGCTTCTCTGTTTTACAGAATATTCCCAAAGTGTGTTTAAAAAAATGTTCTGAGTGGAAACTCAGAGTGCTCCCTTTACTCTTCAATGCTTGCCCTGTTCTGCAGCAGCCGCAATTAACTTGAACAGGCCGTCGCTGTTGACACTGCTCCCATATCCTTGCTCCAGCAGAGCATGACAACAGGAGTGCGACAGAGAGCCAGAACCTGGTCAGGAAATGACTGTTGTCTGTCACCAGTCGTTTCCATTCTGCTGCTTAGGTAATTACTGCAGTTCAGAGTCCAGGAGTTAATTAGAAATGTAGATGCTCTGGTATCACCTGTGAAGTAATAGCATAAGCTAAGCTGATGTCTGTAATACAGAACACTAGTGAAAGGCAATTATGTGTCATGACACCTGCCACAAATTTGTACCATCTAGAGCTACGAGTTGAAACATAAAATTTTAAGTACATCACCATCAGTATATATTAGGATAGACATCAGAAGATTTATTCTGAGACATAGTGTTATCCAAAGGATTCTGCAGGCTTTTACCAAGCAATTTTTCACAGTCTTCAAAATACACTGACAAATATGATTTATGAAACAGACTTCAAAAAATGTCAATAGAAGAACCAAGAGAAAAGAAAAAGAAAGAAGTGACTTAGTTTTAATTAAAGTGACTAGAAAAAACCCCAAACCCACAGTGTATATGCCTCTAAGTTCTATTATATTGTACAAATAGATGTAATGACACAATCAGTATGTAAAGTGATGCACTTATTTTCCCCTTAAAAAGCAGCTGTTTGCTGATGCAGTATCTTTATCAGTTGAAATCAGGATGCAAACCAGCAGGAAGTAAATGTTCTCCGTGGGCAGTTTTCTGTGCTCTTGGTGTATTGGATGAATCCAAATTTCAGGCAGTTGGTTGTCTCTCACATACTTTAAGAAACTCACAGAAAAAAAAATAGAGGAAACAAGTGTAACACTATGGTCTTAATTTAAAACCTGAAAAATAGGGAAATAAAGACACAAGTCTCTCTCCATAGTGTATGAAAAAGAGCAGGAGGCCACCATATGGGCTGCAAAACATTTTGTAGAATGATTTAATTAAAGTAAAGTATCTCCTTTAAGCTCTATTGCTTATGTGAGTTTTGTCAAATAGTCCATATAGTGTTTGCAAAGAAACTTAAGAAAAAAGGCCAACAATAAGCATGAGTCATTATCTATTTATGTGTTGGGTATGCTAATATCCCCATCTGTTACCTTAGTGGGCAAAATCCATTTGCTGAAATCAAGGAGGACTTTATTTCTTACAGTGGAGACTATCCAATATGAATGAAGAGAAAGTGGAAAAGCTTGTCCTGAATGTACTGGATAACATCAAGGGCTTGGAAATTCCCTTGCAAGTGGTACCTGTAGTACTGAAATTTTCAGTAAATATTCTGGGATACATGCTGCAGGAGTCAGGAGTTAGTCTTTATGGTCCAGTTCACAATCCAATGTGAAATGCAATGGAAAAATGTCTTCTTAATGCAAATTTCAGTGTTATTGTCTCTCTTTGTTTCAATATGGTGTCAATGATTCTTTACAATGTATGCACCTACAAAATAATTATTTTTTAAATGTGGTGGGAAGGGATTTGATAAAGGGAAAAAAAAAAAAAAAAAAAAAAAAAAAAAGAAGCAAAAATACAGAGTAATCTTCACATTTGATTTTGCCAGACAGAAGAAAACTCCAGTCTTCTGCATTTTAGGCTATAGCTCCCCATATCTTCTCTTACTTTTCACTTTTTATTTTGCAGAAATAAAAATACTTATAATGAAACATTTGTTAGATGGTGGGCTCATCTTTTCTGGCTCCCAAGTGCCCACCAAGTAACTCTATTACTCCTTCTTTACAGGAGAGGAGAAAAAATGCTATATAAAGCTCATGGGTTGAGATAAGGATACCAGTTACTGTCATGGCAAAAGAGTTTTACCTTTGAGAAAAGTCAGCGAAACGCTGGAACAGGTTGCCCTGGGAGGTGGTGGATGCCCCATTCCTGGTAACAACCAAGGTAAGGTTGAACAGGACTCAGACCAACCTGATCTAGTTGAACATGTCCCTGTTCATTTCAGGGGTCCCTTCCAACACAAATAATTCTCTGATTACATTCTAAGATTAATGTAACTAATTACCAATTAAAACAGGTATGATAATAAGAACTAAGGTAAATTCTAACACCTTCTTCCTCTCTATATCTTTTCCAAGATTTCCTGCCTCCTCTCCCCAACAATGCAGGAGGATTGAGAACAGGGACTATAGTCAGTTTATAATGTTTTTTCAGCCACTCCTTTCTCCTCCTACTCTTCCCCTCCTGCACTCTGGGGTCCCAGCCACAGAGACAGTTCTTCACGAACTGCTCCCATGTGGATCCTCTTCTGGGATCCTTCAGGATCAACCCTTCAGGAGCAGTCTGCTCCAGAGTGACTTCTCACAGGATCACCAGTCCTGCCAGCAAACCTTCTCTAGCATGGGCTCCTCATCACAGGGCTGCAGTTCCTGCCTGCTCCATCACTGGTTTCCTCAGGCACCCACCTTCTCCAGTGTGGGGTTCTCTCTGGACTGCAGGTCCATATGCTGCAACATGGATCTCCATGGGCTGCAGGGGCACAGCTGCCTCACTATGGGCTGCCCCATGGACTGCGGGGATCCTCTGCTCGATGCCTGAAGCAGCTCCTCCACCTCCTTCTTCACTGATCTTGTCTGTAGGCCTGTTTCTCTCGCATATTCTCTCTCCTTGTGTGGCACAACTCTGTGCCACTTATTAGCTAGAGGGAAACTGAATTTTCTTTTGGGTTAAAATATTGAAAAAAAAAATCAGTGATTCTTGTGCCACTCTGCTCTTCACTGGTATGTCCTCACCTTCAGTCCTGTGTGCAGTTTAGGCCTCCACAATACAAGAAAGACATTAAACTATTAGAGAGTATGCAAAGGAGGACAACAACATGGTGAAGGCCTTTGAGGGGTAGCTGTATGCGGAATGACTTAATTTGGTCTGTTCAGCCTGGAGTAAAGAAGACTGAAGGGATACCTCATTGCACACTAAAGCTGCCTTGCAATGGGAAGAGGAAGGGCAGACACTGATCTTTTCTCTGTGGTGCCAGGGGTAAGACTCAGATGTATGGCCTGAAGTGTCAGGGGATGTTCAGTTTGGTTATTAGGCAAAGATTCTTCATGAAGAGTAGGACTGGGTGCTGGAACAGGCTGCCCAGGGAGTTGGTCACACCAAGCCTGACAGAGTTCAAGAAGTGCTTGTCAATGCTCTCAAGCATATGGTGCGACTCTTGGGGATGGTGTTGTCCAGGGCCAAGGGTTGGATCAATAGTGCCTTCCAATTCATCATTTTCTGAGATTCTGTGATTCTGAATGTCAGACAGCAAGTATATGTGTAAATACATTCCACATTGAAATACATTCTTATTCCATTTTTAAACTTCTGATTTTCAAAGCAGAGACAATTTTTAGATAATATTTTATTTAAATAAATTATGAGAGCAAAAAAGGAATATGAAATTGGTTATTCAAATTCCTTTGCTTCTACTGAGAAATTACAGGTTAATCAATATTCTTTGAAATAAGATTTTATTATTGTTGCCCTATCCAAAAATGGGAATAAAAATAAAAATAACCTTTATCTTTTATATATACTTAACAGTGTCAGATTGAGCTAGTCTAACATTATTTTGAAACACTAGGCAAGTAAAAATTAATGTTTAATCAATTAATGTGATGTGTTCTATTTAATTGCATCACTGATGGTCCTCAGTATTTCCTGCTGTGTTGGTACAGCTATTTTAGACATTTTTCATTAAATCAGTGAGAGGAATGTAAGGTTATGGTGAGTTCATGAGCAGCCTTCTTAGCCCCTTGGCTTGTAGTGACTCATTCTTTTGTAACTATAAAATTTGTTTGCAATGGTGTGCAAAAATCTATTGGTTTGCTAGTCAAGGTGATTTAAAATATTGCCTAGCAGTAGAATTACCCTCCAAGGAAACAAGGAGGGGGAAAATGGCAAGAAACTCTTTCTTTTTAAATACTTCCATCAATGAAATTTTGCTTCGTTGCAAGGAGAGTATGAAAAGATGTAAAATTAAATTTGTACATAAAAAACAAAGACAAAGCGTATTACTTTTTTCCAACTACATTTCAGAGGAAACTTTAAAAGCAGCTGCTTAAATGAACTGAGAATTAGAAATGTATGCTCAACGCATTTCCAATGCAATCAAAATTAAGTGTACTGTATCTGATGCTCTTCCAGCTTTTATGTGCTCAAACACTAATTTTCCAGGAGCAGTGATTGCTTCTTCATTCAACACTTAGATTGGACTGTGCTTTGGGGTGGAACTATATGTCACCAAAGGTGGCAAGAGCATACAGAATGAAGCAGGAATTACAAGTAAAGAAGACATACTCTTGCACATTATTAAGTCAAGTGCTGTCCTGAAAAACTGCATGTTTTTCTCTAAATCTGCCGCTAAAATACACTGTGTTACTGGATGAAAAAATTATCTAAAACTGGATGCCTAGTAATTGTATGATTCTGTATGGTAAAAATTCTGAACCCAGGCCCCTAAAATACTTGTGCATTGGAAAGAAAAATGGTCTTGATTGGTCAGTTTGGAAAAGTATTTCAGATTTTTTAAATTAGCCCAAATTAATGGATAATAATGGTTTAGTTTTGTTTGTAATTTTTAAAATGGTGATGTAATATCAAATACTTTGAAACTGAAAATAAAGTCACCGTATACTTTATTCCATAAAGTATACCAATATAATTCAGTATCTCCCTTATTTCTTGTGGGAAAGCACATTAAAGCATTTACTTCCTTGGACAGACTGGCAGCTATCTCATTGCCATCACTCGTCAGCAGTAATTTCAATGTTAGATACCTATTCGTACCATTGACAAAACCATCTGTTTCCTTTTGCTAAGAAAGTGACAATGATCCCTCTCTGCTGAGCATGGTGCCCTCTGAGTTTTATTTACAAATTCAGCCCCTGGTTACTGACACAAAAGAGCTATATTTATATCACTCTCATCTGAGATTCCTGATTTGTGACTTTACAATGTCAACACTTCCAGGGAGGATAGTGGCTAAGGAGATCTGCCCTCGTTGCTGTATAATAGACGTTTACAATTGCAAAGTGTTAGAGCCAGCCTTCTACAAGTACCCTGCTATCTAACTATCACTCATTTAAACATTAAAATCCTTTGGTAATTTGAGATATGGATGGGAAGAAAACTGCACAGCGATCAGTGCAAGTATATGTCTCAATTTTGTTGCAGATTTCATAGTAAGTAACACAGAACAGAAAAGCGGAGTTTTTTTCTGTTTGGCACGGGGAGGAGTCTAATAGATAGCACAGCTGTTAGATTTTAATACTAAGATTTTTTTTGTACATATGCTAAATTACTAAAAAGTCTTAATTTCTTAAGTAAATATCTAAATGTCAGGATCTTTAGAGCACTTGAAAGAGCTTAAAAAATGACTAAGTTGGGTTTTTTTTTTAAGAGGTTATCTTCTCCTTGGGGAAGAGAACAACAAGAACATGAGAAATTGAGTATTTAGGAGAAAAAACTGAAACAGGAATTGTTGCACTTTATTAGTAGTGAAACCATAAGGCATTTTCCAAACACATTAACACCTTTGGTATTTTATGTTCTAAATGCCTAAGAAAACTATAAATTGATTTCATGGTGTATTACTACTGCTTAGCTATAGGGGATGGCATTAAATCTCATTAAAGGTAAAATAAAATCGAAGTAATCTGTTTAAAATGTGGACCACTTAATTGAAAGGGCAAAGAAAAATAAGTCCTAGAAGGCCATGATGTCAGATACAAATCCTGCACCAGACATTTTACTATAAATTTGTTGTTGATGTAAACAATCACTTTCCAAAGCTGTTCAGTTGGAAAATTATGTTCAGGGTCCAGTGAGACAGAAGTATGCTTTTTAGTCAACCATTTCAGTGGAGGGAATGGGCAGTGCATCCATATTCAGCCCCTGACATGCTGATTTCTGCACATACTGATCAAAAATGGGACATCTGTTTCTGTATTTGTTCCAATATTGTTCACAGGTTGGTAATGAATTGCTTTGGAACAGCTACCATGCCTTTGGATTTGTACTTCATGGTTATATTGGTAGTATATTGTTTTAAGATTAAGTCCATCCAGGATGAAATTTTCAATCTTAATTTCATCATAAACCAGAAAAAGTCAATAGCAACTCCAGTATAAGGCTCTGGTTTTTCATTATAAAAAAACCCAAATGAAGGTACTTGGAACTTTAGTTTCAAAGTATTAACTGTTTTTACTTACTTGGAGGAAGAATCTCAACTGACCTCCAATGCCTTAAACTGAGAACTGTCATATACAACCTGCCATGGACCAGTCCCATTTAGTGCCTTATTAACAAGCTAGAAAATGTAATAAAGTGTCAACTAGAAGGACAGCATCGGAATTCAAAGTTATCTTGATACACAGCAGAGTGATCAATGAGATAAACTTTGATGAAGTGTACTGTATTTTACCTTAGGTAGGAGGTGAAAAACAAAGCACAGGTATGGAGGAAGCAGCACAGCAGGACAGAATCTATTGTTGTAATGAATAACAGACAAGAGAAAGTCACTACCAACCCCTTTTCTAAACCTGTTAATTAATACTTCAGCATGAGAACTACATATCCACTTAAGATCTAGAGGAGGTGAGAAAAATCTACATGAGCCACAAAAATGTAAGAGAACAAAGTGCAGGGATATTATCAGGTTTTCTATTTTTTTTTCTGATGGCTATTTCACAAGCTATCTAGCAAAGAAAAAAAGTGAGAAATATGATTTCACAAAGAAACCCTCCAGAAAAACAGTGGATAGAAAAAGCTATTACTTGTGTTCCATATCTCTATGTCCAG
Organism: Sitta carolinensis; assembly: GCA_032173965.1. Classification (NCBI taxonomy): domain Eukaryota; kingdom Metazoa; phylum Chordata; class Aves; order Passeriformes; family Sittidae; genus Sitta; species Sitta carolinensis. The sequence continues at coordinate 97,658,352 of CM063284.1, read as the reverse complement.
TAGTAAATTAATTTTGCATGAGGTAATCTAAGTAAAGATTTCACTAGATATTTTATTAACTTCCTAATTATTAAAATAAGATTAAATAATAGAGAACTGTGTAATTCCCTTTACTGTATAGTTGTTTGTCTTTTTTAAAGAAATATCTTGTTTAATTGAAGAATGTAATTATAAGCTATTCAGACAAATAGAATAAAGCTTCAGCTCATTCCTGACACAATATATTTTCTGAATGCAACCAAGCCAGTTGAGGGAAATTTTACCAGGGAAGCTGAGTCTCCCTTTCTTGCCCTGAATGGTTTATAATAGCAAAGACCAGAGTCCCTGTTTCAGTAAACTTAAGACTGTCTTCTGAAGCTTCTGAAACATGTCAAACTTCTCAAAAGTAAAAATCACAGTCTGACTAGTAGCAGACTCTTGTTTAACCCATACTTTAAAGTAAATACCTATAAAACTAATCTTCATGCATCCATGTTTGATTTGATAATTCAACTCTACTGGAAGAGAGAGTAGGACTTGACATAATGCCTAAGAATAAAGCAATTTTTTGTTACTTGCAAATATTTTCAAGAGGACAGTTTAATAAGTTAAGTGAAGCTGTATACCCAAACAAAGCAAAGTAAGTGATTTATTCACTGCTTCACATTGGCAGAAAGATGCTCTACCACTTTCTGTAGAGCAGGGCCTCTGTACATTTCATAGTTACTTGCAAAGACAAACTTCATGTCTTCAAATGACTTCACTTCCTCTTCTTTTGCCCAAGCCTCTCTCGTGAAACACAACAGCATGTGATATGGAATATCACTTTGGTCAGCTCAAGCTGGCTGTACTGAAGGCGTGCTTCCGGCCTTTGTGATGTTGGGACCACCTACATGATGTTGGGACAGAGAGGGGAAAAGCAAACAAACAAAAAAACAACCAAACCAAACAAAAGAATGCTTTGATGCTGTGCAAGCACTATTCAGCATGAGCCAAAATAGCAGTGTGTTATCAATACTGCATTAGTCACAAATCAAAAACACAGCACCACAGCACCATACAGACTGCTATGAAGAAAATCCACTTCACCCCAGACAGACTCAGTAGATTGCAACAAATAATTTTTAAAACATTTGGACTTTAAAACTCACAAAGTATATTTGGAATTTCATCAAGGGTTGGTATTTTTTAAATTTACAGTTCTCTGAAATTTCCACAATCTGAGCAAAATATCCAGGTAAGATATCCAGCTTGTATTAAAAGATGCCTCCAGCTCATTCTAACCAAGGTATAGGACTTATTTGTTCCTAAAAGAGTCAGGCCCCAAACATTGAACAGTTTCATGTTACACGTTATGTGAAAGAGGTATACATGAAATCCAGCACCATAAAAGTCTCACATCAAAGAGATTTGCAAGTTACATTTTCAGTGTTGGCATTCATCACATGGTTTATGGGACAGAAGAACTCATTAGCAGTGCGACTGTGCATTAATAGCCTGGAGCAACACGTCCAAGGGCTTGTCAGTAGCATTTCAGTAGTGTACGCTGATGATCAGATTATAATGCACCCTGTGTGCTTCTATATCCTATTGATGTTGTTTTCTTGTTCATGATCAGAAACATGTGTTTTCTTCATCATTAAAGTGAAAGATTGCTTCTTAACCAGGGAAGAGGGAAATGATGATTCCAGTGTGTAGTCTAGATTTAATTGTCTTATTAAATATGCCACAGTTAATGCCCATAATCTCAAATCTATGGAATTCATCACAGAAAAAATGTAGAAAGAACACAGACAGAAAACCAGGAGAATCAGAATGCTAAATATTCTTTGGTTAAATAAAATATAAATTATTCATTACCATGCATTATATGTCATAGTTTCTTTTCTATTCTATATTTTCTCTAAATTTAAGCAGCTGTTTTCTTTTTGATCATGTTGAAATCAGATCTATGGAAAAGGAAGTCTGCTGTTAAAGGTTTGTCTTATCACAAGAACACATTTGACAATATATTGTCTGCTGCAATTGCTATAAATGTCATCTGCTACCACATACATTGAACCCCAGATAGCCTAGAGTAGACTCATATTTCGAAGGAAAAAAATATAAGTGCTGTTGTATTCAGAAAACAAAATTAAATCAGTGCAGCAATGAAAGTTAAAAAAACATGTGATGAGTTCTTATGAGGATCATTTCTGTTACTTTACTTTCAGAAGTTTCAGATTGGTGTCTTTTTATTACAAGTTGATCCATAAAGTTACCAGATGTGATTAAGGTCCACTTTTTCAGAAAAAGTGTTCCTAATTACAGTTTTAATCTACTATCCAAACCGAAATTATATATATTTTTTTAGTCTAAAAATAAATATAAAAAGATTATAAAATAGCAATTACATATATATTCCTTATATTTTCCTTTTTTCTAGTTCTATCATTTGTCTTCTGGGTTTTTTTGTTCTTTTGCAATTACTACAATTGTCAGTTCTCTCACTTCAGAACATTCGTATAATTCAGAAAATTACTCTTCACTATAGTGGCAATGATTCTTCTTGGTGTGATTTCTTCTCATTATGGTAAATGTTAGTAGGTCAGCAAAGTTTCAGATTTCAGAAATTATGAATCATATAAACACCATTTGTTATCATCATATTTGAAGACATTGGCTCATCCAGGCAATCATGCACCATGAATAGCAATTCCACAACACTGGATTAAGCAGTTCACAAACACAATAAAGTTTGGAAACACTTCTTTTAAGTTATATTGCAGGTACTTTGAAAACCTGTGTTTCTAGATGGTAAGCTTGTTAATCAAAGATAATATAAATGTGTAAATAGCAGATTATTAAAATTATAATAATTTATAAAAACTGAATCTATTTCTTTTCAGAAACTTCTTCATCCAAAAGACCTCTGCAAAGGAAATAGTTACTGGTAACAAAACATCATGAGAAGCATTCTGTATGCTCAAGAGTTTCATGGTATATCCCTCTCAGCCTTCTGATGTACGGCAATTTTCTTGTCACAATGATTGTTCACAGCTGGGCTATGAGTTTTCTACTTTAAAAAAGTATCTTTCCTTTCTCACACTACACTTCAATATCTAAATTTGGATCATATGTGAATCTTTCAGTGTTTGCCTTGGAAACATCTAATATCTATACATTTCCTAAACACATATTTACTCTTTATCTGGTGATATATTTACAATATTATTTATGAAATGGTGAAACTTTTAATTTTTTTATATTACACTGAATATAATTTTTTTCAAACAATTTAATGAAAATATAAATTACCAGTGACAGACTAGTGTTAAACTCCATTTGAATTTCACCATGTCACATCGTTGATGACATTCAGTCATTATGAATCATCTTGCTGGAGGATGCATTTAATAGAAAATAGAAGGAAGCAGTAAGTATGGCATAGAAGATAAAAGATCATGGGGAACTATGTATTTGGGAAACCAAGTGTGCAGAAAAGTAAATCATCTGGAACAACTGAATCACAGATTTACTTTAAAATATAGTAAATGCACTTTGGAATATGAATCCCTCTTCTTACTTTGAGTAATGTCATCATTATCTGTAGAGCTCTTGAAGGGATAAAAATGAAAATTCTTGTAAAGAAGGTATACTGGTGTGATAATCGAATATTGTGTTGGCTAAGTGGTTTACCCTTTAGTAGTATCTCCCTGTTAACCACCCAATAGCTTAGTTTGGCCCTAACTAGCCACACCCTGTCCCGTTGTACCTGTTCCCAGAGAGCAACACCCCCAGGAGGACTCAGGATAAAGGCTTGGGCTTTGGGGACCTGCCTCCTCTTTTGCACCCCCATGCAAAAGTGCCTTCTCTGATCTTTGCTTCCAACCTTGGCACAAGGGATTGGGAGACCTTTGGAAGGCAGAGAGCCATCTGCTTTCTATCATTCCTAGACTGTTCTTAGCTGGGAACAGTTGCCCCTGGCTGCACGGCCAGTGGACATGGACAGCCGGGCTTCCTCCGGATCCCCAGCCACATACTGGCATAAATACAAGCCAGAACTGACACAAAGTCTTGCAGTATTTTATGTCCTATTTTTAATAGTTATTTTCCCACTATATTCTCATCACAAATCCCATTTTTGGGTCCCAGTTACTTAGATCTGTTATCATCAATCCAGGAGCCATGAACTGTTTGGGGAATACACAGTCATGTCTATAGTGGACTTTGTTGTCCCAAACTGTGCTCCTGCTACTAGGACAGACTCCCCAGTGACAGGGTAACCTGAATTGACTAACACATGCAGAAGGATCTCAAACATTTCCCTCTTCCCCTAAATTTCCAGAACTACTGATTGTCATAGCAAATATATCATGCAATACGAAATTATTTTAAATCACTACTTTTAAGATCCAAAATGTCCAATTGATTGCAAATGCAATCCTTCACGACCTGCAGACACATGGGTTCATATCTGTGAAATGAATATCCATATTCTGAAAGATCTAGTTTACTATTTCTAACACAATGAAGGACCTAGTCATGCAGCAATGGCTCATCTAACTAGGTCTGGAAGAGTGAGACACAACTGAAATAATTTGTATTTTGCAATTCCATAAGGAGGAGGCTGGAAAGCCTCGTGACTGACTCACAAACATTACAGATGGCAATCCATTATGCATATGTCATATATTACCTCTTTACTGCAATATTTTTTTGTTAAAACAGAAGCAGCAATGGAATTGGTACCATCAGGGTGTGTTCCCTGGGGAACATGTTAGTTGGTGCATTCCAGAAATGGCTAGCCTAGAGCAACACGGGCATGTATCAGAAACTAGGACTGGTGCCTCTGAAATGTAGACTTAATAAGATAAACCCAGCAGAGGCCATAAAATGTTGCAACTGTGTCCAAAGTGAGCTGATACTGCTTTGTTTGCAGTATGTCTAAAGATAAGAACCTCAACTGCCTTAGGAAGATTTAAGAGAACACAGACAAGGAGATAAGGATCTCAGTCAAGCAATATTTCTAGTCTATATTAGAATTAGAAAGAGTGAAATGGAACTGCCCTGAAGGCAGTAAAAAATGAGATCTTTAGATATCAACAGATGTTAGAACATGTAATGGCTTTTTTATGATGTATTGTTTAGCACACATTAAATATTTCTATATACCATTCAATTAAAACAGCAGAAAACAGAATATGCCAAAGCATAGGGTAATTACCCTGATGTATCCAAATGTCATTATTCTGCCCGTAATAACGTTGAAATTAACACTGATATAGGAAAAAGTTAGTTAGTCACAACTTAGTTGAGGCTCTTCTTCATTTAGTAAAACCAAACAGTTTCAAACTGTATTTTTATTTCTCAAACAGCTGACAACAAGTATTTGCAGCCTACCATTCTATGTCTAAATCAAAATTGATAGAGCCTAATAATAACCTGGAATGAGATGGGAACAGATAACAAGGGGATGTCTGATATGTAAATTACAAAGATGACTGGAATTAAGATGTGTTCTCCAACTAGCACTCAGATTTTTTTTTAGAGAGAGAGTGTATAACCAGCACAGAAATGGACGTTGTTTGGAAGTGATAAAGTAAATTCCTACAAATGAAAAAGTAATACAGGTAGTCTTTGGCCTAGATGAGACATTGGATGACAACTGGTTTAGGATTTTAAAAGTGAGAAATAGAGATACTCCTAGAATAAATTTCAGGTGGCCTGAAGAACACTGTACTACATCATTAATACAACATCAGAAAAGAGAGCTTGAATTAGAAGGTAATTTGTACTTCTCTACACTGTTGTAATTAATCTTTCGTCAGTCAGAGAGCAAAACCCATTAAAATGCTGCCAATTTGGGAGACGGCAAATATGTCCTCATTTTTTATTTTCTTCCTAACACAGGTAACAAATAATTTAGTAGAAGAGGTGAAAATAAAACCTATATGATCAAATAAAAAACTGTTTATGAGACACCAGACCTATGTCATGAGCTGTCTAAGAAAACAGATTTGTAGTATGCCCTTTAAAGAAAAAAAGGAAAAGGAAGAAAAAGGGTAAAGGTAAGACCTCTTAATTCCTGAGGTTTTCATGGGTTTACTATTTTTTAGAACTTTCATATATTCTCTGCTGGAAGAGAAATTGACCAAAAATGCAAATGAGGAAAAAGACTAAAGGTTTGGTAGCAGGAAGAGGATGGGGTAAAAGGCTGAATGCTGCAAGGTGCTGATACAGGGTAGGAAAAGAGACAAGCTTCATAGACCTGAAGCAACTCACAAAATTCAAAAAACTATCTGTCACTGAAAAGGGCTTTCAGGATTGAAACCCCCAAGATGAAATCCATTCAGTGTTCATCAGAAAGTGTTTCTTACACAACATTTTAGCAGAATTTTGCCTTTAGGACACTAAGCTATAAATGGGCCTTCATTCCCACTAGTTTTTGAGGAAAATCTGCATTGTTCCTGAAAAAGGAAGAAGGTGAAGCTCTTAAAATTGACGTTCTTACAGTACAAAGATTTTTGCATCCACTAGATGACATTAACTTGCAACTCAATGGCATTTATATGAGACATAAATATATTAAAAGGTCGGAGGGAATATGTTTGCTTCCTGTAGATCTTGCACAGATAAAAAAGTCCTCATGGCTAAATATGTAATATTCTGAGCAGACAACAATTCTTTTCTGCTGGCTTGTATTCTGAAAAAATCAAAGTCAAAGTAGTAATATTTACATTTTCCATTGTAATTTCTATTGCAATAGAAATTACATCTATGTTACACTGCTTATTCCACTATAGAAATAGATCATGAACACAGAAACTGAAGGAAATCTCAAACTTCATGTCTGCATGCTACAATGTCAGCTTTTGTAGTATAGTGCTTTTTTAAAGCAATTTTTTTTTTCCTGTAAAAAATATTACAGGTGAATTTTCTTTATCCTTTCCCTGAAAAAATCAGTTATAGAATCATAATTGATCTATGAGATATTTTTGTATTTCTCTATTGCTAAGAGATTATGTCTTCTTGATGTTATTTAGTTAATGATTGTTTTATCATATCAGGTGTTACTCCTAATTTCTCAAATCAAAATAGCAACAGTCAGCCAAGATTTTAGCCCTGAAGTACCAGCTGGCCACAACTGCCTAACACTTCTTCAGGTTTTTTAGAGACATATCAGGTAAGCCTGATAAACATTGAGTCAACGCAACTGACTTCCCCACTGGTCAGAAGTGACTGGTGTAATTTACTTTCTATACAAGAATTGTTTAATACCAAAATATGTCTACATCCATGACATTTAATTTACAGCTACATAATTTAATATTTCTTGCTGAAGCCATGAGTTCTATGTTTAAGAAGTGAACAGCCTCTGCTAGCTAACTGTACATGTCAACTGATTTTACTGTGTAACAGGTAGACCACAAAAGGAAGAAAAAGGACCTGCTGATTAGTTTAGAAAATGACAGAAATACTGCGCTGGATGTGTTGTCATAGGAACAGCAGGAGACCTAAATCTCAGTCCACAGACTGAATGTTCTGAAAGGGCAAATACGAATCTGCATTTGACACTAAAACTAAGAGTAATAGCTAAAAAAAGGTATAAAAGAATGTAGGGTTCAAAATTAAGACCTTAGTTAAGAATTGTCAGAACTGATGTGGATACAGCTTTTAAATTCCTATGCTTTTAAAACATTTGCTACTGTAGCCTGACATCCTGTTCTGCACACTTCCTATTTTTTTCTATCTTTCAGTGCTAGGAGCAGCAAAATGTGGCTATAATCAGTTGTGCATTTTGTTCTGAATTGTGAAGACGAATTTTCTGCAGCAATCAACAATACTTCAACCTACCCCACAGGCTTCTGCACTGCCTTTTGTCCCTGCTCTGTCTCTAGCATTTGCTCTGTCTGTCAGCATATTTTCTGACCTCCTCCTACAACCCCACCCAAGGCCCCGAGTCTTCTCAGCTTTAGGTCTGGTCAGTCTTGTGCTGTTTTATACCACACTTCAACATTTATGCTCACTTCCTCACTTTTTTCCTAGCGCTATTTTTCTTTCTTTTACTCCCAAACCTGTCCATTACTCCCTTATCACCTTTCCTATCACATCCATCCTCTTATTCTTTGTGCTCACTAGCTGCCAACAGCAGATGCAATGGTTAACGAAGACAGACTCTTACCAAACATTTTCAGTTCTTTTCCTCCCCTAATTAGAAGTTAATAGGTTAGAGGAAGAAATAAAAGGAAAAGGCAGGAACAAAAAGGCCTGGAAATACCATGCAAGTCTTCTATTAACTTCTATTAAGTCCTATTAACACAAAACTATATTTTCTTGTAATTTAGATAAGTTATAAGAAGATCTTTGTATGGGTAACAAATAAATTTTGTAATTTTTTTGTGAATAAAGCTGGGTAAGTCACATTATTGCTAATAAAACACTATTTAATTTTGAGTTGAAAAAACTTTTTAAGCGTAAATGTAAATTTTAAAACTGAACTTTTTTTCAAGCTTGCATATAAGAACACTTTTCACCTAACCTGCTCCTGAGAAATGTCAATTATTTTAATCTGAACGATTTCTTGAAATGTTCTACATACTTTAAAAATACCGCCTTGCAAATATCTGCTTGAATTGACAAAACCGTAAACAAGGCTGTTAGGAACTGAAAACAGATATCCATAGAAAGTATTAGGAAATTTCAGAAATAGACTTTAAACAATTCATATACCTCTCTATATATTTGAAATGGTTATATAACCAAAAAATATCTTTGGCAGTTACTTCCCTTTTATATTAGTTAGAAAAATATGGTCAACAGCAAATAATAAACTTCGTCCAAAATTTTTGCATTTTAAGAATTTATTAAACCTGAGAGTTTTCTATCAGTCAAGAGGGGAAATAAAATAACTCTGTGGTGCTTTAATGTTGTATATAAAAACTTTACAGTCAGGCAATGCAGCACCTGAGAATTTATTAAGAATGAAGAAGGTGGACTGCAATGGTATATTTCAAATCGGAGCAAAGATCATTAATGAACTAAACTGACTGCATCTTACACTGACGAGAAAATTAGAAAATGCTTGCATTGACATACATTGAGATGGTAAAGTATTATTAAATCTTAGGTTTTGGAGTTACGCAGATGCCCTGTCATCTTTGCTATTCAATATCTATAATTTTCCTATTGATTATTTCTCTGGGATTACTGCTGCATGTCTAACCATTATTTTATTGGGTTCCTGCTCCCAGCTACTGCTCAGCCCTAGACTTTCACATACCTGGGAATACTAAAACAGGCTATGCTTAAATGGTTTGGAAGGGCAGATTATCCCCTGATTCTACTAAGGGCCAGAGATCTTCCTCTTTATACCTCACAGATTTAGAGTTATCTGCTACTGCATGCAGCCTCCAGGGTAGGAAATTCAGTGTTCTAAGCAGAGTTAACAGAGAATCCCATGCTCATTCCACCCCTCCTCACGAGAAGTGGAGCACTAATTGATGTCCCACATGCTGGAAGTAACCAGGCTATTACCAAAAGTGCTGAAATTTTTCAGCAGCTTTCAGAAAGTTTAGAAGTGATAGGGAAAAGTCACATAAAAATGTGGTCATTCAGAAAGTAACACATCTCACTTCAAACTACATAAATTATTACCAACACATTCATGTCACCTACTCTCTATTATGGTTCATTTAGCTAATGAAATGCTTTGGCAGCTAGTCATAGATTTGCAAGCCAGAACATACTAACAGAATACAAATCATGAAATAATGGGACATTTTAGCACATAACAGATCAGCTGCACATTGCGTTTAGTCCACGGACATTTCTTTTTGCTATAATCTTATCTTACTGAACAACAGAGAGTTCTATAAATATCTAAATGTCATCACTGCTAATTCTTTTATTGACAACCATTTTGCTAAGAAACACCACAGGTATTTCCAAACTAATTTACAAAATAGCAAATGCCAGAGACACCATGTGGTATTCATAATGTACTGTTATGAAAGCAGAACAAATTTAATTTCTTTAGTAGATGAAAGGCTGGCAGTGATAAGCAAGAACCAAAAAAATGCTAGTTCAAGTCAGGAAAGATTTAAGGAAATATAGCTGCTAGAAAACCTAGCCTTTCTGGTGCCGAAAACCATTAAACTAAAAATAGATGCAATCACATGGAAAACAGAACTCCCTATTCTGTTTTCTACTTTTTAACTTTTTCACTGTACCTGTGAAAATGAGCATAGGAAGAGAGAAGGTTCTTCAGGAATCAGAAGTAGGGTTAGATCAGAGTTATTCCACGAAAGCATGGTAGCAGACATTCATATGAGGAATGAATTACAGTCTGCTCCTGAACCTCTGCAGCAGTTCAATCCCTCTTTTAAAGTTTTACACCCATTTAGGTGGTGTTTACCAGATTTGAGAGTCCTGGAGTTGACAAGCTATATAAAGCCTTCAGTTAGTCTGTGGAGACAGTGGCTCTTGGGAGTGGGTTTATGGATCGAAAACTTCAACTAGATGTTGTGAATCTCCCTGTGGATGAAACTACAATTGCTTTGACATGTGCCATTATCCTATGTTTGTTTGTATCTGTCTTACCAAGAAGTCTCAACAACGTTTAAAGGTAGATCAATGATTTCTGAAGATGTAGAACGTGAATTTATATTAAAATTTATATTTTATAAAATATAAAAATATTAAAAAAATATATTTTATATATATTTATATTTCCTAGCCCAGAAACTGAAGGTACAGAGCCATGTAACCAAAGAAAGTATAATAAATAAATATCTGTATATATGCATATCTGTAAATATACTATTAATTTTTTATTATATGCAAAATAATTGAAATCACTTTTCAGTAAGGTATTTTCCATCTAAGTAGAAATGAGCTGTTTAGAAACTGTTGTTTCAGTGTTGAATCTGTGTTGTCTTGTAATGAGGTTCACAATCTCATGTGGCCTGTCTTTATATCATCCAAACTCACCACGTGGGAACTCAAAAGATCTTGGATGAATTCAGAGTTAAAGCTAGTGAAATCTGCAGGGCATATTTTTATTAAAGTTCAAATTTTACAAGTGAAGTCCACATTAATTTCTTTTTTCTTGTTTGGAGTCTAAATCCATGCAGCAATAGAGGAGCTAAGAAAACATACTCAGTCTTTCTAATCTGTCTCAGAACAGATTAGAAAATTTAGTATTATCTTAAAATTGAAAAAATAATTGTAATGGTTTAAAAAATATAAACCAAAAATAGTTGTATTTTGTTCACAGAGGTTACAATTCAATGTAACTGTTCAAATAAAGATAGAATACTTAAATACAAATAATCAGAAAATCACAAGCCAATCTGTGACCTAAGAACACACCATTGCCACTGTTGCCCATTAAAGTGGTTGTTAATGGGGGAAGATTCTGAACACTGTATCTCCAGAATGACCACATTTATGTTACAGTACATACAGTGGTATAAAACCAGCTTCTGGGAAAAAACTTCAGGTGTCACACACTGAATTATCCCTTCCAGTTAAGATGCAATATTAAAAATCATATCTATTTTTCTCATAGCCATGTATGACTTTTAAAAAGTAGCATCTTGCACCACCTTTATTTAAGAATACCGTTTTTATTTCACATATCAAAACCTGTTATATGCTAGTATTGTCATCTCAAACAGAAATGTTTCTATGCTACCTTAGTCTGTTACTTCACGTTTCATTTCACTTGAAAGGTAATTAATCATTATTTCAAGTAAATTTTTTTTTAGTTTGTTTTGCTTCAGAGAGAGCAAAACTGGGTACTATTTATGCAATGATCCGTCTTTGAATACCTTGTATATACCTTGTATCCCTGCATTTTCAAGTGGAATAAATAGCTCTCTTTATAGGTTGAGAAGAGAAAATTAAATCTAAGATCACATTTAGATTTCAAAATACTGTGAAATTTAAAGAACTGGCTACCAATTTAAAATATTTTGTCCCATGCAATTCTGTGGAGTGAATCGAGCTGTACCCCTGATCCCTGTTAATACCATGAACGAAAATAAAAAGTGGGAGTGATCCAGCCTTTCAAACAAATTCTGCAATATTTGCAAGGCAACTTTCTAAATTGTACTGAATAGTAATAAGATGATTTTGAAGAAGTATTTAAAATTTCAAAGGTTAAAAAAGATCAGAGAAACTTTGGGTTTCCTCCAGAAATGGGTACATATCTGATTCAGCACAGATTCCAGGAAGTGGAAGAAAACATCTAAGGAGCCCTATTAATATACTAGCAGGAGTGTTTGAAGGACAGTGTGAAAACATGGAAATGGAGGATTTTTGGATGTCAGACACAAAGCTTGAAAATCTGTTCTGTGCTAGTAGCTGATCAAGAGATTGCATGTGAGGCAATAATACATTAAAGGTAAGTCTGCACATAAAGAGCTGTGTGAAAAACACTTCAGAGAAATAAAATGCATCTGTTGGTAGAGAGGGAGACTCTGTACCTATATTCCTCATAGTGTCTTCCTTATCTCACTCTTTAGTCAAAGAGTGTTCCACTATTTTTGGTCTGTACTGACATGGCTGTCTTCCAGTTCTAAGAAATTTTAAATGACTTGTTTTACCCTAGAAGAAAGAAGATAGATTCCTATTTAGTTGTGACTAAGTTAATAAAAGCTAACCAAATTTTTACTGCATTGGTGAACTATATTCTTATGAACTTTGTTATGTGCTCGATCATTTGTTTTTGAAAGCTGATGTCAAAAGGTTGGGGTTTTTTTGTTTGCTTTTTTCTTTTATTTTTTTTTTTTATCATAACAATATGGTTCTGTCTTCATAGATCAAAAATATTTTGTATATTTTGTGGGATTTTGAAATCAGTTAGAGGGAAAATAAAATAAAATCTTAGGAAGCCAACACATCTTCTTCATGTTTCATACTTCAAACAGGTTTTGCAAGATTCTTAGTAAATTTGAGTTCTATTTTGTACATAAAAACATCAAAGAAATGTAACAGAGGAATCACTTATGTGGCTATGGCCTTGAGCAGTCTAATTTAGCTTTGAAGTTAAACGAGTTTGGACTAGATGATCCATAGCATCTCTTTTCCCTCTTTGAACTCTTCCTATGAATAGGAGCAACAAAGAATATAAGCAGAGATGGAAGACAATTTCCAAATTTACAAAATCTGAAGCCATTTTAATCTCAAAGTGTCATCTTTATTCCATAGGTGACTTAATAGAGTAAGGTTACTTTTTTCAGATGGCATAAAATATTTGTATTGTTATTGTATTTAATAATAATAATAATAATAATAATAATAATAATAATAATAATAATAATAATAATAATAATATAATAATATGTATTATGTATTATTATTATTTTATGTATATGTGGGCATAGGTTTAGGGATGATTAGGATGGTGTTAGGTTGACAGCTGGACTAGATGACTTTGGAGGTAAATTCCAGCCCTGATGATTCTGTGACATTTAAAAGAAAATTAGAGTTTCTTAAGGGGATAACACAGATCCTAACTTCCATAGGCTCTAATCAGTCATCTCCCTACAGGAAATAGTGTTTAATTGTAAAGAATTTCTGTAAGCTTGCAGAGAGAACATACCCTTAAACCCAAGTGAAAGTACGTATTTCACTGAGATGCATATTGTCCTTACATCTTATCTTAAAGCTAAAGACCAGCCCAAAGTAAATTCATGAAGATATATTTAATTAAAATGAGAATTTAATGCAAAAATTCTAGGCTTCTGAGATTACAGTTATTTGAGATTTTGGAGGGGGCAGGGGTGTTTGCTTTCTTTTAAATACCTAAGAAATGTCTTCATCTATCTCATGTCTCCACACATACCCAGACATATTTACAGATGTAGAAAACTCACTGTCAGGTGAAGTTTGTTTGATTATATCACATGCAAACGATGTTATTCCAAACATGCAAAATATTTTTTCCCTCTTAACAGAGGGTGACATGACCTACATTCTCCCAGGACATTAGTCTTTCTGATGCTGAGCACCTCAGAATAGCCACAAGCCTTAAGTGGAGCAGTGGCACCTCATTTTTGTGCACAAACTTGTGTGCATCTCATCTCCTTTCGACTTTGTACAGTTTAAACCTTTAGACTTTGTACATTTTAAATCACTTCTAGCTTTTCTTGATTAGCATTGATCAGAAAGGAGCATTACCTCCTGTGTGACTAACCTTTAATTTAGAAACCTAAAATTAGTTGGGCACGCTCACCCTCTGGAAGCTTTCAAAAGCATTCACGTCTATTGACTACTTGAGAAACTTCAGCACTATTACACCAAATATCACTGGATCCTTGACATTCCTGATGACATATCTTTACTTGGGCTATGTAGACTAGATTTCCATTATAAATGCCTGAATCACATTTAAAAAAAAAAACCCAAACAAACAAACAAAAAAAAACAAAAACAAAAACCCTCCTCTTGTTCCATTTGGCATGCAGGTGATAAAGAGAGATTAGCTCTGTAACCCTGTTTAAGTTTAGCAGTGGGATTGTTCCTTCATTATCTTCAGAGTGTTTGTAATCATGATCTCAGATAAATGAGAAATAACCAGTGGCACTTCACAGATTGCCAATAGTAGGGCCAGAGTGTGGGATCCCCTCTATTCTAAAAATGCAAGATCTCAAAAATCAGTGGGACAAATTTCAGCTGTACTTTCTGACAGAGACTTGCTCAACACAGCACTCAAAGTCTGTAAACACATGTGCAGCTCCAAACTGCAAGCAAACCTTCCCTGAAGAATTAAACTCCTTGAGATTCAAAACTGCAGGATTTATTGTTTTCTGAGCACTGCCTGCTGAACTTCACATTCCTGTACTATGTCCTTCACATTTAACTCAAAGTAGTAAAAGCTTCCCATCTAAATATAATAATTTTATTCAGTGAATAAAAATTGAGCAGGTGGTAAAATCCTTTGTGCAGTATCATCACAGATGAATAACACATCAGAATGCTTGGTTGTTAATGGCCACCAGATGTCCAGCCAAAGAAGAAGAGACAAAAAATTATCAGCTCTGTGGTACTGAAGCTATGTTAAAAAAAACTTACTCCTGTATCTAGTAACAATAGCATCAATCTAAAACAAACAAAAAAAAACTAAAACAAATTAAGAAAAAAAGTAGAAATCTAATATCTAACAGGATCATAACAGTTGCTCAGTCACATAGATTTTTGAATTAGTAGTAAACAGAATTTTCCAGTACTGTAGGAAACAGGTATGTGCAGGTATGTGTTTCAAATGTTTCACTTAAAGTGAGAAACAATTAATTTGAGATCAGTCTGATGGGTAAGGAACCATTGGAAGGTAGAGAATTCACTTTTATTTACAATTCTTTCTAAACATCTGAGTGACACATGAAACAATCAACAAATATTTAAATAAAAAAAATTCAAAATGTGGTTTTTAAAATTACACCAGTCAGAAATACTCTAAACCAACTGTTGATATTTATATAGAGCATCCAGATTTCATGATAACATCCCAAAAGGCTGTGTGTACAGGAAAAAAAATGAAATGTTGACACAGAACATAATTCAGATAAAATCTTTTCTTTTTATTTTTTACACAGATATAGAAAGAAACTTCATGTCTAATATACTCAGTTTTTTTCCAGATGTCTAATTTTCTAGCTATTAATAACTAAAATGGTGTTTAGAAACTGATACTCTGAAACTGAAAAATTGACTTTTTTTGATAACCAATGATGTGAAGCTGAATAGGTTCAGCTACGTGAACTTTCTGGGTCTTCCCTGAAAAGATGGAGCTAGAGAAGTGTCATTTGGCTCTCTATAGATGAATCTGTAAACCAGAGTTATCTCTTTCAAAAAAACAGTACGATATCATCTTAATTTTACTTTTCCTGATCCAATATTTAAGTAGAACATCTTTACTAACAGATACTTCAAATTCCTTCCTTCCTTTTTTTTTTTTTTTTAATGTTTTGGGTTTTCTCAGGAATTCAGAATCAAAAAATATTAAAAAGATTTAAGATGGCATGGTTTCCAGATGACCAGTAGGTTAACAACTCTCCTCACTCTTCTCCCCTTCTGCAAGAAAACAGAGATTGATTTGAGCTCTCATTTTGTTTCAGTAGCTCCCAGAGTTCAACTACAGGAGTGCATGAACTTTACATAAGAAGAATAACTCAAAAGATCCAAAATTTTAAATATTCTTATATTTTGAAAGATTACCACAACTGCAAGCAACAGGAGAAAACCCCACTGTTAAAAATTACTTTGTAACAAGAAGCAATAAAATAGGTGTTTTTCCCCAGAGTTTTCTTCTTGAATGCAGTTCAGTTCTCAAACATCTAACAAAGTACTTTTATATAAAGAAAACCCTCATACTCATAAAGTTAAGTTACAAGTTTCCCATGAAATAGCATTTATTCTATGCTCAGTTTTAGTATGTTCATACCATAATATTCATCTAATATATACAAGTAATGCAAAAATGAAGTGTATTTTTAGGCTTTCTAAAAAATCTTCTCCTGAATTAGAATTACATGTATGAAAATGATTTTCAAAAAAGGTGTTGCTAGATATATGATTGGTAATAGGTCACAATTTTAATTATAAAAAGGGTCTTTATAATATACATCCAAGTAATATGGAAACAAGACTATGAGAAGGAAGATAAAATGCAGACCTTGCTTTCATAGCACTGACACCTT
This sequence comes from Sitta carolinensis, assembly GCA_032173965.1. Lineage (NCBI taxonomy): Eukaryota > Metazoa > Chordata > Aves > Passeriformes > Sittidae > Sitta > Sitta carolinensis. The sequence continues at coordinate 97,641,688 of CM063284.1, read as the reverse complement.
TGTAATAAAGATATTTTAAGCTCTTTCTTATGCTCAGATTTCTCTGCTGTTTGGAAGTTTAAATGACTATTTAAGCAAACTCTGCTATTGAAAGTAAATGGTATATCTTCCATAATGTGTAAGTGCTGAAGTGCCACAATGCTGCAGTGGCTAAAGATTGCTGTCCTTAAGAACATAATTAAATTAAATCTGAATACAATAGTTAAATAGCTAGATAAGCAATGCAGATAAATCAGGTGAAAATTAACAGAAAAAACTCTGCGTTTCCCGAGACACTTAACCGAATCCAAGGACCTGAGCATTCCGTGTTTTGAATTGTTCTTTACTGTCTCTTCTGCCTGACGTTAGTGGAAAGAAAGACCTTTCCTTAAAGACATAATTTAAAAAATACGCAGTGGGAGTAAACAGACTGTCTAGGTAGGAAAAATCACAATGACTGCAATGATATCTCATCTTCAGAAGCAAGATAAAGTGTCAACAAGAGTGAGAAAGAGGAAAGAGGTGACACACAAAGATAGCAGGATTTTCATCTTCCCTGATCCATGTCCAATCATGCAAGTGTGGAGGGGAAAACTGACAATGGAGAGAATAGGCAGTCTAAAATAAAATAAAATAAAATAATAAAAAAAAGCCTTCAGCAGTCAAAATATACCCAGCTTTATCCAAACCAGCAGGAATTTTACACAATAAATACATTTTTCCTCTTGCCTTTGGAGATTCACTTGAAAGGGAATCTGGACACAATGAAAGGTACCAACTGCTTAAATTCAAGCAAGCTTGAAAAGAATTGACTTGTCAATCTTCCTTGTCTGTCCTTTCATATCTAATTAAAAATCTTTCACATAAGTACCTTTTCTTTGTGAACAGTTTGACTTTGACACTACAAGGATTTAATTTTTTACTTCAAAGGACATGCTGACTTGTAATGTAAAGGCTAGTTTTATCCATAAACTACTAATGTATCTTATCCACTGAACTTTGAAGATTTATGCTTCTTTGTCTTGTTATACAAACAGCTGTTTTTGAAATGGAACATGACCTGCTTTAGATAAATCTAATTGGGTACATTTTAAATTATTGTAGACTAATTTAAAGGGACTTCAAGGGTCTCTTTCTTAGCTGCTTAATATCAGAGAGTTTTCAATGGAAATATGCAAATTTTAAATATTTGTGTCTATATCTCTATGTATAATAGAATTTATTATTCATGGCAGTCGTATTTTAAAGTAGTTATTTATTATACAAATGTTTTTAAAATAGGACAGTTAAAATGAGTAAGATTTAAGTTGCAAAACATTATAAATTAGAAAATATTTATCTCGACATCCATGTAGGTTTTTTACAAGTTTCACTTGTGTGTGAAAGTGCTACAAGTAGTAATACACTCAGAAGTATTTTTTTTTAGTAAACACATATTAAAATTGAAAAAGTACATTTTGTATTGCTTTATTCTCATTTTCCTTATCATAAGTTTTTATGTATATGTTTACTTACAATTTTCCAAAATTCTGTTAAGAAGGGGGAATGCAGTAATTAGTATTAATATCTATTTTAACTGTATAATTTAGCAAAAGCATAAAAAAAAGTACACAGAAGAGCTGAATTCCCTTCTGATGGGTTTAAAGGTTTGCCTTTGTACCAGGATCACAGAACCACAGAATATCCTGAGCTGAAAGAGACCCACAAGGATAAGCATGTCCAACTTCTGCCTTCAAAAGGGTAACATAAAAGTTAAAACGTGTCTAAGAGCATTTCCCAATTACTTCTTGAACACTGACAGGCTTGGGGCCATAATCACTCTCCAGGGAAATTTGTTGCAGTGTTTGACCATCCTTGCAGTTAAGAATTTTTATGTAGTATCTAATCTGAACTTCCAACTGCAAGTTTAGGCCATTCCATCATGTGACCAGACACCAGGCCATAGAGATCAGCACCCCACTTCTGTCCGCATCATGAGGAAATTGTCAGCAACAAGGTCACCTCTCCATCCCCTCCAAACTGAACAAACCCAGCATCCTCACCCACCTATACCAAGTTATGTTCTCTGGTCTTCCACCATTACTGCCCACCTGGGGTCATCACATTATAGTTTTATATACTACTTATATTGCTGAGCCCAAAACTGCACAGAATACTTCAGCTGAGGCCACAGCAGTGCTGTGATTTAGCACGACAACCAGTTCTTTTGACCCATCCTCTGTACTGTGCTTAAAACACCCCAAGATACAGTTAGCCCTTTTGGCTACCAGGGAACACTCATGGTTCATAATGAACTTCCCATCAAGCAAAATCTCCAGATCACTTTCTGCAGTGCTGCGTGCACACCTGTTGTCCCCAGTCTATACTTATATCTGTATAAATATACTTGTATCCATATAAACATACTTACATAGCTATATATTACCAGAATAGCACTGTCCCAGGTGCAGAATCCAGCATTTGTCCTTGTTTCACATGGTTGCACTGTGAGGTAAAGTTAATGCTGCTTTTAATTAAGGAGTAACCTGAGAGAAAAGTATTTTCAATTACAGGTCATTCAAAACTCTTATTACAAAGCGATTCAAAGCAAATTCTATGAGTGATTTCATGTACATATCAATGGGAAATATTTTTCCACTGAAATCAAAGTGGAGGACTGCATTATATTGTCAGCCAGACAACTTCCTGTGTCAAGGGAAAAATTAGGAGCAGATAAAAGGTAGGTAATAACATAGGATAGTTTCTTGCTTAGTGGGAAACCTTCAGAAAATTTTAGAGTCATTTCCCTTTTAAGGCAATGAATATTTTGCTGTCCAACAAACCCTTGTTACTCCTGTGGCTTTGTTAGGAACTTGGGGAAATCTCTGGGTGCAGTTAACCATCTACTTCCTGGCAACAAAATGGCCAAGCCAAAAGATATTGGTAGTACTCTTGAGAGATATTTTTTAAAGGAGCAAATTAATGAAACATGTTATGAAAACAATATGAAAATAACTAAGAACCCTGACCAAACCAAATCAGCCAACCAACCAAAAACACCCCAAACATAAGAAGCTGAAAAAATTCCTTGTGTTCTTGGCTAAAGCTCTTGCTTTCACAGTCCTTGTCAGGAAATTACTACAATTTAGACAGCACCTGTGTCCATAAATGTGATAGGGATTACTGTTCAGAGGAATTTGTTTACTATCTAAAGGTAATAGGGGCTATAGGGGCCTAACCTCAAATAAATCTTTAGACTATAGCATAAGTACTGCAAAAATAAATAGCAGGAGAAGGAATTGCTTTATCACTGGGGTGAAAATGGGTTTTAGGTTTAACACCTTGCTATAAAACCCAGGTAAGGAAAGAAAGCATCAAATGGTAACATTCCGGCTACTGAAAACTGAAATGGCCCTTGGTCCCATACATGAAGCTTCTGTTAGCATTGAAATCCAAGATGAGGTAGGCCAGATACAAGTGAAGATAAGCAAGTTACTGCTCACATATTCTTTAGGAAAATCTTTCTAACAATTCATTCTTTGATAAACTGAAAGAGTAATCTGAAGCATAATATAAGGATTTGGAAGATCTTAAGATGTCAAATACGACAGAAAGACCTCTGCAGAATATTATTTTCATTCCTTGTAATTTTTTCCTCTTTGTTAATGACAAAAAAAACGTTCTATTTTACAACCATAAGGCGATATTCTCAATTTGGGTTCTTATGCTGTGTGTAACTATTGAGTTCATCTGTAATTTAAAAAAAAAGGCACCTCCTAGAAGATTAACCAGGCATTAGACTTTTAAAAACACTGAAGAAACTGAAGTGACTTGCATTTCTTCACTTTTTTAGGATGAACATTAGAGGGCTACATACAAAACATTAAGATTCATAAACATTTAGTCATTTTTGCCTAAAATGTCTTTTTTTGGCATAAGAGATGGGATTATACTTTTTTGCTGAACCAAAACAAACAAACAAACAAAAAACCCAAATAAATATAATTATAAGGATAATTATAGTATCAGAGAAGAGGAACATAAGGTTTGTCAGTCTCCTTTGAATATCTAGCCTACTTACACACAGGGATAGGAACTAGATCCCCATAGAGCACACCATATTAGCATATAGTGCTGTATCAGGGTTATGGCTGTGAAGTGAAACCCTCCACTGACTCCCTTAGTGCGTGGTTCATCCCTGGAGCCATCCCTGGCACATGAGCTGGGTTACTTTTGACTTACTCTAAAGATCTGTTCCTGTTCTGCTGTGCTGCTTGCTAATGAAGACATAGCCAAATCCAACTCAAATACCAGATTAAATATTTATTTGGAGAATAGCTTTAATTCCAGCCTTTTAGGGAGGAAATCCCCTTAGAGATGGAAGGTGTGTGTTTGAATTTCTCAAGATGAGGCAGTGCTTAATCTGAATTCCTTTACAGTCTTACTCACTCTTACACTTCCCTTGTAAAAGGAAAGCAGCACTTCTTCAAAGAAAAAGCAGTGGTGAATGTTGTGTTTCAGTGAAATTTAACTCTGCTGGTTTGCCCTGGTACCATATTCCTCCCTCCACAACAGAAACAGCAGAGCCAAAGCACTGCCATACCAGGCCACATCAAAGGTCCTCATAGCCCAGCATCCTGTCCCCAACAGAAGCCCATAGAAAGTGCCTTGGGAAGGGTATAATTATAGGACAGAAAGTTCTTTACTCACTTGAAGCCATTTCATTCCTTTGATCATTATTACTGCCCTTTCCTGAACACTTTGAAGGTGCAATACTTTTCAGGAGATAAAAACACAAGAATGACACAGAGTTTAGATTTCAGTGATTTGAAATAAAGGCATAGGGGTGTTTTTATCATGATTTTTCTCCTAATAATTTTTAATATCCTATCTGCTTCCAACTGCTAATGGACGTGGAATTTTTCAAAAGCTATTTATTACAATTCTAAGATCGGATTCCCAAATGGCTGGTTAAACTGCATCACTGCATAGGTGAGGTTAGGTTTTGGGATGGAGTTCTCTTTGCATCATTACATTCATCTACATTGACTTTTTTTTGCCATTTTATTCCCAGCTAACTTGGGTAGACCTTTCACTTGTTCTCATAGTCTTACTCTCACTTTGAATACTTTACATTGTTAGGACACCTTTTCACCTTACTTTCCATATTATTTCCCAAATAATAGATTAATATTCTGAAAAGCATAGGCTCAGTGAAAATCTCTCTTGGAAAACACTTATTCCTATGCTTATTTTACAGATTTGTATGCTATTACTCATGCAGATAAGAACTTCAGTTTTCAATCTAAGAATCTCATGTTTGTAGCTGTTAGTAGCTCCCACCAAGACAACGATTCATTGTTTTACCTTCTTTCTTAAGATTAATCCATTCTTAACCTTTATGCATAGAAGCAGAATTTGGGGCATTTAAAATACTTTAAGGACTGGCTGTAGACACACCAGAAGCAACCAGACCTGACTCAACTTTACTAAGGGCAAAAGCCTGGAAGCACAGCAGGTGGTGGCTGCCATCACAGGCTGCTGAGGCAGTGCTACAGGAGAACAGAAACTGCGTTGGGCTAGAAGCAAGTAGAGCTGTCTCTCAGTGGCAGTGTAATTCATGCCTGGGTTATATTGCTCTGAGATTTCTTCTGATTCATCTCTTAGAGGTCCCACTAGCAGCTGGACTAGATGGTCCTTGTAGCTTATTCCAACTGTAATTATTCTATTCTATTCTTATTCTATTCTATTCTATTCTCATTCTATTCTATTCTATTCTATTCTCTATTCTATTCTTCCTTAGCAGTTGCACCACACATTTTTGTGTCAATGCAGCAAAGCATTGAAGCAAAAATTATTTTTTTAAAATAATTTTTAAATTATTTTAAAGAAAATAATTTTAAATTAATTTTACTCAACCTGCCTATGACTTTCAACCTGCTTCTCAGTCCACAGGAAAAAAAAATTGACTCTGTGTTCACTTTTGCCATTTGTACAAACTTGTCTGTCTAGACATCTTGTGTCAGCCTTTGCAAAAGACTAACAGTGCCTCTCAGTTTATCTAGACAGCTCAGTATTACCAGCACAAACACCATTTCCTACCTGTGCTTCTGAAATTTCATTTCCGTTGACCAGAACTCTTTTTCTGCAAGAGTACACATCTGAAAATAAAAGGTGCAGGAAAAGCCAGCATCCCTGGAGAATTCAGTTTGGTTCAAATATCAATAATACTTTTGAACTTAAGACAGTCTTAAAGTAAAAATTATTTTTCAGTCATCGATGCAGAAAGCTTTTTTTTTTTTTTTTTTTTTTTAATTTCAGAGAGAAATACAGAGTTTTTTGGTCACATAATCTTCCAGAGCATCCAGACTCATCAGTAGTATAGCTCGTTAGTATCTAACTTGCCTGCCAGTCTGTATCATACTCATCAAGAGCATCTGCTACTACACTGCACAGAGAGAGAGCTACAGATTTCATGAACAGGTGTTTATTCAATGCTGAATTTATTTAAAAGGTGTTCTATTATCAATTGATATGCTTCCAGCAACACCAAGATGTTTCAGGAATAAAAATATCAGGCACTTAATGAGAATTCTTCTATAGCAGGTGAGAAGACTATGAAACAGGTCAAATTCACTCCTTGGCAACACTAGCTAAAAAGTTTCCCTAGAAAATACCCAAAATCAAGGCAACAGAAGTTGTATCTGCTAATAAAAATAACCCTTCATTGCACAGTGTCTCAACGTATCTCATACACCAAGAATGCCAAGGGAAAATCTGAAACCTTTCAAGGGTGCAGGAAAACTACAGGAAGCCAAAACTTTTATCATTAGCCTTTATGTAACACTCCCTATGACTGACAGTAGTGAATATTCAAGAGGTGTATAACTGGATGAAATTTTCAGATTAAATAACTCAAAATAAAAAGGGAAAACATAAATTGTATACATGAAATTTTGAGGCAGGTATCTTCAGAATCCCATATGCTTATGGCCCCCCTTTTTAAGACAGAATTTCATTTGTACCTCCCTTGACCTGATGAAATAATAATATGCATCTCACATGATACAGTTACAAGAAAATATGTATTAGTTGCCAGGATGACAAGAAAACAGCTTATTTTTAGTGCAGCAGGTCATGTTTATATGAATTAAAGGTGAAATAAGTGGAATATTATTCCTTTCATTACATACAGCTCAAATCTAAACTATGAGAGATCTCCACCTTATATGGATCTATACAAAAATCTACAATCATGGAGGTTCACAAAGATCCTGAATTAAGGCAATAATAATAATCTTTGTATATTTAAATTTCCTTTGATGTGTTTTTTTTTTTTTCGTTTAACTGTTGTTTTTTATAGTTAAAAAAAAAACAACAGACATTTTTAATGGCAAAAGACTGATAACTGTGGCAATGAAAAAAATATGAGATTACTACAGCTGGTAGAATCGCACAGAATTCTTGAGCAATTTTTTAAATGAAAATATGGATACAAAGGTCTGTAGCTAATTATATAACTGTAATTATTACTATAATGAACACGCATTCCAAAAATTCCTGTTGTGTGCTAACAACATATTTGTAACAGAGAAGAGGCAAGGAGGAGAGCAAAGACAGAGATAATTTTAATATGCCCTCATTTTGCATCTTCTTCTTTTTCTAACAGTATTTCTTCTTCACCTTTTCTTTCCTTCACATTCCTTTCCTTGTATAAGTTTTCTCCCTGCCAGCCCAGAAGACATGCACTAACTAGCTTCCTTGAAGCAGGAATATTGTTCATAATTTATAATCCTTTGGCACTGATAGGTACGGGGGGGGGGGGGGGGGGGGGGGGGGGAGGGGAGGGAGAGGAGAGAAGAGAAGAGAGAAAGACAGAGAGAGAGAACAGAAACACAGAAAAGTGAATGGTAGCCTGCAATAAAACCAGTCATTCTTCTCAAGCTAAGGGAGAGAAAACACAAGGCATGAAATAATGATGGGTCTTGTAGCCCATTTGTTGACTTTTTGAAATAGGACGTAGTAAGCACTAGCAGGATAATTTAAAATATTAATTGTAAGTTGGGGCTTGAAGCAGAGGAGAGGATGGAGAAGAGAGAGGGGCTCAGGTGTGACTGGTGGTACTGGCAACTGACACAGGACTGAGAACTACTCGAGCCATATCAGTGCAGCCAACTCCAAAATGAAACTCCTGTCAACTTCATTTCATCTCCACCAGTGCCATCTCTGCATTCCCTCCATTATTACAGTAGCCTTCTATCTCTTTTCTATTGCTATTGAGTTTATACCTCAGGGAATAATGCCACATTATTTTTCACCTTGTGGATAATCACCTGTCTCTTTAAATCAACATCAGGTGTCAGCTTCAGAACTAAAAAAACCTCTTACTGAGTTGGTGGGAAGTAAGACTCATATCCTAGTGCTTAATCATTTTTTTTTTTAGCAACTGCTTTATGAAAGCAGCCTTACAGAAGAATTACATTTTCACCTGTTTTTATTCTCCTGAAACCATTATTTTGTGTGTGGAAGGATGTTCCTCTGGCTCAATTTGCTTTATTAAGGCATGTTGCACTGGGGCTTTCACAGCTGTTCTTGATTTGCAAAACAATTACTTACAATGACAGCAGTGCCATATTTCTGTGGGATTTTCTTTCCGCCAATGATGTATGGACAATTCTGGTTGGGATATTCCCAGCATTTTATGGCTGAACATGTCTAATCAGAAACACACACAAAAAAAAAAAACCAAACAGTTAAAAAACAAAACCAGGTAAAAATCACATCACTCCATTAAAAAAAAAAAAAAAAAAAAAAAAAAAAAAAAAAAAAAAAAAAAAAGTATTTACGTGGTTATTGTTTCTTCTAAGAAGAAGGAAAGTCTAGGAAGATAAAATCTGACCATTGAGGAAATACAAAATGAAGCTCTGCAGATGCAGCTAGGTAATTAGAGGGCAGAGAGGAACCAAGTTCTGCTGGTTAGTATGTAATTGTTTAAGCCAAAACCAGCACAGAGCGTTAGTCTTCAGGCACTGCCCCTGCCTGAGGCAACTCAGTGAGACCCAGGAATTTGCCACAGCCACAGAAGTTCATCCAAGAAGACGCATATTCATGCAAAGTGACTAACCAAGGTAAAAAAATGCCTAGTTTCTCCAGGAAGGCAGACAGTGGAACCTCTAGATCTGTATTTCACATCATTTTTCCATCTGATGTTGGTAGGTACTTTACATACTAAAATCCTTCTAGTCAACCCATATAGGTAAGAAGGGTGTAAGAGTGTGATTTCTGCCTTTATTTCTTTAGAAAACTCAGAGATTCATTGGGACAAAGAGAAGGAGAAAGAAGAGGGAATAAGGAGCAAGACAAGTTATTAAGAGCAGATTCAGCAATCACTGTACACCTTTTGAATGGCTCATGATGAGCTCCACCTGCCCCATTTTCAGCTAAGAAGTATTTGAGATATATGAGAAGATGAAAAGACTGATAATGAAGGTATTTAAAAAAAAAAAAAAAAAAGAGAGCGAGAGAGGGGTATCATTTCTGCAGATATCAGAAGAGGAATTGGTGGCTGAGCTGCAAAAGGAGGGAACACAAAGATTATAGGTGGTACAGTTCAAGGGGTAGAAATCTTCAGATAAAGAGAATTGAGAATAAAAAACACATAAAGAAAAATGACAGAGGAAATAAGTTAAGTGGTAAGAAATGAGAAAGGACTAGCAAAATGAGAAGATTATGACACAAAATACCTTTGCTGGAGAGAAAAACATTTGTAGAGGCAATCAGAGCTGTTGTTGGCCACAGACACCCTATTCTAACAGGTGCTAGGATGGCTCCAGGGGGTCTGTGGTCACATGGAAGAGGCTCATGAGGGTCAAAGTGCAACCCTTAGAGAAAGCACACTACATCCTGCTTCATCACAGGGACAGATAAAATTAAATAGAGAAATTAACACAACTTTTTAAATGGAGAAATTATTGTCATCTTTTGTGGCATTTTTTCTTTGGGTCTTATCTTTTTGATTGTCTTTAGGGACAACAAGGGAAATTTACTTAATTTAAAATACTTACAGTAAGAACGAACTTTTGATGATTTATTTTGATGTTAAGAAAAAATACAATGCAAGTTAAACAAATGCTTAGGGAAAAATCCTTTGTCTACTTTCTCCATGTTAACTTCATTCCAATACCTCTCCTGGTGTACAAAATCCTCGTATTTTTCACAGTCAAATTTGAAATCAAGAAGCCTTTTATATTCCTATATATAGTCCACTGTTAATTAAGGACTAAAATTGTTATCAATGAAAACACTCATTAATTCCAACAATAAAGGCTAAATTGAATGTTTTGCTGTATATAAGCAATAAATATCTATTGTTGCAGACCATAACAAACCTCTGTCCTATGTTTAATCTGCCAATTAACTACAGTAATTATGATTGATTTCAACACCCACTATTCCTCTACAATTAGAATTAATCCTTCTACTCTATGCTCATTAGTGAATAACTTAGTGTGCTTGGAAATAATTCCCTCTTTGCTTACTTGTGTCTGTCTTGACAGTCAAGAAGAGAATTCCCTGTAACATTTTTTAAATGTAAAACTATGCTTTTGGCCATATAGGTCAGCTTTGGAGGTGTTGCTTTGGAGGATTAAGACATCATCATTAAATTTCCTTTTGCACAAACAGGCTCAAAAACATTTTAGACCTTTCACCCCTGCATTTATTTCTCAGAGTTTTAGGACTGAGATAATGAGAAAATAGAGGGTTTTGTAAGATATATATAAGAAAAAGATGTCCAAACTACTGACTTTAATTTATACACTTACTAAATAATTGAAGAGGAGAAGGTAATACTAGACCTGCAAAAGCATATACTCTTAGAAGAAATTAGATTGTTTTGGATGCTTAACAAGAGCATGAGAGCCTTTAAAGGAACAAAATGTTACTTAAGCAGGTGCCTTTATGTCAGTAAAAGTCCAGCTGCTGTTCTTTCCAAATTTCATGTGAAATGTTGAATTTCATTGAATTAGTTCAATTTCTCTCCCTTTACTTTTTGATTTCCGTAGGTGTTAACATACAGCAGAAGAGGGCAGGGGTGAAAGGGAAGAGTGTGTGCTGCAATTGGGATTTCTGAGGAAACATTTTTAAATGCTGTGCAGTGCAGTCCAGTGCAATGTACGTGCTTGTTTTCTTATCCAGGAAAATAAGACATCTGAGTAGTAGAAAAGCAAACAAACTGACAAACAAGTAACAAACCCACTGCCTGCTATTGTGGGGCCCTGATAACATTTGGAAGAAATAGATTTCCTTGAATAAAAAGCTGATGAGCTTCCTCGGAAACAGACACCTGAGCCGAGAGGGAAGGGATTATACATAAACCAGAGCAAAGGAGATGAAGAAGAAGGATTAGCAGAACTAAGTGTAACTGAAGCAATTTACCCCTTACTGAATTTACTTTGAGCTACTTAGGAGAGAAATGCTGTCGTGCCAACATTTCAGCCTTAAAGGGACAAGGTGTACTTTTAAGCTAAAGTACTGTACAGATGCACTTTAAGGCTGTTTGCCTGTCAATTGCTGTTTTAACAGTTTCTTCCCTACATCATGCCCTGAATGTAAAAGAACTGACATATTGCCATGGAAAGGGCAGCCAGGCATTCTCTGGATATAACCAACATAAAACATAACCTTGGCTATAGAAACACAACAGTATTGCCCTTTGGTACATAACTTCTACTATTAGTAGACTTTTTGGTATCAGAATTACTCCTTAATGCAACTGTTTTGAAAAGGTATGTTTACCTACACACAGAATATATACTTAAAAAAAATTCTTTAAAGTTTTATGATGTCCTGCTGACTAACAGTACAAGTCATCCTTATTTTCTAAATGACCCGGTTAGCTGCTAAATGACCAGCTGATGGAATTAGGTATAATTTTGTTTTAAAAGCTGACATGCCACTGTTGCCCTTTAATTGTCTTAACACAAATTGCAGATGTTTTAATTACAAATTTCATAACAGTTGTCCTTCACCTTAGCTGCCCTGCACTTGCTTAAATATCTGCAGCCACTACATAGTGAAATTCCTCACAGCCTCAATTGATTCTTACCATTTCCTCCAGTCCTCCAATTCTCCATGAACAGTCACTTTGACTACCTTAAAATGAGTCCAGGTTCTGCATTTGCATATGTAACAACTTCTTTATAATAACATACCGCCTTCTGCATGAGTTAAAGCCTTTAATTTCTACCTAGAGCATGATTAACAAAGGTAAACACATATTTTTCAGTGTTTGATAAGCAGGACAAAAAAAAAGAAGACAAGAAAGAGGGAAGGGTCTTTTAGGTGCCTTTTTGTTTGTTTGCTGGTTGGTTGGTTGGTTTTTGGTAGGGAAACACATTCTGTGCCACATTCTTATAGCCAAGACCTGATGAACGACAAAACTGAAAAAAGATAAAAACATCTCACACACACATACACAGACAGACTCACACCCAGTTTTAATAACAGGTGCCTCTGCTCCCATACATTGCTCCTGGCTTTTTTTTTGATGCACAACATTGACTGTCCATCTAAAGTCATTCTTCATGAAGAAGAAATAATACACCTTCTTTTTATTTGTCATAGAAAGCCTCGCAAAATGATAATGGAGAGCATATAAAAGGCTTTCAGAGTGTTATTTTCAGAAAGCATTTGTAGGTGTTTTCAGCTACAATCTAGGCTTTGATTCCTCATCCTTTTGGCAGTAGGGAAATTTCTAACTCTGTTCTCAGGCCTTATGAGTACCTGCACGCCTGGCTTTCAAAAAGTATGGTGTATTTTGGAAATTCCAACTGTTAAAAAGAAAGGTAACACTACACAAAAGAATCATCTTTTCACTGATGTAGATTGGCTTTGATCCACTATGGCCAAATCTGAAAAGTTTTAAAATTACAATATTACTGTCAAAGAGTACTGGAGAAATTTTCTATTATTTGTTTTTCATCTCCAATTTTCATCAGAAGTACATTTATTAGTAGGAAGAATTGGTGCAATCACATTTATGATAAACACTAAAATCTAGATTTTTCAAGTAGCTAATGCCTTTGATCTAAGATTATCAACTTGACAACCAAGAAACAAATTTTCACAATTCTTGCTTAAAAAATTTTTCCTTAAAGTTGCTCTAAGGTATATAGTCAACTATTTGGAGTGCTTGCAGAAATTTAAGCTCCAAAAATTTGGATGATATTACAATATATTGCATCTCAGCACTCATTTTTCCTTCTATATCTTTATATATTTTATATATATATATACACACACACACACAAATACACATGCAAAATGGTGTATCATTGTCTTAAATCATGGTAAGAATAACCTCTAAGAATCTGTATTCACAAAAATAATTGTGTTCTGCAAGGAATTCATGGAAAATAGACTTTTCATTATTTATTAGAGTAAAAAAAAATTATGCATATAATATTGTTTCTTGATTAGCTTTTAAAATTAGCTTGCATGAAACTATGCATTTTTATGACATTTTTCTATGGCTATTCTTATTCAGCACAGGCAGAATATTTTAATTTTTTTCCTAAATTTTTTTCTTATGATTTGTCCAAATCACATAAACAGAACAACAAATATTCTTTACTTCTGTTCCCTGCCTGCCTGTATTTTATTTAACACATTTCTTTAAAGAACAGTTTACACATAACGTTCATTGACAAAGGGACAAAAATTACATAAACCTCTTTGCTAGTATATTATAAACAGTGTATAAATGCTTATTTTTTTCTATTGGTATTTTAATTTTTTCGAGGGGTTGGATCTACCTACTTTGCGTGAGATGGCTTCTGCCGAAGCTTGATTTCTGAAAATATCATCATTGTTAAACCAAGCACACATATTTTCACAAAATTCAGTAACTGTCAAAGTTTTGCCTCATTACAAAGGACCATCCAGATGCCAAAGCACTGGAAGTGAGTCTACTAGAGGCAGCATCTGGCACTTTGGCAAACTAGGCTGGCAGATGGTTTTACATTTGCTTTTGTTCCAATTTTTTTACTTCCATATCCTCTGTTGGGTTTTTGTTTGTTTTTTTTTTTCTTGATGGAACTTCACTTTAGAAAACTAGCCACTGTTTGAGTAACTGTTCTATTTTATATAAATATTTCATTGTTTTCAAATGAGTAAAAAAAACTAAAGACAATGAAATAAAAAATACTGTGGTTCTGCATCTGTATTGTAATTACAGTGAACTCCCCCATGTAGTATACATTTACTTGTGTGTAGACATTAAATTCTGAATTCAGACATCATGTTGATTTTTTTAAACAGATGAGATTTGTGTGTCTTCTTACAAACTACCTCACAATAAATTTGTATCTGAGAAGCATGAGTAAAGTTCTAAAACGGGGAAATTTTATAAACTTCTGTTTTCATAACAATTGATGAAAATACCCACTTCTATCTTGATTTTTTAAAATAAGCTACGATAATAAAATAACAATAAAATAGCTACAATAAACAACTCCACACCACTGAGTTTAAATTTGTCCAGTGTTTTAGAGTGAAAATACTACATACTTCTGTTATTCATGTTCCTGAGCAAAAAGCTCAGGCCTTGCTACTGACTGCAAAACCTGGAAATACTGGATCTGGCTTTCTTCCTTTTCCAAGGAAGAAAAGCTAAGACAGACTCCAGGGAGGTAGGAAGTCTGTTTAAGTGATTCCAGGTCTATGTCAATATCTGAGATTTGCAAGACTCTTTAGTGCCAACCATTTACTAATAGAGTTTGACACCTGCAGTGTGGTGTGACATTTGCTGGTGGACATTGGTTCATCAAAAGTCATTTCGTGATGCCTAAATACACAACTTTACTACTCAAATACTAGTTATGTGCTCCACCAACTATGTTATTAAATGTGTGTGTCTCTACTGCCACCTACCCGTGCCAGCATATTTAAAAAAAGGTATAGAAACAAGGCAGCAAGAAAAGAAATGCTAGAGATCAACCAAAACTGCACAAAAAGACAATGTTTTTGTGCTTCCTGACAGGCAACAAGAATCTGAATCTAGACATTTTGTTGCACAAAGGTAAAATTTTCTGCACTGGCGTACTCTAAATCTTTAGTGGTTTTCATCTCAAGTTTTCATCTCATTTACTTCTCAGTCTTTTAGCAAAATCACAGCAGTATGCATTAAAAAGATGAGTTATTTATATATAGAATTGATGTTATTTATACATAGAAATGATGTACTCATACTACATATGAGTAAAAGGTGATCTTAAAAAATAGTGTAAAACAAAAAATTAAAATAAAATAAGTGCAATTAATGATGAATCAAGTGAAAGGAGTAGGCGGTTCTTATCCTTTCTTGAAAACAGAAAGCTTGAAAGAATGTAGTGAACTATTATAGTAAGGGCAACATGGAGAAGGAAGCAACATGAGAAGATAAAGTAAAATTCAGGACACCGTGTGGCACAAAAGTAGAGAGAACAAATTAGGAAGCCCTCAAACTTGAGAGGAGTTACTGCCCTGGTAATGATAGGACTTGGATTCACTACAGGACTGATTCACTTTGACTCATAAAGTCATTGCCTAGAGACTAAGCACTGGAGCAGTGCAGTCTGAATTACATGGTAAGGTCTACATAAATACAATGCAGTCATTTGCCAAGGCCAGTGTCAGTACATTGTTTGCTCACTGTTTGCAGAATAGACATTTTGTTGCCTTCAGAATTTTTTACTTTTTTTTGTACATTGATGAGCTCTGGGTCCTGAAAAGTTGAATATGTATGAGAGTTTTGCCACCACTGTCCAAACATGACAGCTAATATACTGAGGCTTCTCTTAACATTTTTCTTGTAAATAGCTGTCAGAAAATGTACTATTTCAAAGCACAGCAAGAACAACAGCTATAGTAGCTATTTTTTTTCCTTTACAAAGACTTTTTATGCAGTGTCTTTTCATATCAGTGAGGAACCAATTCAAACGCTACTAAAGAAAGAAAACATGAGAGAGAAACCATAACAGGTCCTGTAAACATTTCAAGTGGCTGCAGACTTTTCTGTGCATGTATGAGGCCCTACAGTCTTTATGTCAATAGATCGGTGCCACATTTGAAACAATATTCCTATATTTCTTAACATATTTTAATAATGTTGGCCGCGATTTACTTCCCAATGTACTTGCAATTGAGGTGTGAAAGGCTCCTGACAAATGCATATATTTGTGTGAGCTAAAGTTACGATGCAGATTTTGTCTCAGAAGTTCCATATGAGGAAGGGGAACAAAACTCTTGGTCCCACACCTGGAACATGCTGACAGCAAATGCCAATGACACAGTCAGAACCGTGAGCTTTGATTGTCACTAATTATTGACTGGGACAAAAATGACCTCCACTAGCCAGGAGAGTGCAATTATTTGGCAAGGACCACCAGACAGGCACTATAAGGGGTGTCGGAGAGAACACCAGCCAACATGGGCCTGAGACAGAGCCCTGCTACTCAAAGCAGAAAGTCACCCTCAGAAGGAGGGTGGATAATGCCTGTGTGGAGCTGAGTGTCTGCCAGACATTATCCCCATGGACTGTAAGCAGCCAGCAGTTCAGCTGAGTTGGATGAAGCGAAATAAATGTAGCCTTTTCAGGAGACATTCACAAAGCAAAACCAGAGCTACTCCATCTCTATGTATATATTGGGTTTACATGGTGAAGTTTCAGTAGTGGCAATGGGGGGGGCTAAACAGGTGGCATCTGTGGGAAACTGGCAGAGGCTTCCCCCATGCCCAATGGAACCAATTCCAGCTTCTCCAAGGCAGGCCCACGAATTGGCAAGGCCAGGCAACAACAGCAGTAGTGTCTCTGAGATAACATAGATAGGAAAAAAAGATGCAATGCAGCAATAATTGGGGCCAGAGAAGAGACAAATCAGGATCTGTGAGAGGAAAAGCCCTACAGCCACCAAAGTCAATGCAGAAGGAGGGGGAAGAGTTGCTCCAGGCGCCAGAGCGTGGTGTCCAGCCCATGGAGACCATGGTGAGGCTGCTGTTCCCCTGCAGCCCATAGAGGAAACAAGGATGCAGAGATCCACCTGTAGCCCATGGATGACTACACACCAGAGCAGGTGGATGTTAGGAGGAGGCTGTAGCCCCATGGGAAGCTTGGACTGGAGAAGACTTCTGGTAGGACCTTGGCCTCTTGGAGAGAAGGGGCCGTGGTGGAGCAGGTTTGGTGGCAGGGCTTGTGACCCCATGGAGAATCCATGCTGCTCCTGAGGGACTGCACCCATGAAAGGGACACACACCAGAGCAGTTCATGGAGATAATTGTCTCATGGGAATGACCCCATGTTGGAGCAGGAGAGGAGTGTGAGGAATTCTCCCTTTGGAGGGAGGAGGAGCAAAAGCAATGTATGATGAACTGACCAGTACCCCCACTCCCTTTTCCCCTGCACCATTCAGATGTTCCAAGGTTACAGCTGTAGCATCTCTGAGCCCGGTTTGCACACAGGCTTCAAACTCCCTAACGGGTTTTGGGAGAGGTTGTAGAGGCAGGGACTGCAAAAGAAGGATATTACAGACCATTTAAGGCAATTAGGACCTCTGCTGCCTCCAAAACTCTGACAGTTTGGATACTACCTGATGTCCTGGTTTAGGGCAAAATTTGGGAGAAAACCTCCAAAAGGGGATCCCTCCCAAGAGCAAACCCACATGGCCCTTCCCCCAACTGGTTCAGGAATGATTCCTCGGAGAGAAGTGGAAAGAACCTGTTTATTTAACAGCCACAGCACCCCCAGCACACAAAATGAACAATGCCAGATGACAACACCCTTTCACCGCTCTGAAAAAGATGGCAAATTCAGCGAGTCTCTCTTGGGGGTGGTCGCTCTGTTGTCAGTCCCTCCAGGGCTGGGGATGGCTGCTGCCGGCCACAAGGTGCAAACTCTCGGTGTTTCCCAGGTCCCAGTCTGGAGCAGGTTCGAGTAGTTCCAAAAACTAAAAAGAAAAGAAAAATTGACAGTCCAGGGAAAAATCCAGACTGCTTAGCCAAACTAACTAATGAGCAGAAGCAAAGAAAGCAAGAGTAAAGCAGGAGCAAAAGAAGGAGCAAAAGCAGGAGCTGGAGCAAGAGCAAAAGCAAAAAAGCCAGGCAAAAAAACCAAAAACCGCACTATGTACTGCCCTGTCTCTGTGTCCCGCCAGTCATGGGGGACCAGGCTGATAACAGAACCAAAACAAAATATTCACTCTTCAGAGCTAGTCTCGAAGGCACAGAACATCATCATAAACAGAACACACGAATGGGGATTCAAGCATCATAGCGTCACCCTAGGACACCTTATGTATTTATAAGTGTGGGGAGGGAGATGGAAGTCACAAGACGTGTGCAGCACAGTCAAGGTGGGGTGAACTGATTCCTGTGAGATCTTTCGAGACACACATGGATTTCTGCATAGTCAGGTGTCAGGTGACACCCTCTCTAGGTTGGCCATGGTTAGGGTATTTAGGATGTTGCAGTTTGGAAAAAAAAAAACATTTTCCAGAATGAGCTTCCACTGTCAACATCATTTGGAAAACACATATGACATAATAAGTGAATGAGAGAATGTAATTGTGTAGAGGTATAAGGTTATCTTATTGTCTTCTTAAAAAAAAAAAAAAAAAAAAAAAAAACATAAAAAGAAAACAACTATGCATCCATGTTATTTAAAAGCTCTCATTTGAGATATAAAATACGGCACACACAAATTAATAAAGATTTATTTGGGATATGTCTATTCCTCAAGGTATTTCTGTAGTATTACTTTCTATACTTCTGGATGGCAAAGTGTGGTACCTTGTAAAAGCCAGACACGGTATTTGTGATTCTTATTTGCAGGCTACACTGTGTGGAAATCTCAGCCTCCAAAAGCATCGTCCAAGACATCCTGAGGAAAAGGTTTATCTCTGTTCTCAGTCCTTCACCTCAGGAGGTACACCCTGGCATCAGCAGGACACTGCAAACATGGCCATCTGTTGTAACTGAATTTTAGAATTAATCTCTAAGGGAAAAAGTCAAGTAACCCACAGTATCCTACGAGTCATATGCGGTATGATATATATCTCTAAAAATTCAGAAACTCAATGGTATACAAAGAGAATGTAAGATTTTTAGACAAGTGTAAAAGGCCTCACCTTTAATACCCTACCATTAAAGCAACATACTTTTCAATTTGGTGTGTCTCTAAAATAAAAATCATTTGAGCTTTTTACAAGGTTTGAAAGTCCAGTTATTTGACTTCCAGTTATTCTGTTAGGTGTGACTTAGCTTCCTCACCCCACTGATGCATCTAGAAAAGACGGAATATAACAGGATCTGATATAACAATTTCTGGATTCTATATCAAATACCATATCAGTTTGAACAATAGTATTATTCAGTACAATAAAAATCTCTTGCTTACTAGTACATTATATAGTCAACAGTCAGAAATTCCAAGCTGCAGAATAGAGTAAGACTCCCACAAACCACAGTATCGTAACAGCACCATGGTTAAATCACCATCATTGTTAAAAATTCCTATATTAAATCAACCATTTCAATTCCAATCTTAGCTATATTCCACCAAAGCAGTCTCTTCACGCCAAATATGCAGAAATCCCAACACGGTGAATACTGGGACTATTGTACTTTGAAAAACTCAACTAAACCTTGAGTAACCATCTGAGCAGATGTTCTTGTTTATCTGTTTATCCAACAGTATTTTACTGATTTAAAGCTGCACAGGTCTAGAAATCTATTATTAAGGCCACTCTGAGTGCCCCCAGCGAGGGGGGGAATCTTAACAGATGCAGAATAACTCATCTGATCTTCTTATTACAAGGGATGCATGAGTAATACTGCAAGTGTATTGGAGAATGGAAGCGTGGAATTCAAGCTTTCTCTAGCTGATGAGCAGTGCCTTACAGAAGCTGCCAGCTGACATGAGCTACAGGAATGAGAAACTGAAATATCCTAAACAGCACTGCAGATCTTCTGTCAGAACTGGACAACCACAACAGACCCTAAAACCTACTTGTGGGATTTCTTCTAGACCTAATTAAATGTTTTTGGAATGCAAACACAAAACTCTTAGTACTTCACTGAATCCTTTTTTTTTTCCCCCATCTGCAACAATTTGTTTCTACATTTGTCCTACATTTGGTCAATCATGCAATTTTTGGCTGAGAATGGCATGGCAGATGTGGCTAAAAAGACAAACAAACTCCTAACCTGTAGTATAGAAAGTACATGGACATTATAGAGGAAAGGTGATGTATTATCACCTAACCCACTTTACTACAAACCAACATGGAGTAAAAAGTTCCCACCTAGTGTCAAGAGGAATGTACTCCACCTTTTTGAACAGCTAAATATACAAAGTTGCTACAGATGGCAGGCAAACATCTGTCATGATGCCTTACTATCCATTGTCCCAGTTCAACCATTCTCTTCCTTTCTGTTCACATAGTAGCATTTATCAGCGTGAGAAGATAAAGTGCACAGAAGAAAAGGGCTGCAGAAACAAATTCAATCTGTTCCTTCATCAGAGGAAAATGAAAATTTAGGAGCAGAATTATAGGAGGGAAGTTTCCATTGCTAAAGCTTCCATAATTAAAAGTTTCCATATTAAAAGCTGGATATTTATATTCTGACATTTGGAGGGTTCTGTCTGTTACAGAATACAGGGAGCCTTTTTGATCTTGACCAACAGCCTGGCTTATGTAAAAATCATTTTCTTATTATTGGGTAGGCTGAAAGATCAAGTCCTGTGTGTTTACTAGGTGGAGTTGCTTTTCAAAATTAGCATATGTATTGAAATGAAACCAATTTTTAGCACCACAAAACAAAGACATCCGGATTGCATGTGCAGTTGTGCACTGTGTGGTGTTTAAACCCCATTTCTCACGAACCACAAGAGAGAAGCCAATTCCAGAGCTCCCAGCTGGGTCCCCACTCCCTCAGGCAACCTTGTTAGCAGCCTCCCTGCCACTCAGTCCCACAATGCACACTCCCCAGTCCCTCTCCCTCTGTTAAACACCAGGTATCCTAATGAAACATGGATTGCCCATCAGCAGGGAATGTGAAGCATTGCTTGTCTTCATTTTATGCTTTAAACACATAATTTGTTTCCTTGCTTTCCTTCCCCTTCCCAGTCATTACCTGCTGTCATGTCATCCTGTCTCAATTCTTCCCTGATACTTTATGTTTCATTGCTTTTCTTTCACCTTCTCTCCATGCTCTGCTAAGCACCTCGGCTGCAGCCAGCTAGAGGAGATGCTCTCCCTCATTTTGTAGCTTAACAATCATCATGCCAAACCCTGTTCAGTTTCACTGTGTGCATAGGGATTAATAACCATTTGTTGTCTCTGCCTTTTTTACTCTGTCACTGATTTAATGGAGGAAAAAGCTATGTTTTTACTGGAAGAAAAAAATCTAAAGCGAATTACATAATTTTGGGGTGTATCAAATCCACTTTACTCCACTAATTGTAAAATATATTTTCATATAATTTCACATCTTTGCAATCTGCTCAGTGTAAATGTGCCTTAAAATCTACATTGGTCTTAGCCTGAAATATCTAGAAAATGAGGGATGAACATGATAAGTATGGGAACCATTTTGAGAAGATAGGAAATAGATTTTGCCTATATACATGGGGAGGCAAAAAATGAGGAAACAACTTGTTTATCACCTTATGTCCTTCCACTATGCTTCCATCCTCACCTTCTCTTGGCCTGACATTATACTCAAAGCAGGACTTGCAGTAGGTTCAGTTTCTCTGCAATTGTAGATGATCTGTTTGATGATTCAACTCAGCTGCCAGTCTCAGTGGTATTTACATTCCAAAACAGCAGCCATAACGTTTGTAATGTATGTCATGTCCATAAAATGGAAATATTTAGGGTGATGCTACACCCTGTAATCCCTGATGCTTATAAACTTGCCTGGGAAAGCTGTATTAACTTCAGCTGTGCCTTTCTGGTGAAGCATGAAGGGGATTTTTGACATGGATCATTTATGTGCTGACAGGGAGTTCCCAATGACTTAGATATCCAATCTTGACCTTAGTAGTTTTTTGACCTAATTGTATAGGTTTAAGTAGTAAAAAAATGCAAGCTATATGTTTTTTTTTTTCAGGTTTGCAGTAAAATGGTGTATATATAAAATACTTAGATTATTTCAGTTTCTTTCTCTTAAAATTCAGTTAGAGTAAGGAATTAATCTTGACAAAAAATCATACAGGTCTGTGTGACTCAGGAATTCTTGTGATTGATAGGCCCCTAATTTGACTGAAATTATCTTTTCTCACTGGAGTGTGAGTTCAATGCACAGTATATGCAGTGTTTCCAGCTGGTGAATGAATCAGTTTGTATCATTTTTCCACGGCACTCTGAGAGGATGCAGCATGACATAGTCTGCTATATGAGGAATTGATAAGGGAAACTCATGCCTATTCAAGCAATCACAAACAATTGCTTCTGCAGTTGCAGTCATGGGAAGAACCTAGAAAGCATTCATGGAAAGATATATTTCATTCACCTCGTATTTTCCCACCATGTGAAAGGGACAGTGAAACCAAGTACAGAAAAAGAACAGCCTAGCTGACAGGACAGAGGCCTTCAGCAAAGTCCTGCTTGAGAGTGAACACAATGCTCAGTAGTACAAGATCACTGTGTGATACATGCACATATGTTTATAGTGTGTGCATTTGCACTAGAATTACAGGATAGAGATGTGCTTTTAAAGCTAACCTTTCAAATCTCCATTATGCGCTTTGCTATATATTTCAAAGTCTTCTTGGAAGACATGAACAACATTTCTTTTGTGCAAGATGACCTGGAAAATCAGCTTTACCCATTTACATGTACTATTGAGGCACATACTCTTGGGGTATTGGATTCCCATAATCAACTGTCAACATTACCATTTAACTTGCATTTCCATGTAGACATACTTTTAAGAGCCAAGGGGAAAGACAAAAAAATGGTCTGTATATACTGTATTCAGTGAAGCTTTTTCAGAAGTAGGGAGGCTACCTACCTCTTAGAAGTCAATTCCTACTTCCTGATATTCCAGTATAGGTCTACCTGGAAAATGAAGAATGTAAAGCATCAGTCACTTTATTTCTTAGGGGTTTTTTGAGTTCAAAAACGCATAAACATTTCAGTAGAAAGTTAATTTTGAGTAATTTTTATCTTACTGTTATGTGTATTCTTCATTTGTCTTAATTAAATAGAATTTTTCCTGTACTGGGACAACTGCAATTTTTATTAGCAGAGGAAGGACATTGGAAGGATTCAAACATGGACACACAGACATCTGGATGATGTTCTTAATGACAGGGATATTCACAAACAAATCTGCCTTAAAAACAATGGGGATTAAAATTTGCTTGCACTATTGTTTGGGAGTTTTTTTCCTTCTTTCTGTATTTGTTTAAGGAAAATGATTGCAAATGTTATCCAAGTGACTCAGACTGACTTATTCAAATAAACATTTGCAAATACTTCCTGCTCTCACTTGTTCTATGCGTTTTATTAACAAAAGCATTCAGATTATTCTGATTACTTTCCTGAGCAAAGAAAAAGCATTTCTGAGGTACATTTTTTGATGGTTTTGTACATTTGATGCAGTAAAATGAGTACGCAGTGAGATTTGCAATGAAACCTCTTATTAGTAACTCCTCGAGGGGGAGTATGGCTTTGTATTTCTTATTTCTGTGAAGAAATCTCCTGTACTGTTTGGGTAAAAGTAATTAGACTCAGAGGAATGTTCAAATACATGTTATGGTGGTAAACACACCCTGTAGACTCTACAAAGCACAGAGCAGGCACTTCCAATAAAATTATCTTCATGAAGAGGGACTGTAACTAACTCCATAGGCATCCTGCTGGCAAAAAATTAAAGCTTTAAGTTTGAATGAGAAGTTCTGTTGAAGTCACAGAAATCAAAAGAGTACAATTATTTGCCCTGATGAGTTTAATTTTGTTGTATCTCCTCATGTATATATGTCTATTTACCAAAATCCATTCAGAAATAATAGTGGGAACATTTTAGTAGCAGCTATGTTCATCTAACTCCTTTCCCTTACTTTTTATGATTTTACTCATTACTACTGTGTAAATTATAGAATTTACAAAGAATTTCTATAAATTACAAAGATCCTGACTATCATGTTTAAATGGAGTAGCTTTACACTGCAGTTTCATGACCAGTTTAACGTGACATAAGCCAGCTCAATCATCAAAGAGTCATCCCACCACCCCTCATTCCTGGGTGATTATTTCTCCACCCATAACTTCAGGCACATGAAGTCATATGGCCTTGCAATGAACTACCTCAGGGAAGTCATCTGAGATAATTAACCTAGAGAAAAAAAAGCCAACAGTAAAAAAAAAAAAAAAAAAAATACCCAACCAATTCTATTTAAACCTCCTTCTTCCAGCTGGGTGTTTTTTCAAAGAACCTTCTTCAGCTGCCTGGTGGTGTCGGAGTTTTTTTTATTTTTACAGCACAAGGGACAATGTTTGCGTCAAGAAAATACTGCCAAGAGTTTCAGGTAGTAATGCCACCTTATGCTGACCTAAACTAACATGAAATTATGTCATCACCATTCAGTCAATTCTGTGCACTCCAAAGCTAAAATGAATTAGCTAAAATGAATACAATGCTACTTAAAGCAAAATAAAAATAACCGCCTTAAAGAAAACCAATGAAATATGAAGTAAAAAAGCATGTCACATATACTGCATGTCATGAAGAAATGTTAAAATGCAATGCCAGCATATCTATCTATGGTTTTAAAAAAGAAGCAAGAAATCTGTGAATTTCTCGTGTATTAGAAAAGATAAAATTAACTGTGTTATTTCACAACCCAGCTTCTGTTTCCTGCATAAAAAAGAAAATAAACAGGTAGCTTGCATCATCAGAATTTGCTTTAGCATTTGTTTTTTTTTTTCATGAAATAAAGGTGAATTTCACAGTGGATTAAAGTACATAAAGGGAGATACTGACAATTGCAGGCACCAACATGCAGAGTTTTGAGGACTTTTGCTTGTAGGCACTGTAATTCTGTATGTACCCAGTTTGTTTCTTCAAACTGGCCAAACTTTGCACCTTGCACATCCCACTTGTACTCTCTGAGCAGTGCAAGCAGATGATTTGTATCAAAGCCAGATCAAGATCCACAAGCTAAACATTCTTTAACACACTTGGCACTGATAGCACCTTGGCACTGATAGCACGGGTATCTTATAAAGTGCAACTACTGTTTTCTTTTGTGGGGGAGGAGATGATGTCAGCTCTTGTATCCCATTTACTGTTGAATAGCTCATCCTCACAGGAGAGGGAAATATCCTTATTTAGCAGAATGATATACCACTTCATCCTAGGCAGTATTGTGCAACATATCTAACTATCTTTCACTTCTCAATTTGAATCTCTGCTGCTGAACTGAGAGAAATGTATGGGTCATGAAATTTCTGAGCTGTGGAGAAGCAATAGGAGTGTCTGAACAGCTGAATGTTTAAGCTATAAACCCAGGAAGAGAGAAATACCTGTTTTCCTGACTGCACTCCAAAATTATCTTCTGGTTTTTCTTTTCTTAGACACTTTATCAGATGCTGGGTAAAAGAGAGTTGTGGTGCTTAGAATCAAATGCTCCCTCCACCTTAACATCTATGCTGTAAAATCATACTGTATCTGTACCTGAGTCATCTACAGCCCTCCATAATTTGTTCTTCTGATCCATACTCCCTGCTAGATGTTTCAAGAGTCCTTTGGCATGGTGACTTGGATGGGACAATTTTGAGACAGGCAATTTTCTTCGTTCACTGTGTGAATTTATGATATTGGTGTGTTTGGTTACATTTGGGGGATTTGATGACTAAAATTTCAGCACTGAGCCAATCTGTCTATCTGGAAAGGGTCTGCCCTTTTTCTTTCTGGTTTCTGTAGATCATTTATACTGTACATTGGGGGCCTAAAATGCAGGACCATATTAATTAATAGTAATGTTTACTAAATAATTAATAATAATAATTACTATTGATACAGCCATAACACTAGAAGTAGCAAATAATTCACAATTTAAAAGGCAAAATATTATAGAATAAAGTTATGAGGGGAGAGGATATAAGGTTTATCTAAGAACTTCCACCTTTCAAGAAGATAATTTCTTCAACAGAAAATGTTTATTGATCACATCAAGTAAAATCTCAACTTCTTATTTTACCTTAAGTTCATTCTTTCAGAATTTCTATTATATATCTTTTTTGCTTGAGACACATTTTCTCATTATTTATTATGAGTAAGGCTGTGATATTTATTCTCCATAGGCACATGTTAAGGTTGAAAATTTATTGGAGGCAGAGATGCTAGCATCTCAATGCCAAAGCTCTATGCTATCCCAATTTTACAGGGATTTTGTCAGTAATTAGTACTCTTCTGAGTCAATAAATCATTTATATTTTCATTCTCAAACGTAATTTCAGCCCAGAGAGAAACTGTAATAAATACTTATTATGCACATGATATATTACTAATGAAGATGATAAATTGCTAATGGTTAAAAAAAAAAACATTGTGAAAGCCTTGCTGAAATATAGGTAATAAATTACTACTAGAATACTTAGAACACAATTGTGAGGTGATCTAGCACTCTTATGAGATTTCATATGCCCTTCACACACATAGTACTCATCCAGTATAATTCTACGGTTTCTTCCTCTGAATGCAGCAGGACTTTGAACAGATATCTGTAGGAGCCACGTCAAGCTGGAAATTAGTCAAGGAAGAAAGACATATAACATAATTCTATGCAACAGCTGGTTGTCCCATTGTCCCACACGATGTCAGGTCGGAAATAAAAGAAAGTTGTCTAAGGAATGCTTAGCAAAATCGGCCCTAGAAGAAAATGGGAGGAATGAAAATTCTGACTGGAGGTCAGCATGCTTGTCAGGAAGCTGATCCATGGAGGAAGCGAGAGCCAGGTGTGACAGTGTCACCAGCAGGGCAGGGACCTTACTAGCATGGGATCTGTTCCCCTGGCCTCTGCGCAGGAAGGGCAGAGCAGACCTGAGCAGGGTCACAGCACAGGATGGGCTGGCAGGGCCACAGAGACGAGGGTGAGCAGCAGCTAGGCTGGGGTGGTGGGCAGCATCAGGAGTGAAGAGGTTGGAGACGCAGGGATACCTGCCACCCAACTCAGGCAAGACCATGGGTAAGAGCTGCAGCTTCAAAGCAGGGCAGGGTGAAGACAGGGAGGACCTCTCCTCTCTCAGCCACTTGCACACAGCTCTGCTGCATGGCTGCATGGCTGCAGGGTTGCATGGCTGCACCAGGCTGGACCCCAGCCCATGACAAGCCCTACAAGTTGGATGAGGGAAGGTTTGCACACAGGAAGGCTTTGAAATGTTATGATGTTCCTTCTTGGGGTTTTAATCACGCATTCATCAGCTATACGATAACATTTCCAGGGTGAAAGACCAGATACCAAAGCAATTACAAGAGGTCAGACAAGTAAAATAATCTCTCATATATATAAATTACAAATTCAGATTTCTTATAATCTCAAAAAGTGGAAATATTCCCAGTGAACATCTGTCAAAGAAAGAGTTTGACATTCAGTTCAATAATCTTTGATATAAATAACACAAAATGGAGAAAACCTCACACTTCAATGCAAAATCCTTAATCCAGCAAATTTAAAATCAAGGATTTAAACATTGACAGATGTTAGGCAAGGTCAAAACTTGCAGTACTAGCTCTGCATTCCCAGAAAGCTCAAGCAGATTTCTTTAATAGTAAATCAAGTATAGTCAATGCAAATCTTTACTCTTTGGAT
This sequence comes from Sitta carolinensis, assembly GCA_032173965.1. Classification (NCBI taxonomy): domain Eukaryota; kingdom Metazoa; phylum Chordata; class Aves; order Passeriformes; family Sittidae; genus Sitta; species Sitta carolinensis. The sequence goes on along the minus strand of CM063284.1, from coordinate 97,613,877 downwards.
CATATGTAAATTCTACCAGACATTGGAAAGTAAATATCAAAATTTCTTAATTAAAAGAGGATATTCTAGTGTCATTATATACTTATTTTAGACACTAGGAATGTCTATACAGGATGCCAATTACTTCCTTCCAAATAACTTATTTCAATGCTTTGATGAGGTTTAATTTTAAGGTCCTTCACATTCAAGCTCTAAACATTTCAATATTTTAGCGTTATCCCTCAAAATGTTTTTTGACAAAAACACACATTTTTGTCCTGCCCCCCAAGTCTCTTGAACTATTGAATCAACACAGAGGATATTTTCTATTTGGAGAAAAAATAAAAATATTTGCATTAGTAAGTACATTATATTACCACTTTTTTTCTGTTTAGTATTACTTTAATCTGATCTTTTGTCATAAAAATGTCACTTGTGTATTATTCTATATTGTTTTTAAACAAAACCAAGTAATTACTTTTTTTCAACCCAATATTACAAACCAACTAGTAGTTTTCCTTCTTTTAGTATCTGAGACATGGTTTAGAATTGAAATGCTTTTATTTTCACTCTCTCTATTATCTTTTGGATATAGCATTCACAGCTTATTAACTAGGGATTCATTAAGCCATATGGTGAGTAGTAGTTTCACATCAGGTATGACTCAGTCAAATATTAAACAGTTGCTCTCTTTTAAATGCACTTTTCAGTCCCAATGAGATAGGTGAAGATAATGCTTACTTAAACATTATTCTACATAAGTGCATTTAAATAGATTCATAGCTTGATTTGTAGCAGCAACTCAACTCCAAATAGATGTGTGCCCAATGTCATTATCTTTTAATCAAACACAACATTGTGCCAGATAATGAAGCGGGGCTCAGATCTCTCATTAAGGAAGAGCTCCTTTTCTTTTTCAAGATAATAATATGGGTTTATCAGCTTCAAGTTACATTTTAATAGTTTCTGACAAAACTCTTGTGTTCACATAAAAGGCTTAGCAAAAGCATCTTAAAATCCAAATTGAGTTTGCCTCTTCAAGTCTTTTTATTGATGCAAAAAAATCTGGCTGTGTTAAGTATAGGTTGTCAAATTTTGTCTTACTCCTACCTGAGTCCTAAGATGATAAACAATTTGCACTATATCCAACATGCATTGCTGAAAATTCCCATGTTCTTAGCTATGAAGTGCTTTAAAATTAAATGATAAAAAAAATGTACACCCTCCTTTCCATTATCTGCTTTTATATGAAAACAAAAAGATTTGATGTTTTTATAATTATTTTCAGATGTTTGCTGATTCACACAAAGAAAACCCCAGATAATTTCACAATTTAAAATACTCTTTACATTTTTAAGAGGAACTTAACTGTTTGGGAAATTCTCCACTGTAGAGATGTCAAAGAATTATTTACATTACAACTGAAAGTATAATCTTTTCACTTTTTAAGATTTATATACAAGAGACTTTAGATCCAGTATACCAATACATGTTTGTCTATACTTGTGAAAGGAAGATCAGCGCCTTAGCCCTGTTTTAGCTTGTTTTTAAACACAACACCAAATTGAGTAGAAGTAAACTTTTAAATGAAAATACAGTCAATAATACATGAGCTTTAAAAGCTGTAGAAAAATATCATCCACACATTCAGAAGTTGTTTTGCCTTACACTTCTAAATACTATTACCATTCATTTACTGATACTCTTAGTATTAGTAATTGTTCTACTGAAAGGAAAAAAAGAAAAAGTTAAAGCTTCTTAGCTGTTCTGTATAACCAAAATAACACAAATGTAAACTATTTAATACTTCTACCACTTGACCTTGAATAGTTTCAAAAAAAATATTCAAATTTGCTTGTTCTCCAGATAGGGATCCCCTCTATTCAGAATACCTGTTTGTGCTAATCCTTTAGTCATGGCAGCCGCAGGCAACATGGAGCTGGGGGCACCTGTACGTGACTGAGATTCTACTGCACTGACTGAAAGACTGCAGACTACTGCTGTGAGGAAATTTCATTCATAATTAACATTTTTCTACTTAATTTTACTTTTGCAGATGGAAATATATACATTTTTGTAGATGTATTTGTAAATACAAAATTATTTCATCTTCGAAGGCAGTACCTGCCACATGTTTTTTGCAAATATTTTCCTGTCAGCTTTCTAGAGCTCTATTGGCCAAGATACAGAAGACAGAGAAGACATTTACAAGCAACTCAAGTAATTTACATCTTTACAAATCAAATCTCCTTGTAGATAGCCACTTGCTAAAAAGCAGTACACAGGCCATACAAGCTTTGAAAGAAAGCAACTGGGATGAATGCATTTAGGACAAAAGAATTTGAACCAGAAACTTCTACTGAGTAAACAATGCCTTTTCTACATAATCTCTGCAAAGACTAATGTTTAGGAGCCTTCTCCCTCATTAATACATTCATTTCCCTCTAAAATAAATGAGGAATAAGATGCTATCTGTATGGCAAATGTGTTAGTGGTCCAGACAAGGAGCTAGGAAATGTTAGCTAGTAGTTTGCCTTCAGCTTTCTAGAGACACCTAAGAAAAAAAAAAAAAAAAAAAAAAAAAAACATTTAGCAAGGGAGTAGGTGGAAAAACTTTATGTTATGGGGATTATGAACACCCCTCAAAGCAATAGCTATATCCATCCCTCTGGGAATCAGGACAACAAAGCTAAACCTTTCTTTAAGTGTACAACCAGCATCAAGTGCCTGGGTAATTTGTATCAAGGTGTAGTTTCCTATTTGATTCTTTGCTTTCTGGAGCTGAATATGTCCTTTCTCTCCAGAAATGCCCTTCCCAGACAGACAGAGAAAATTATTGTGTCTTCTCTAATGGGGAACAGAAAGACACCACCCTTCTGTTACAGATGGGAAAAAAGATTATATCATGGGAGAAACATAAGGAAAGCAAAACCTTTGGGATATTGATAATATACTTAACTCTGTCCTAGAACTTGGGTCTAGCTTGGAACTGTACTTGCATTTGGTGTTAAAGTGTAGCTTAAATACAAATGATGAGGGCTACTTGTAAACTTTGAAGATATGTATGTGTTATATTCATCCTGAGCACCTCAAGGATTACACCACTTAAAGGAATTTGTCCTGTGTTCTAGACCTTGACCTGGCTTAAGAGTAATGAGAAGTACGCTGGGTTCAATGCAGATCTCACTGGCTCAAAACTTGATGCATATTGGGACATAAATTCAGCACCTCAAAACTTTAAAAAGAAGCAACAAGGCCCCTTCAGGGCTTGAATATCAGAAGAATTAAGCAGTATCCATCACAAAAACTTCAGAATTGTAGTTTTGAGTATTTAGTGTCTAAATTTTGCCTTGTATGAAAAAACCCTTCTATATCTTATTTCTGCTTGATCCATGACCTTCAATAAACTTCATAGCTAGTTTTATAAGAGCATACAAAGTTTCACTGCCAAGTTTTTATAAACCAGGTCTCAATGAATCCTGTTTATCATTCCTTCTGCATTGATACTGTCCTTGGCAAATGGCCTCAGTCAGTGATGCAGAGAAGTGCACTTTAGTACTCAGCTAATGTGCAGTTGGGACCCCTAATGACTCATGCTATTATAAAATTGACTGAGATCACCTACAGGAAAGAAACGAGATCATTACAAAAACTCAGTATTCTCTGAATCTTGTAATGCTTGTGCTCTGAAGACTGAATTCCCTATTAGGTACTCTGCAATGTCTAATAAAGGCTGTTGCAGCAATTTTGATGATATTTGCAATGGAGGAGTCTCTATCTATTCTAATTGTTCCACCTGTTTGGAAAAGAGATAGATGAAGGGCAAAAAAGGTCAGAATGAAATTAACAGATAAGCAAAAATTAGAGATGAAGATGCACACATTTAGCTCAGTCAGAATTACAGAGTATTTCTAGGTCAGGGTTAATAGCAAGTGTCTCGGCTCTCTACCCAGAAACTGCTGTAGATGATGGATTAAGTTTGCTGGTATATATTACTAGATTGGAACAGCAAGGATTCCTGGTAATATTTATCTCAAAGGCCAGCATTTTCTTATTTCTAATTAATCTCAAGCCAACTTGACATATTGTCATAGTTTTAATGAAATTTGAGGTTTGATATTCAGAAAGAGAAATCAGAGAAACAAGATTCACAGAATAAATTTTCTAAAAGGAAATGGTGTATAGTGGTGACATTTATTTATGCCATGAAGATTTTCCCTACTTTACACATAACTCCTGTTTTTCTAGATGTTTAATTTTGTTGTTTTTATCCAACCAAATCATATGCAGCAGTGAATGCTCTTTATCCAAATCCTGCAGCAACGACAGAAAGTGTGTACTAAACATGTCTTATGGAGAAAACACCCACGCAATTCCAATGTATGATGGCTAATGAACATACCAAAAGGTACAGGTTGCTCAAATAAGTAAAGCCATCTACTGAACACCATCAACAGCAACTTTTCTTATGAGAGAAGAAGAAAATGTCATGATTAGTTGAAAAGTGAAACAGGTGTGGCCAGTTAAAATATTATAAAACATAATTTAAAATCCAAATTAGTGTGGTAGCAGACTTAAATTTCTATAAACAAGTAACAGAATAGTAATGAGGGCTCAGCTGTTGACATATGCTGTATTTGATCCTTGGGTTGGGAATAGTTTCTGCTTTCAGCCCTGTATTGATATCTTGTACTAAACATTTATTCTGATGTTAGTTTCAGAAAGTTACTCAATACAAATAAGCATAAAAGCACATTATGTAACATACCTTGCAGTATAAAGACAAAGAAGAAGGAAGAACATATAAAGATGTGGAAGAAATTCCTCCCATTTAAGGCATTAAAGGAAAGAAAGAGCAGGGATACCTGTAAAGTGTTTGAATAGGATTTCCTTCTACAAATGAACACCTTTCCTTATAAAAACACTTGTCTGATGCAATATATAAAATTTAATTTACCTCTATAACTAATGCTTGGTAGGAAGTTTGTTCATTGAGTTATACCTTTCAACATTTTTCTTGCATGTAATGGAATATATAAAAATAAATAACATTTCATTTTAGCATTTTATGGTATGCTGTCAGCAAATGTCCGAAGAAACACAGACCAAAAGCATTAAAAGTGAAACCATTAACTTGCAGATAAATCATAGAAACTTCTCATTTAAAAAATTACTTGTAAATGTCTAATGAACTTTAGGGATAGTTGTTAGGGATAACAACTGAAAATTATAACATATTAGAGTCTTCTTCATCTCTAAAATAAGTATAACCTTATTCAGTTGGACACAAAAATAAATTCCACTAGTCCCATTTGTACTTTTAAATCACAGAAAGGGTAACTATAACAGTGCAAACACCTTCTTTTGCCTTCATCGCCTAGGGAAAAATGTGAATATATTTCCTTCACTTAAAAAATCCACGCCTGAACTGAGATTAAAATTAGAAGTTTATTACTGAACACATAAATATGACAGTACTGTATTTAATTTCTGGTCACTATAACTGTCATTCTTGAGTTGGCTTTTCATTCTCTAAAATAGACTTCTTTATGTATCACACCACATTACTGAATACTGTTAATCTTAAATATATTTAATACATTAAGCAAAAAAAAAAAAAAAATCAATTTCTTGTGGGCTTTACTGCAAGAAAGCATATTTGTGACCATCATTTGTGGCCTGACTTTGCCAGTTATGGAATAAAACCCCACAAACAAACCGAGCCACCCCAAAACAAACCAGAAATTTTGTGGAAATTTAAACCATGTCTCCTGACAAAGGAACTACCTTATAAATTACAGGTTAGTGCCTTCCATTCATAAGCATTTAAGAAAGAGATAATTGAAATTCTGTTGTTTTGGGGTTTTTTGTCGCTATTGGTTTGGGAACTCTTTTTCTTTAGCTGTCTACATGCTGCCCATCCCTCTGCCCCCCAGTGAGTAAAAGACAATACAAGGCACAGATAGGAGACTACAAGCTACTTTTTGTCAATGTCATGATGTATGAGACAACAACATCCTCAAAATCATTTCTTCAGTATTAGAATAATTTTGAACTTCAAGGATTTCTGTCTTCCCCTATGGCTCTAGCTAGAATGAACTTACTCCATTTTTCAAAAGCAATGCATATTCAGCATATATAGCAGAAAGAGTGTGAGTAGAGGTTGCACACACTCCCAACAACGCTAGTGACCAAATCTTTGGAGTTTCTGAAATATGCAATCAGGCTCTTTCTCAGAAATTTCATCAGAGAAGTCATGCCACTACTGGGAAAAGGAATCAAGAATGTTATTTGAAAATCATGTAGCTACCATTAAAAAAAGTAATTAATAAATACTGTCAGTATCTTATCTATTTTTCTATCTCTTTCTCAGCTACCCAAACGTATTTTTCATTTCGGCATTTCTGTGGATTGAGCATTGTACAGAGCAAAGGAAAAACTCATGCAACAAGCGGAAAAGTTTATTGAGAGCAAAGACGATGGCTTCATTTTTTTTGTCTAAGATCAAACTGAGTATTTCAGGTAAAGTAAAAAATATATAGATTTTCCCTAACTTCAGATCTTATTCTGAAGCCTTGTTTTCAGACCTTGAGGAAAAGAACAGGAAATTTAACAGAAATGGAGTGGAGGGAGTATTTTACAAGCCAGTTCACTTGCAGAGATTTAGTCCTCACTTTTTAAGAAGTATTACTGAAAAAAAAAGGAAAAAAAAACCCTCCAAACAATAGAATAACACGTGGGTTTTAAATTTCTATTTTTATTGTCAATCAGGCAAAGAAATTCTCAGCACATATCTAACAAAGACTATTGAAACGTGTAAAAAAAAAAAACAAGTCACTGAGTTATGATCACTCTACTACAATATCCAGGCAAATCTTTCTTCTACGGTAGTCAGAATTACTATGCAGTTTATAGTGTTGACATGTTCATAGCTACCATCTGACACCACACTTTTTCAAACTCCTCAGAGAGTTACTCAATCTCATCACATAGGGGCATGAACTATAGTGATACTACTGAAATACTATTGCTACATGGCTGAAGATTCTGCAGCACCAGCAAACTTACCTTACCACAAAACCCTACTAACACTTGCTACTAAAATTAATGAACTACTAGAGGAAAATAATGGAGGGATGGGAGGTTTTTCAGTAAATCCAAAATTCTTATGAGAAAATCCAAAATTCAAGGCTAGTTTTGTTACGACAATGTATAATTTCAACTCCTAAAACACCTGGAGAAGGTTAACACTGGAACAGTATCATCATCTGAAGAAGACATAGTACATTCCATTCGCCTTCTTAACCTTTCAGCTGGGAAGGTTGGGTTTTGCAAGGAAAGGATAATATCATTACTTCCTTTTCTAAGTTCAGGTCTAGTGATAGACTTTTCCTAGCTATACTCAATCAAAAATGAACAGCTGTGGAATGAGTGTTTTTCCTAGTAACCTAAATGCATACCAGGAATGTGAGAAAATTTTTGAAATATGTTATATGAAAAACAGTCAGTTGTGATAGTCAATATAATGTATTCATTATTAATTCGCAGCCTTTTCAACCTGACCTTTGGATTCCTGATACTAGGTGTGTAATACATCAAGAGTAGTAAAACTAAGAATATTATTATTAAAAAAAAAAAAAAAAAAAAAAAAAAAAGGATTAATAAAAAATGCAGTTAAACTCTTCAGCTGATTTGTAATGATTTAGTTTCTCTGTGACCTCCACAGTTTTCAGTGTTACGCAAGTAGGGAAACAGTGCACGCAAAACTGACCTGAACCACAACAACACTAGGGTTCAGGGGCCCAGTGTCTGTTAGATGAGACACAAGGCACGTCTGCTGTCACCTCTACAGCATCCCAAGGACAGCACATGTCATGCAGGGAGAGAGATTTGCTACGAGTGCTATAGCCCAGGGAGATCTGAGAAATGTGCATTGCAAAAAATATCAAGAGAAGAGAGAGTGAAAGCACATCATTTATAAAACAGCTTGACTGAGCAAGTAAGTCTGATTACCTGCACCATGCCACTATTGTCACGATGGCTCCGCAGGGAGCACATTCATTTGTCATTTCCACCGTACCGTATCTCAAGACATACAAATATTACATTGAATGCATCCCTCAGCAGTTGGCTTGCAGCCTGCTTTCTGGCACATCTCAAATCCATAGATAAATGCTCAGGAGCAGCACGCTGCTTTTCATCACCCTATTTCTAACCTCTTGTAAAGTGTCTGCACTCAGGCTGTATTTCATTTGCTTTTGGTTCTCCCAGGTTACTCTCCGTTACAGATACTTGCGTCTGAAATAGGTGAGAGTGCTCCTCGTGGGACTCCAGGGCCTGCGGGATCCTGCCAGAGCCAGGGTACTGCCAGAGGGGCACGACCCGGAGCGAGTCAGGGTGGCATAAGGAGAGGGAGATGTGGAGCGGGGTAGGGTAGTGTAGCCAGAGCGGGACAAGGTGTAGGAGGAACGGTTCAAGGAGCTGTATGGAGGGCGTGTAAGCGTGCCATAGGTGGCACGGGTTGAGGAGTAGCCCAAGCGCCCCTCGGGGCTCCACAATGATCGGGAGGTGGGAGCCCACGTGGAGCCCAAGCGAGTGGTGGTGTCATAGGAAGGGCTCCACTGAGACCCACACAATGAGCGAGACCCAGAGGTGCCCACAAGCTGGGAGATGGAGCGAGAGGGGACAGAGAGGGAGCGGGCTGTGGCACCTGCCAGGGGGCGAGGGGATGGGGAACATGGGAGGCCGGCAGCAGTTGATGAGTCCAAGGGCTGAGCAGCAGGCGAGCTGGCAGGGCGGGCCCCCATGGCCACCAGCGAGGCAGAGGTGGGCGAGCACAGGGAGTGGGCTGCAGGAGGCCCTACTGGGCGAGGGGCTGGAGAGCACAGTGAGTGGGATGCCGGGGGTCCCACGGGACGTGGGGCTGGGGAGCACAGTGAGTGGGATGCAGAGGCACTGCCCACCTGCAGCACTGTTGGGGTGCTGCTACGGTCAGCAGCACGGGGCACTGGGGAAGCCACTGGGGAGCACATGCCATGGGCTACTGCAGCACTCAGGGGTTGGGAGGACAGGGTGGCCACTGGGCTACACGAAGGCTGGGTGGTGGGAGAGGGTGTGGAGCCGCAAATGACATGTGAGATGGAGGCACCAGGCACTGAAAGGGGAGTTGGAGGTTGCATGGGATTACCAATGGTGTGGACTACTGGAGAGCACATGGAGTAAGATGGTGGAGCAGACATAGGGACTGCCTGGGTTGCCCCACTGGAACTGGGGCCAGCCATGAAGTGGGTCAGTAATGCACTCACCGCATTATTTGCGGGGACAGAGACAGAATAGGACATCGGCCCCCCTCCACCTCCAGAGGGGTGTGTGGGAGCAGGACCTGTCTCAAACACCACATGAGGCATAGGGGTGCAAACAGGGTTGGATGCTGGGGCTGGCATGGAGCTGTACATGGATGAAGACATTGGAGCACATGAAGCAGGAGGTACAGTCTCGCATATGACACGGAAGCCAGGATCGCATCCCATCTCAAAACTGGGATTGATGCTTGGATTGAAGCCTTGGCTGCAGATGGAGTTGCATAAGGGATGGCCTGCAGGGAGGTACACGAAATCGTACACAGGCTGCCCCCCTGCACTGCAGTTTGGGTTGCACACTGGGATACATATATATTCACACATGGAGTTGAACGCAGGGTCTGCCACAGGGACAGGCCCAGGGCCATTCATGGGGATGGAGCCATTCTCACACACTGGGAGTGTCCCATTCTGGCTGATGGGCAGGACACCATTCTGGCCAGTGGTGCAACACACTTCAGCTTTGGCACATCCCTTGCAGTAGGCAAACTTGTGGCACCCAAGGTTGGCCAGGAGCCGGTGGCTGCCAAGCCTGTAAGGTGTGAACTCCACGACGGTCCGTGCCTGTTGGTTGGATGCCAGCGTTCCCAAACTGAAGCAAGACAAAGAAAAGAATTAGGACCTTAATCCTTAGCACTCAGAGACCTAAGCACTACGAGACAAGTGCACAAAATTGAGTTTGATTTGTTATGACTTATTTACGAAACAAACTGTTATGACCACTTTGTTATTCTTGTCTTCTTCCAAAAAAACCCCCATATTCTCTCTTGTGAAAATTATGGTAAAAACTTTTGTCCCAAGAGAAGATTTAGAAGTCTCCCATAGTCAATTCTGCAAATGGAATTGGAAAATCATTTGTGGTACTGACTTGAATTCTTAAAAAATGTAGCAGCCTTCTGCCTCAAAGGCGTATTTTTTGCTTACCATTTCCAGCAGTTCAACATGGCAGCTTTGTGGAATCCAGTTCATTACTATTCAGTGAGAACAATTCTTAAATTCTTGCCCTCAAAACTAGTCATACTTTTGTCAGTTCTCCTTGTCATGAAGAGAAGCAATGCATATTAATGAACAGCTACTTTTCCTAGAATGTTACAGCATCCTGAAATTTTCCAGTTTCCTGTGATTAACGTGTTATGAGCTTAGAATGCATATTGCTATTTCTCACTGTCATTTTCTAATTGTTCCTGTATGTGGTTAGTGCCAGTTCATGAATATTTAGAGGAATTTTATTATAAATTCAATAGGATTGTAAGGGATGGGGGACCTATCTAGTACTTCTTGTAAAGACAAGTGTGCAGACAGATATTTGATGCATTCATTTAAATTAAATCTTGAGAAAAGTGAAGTAGCAGCATTCCTTGCCAGCTTTAAATGATCATCAGTTTCAAGAGGAGTGAGGCTTTTAAGGAGTCTCAAAGTAAGAAGAAGCAAAACATCCTATTCATGTGCTAAACACCAAAAATATCAGAACTATTGTCTCTCTCAAAACTTGTTCTGAACTTGCACACCTTAGTCAACACCCAGTATTCTCCCCATTTCCAGAACTGATGAACTTACTCAATGGTCATCGGCTCTTTGAATAAACCACAGCCTTCTAATGTCATTACACAATTCTTCATATCTTCCTGGAGAGGATTACAGAAGGAGATCTCTGCAGTACATGGCACTTTCAGTCTGGGTTGGCTCAGTAGCTAGTTAAAAAAGAAACAAACACATTTTATGTTTTTTAATCCTTACAAAATTGACAATGAGGTAAATAAATGGAAGGATAAAAATTTGAAAGGATTATTAATACATATTTCTTTCTAACTTACTTGTATTATCTCTGTATATTATTAAGTCAACTATTTTACTTTAAAAGTCACACCAATCTTGCTAAATTAAAAAAAAAAAAAGGCAAAAAGAGAAAAGAAAAATGTAAAGTATTTCAAGCTTATTGGCACTGTACTTAGGAACTGGCCAGTAAGAGTCCCCAGGTCTGTTCTTTCGATCCCAAATTTCATAATTGAAGTTCCTTACCTTTACAATAACAGGTGGTCTGTTGACCACAATATCCCTGCTCACCATGAGAACTTCTCCACATTCTGGATCTGAGACAGCAACTACTTTCATAATGTTATGATCACAGAGATAAGGTCCATATTGATTATATGATATACACAGCGGAATTTTTTTCACTGTAAAACAAATTAATTTCATTTTTATCCTGAATTTTTTATTAATATTCCCACTTCCCTTCCTCCTAAAGTTTAACTCACACTTACATTGGCTTAATTAAATATTAAGATATCATGACATGTTTGAAAATAGACAGAATTTTTCCTGAATTTGGGTGATACATTGCTATCTTCAGCAATCAGTTTCACAGTTTTCAATTCACCTATCAGTGAATTTGCAAGATGGTGATAATGATGATGATGGTAATTGTTAAGCAAAAATTTGGAATCTTTCCTCCCAATGCAATTCTTAAAGCAATAATTCAATCACAGGCAAATTAAAGCCTCATAAAATAGAATTTTAATATCAGTATAAAATTTTGTCTTATAATGATGTGGTTGAATTAAATGGATCTTCTACCTTCCAGAGAAAGACATTAACCATGGAAAGAGGTGTTTATGTTCTGCTACACATTTGTACATCCCAGCGTATGGTATGGTTAGGTTCCCTAAGCAAATGTTTTACATTGGCTGATATCTTCTGGCCAAAGAAAACATAGTTGTTCTGATAGACAATTGCAGCTTTATGTTTGTATTGAGTATAGAGTCCAAAACTGAAATTTAAATGAAACTTTTCTTTAAACTATGATAAGAACCTTTAAACCCTGAGAAATTAAGGAAAGCCTACAATTTACCTGTCACCATACATGCAGTTATTGACATTGTGTTGATTTTTGAGTGATCACCCTAAAGGGAATTCAGCTGTCAGTATTTAATACTGTACACATTTCACTGCCCACCACTGTTAGAAAGTCTCCACAAATCCTAAAAACTAACTGTCTCCTAAAAAGAGCAAGGTATTGTATAATTTCACCCTCTTACCTTCCCTTGGACCCAATGTGACATTTACACTGTCTTTCCAAAACTGATCCATTGGGCAACCACTGTAGGTTATAATTTGTGCGCACAAATTAAACTTCAGGGTTTTGTTCTCATTACGCAAATTTTCAAGCAGCCAGTTCAGTTGCACATCTTCACCATACATTGGGCAGTTAGCCATCTTCAACCTCATGTTAATTCCGGAGTCACTCAGAAATGGGTTTTTCAGCGTCGATAACTCTCTGTCAATATGACAGTTGGAAGCATTGCAATACCCAGGGTGAATTCTCCTGTAAGCCCGGTAATAGGCTTCTTTGTTTTTCACAGAACCTGTTGAAGAAGATATATGATAATGGAGCTGCTGGAGGCACAAGAACCCTGTTATTATTCTACTGAAATAATAAAGATAATTAAATTTATTGCTTCTTCTTCCTGGAACCCAAAGTAGCAGGTTGCTGTAGAACAAATGCACCAGATAATGAAATATGAGATATAGCAGACTGAATACACAGAAGAAAATAAACACCTCAGGGAAAGAAGAAAAATTAAAAATCTTATTTTACTTTTAAGTAGTTAAATATAAAAATGGCCATGTAAATCTCAAAATGTATAGTTAGCACAAAACTCAAAATATAACTCTTTAAAAGGATAATTATGAGATGTTACCATTCTCTCAAAAGACAAGATTTGCCATTAAAACAAAGTACCATCAAATGTTTTCCAACCAACCAAAAATAAACTAAAAACCCACAGAGCTTGCACATGTACAATCAGCTGTGATCTACTGTTCATTCCTTTACACAATTTTGCTGATTGAACTCCTCCCACCTACTGGAATATGAAATCCAGTAATCCATGGCCCAAAGTAAGAACAGCGGAATATCCTAATAATACATGAATTTAGAAAAGTAGACATATTTTCTGACAGTCCCACTACAAGAAGCAACAAGTAAGGTGTTAATCCTAGGTTTAGAAGAATTTGTGGGATTTTTTTAGATTATCTCGAGTCTGCTAATACTTTAAACTACTTTAAAGGTGAGACCAAAACCTATACACACAAATAGTGTTATTTAAAGGGCTAGAACACATGTCCTGTGAGGAGCAGCTAAGAACTTTGGCTTTGTCTAGTTTGGAGAAAAGGAGGCTGAGCAGTAATCTCATTGTTCTTCCTAGCTTCCTGAGAAGACGAAGTGGAAGAGGAAGTGCTGAGCTCTCTTTGCTAGTGTCCAGTGACAGGAAGCATGGGAATGGTTCAAAGCTGTGCCAGGGAAGGTTTAGACAAGTCCTTAGGAACAATTTCTTCATTGTGAGGCTGGTCAACACTAGAACAGGCTTCCTAGAGAGGTGGTTGATGGGCCATGGTTGTCAGTGCCTTAAAAAGAGGTATTTAATAGTATGTTTCAACTTTCACTCACTCCTGCCATGTGAGGCAGTTGGATGAGATGGTCATTGTAGGTCCTTCCAGCTGAAATAATTCCTCCCCTCTCCTCTCCTCTCTCTCCTTCCTCCTCCTCCTCTCCTCTCCTCTCCTCTCCTCTCCTTCTCCTCTCTCTTCTCTCTCCTCTCTCTCAGATATTTATATATTTAGAAATTTTAGAATGAAGATCTTTGAAGAGAAAAGCATCTGCCTCTTTCTCAAAAATAAAAAGACAATTTCCAGTTGTTTTGTACATTTAAATACAAGAGAGATTACTTTGATACTATTATATGTTTAGCCTGTAAAATTTCCTCTAACACATTTAATATGTTTTCATCTTACCTTGTTCATACTTGTAAGCTCCAGTGATATCTTCAAATTGCTCACTGCCAATGCTCTTGGTGATTAGACGTTGTCCACATGGCCATGTGTCACAGAAAAATTTTGTTCTTTTGGCATTGTTTTGGGAAAGCCAGCCAACATAGCTTGAATTTACTCGAGAAAACATATGATGACCATCATAATCCAAGTCCAGTTCCCCTTCCCTGATGCTTCGAACCCATGTAGGACCACTGCAAGCTGAACCTGAACCAGAGAACAAAAATGTCATAAAACATCATAACCTGAGTAGTAGGGAAACTCAGTAATGTAATCTGAGGAAAATTATTCCAACTGCAGCAAAGTTACCTCTGCCTGTTTCCAGAGGTGTTGGATCCAGACACTGCCAGTCACCACAGCACTGATTTATGTCTCTGCGAGCCATCCAAGATTCATTCCAGCAGTGGTATCGCCTGTACAATGAAGGATTATACAGTTAAAAGGATGTGTCTTGGATTACCAAGTTTAATGCCTATGACAGAGGAAAACCATTTCAGCGATAATTTTTAATCAATCTGAAGATTTTACATGTCTTAACACTGTTAATGATGTTTGTGACAGGGGTGGTTTTGTTTGCTTTATATCACTCAGACTGGAAATTTGTTCCAGACCTCCAGACCTGATTGCAAAACATGTTTCTTTTAGTTGATAACATAACAACACTGTTCTTTTGTTTGTTTAAGTTTAGCAGGAATTGAAAGGTTTATAAGAATGAAGCAATCCATTACAAGGAACATCAGGAGAACATAGGTATCAACCAAGTGATTATGACTGAAGACAAAAGTCCAAATTAGTGATAAATTTTCCCTAACATTTTATTAATGATCTACTTTACACTTTTTTTTACATTTTACAGCTACTAAATTTGATGGCCTTATTTTTTTCAGCTGAGAAGAATAAGCGGGCAACATGGATTCGCACAAAAGGTTTTGCTTTTTATTTTTTGAAACTCTATATCGAGTAGACTGCCTCTTTAGTAATTTCATGGGTTTGAAATGCATTAGGAAACTGAAGAGCTTTACCCCACTGAAGAAAGAGATACAGCAAAGACAGACACTGATCTACTAAATTTATACCAGTTTTCTTATTGTGTAATTTTTAAAAGGGCAAAAGATCTTTATATTTTTCTTATTTACCATAGCTTGTCTTTGCCACTCAGGTTTTTACCAGTAAAGTCAAAAATCTCATTGATACCAAGGGGATTCTCAATTGAGCAAGGAAAGCAGAAGCTTGTGACAACACGGCTTGGAATTCCCAAACACCTCATCACTGTAAGAAAAAAATATGAATGAATCATTACAAATCACGATTAATCAGGCAAATCCTTCACTTATTTTATAAATATTTATCTTATATTCTAATTTGCTAGTTATACAAACACAATGGATAGGAAGCAATATTTGGGATACAGTATCTTCAAAATTTTTAGTTCTTGAAAAGAAGTTTGAAAAAAAGTCTATGAGAAATTAATGGTTTTTCACTCTTTCATCTTAAAATAAAAACAAAAAACCAACCACAGAATCAGATGTTAAAACAGATATGTTAAGTTCAGAAATCATTAACCTGATTTTGCATTAATAAGATACGATTTTTTTAAAAAATAAATAGTGTGGTGCATATAGATTCATCTACAGAACTTCAATTTAAATTTCTTCATTCAATGTAGAAGCAGGTTCAGTAGATAAATGCTATAAAGTTGGAACTCCAAACTGTCTGTATATTTTAATGCACTATTATCTAATCTTTTGTATTAAAAGGAGGATATAGCCTAATGCTTTTGTGTTTTGGAGGAGAGATTACTAGAGAGCTTAGTGTTCGTAACTTCACATTTTTTCTCATCCTTCGAACATCACTTGAAGCATAAGTTTTGGCTCCACAATGGGGTTGTACTAGACAACCTTTAAAGGTCCCTTCCAACCCCAGCTATTCTATGATTCAATGATCCTGCACTTGCTCTGTGTTTTAATAAAAGCTTCAGTATTGATAACTCCATAATATAAAGGTCATAGAGAAGATGGAACTACTTTTCTTGCTCTTCAGCCTGTAGAGAAAAGCAAAAGGTTGATAACAAACACTATATCAGGACAATGAAAAAAATATTCAATTTCTTTTCTAGTAAAATGCTTATGAATTAAATTTTTCAAGCAGTTTTTAGGGTCAGAGGTTTTTGATCTTTGCTTTCTTTCTTCTTTTCTCTATAAACTAGGTAAGGGCAAACTGAAATATCATACCTGTGCACATTACTGAAGCAAGAGATCCACAGTACCCATACCTGACCGGCCTGCATCTGCCACTGTACCACTGCTGTAGAATAGGGACACTTCCATTCCAAGAAAATGGCTTTGTCCCTTTCAAGTAATCATTGTTTTCTGGAATCTTCATGATACTGTTAGTGGTATGGCTGCTGATCTAGAAAGAGAAAAGAAAATTAACCTTTTCAAATAACTGACCATGTCTTCACGTTCTAAGCATATCTCAAGATCATCAGAGATTAGCGTTACAAGTTTAATTTTCCTGTGAGTCTGAAGACAGGGAGGATTTTCCCTGCTCATCCGTTGTGTTAGATTACCATGCAGTTTGTCCTTTTGTAATATAATAAAGTGTGACCTGATCTATCCAGAGGTCTCACACCCCCACAGATCTTACCATATGATTCACCACCATGCTGACATGCACAGGGTCATTGCGCCAACAATGGTCACGATCAGAGCCGTGATGGTAACTCGCACCCATATCTAAGATCTTCAAACAGATATCCAGGATCCCATCTTCAAACTGAGGAAAAAGAGGATAACATAGGCATCATGGTATGCTGGCGTTGTTAAAATACCTTTCTCATCAATAATGCAGTCTGTTTCACTTATATCAGCTGCCCTCTCTCCTCTCCTGCCCTTTTTTATTTTCTTTTTTCTTCTGTTTTTTGTTTTGTTTTGCTTTGTTTTTGTTTTTGTGGTTTTTTTTGTTTGTTTGGGTTTTGTTTTTGTTTTTGTTTTTGTTTTTTTCTTTTATTAAATCAAGCACAGCTCCTAGTGGTCTGCATGGTGTTGTTTATCTGCCTGAAGGAAAACCAAAAGCAAAACCATGTAATTTTTACTTATGTTTGACCAATGGAATAATATTGCTTCAGAAGCACAATATTTGTTTCACCTGTTCCCAGAACACTCTGCAATTTCCCTGATTTTACTAGATAAAACTTTGTTCCGGTTTTTTGGGCTACAGTGAAATTCTCAGATATTTTGGTTTGCGTATGCATAGTCTGGACTGATCCTAACAAACTCTGTGCTCCAAATAGAACATACATTTCTGAAAAAATACAGACAACACTTCATCTATCAGTATATGGATGATGTCTGTTTCTGAACAGGTGTTGAAAAAATACCTGTCCAAAGTGCCATGGTCGAGAGGTTATGTGCTTGTGAACTCCTTCATACAGTATTCCATGTTCATTCAGAACATATTCTTCTCTATGGGCCTGATTGTCCAAATATACAGGATCATCTGGAAAAGATGAAGAGCTTTCATTCAGACAAAATGTACCTTTCTAGTACTTCTGCATCACTGGATCCCTCTTTCCTTTCCTACCAGTCTTAGATTTATACTTTTAAGCATGTTGTAGGTTGTGGGCTCTTTAAGCACTCACAGGCCATTCATTCCTACTTACAGCTAGATAATATCATTAGTAAGACTCTCTCTGGTGTAGAACACATGAATGGAAGAGCTTGCAATTCATCTTCACACTAAGCTGTTCTACAAGTCAAACTCTCAGCACCTAGAATCGTGTATCTGATTTAGATCAAATCCACACAGACCATGTGAATATTTGTCATGTAATGATTTTGGCAAGGTTCTACAGACTCCAGAATTACTTGCTACCAGAGCCAGATCTACAGAATTTAATTTGTATTTGTACTATATTATTTTATGACGATAACACAATATTCACAGAATTACAAAATGGTTGAGTTTGGAAGGGGCCTCTGAAGGGAATCTGGTCCAATCTCCAGACAGTTTCCCAGGATGCATCCAGATGGCTTTTGAATATCTCCAAGTATGGAGATGCCACAGCTTCTCTGGGCAATCTGTGCTGTGCTCAGTCACTCTTACAACAAAAATGTGTTTCCTGATGAACAGGGGAACCTTCCCAATGCTTTCTATCCTGCCAAGACACTGTAAAATTTATGGGAAAAAATTATACGTCACCCCTACTACCACTAAGAAAACAAATCAAAATAATGGCTTGAGACAGTCCTCCTTGAACTTGGAGGAAAAAAAGTTAAAAATAACAAAATTAAATCTCTCCTTGATTCTCACTGTTTCTGTTACTACACCTTTATGTACCATCTAAATAATAAATATTTTCAACAGTTTTATCATCAATAGCTATTTTTCTTAAAACAATCTGATTGTCACTAGAGTTCTTACCTGCACACCAGGGGTTAAAAAGGACATAAAAATCTCCAAGACACCGCTGATATGTGTGACCACAAGATGTGATTTGCATATTAAGAATATAACGGCCAATACAGACATTGGAGGGAGGAAACACGCTGATACTGATGCATTTTGGCTGATGAACTTTGTAGGAAGCACTCCAGCAGGTTTGATCCAGACATCTGCCCATTGGGAAGGTGCATTTCGTCTCATTTGATTCACAGGGTCTGAGGCCTTTTCAGGAAAATGAAAACCACTTCCATCAGACTACTAAACAAAGCATATGTAAAAGGCTAGTAATTTGCTTAGGCATCATTTGCAAGGCGAAGCTCACAAGGGTGGATTTCTTTTTCACTTGTCACTTCTCTAGCAGAGTGAGAAAACTTTACATATTAGAAGAACTGCCTGATTCAGGGGAAGGTAGTCTCTTCACACAGAACAGGAGTAGGTTATGGGAATATGAAGACTATGGAAGAAGCCCTCTGAAGACTATGGGAAATATTATGAACCAGCAAAGGACTAGGAAAAACTACAGAGTGTTTGGGAGTGACTACCTGTCTCCACGGTGAAAGAAGCCTGGTCCACGGAGTCGTCCCATTCCCGATTTTGGAAACGAGCATAAAAGCTAAAGGCTTGCCCTCTCCTTATTATCTGTCTGTCAGTTCCGAAGAAATGGGTATTATGTATTTGACAGTTGGAAGGACAGTTCAAGTCGACTTCTCCCAGCTCAATAACTGCAGGACAGAGGAAGGAGCACAAAAAAAAAGCCCCATATAATTAAGTTCCCAATTTTGACTGTGGTTAAGACTAGGTGAAAGAGGGGACAATGATGAAAGACAGAAATAACTTTCAAAATTCATTCATGGCTTCGTTCGAAATTCAGCAAGACTAAAATTGAGACATACATCCATAAAAGTTCCTTTACAAGTTCACCACTTTCCTAGATCGCAGATGAAAACCTGTCTAACTCTTTGATTTTTAAAGCTGTTCTACAAGTTTCACTTCTTTTATATAGTGCCTGATTGTATTATAAATACCTGATGCTGAAGGACAATATTAGTATCTCTACTTGAAAAGTTGACTTTGCATTGTAATATTCTCTCCACACATTACAACATGCTGTCTTCAGACAGTGGCAGTTTTGCACAGGTTATCATTTGAGATGTTTGGGTTTGTTTTATAAAAGAAATAAAACAATAAATAAAATAAATTAAAAACTTTATGTGTATGTATTTGAAAGCTTAAGTTGCACTCTAAAATATTTATGAAAAAAGTGATATCTATAAATATCTACTCAAAACTCTAAATAATTTTAAATATGCATGCAAATGTCTCAGTCTGCACTCCCAAAGTCATAAAAACGTTTGCAAATATCTTTGAGGAACTTAATGGAAAATGAAATATTCACAAATTGTAACATTTTAAAATGCTGACAATTTATCCCAGGTGTTGTGATTAGCTTGACAAAAATCTTGGATGATGCCCCCTTAGGCATCCTGCCTGCATATCAGTCATTTCATAGGAGTAATTATGACACTGGTGCCAGAAGGATGGGTGGCAACATTCGTCTTTGCTTATTTGCATACAACTTTTTATTTTCCAAAGTTCTTCACTAACTGAAGAAGATGGGAGGCACAGATTCTCAGCAGTTCTGGAAATTTGATTTACTGATGCACAAAGTCTTATATATTATTATAATTTTAAAGGGTTTTCTTTGGTCCTTCTAAGTCTACAGAAAAATCTAACAATGCAGCTTCTCTGACTACATGGGCACCTCATTGAATACAGAATGAATACTTAAGGAAAAATAATTTTTCCCATCCAGAACCAAGGGTGTGTCCACACAAGGGGAGACTCATAGCTAAACCCTTGGGACTAGGACATAGTTAACACAAACGAGTGGAGTTTCCCAGGATCACATCCTGAAGTAAATAATAATTTAAATTAATTAGGGGAAAGAGAGGGGTGAGGGTGGAAAGGAAAAAAAAAATCTTTTATTCTGATTTGTTTTCCTTGAATAAAAATAATCTTATTTCTCATCTATTTAAATTTGGTAATTTAAATACCAAAGATCTGGTCATTCAGATCATCAACAGAAATCAGCTACAAATGCAGAACTGGAAGCTACCCATAATAAAAATATACACATGATCAAAAAAACCAAAAAATACAGGAGTGCATTACATCATTATTGCTCATGAGTACAACATACCTGCCGACAAGAAAGAGCAACAGAATTGAACTGAAAATCTCATATATTAATGGCAGTTGTCAACCATAACACAAAATATTCTGGTCAAACCGAAAGTGCTCATAGCACACATGGCAAATTCCTGCAGTCAAGAACACTGAAAGAACCTGATCCTTGCCTGCTCTCTGGAGGTGTTTATAAACCAAGACAACTACTCTTCATCCACTCAGTAATCCAGCTGAACTGGAACATCAGGGAGCTGACACACTACGATTCCCAGGGAAGTTCTCTTAAGTCAGCCCACAGTTTGCTTATCAGATTTAAGTATCGCAACTGGATCACAAAGGAGCTGATGATTGCTTTCTTAAGCAAAGACGGCTGGGAAAAAATACGAAAGGCAATTCAGTCTCACATTTTTTGCTGGTTTTCTGCCTCTGGTAGAAACCTGGCCATCAATACCAGTCATGTGGTAAAAAACTTAGGAGCATAGGTTTTGCTCTATCAATTCATATTTTTCCTTCATTCAAGACAGAATATTTCAGGTGTTCATTGGAAAATAATTGCTTCTAGCATGAGAATACTGAAACCTAGCACTCTGTAACTTATGCTGGAAATAAAATTCATTCTTTTCCATGTTATTTCCTATTTTCAGAATTGGCTGTTGTTTCACTAGATCTTTTCCATAGCTCTCTTTTTCCTTCATAGTATTTTCCAAAGTTGTTTTCTCCCCATTCTCCCCAGTTCCACAAAGAACATCCAGACACAAAGCAATCCCTACACAAAAAATATGTGCAATCTGTTAGGTCTGTACTCTTGATCATTTAATTATTTCTGTTTTCAGTTCTAGTTTAAGGGCTATTAAAGTTTCAAGACACTTACCTTCCATTTTTCTTCTACATGTACTGGTGTCGGAAGCACAGTACTGGCGGAGATACCAGCTCCTCAGCGAGATGCACTGCAAGGTCTGGCTGATCTCTGCGAACCAACCTAATTTCCTCTCAGTAACACTTATATTCAGGACTAAGAGGCTGTCACATGTGTTGCATCAACAAAAATACCTGTTTTAAAAGAGGCCCCACCCATGTGTCTACCGATGCTCATAAATGATTCATTTTAACTTCCAGCATTATTAGGGAGAGTCCTGCGGCTGAAGGGAGGGAAGAGATCTTGGTAACCTCACCTATAGTACAGTGCTCTCCGTGTCCCACAGCTTGCCCTGTCTCAAAAATGCTTTAAAGCCTGGATGAATCTAAACACATTTCAGGGTAAGCCATTATTTGTAGCCATCCAATGTTGCTGTAAATACCAGCACCTACTGTTCCCTTCTGGCTAGACATCTTCAGAGAGCTGTGGAAAACAATAAGGAGCACAAGACTAAAGCTGAATTTACACTCTCAGAATATGATAAGCAGTGGACATTTTTAGTGTAATGTAAGCAAAAAGCCCAGCTTTCAGAAGGTCTGTACAGCACTCCCTCCAAGGGGAGGTCAGAACAAAATGATCAGTTACAAACTTTTCCAACTAAACTGTAAAATACGCAGGGAGCATGTACTGAAGTTGACAATAAAATTTAACCTAAAAACTACATGAGTCTATATACTTTGTATGTATTTATTTCCTAGTGCACAGTTTGCAGCTTCTTAGCTTACTCCACTTCCTTTCCCCTGACATTTTGAAAACTATTTTCAACAATATCTGTGAACAAAAGCCATGTTAATGCCTCAACACAAAATTTGTGCTATTTTATTTAGGTTCCAGCCATATTTAATAAAACAAAACAAAACAACCACATCAGTGACCTCTTTGTACTCTTAGTGATGAGTACTTTAGCCTGAAAATACGAGAACTGGATTGAAATTTCTCCTGGCAAAACCAGAATGAACATGTGCTTCTAGTTTCCTCCTATCTTCTTATGCCTCTATGCCAAGCTTTACTCCATAAGCTATCTTTTGAATCCCTCAAAGTTATTCTTTGGATTTTAAAAAAACCTAATCCTAAAATAAAACAAAAAATAACCCCAGACAAACCAAGAAAAACTAAACACAAAAATTATGCATTGATATAGAAAGATTCAGACGCAATGACTGAAGTTCCATGATTTGCATAACTGACTGGATTCTTGACAGTGCTTTAAGAAATCATGAAATGACGAAGTTTAACAAAGAGTGAGACACCTTAGCAAGCATAACCTAACAACTCAGAATTGTGAAATAACTTCAGAGAAATTAAAGCAAAGAAAAAATCAGCACATCAACAATGGGTTTGGAAGAGAGCAGGTAAAAAATTCGTATGACTGATGCATATGAAAGTGAATGTAATTTTCAATGTATTCATATTTTGAAAATTATAAATGTTTGGCTGGTCAGTAGACAGACATAAAAAAGTCTGAATCCTAAGTATTTCAGTCACCTCTCATATAGCTGAAAGATTTCTTTTGCTTAGTATTTGCCATTTGAATATTAAAATTCAACTCACTGAAAAATGAAAAATTAAAAACACCACTGTTTCATAAGAAATAATTTAGCAGCCACACAAACATAATCAACTTTCAATCAGCCTGCAAAATGGGAATGGTATGGTCAAGTCAGCCACCAGAGACCTGACTATAAGCGGATGCACATATTAGCATCCAGAGAACAGAACAGAAAAGTACCAATGTTGGTCACTGTTTCCAAAAATATATTAAATTCCCCTCAAATACATCTAGTTCAATCTTCTGACTGAAATATCTTGGTAAATGAAAGCCTGTGACAAATAAAAGAAAACAAATAAGCATCAGTAAGTGGCTGCACCTGTGGGTTCAAAGAGACTTAATTAAGCATTTAAAATAATAAAGACCTGAATCAGGAGAGGAACACTTTCTGTATGGATATGAGTCACTGGCTGTAGTAAGTATGCTTGCTTAGATCCTTGAAACTGCTTTGGTGCCTATCTGTCTCTGCAGGATCATTATATAGATGCCCAGCCCCTAAGCAAAGCCTCCCAGATATCCAAGTTCCTGCCTATCAGTGTCTGCAGAGCCATCCAATTGCTTCTGCCAGCTCACAGCTATCAGACTGGTTGGTCCTCTCACTCAAGCCCAAGCCTCATGCACCTAAAGTAAGAATCTTTAACACAGCAGAAAATCATAGCACTCTGTCTCTCTGGATGCACTCTGTCTGTTTTTACTCCTTTTGCCTACTAAGCCCTCCATCATATTCCTTGCATTCAGGTGATGCCTTGGAGAGGCTGAGGCTGACTGGAACAGAGACTAGACAGAGCACAAGGAATAAAATAGGTATTTATTGAAAGGCCCCAAAAGGATACACCCTGAGCAGTACAAGAGCCTGGCCATGGCTACACCCAGGATGGATCCAAGATGGATCCCGGTTACAAGTTTTCACACTTTTATAAATTTTGGTTCATCTACATATTGGGGTCAATTGTCCAACTATAGCTTCAGGTAATGAAGACTCAACCCCAGGTTGCCCCCTTCCCTTTGCTGTTGTTTATGTTTTTTGGATAACAGTTGTCCTTGATTCTCTAGCTGGGAAGGGATTGTTTTGTCTTAATGATCCTGTGAAGAGAACTTACTAACAGCTAATATGAAGTTTCAGAGTTACATATGAAGCAGCAGAGAATCTGAAAAATATAAAAGCTGAAACCCAAGGCATCAGGGTTATCCTTGCAACAGGGCCATCACCCAGAAAAAAAGAACCATGGGAAACTGAGCACAAACAGGAAACACAAATATGGTTCAAAGAAAGGTTTTGCCTCTAAGTTTATGGCCTCTCTAATGTGTCCTGACTCTGACTTCCAAGGCATGTTGCTGATGTCTGTCCAAAGCATCTCCTCCTGGATAGAAACAGTTCCCCTCCCTACCTGACAGTGAGGTTGCCGAGCTGAGGCTGATGATCCCTTGTTCCCAGCTGAGGGTGCTTTCCCCTCTGCCTCCATCTTTTCCCCTCACACCTTACTCATCATTCACACAAGCTGTCCATGAGGTTACTACAGTATCTTACACATCCAAAATTCTCTGACATGTATAAAGCAGATGCTATGCCTGGTGCAAGCCTGAAAATTCTGCAAGATAGCATAATTATGAAGATTTAGACACTTCCAGAATTTAAGCCATTTAGGTTATTAAGTTTCTATAATGACCTTGACGTTGGCCTTTCAACAGCAAGATTACACTTACATTTTACAGTAGGCTCGGTGTTCTTTTTAAATATTACTTGTGTCACAATAGACTGACTCATGGATGAGCATTTACAAAGTCAAGTGGTGGGACGGCTAAGGGTCGAAAACCTCCATAGCTTTCAATTGCCCATTAAGCCACCAGTAAAGGGTGAGGACTGAACAACGGGGCATTGCAATCACAGAAAGAATACCTGTGAATATCACTGATGCAGTTCCACTGCATCACTAACGTATTTGGGAACAATAGAGAGGTCACAGTAATCAAGAATCCAAGCAAGGAATCCTTTAAAGAAAAAGGTACACAAAAAACAGCTCAACAGGGGAAAAAGGAAGGAATCAGAAATTACATGAACTGAGATTAAAGTGTTTTGGTGAAACTGTCATCTACTGGAAAGATGGGGTAACTGCAGATGTTCAAAAGCATTTTTCAACTTATGCATGTTTCAACAAGCAGACCTATAGTTAATTTTTTGTACTTGGTCCTATAATTGTATTCCTTTGATCACTGGATCTGGAGTTGATCTTATAGCAATGACTGACAGCATAAAAATTTACCTGTCAAGATACTATATTTGAAATCATTAAGGGGCATCACCCTCTGCTCCTGAGAATTCAGGAATATTCATGGCTAACAAGGAAAGGGGATAGAGAATAAAAAATCGGATGTCACAAGTTAACTCTAAAATAAGCACATTTGTTAGGAATCCACATCTGACATTTAGAAGCTTCATATTACAAGGGTTACCGGCTGGCAAACTAACATGAACTCTGTCACAGAACACACCCAGAGTTTCTTAAAATTCATAAATTAATTTACAATTAAGTTGCCTTTCATTAAAGAGCCTGAAAACACTGGCAGGTACTCTGTTAAGTGTAAGCAAGCATTACAACATCATATTTACAGATGAATTAGAACAAAGAAATGCTTCAAATGAAATCTTAAACAAGAAGTCTGCGTGTTTTAAGAAGTACATGGCAGCTTTGTCTTTCTAGAAGCTGGAGGAAATTAGTAGCATTAAATAATTACAGGTGGTTTCTGACACAACGAAACCACCAGTCTTCATACAAAGAAACCAAAAATTCCCTCAAGGAAGCTCCCATCCCATCCAAGCAGGACTTCAACATCACTCGGAGTTCTGATGGAGCTACTTGCTCTCATTTCAGCCTTCTTACTGGCTTTCCACTAACTGTGTAAGCCACTATTTTGCTCCATGAAGTAGGATGTTTTTTCAATATCTCTGGTGCAGATGAGGATCATCTACATCTACAATGCTGCAGTATATGCAGAATTCAGAAAGGTCAATTACAGGACATGTACCTTATGACAGCAGGCAACATCATTGTGCTTAAGGCATATTGTCAACATATTTAGAATAGAACCTAGGTAAAATGCTAACCCCTGTATCTTAATAACAGTAACAACAGTGACCAGGTTAACTGAATAGAATATAACCATAAACATTACGTAAGTTTCAAATAGTAGGTTATAATAAAAAGAAAAATTTGATTTGTTTACCAAAAAAACCCACAAACAAATAACAAAAAATGCCAAAAAAACAAGGCCTCAACCACTTTTCAGAAACCAAAGGTAGAATTTATAGCTGAGTAATTTGCCAGGTAACCTACTCTAAGTGCTGTAAGTTCACTTTCAAATGAGCTTGTTCCCAACTATATTTAAAAACGGAACTGGAATAAGCTAGCACTACTGTAAATCCAAACCTCAGCTCACTGAGCAGTAACTTTCCCACACAGAGAAACCTATAAATCACCCAGCCTGTGATTATAACCCACCAGTCTAACTGCCCTAACAATCCTGTAGATACCGTGGATCTGTTACCTGTACAGGCAATGCTGATTGGAAGAGACTCAGTCTGAGCAGTGGGAGTTGAAAGAATAAAACAAGGTGAGACATTTACCAGGTTGGATCATAGGAGATTTGAGTCTCTCTGGAAGAATGCAAATTGCCTCCTATTCTGCTTTTTAATTTAAAGCTATAATTTTAAGTGAAGCTTGTTTAAAAATATCCATTTTCTCCTCTAATGCTTTTTTAGATGTTTGTTTAAAATTTTGTTTCATAGAAGTAGAGTTCAACATCTTGGAGCACAGGTCCAAAACACAGATTTCCATCCCAGCAAAGTGAGTCTCAAATACTATCATTTGCAATAGAAGGAGCTCTTGGTTTCAGCTGGGAACTATTTAATGTTAAAAAGAGAGATGAAGAAATACTTTTATTGTAACAAACTGAGTTCAACACCTGACTGATGTAACTTTCTCAAGATTTCTAAAATTTTCCATGCATTGCTTATTTTGAGCTTAAAAATATATACTTATCATTTGGTTTTATTTTAAACAGTTTGGAGTAGAAGATACATAAGTTAAAATAAGGGACAGACTCTTAAAATTCTTGTCCCTTTCAGATCTCTACAGTAGATATCTTACACATATACACAACATAAAGAAAGCAGTAATGAGTATGAAGAGTAAGGAAGGTACCTTGTATCAGAAATGCAAAACCCAATTTTAAACACATTTCTATCCACTTTCTACAATGAGAAATAGGATATTAACTCACTTGTAGGCTCTGGTGTCATTTTGGAGTTGTTTTCTCTGCTGTTCAGAAATAATTAAAAAGGTTTGGGCAGACAAACTAATACATTTGCTGTAATTCCAATCAATGGCATTGCTCTAATGGTATGTGCCTCACCTTTCAGAGTCCTCCTAATAGTAGGGGATTAGCAATTGATTTTAGTGAAACATGGAACTGTGTATTCAGCAGTATAAACAGAGCACAAGACACAGAATAAAAAGTGTCAGGAGGGTAAGGAGATGGAAGTTTTGGATTAGATGGAGACGGGCAGTAGCACAAACCAAAGCAGTAGCTATTGTTCCTCCTTTAATAGAAGAATTTTTGTTATTTTTTTAGGTGTGTTAAAGGTTCCACTCCACTTCTGATTGCTCATCCAACTCAAACACTGCTCCTGCAACAGAATTTTACTTTTAGTTCATTACTTTGCCAAAGGGACAGACAGGTCATCTTAACCACTAATGGCAATGTATGAAAGGAGGTCAAAACATAAGTCAGGACTGGCATGAACACAGCTGATGTCTCCCAATATAAAGCAGGAAATACTTTCAGCTCCTGTGCAAGTATGGTATACAAACATAATCTTACAATGATGCAGCAAATACTTCCAACTCTTTTACAAATCCAGCCGTACAGACACAGATATAAACACAAACACCTTTCTTTGAAGGCCCTTTTCTCCCTTTACTAGAAGTTTCTGAGTCAGTAGGCTTTCTTTTACTGCAATAAACATTCTTGGCCTGCTTTGAGGTGTCTGCCTTTTGGCAAGATACGTGGTGACACATTTGCTGTTTTAAAACACCTTAACATAGAGTGGCTACAATCAGATTTTTAAGATGACCATTTCATTGTATTTTATCCTTTCTATAATAATTTCTGATACACACAATTTTATATTAAATAAGTTTTACTAAGAAAAATACCCATTAATATGTTCTATTAGACTAAATAGGTGCTACTATCTTCAAAAAGGAAAGATACAAGAAATCTTACAAGATTATTTTAAGAAAGCTTTAAGATTAAGAAACTACCTTATTTTAAATTCAATATACAGCTGTTTTTCAGTAAACTGTCATACTCACAGTGCAAGTGTTTTGTCAAAACTTTGTGTAGTTATTTTTGATTCAGAATTAATTTATATCATCAAAAGACATTACAGAATTCACAGGAAGATAGCTGTTTTGGTTGTTTGGTTAGAGATTTTTAGCAAGATGCAGTATATAATGTTATTATGCTCACTGGACTGAATTTTAAGTAAGTTAATAAACTGGGTTTAGACAAGTGTAAGCTGTAAGTTACATCCTGCCATGCTTTGTTTTGTCCCGAAAATTGGCATGGATAACTTGTTTTCACAACTTTTAATGAAATTCCTTCACATGTTGAAAAACATAGCATTGGACTGAATATGCATTCTTTTATACCAAGACGACCAGTTATTCAGAAATTATTGGCTACGTACTGTTCCCCTCTGTACACAGGCAACTTGTCCTAATGCATCTGAGCAAAATTTCACGATGATGAAAGTAGTGGAATGACAACTTAATTGCATCATAAAAATAAGCAAGGAGACACCTACACACCCAGATATCACATACTTCAAGCAGCACCTTCCAGTTTTTCTAGTCAACTTTTAAATATGACTGCATTTTATGGACATACTAAAACGCTCTGGGCAAGTTTGCTACCTACAAGTATGGATTCTCTGCTTGCTGAAGTTACAGTAGCCATAACCTTGGTTCGCTGCATTTTAAACTAATACAGCTTCCCTCAGTAATATCTTAGTCTAATCGTGAGCTCAATTACATTTTAAAGCTTTTCTTTAGCATCAAGTTTCTCAGCTTCTGTGCAAGGAAATACTTACAAGTTCTGTGGCAAATAATTTTGCTACACTAAGAAATCAATAAGAATATCAGGTCTATTTTTTTTTTTTTGCTGGTTTCAAACACTGCACATTAGAGAGTGCCATCCTAACATCCCATACAGTAATCTGAAATGAGTTCTTTTTCATAAGCGCACATCCAGCTGAGCAGTAATTACAGTGAAATGTGTTGTCATCTTTCCAAAGAATAGTAATTAGGGATATAAGCCTGGATGTCTTGTATGTTTATGGAAACATTTTTTTCTTCCCAGCTGATGATCAGCCAAATAGTAAATCATTAAAAGAAAAATGACAGAGGGTGTGGATAGTGACTGTCATCAGCCTGGTTCACCAGCCCCAAACTTTGTCATCTTCTTTTGGAAGAGAAAGCCTGCTGATCCTAAAGTTCAAATTCTTCAAGTTTCTTTGGAGAAGAAAACAAGTATAGCTACTTAATCTTGTTATTTTTTTTTAGCAGTAACAAATCTCTCTACTGACCTGGGAAAACAACTTTGTATTAGACAGACTATCTCTATTATGGGGAGCAAAAGGAGTCAAAACCATCTCACAGAAAATATAGCAGTGCATCTATTACTAGTACAATAATTTAAACCACCTAAGAGCTCAGGCATACACCTCTCTGAAACTTAGAATAACCATCACCTTCTTCTTTCTAGTCAGGCCAATTTTTACTGCTCACATACTGATTGCCAAGAGGGATGGAAAAGACCTCCCTGGCTGCCTTGCTGCTCCATTTTTCTGAGAACAAGAATCATTCATGTTACATGCACAGGTAACAAAATATCTAATGAACATGAAATTTAGAGCTGGTTTTGGTTTACTGTCATGGTGTCAAATAAATATCTAACAAAGTAACTATTATCAACTCTTGGTATAACTCTTGGTATTACTATGATGATGATTATTATTTTTATATTGCAATTAACACTACCAATTGCAACTGGTACCTTCTTTGCAGTTTTTTGAGTGATAATGCACCAGGGTGTTACATGACCCATGCACCAGTAACCGTAACATTTTCTAGGGACTTAGGAGAACCAGACTCCAGATACACAGGAAAAGCTGCTTCAAACCTAACAATGTAGGTGTGACTTTAGCTCTTATCTTCCAAATTATGGGTGACCTAAACCTAAAGTCCTTACGGCAAAGCTTTATCCTCCCCACAGTTTCAATGAAAAATCATATTAATCAAATAAGCACCATTTTTTTTTTTTCTTAATCTTAAGTATGACAAACTTAGGTGAATTTCCCCTCAATGGGTGAACTCATTCCAATGTAAATAATTTTTCTTTATCTACTACTAATTTTAAACTTGTTAAAAAAAAAATATTAGAACATAAGACACATAGCACATAAAGAAAACAAAAATTGTGAAGATGATGACAGCAAAGCAGGATTTAGAGATTTTTGTTTAATTGAAAAAATGCTTCCTTCTTTTCCAAATACTCTGATCAATCTTTTATTGTGAGGTTTTTATTTTCCAAAAAAGTAAATGTCATTGAATCTACTCAAAACTATTCCCCTTGCAAGTATTTGTTTTTCTTACACCAAGCAATAATACATTTCAGGTTTTGCATTTCTTAAGCCAATATACTGCATACAAACCACAGGCATGTCAAGACACAAAGAAAGACATGGCATTTCATCAACCTCACTGTGATGAAGCAGGTTTGTACATATTCCTGGAGCATTTTATTACCCACACTGAAGAAATTCCCAAGTGCAATGGCTGCTATTCATACTCGTAATATAAAAAAAATTAAACTGATAACCCTCCACAACAATATAATTTAAACACAACCCCAGTAAAGTGTGATAAAAGATAGGACACAGGACAAGAACAACAATGGTTTAAGATATTATGCAAGATTTACAAACAATGTAGTTACAATCTGCATTAAGCCCTACAAGCAAGCTAATGACACACGGCCCGTGGTTTAATCCCAACCAATAACCAGAGATATATATTTTTTCAGATGTTTGATGTTGGACACACAAAACTAATTATAGGGATATTCCCATTTAGCTGTGCGTAAGGAATGGCAAACACATTGTAAAAGCCTTGTGAACAGAAGGAACAGGCCAGCAGCACCTCAAGAACACGTCTATCTAACATTTGTCATTTACCACTGTCAACAAATCACTCTTGCAGAACAGGTTACGCATCTGTACTGAAATTCCACTGCTTTCATTATGACATCAAAGAGCTCCCAATCTAGGAAAACATCAGGGCTGATCTGGATCTCAGTGCTTGTTTGCCATTACGGCAGTATTTTTCTTTAACTATTATTTTTTAATGGACATATATATATTATAAATTGCATATTATATTAGGACACATATACAGTTAACCAGCCTCTACTAATGCATGCCAAATTTTCTCCCTTTTGTTTCTCCCTAGATTTTCCACACTGAGAAACAGATTTATTAGATCTTTTAAATAAGTAAATCCAATACATCCTTCAAAGTCTGCCTATATCCCTGACCAAAATATATTCTTCTCATATTTTTTCCCATCAATTAGTATTTATGATTTGGTAGAGATCATGACAAAGTCATGAACCATACTCATTTGTTTATAAGTCATTTATACTTCATTTGTAGTCATTTATAATCTGCTGAAAATTAGATAATTCTTTCCTGCACTTCGGTGTTTATTGATACAAATTTATCTTGTTCATATATCAATCCTTGTTCATATCAAGAAAAATCTGAATTTAAATCTGTATCCTGCTGCTGTACTGACATTTCAAAAGTATCTGTTCTGACGATCCATCAGTATGATATAAAATTTACACGTTTGGCTATAACTGGCGAGTTAACTTTCTGAAACACTCAGCTTGCAGTCTTTCAAGTTAATTTAAAAATATATACAGAAATTCTTGGAGCAAAAAGAGTAAGTAAAAATGACAGAAAAAATAGCATTATTCCTACTAGACATATTAATAACCTGAATGACTTTTCCTAAGAAAAATTTAAATAGATCAAGAAGTTTATTAAAAAAAAAAAAAGCTCTTCCATAAAACATTAAAAAATGCATTATTTTTTTAAAAAATGAGTGCTTGTTATACTCTTAAGTTGGAATATAACTTCTCATTTTTATTAAGAATCACTATAAAACAGAGTTTAAAAGGTAATCTAAAAACAACTGGAATAAAATACTTTAAAAAAAAAAAGTCATGATAAAATACAAACTATTTGTTATATCAGAAGTGCAAATATGTAGCCAAGTAAGGCAAACATGGCACATTTTTGAATCATTTGATGACTTATTTGCCTACCATTAATTAGTTACTTAACTATTAATTTCAAAAGAAATAGGCAAAGTGTAATCATATCTCAGCTAGTGCACTGCTCAGTCCCCTAGAGATTTTTTCTTTCTTTTCCCTATTAGTGAAACAGGTACAGAAAACAAGGATTAAAATAGAAATTATTGGGGGACACAGAAAATAAAAGTTCTTTATTGTCTTTCCAGGAGTTCCTACACAAAAATCATACAGAATTTATTGGCAGACTGCCAAAGCAGCTGACATTTATGTATTATCAGCATGAGGCAGACCTAAGACATGTTCATGAGGATCATTCAGGCACCTAAGTGGACGAGGCTGTTGGCTTCCTTTAAACTGGCATTCCATTCTTTTGGTGAAGAACTGCCTAAATATCTTATATACTGAACTATTCAGCACTCAGAAAAAGAACTCCCACTCTACCATTTTGAAGTATATATGAAAAGAGAAGATGGTAGACAGCTCTAAAAGCTGCATTTTAGAAGCAAATATAGTGTAAGAGTCCCAGAAATTTAGTTCTGTGACAATGCCATAGTGCACCAGATGAGAAATGTTTCTAGAACAGGACCGAGTATCTTCATGTTAGAAATGCCTACATTCATGAACTACAGTTGAGTAGAATTTGTATGAGGAGAAAGATATTAAAATTAACAAACATCTAAATATAACCCACTTTATTTTTCTGCCTCTGTCCCAAATACAGACTACTGAAGAGTATCCCAGCCTGAAGAAAAATAGCATATTCATGAATGAGTCACAACAGTAAAACCAAATGCATGGAGTTACAGTAGTCATGCTTCAGAAAAAAAAAAGAAAAATAAGGTTGAAGTTTTTTTCCCTTGGTTTGGAAGTAGCATCATCATTGGCATTTTATAAGACCGCGTGGAACAGTACAGCAAAGTAATTTTCAACCAAATGTACCATTTTAGGTGCATAACATTTCTACAAAAACGTAATATTTTGGATTACTCAAAAGACAGCTGAAGTGGGTAATCAGAGCATTTCTGAAAACTTGTTTATAAAAGTCATGCAAACAGCTTGCATCAGATAATTTAGCTCTACGACTAATATTACAACTATGACTCAATCCTAACTTTAACACATGGAACTATTTTAGAGCAGAAACAAACCTGTGATTCCTTGTAACAAAATCCTATTTTCAGTAGTAGGATTTTTTAACTGGCAATCATCTTTCTCTCAAATATGTATGTTACAATTTTAAACAGTTGACCAGCTGACCAATTATATAAATTATTTAAACTGCTGACCAATTACTTTCAAACATAAAGCATTAAAAGTCACTTCTGGGTTTTATTGGTTGACTTTAACTAAAGAGTCACAAAGTGACTCTTCTGCGTGGTGGAGATCATGAATGAATGTTAGAACATTGCAAAGAGAACATTAAAGGAAAAGACTTTAATACATTATTATTTGAATTTTCTTTTTTTTTTTTCTTTTTTTTTTTTCTTTTTCCTTGCTATGCTTTTATTTCCCCAATTGAATTACTTCTGAATATTCAATTATATTTCAGTTGCCTTGAACTAGGAGGACTGGTTAAGGATCTTGATTATTAAGATCTCACATTAACACATAGATTCAGAAACTTGGTATTTACTAACATTACCATGTTAACAGAGAAGCAGCTGGAAGATAAGGATTTGAAGCCCCAATTAAATTCCATGATCTGTTCTCACAAGCAATTGTCCAATACTGTCTAAATTTCTGTTAAAAAATGCAAAGTGTTAACTACAGAGATAGTCCCATGGCATTCTAAAAGTATTTTTCAGGGGAAAAAAAATCTATTTTCTCTATTAGTCTCCCTAGTAACTGAATCATGTGCTGTTAAAAAATTGAATTATACAAATGACTGACAGTTATAATCTTTTTCTCTTTTTATTCATTAGTGTGATTTTTTTTTTCCTGAATCTCAGAAGACTTAAAGGATGGATAATTAAACAATCCTTTAATATTGCCCTCATATGAATATATTAAACTGGAAAGACATAGATATTAATTTAAATAGTCATATTATCATTGTTACCTCTATGACAGTAACACCTGTGATCTAGGTATAAAATTTTATTAATGATTACTTTACTTAGAAGTTTTATTTTGTCTCTCATTGGGATTCTCAGTTTTAAACGCAGTTCATTTGTTTCTATGCTTCCACTGTTGACATATAAAGACATTTCATAGCAACTGTGTAGATATATGGAGTCTATAAAATTATAAATTTAGATTATTTACCATTATGCAGCAAGTTACTTTAGAAAATCATTAAGGTGCTGATTCTTTAATGGGATGCAAAAGCACTGAGAGTGAAGTAAATTAATTCAGAATTCTGTTTCAACCAGTTGTGTTTTAGAAAGTTGAAAGGGAGAGGTCATTTTGCTTTGAAGAATCTGTAGATAAACTTCTGTTTAAGTTACATATTACCTTAATCTCCCAGGATCATGGTTCAAATATTTCAAGGAACCACACTTTAACAGCCCTCAACTACAGTGCTACAGAACCAAGTTAATACAATTTTTTTCTGAGAGACTTGGGGTGTGGCAAAGCCTAAAGAGCATAATAAAAATATTGAACATTTCAGCTTATTGCAGCAGACATGGATACAAGAAATTACATTAACTAGCAGTCTTAATCCTAAGACTTAATGAATACAGTCAAATTAACTTTTGTGATGTTTGGGGGTTGCATTCTACAAGACGGTGTCTGCTGAATCGTAATTTTTCCGGTTGCATCTCTGTAGGTTGCACAGAAATTTAGGGCTTACACAACTAAAAGTTTGCTAACACAAGAACACTGTCAAATAAGCAATTCACAAAAACAAACAAACAAACAAACAAACAAAAAAAAAAACCCAACAAAAAAACCCCAACAAAAAAACCAAAAAAACAAACCCCAAAAAAACCAAACCATCTTGCAACAAAGTAATAAACTACAGTGGTAGAAACTTTTGAAAGATACAAAGATATCTTATAGTTCTATTCGAACCTAATCTATTTGGACTAATTGGGAATTATTCTTTTAAATACTACATAATCACTGGTCATATTTCAAAAAAGGAAAATGAGATTTTTCATTCTGAGAACTACCCTTGTGGATTATCAGTTGCATGGGACACAGTAGTGTCCCATCTTTCTATCTATGTTAACAAAGAAGAGGAAGGAGAAACAGGTCTCCATGAATACACCTTGGCTATTTGAGAATCAGAGTACCATTACAGCAGTCTGGAAAAACAAAAAACTTTAATTCAGTTGAGTTAAAATAGTTCTCCCAAGGGAACAACTCTTCCACAGTAACCATTTTCTTTTCCACAGACATTGTGCCATTGCATTAAAATTATTCACTTCTAGATCATATTATCTTTCTTTAGATTTCACTCAAAACTATAAAAACATGAGACAAGAAGGAAAATGGACTCTAAATCTGAAAAATATATGCTCTACATACATATTCTAATTGACAGGACATCAATTGCTGATCCTAAGATTAACTATATGAACACCAAGAGTAGCAGATAAGTTTGTTTCAACAGTAACTGTGGAAATTAATAAATGCCTAGGGAGAAAGAAGCTTGCAAGACCATGTTTATCATTCAAGTTCAAGACAAAACAAATCAGTAAATGCTTATCTGTATGTTCATCACTGAAGGGGAGCTTTAACTCCTGCATTAACTGCAGAAATAATTCAAAAGGAGCAAATATAAAATTCTACAGTTTTCTAAATATAGGAGTGAAATGTGGTAATTCCTAAGCAAAAAGTTTAAAGACATGTTTTCTGTAATGCACACAAATCTGTTCAATCTCAAATCTGCAAGTTACCTGGAACAAGTTTTTATCTTATTTTAATAATAAAATAGCCCATTATTTTCAACTCAGCCAGTCAAAATTAATGAGCAAACCTATATAAAATACTAAAATATTGAGCACGTTGGGCCACTAAGGAAACCAGCTCCTTATGAAACTATGTGAGAGGTCACACAGTAGCCTGAATGAAGATTTCTAACTATCTATTGTTCAAGTGTTATCTGTTTTTTATGTATATTTATCACTGCTATTATATAGGGAGGGAAATAATGAGGGATTAGAAAATTAAAGAAAAAAGTTTAAGAAAAGGCAGAGGAAACAAGATGACAGAAGAATAAGAAAGCAAAATACAAAAGGAGACAATGAAAATTGGAGCAATGGGGAAATGAAGTGAAATAAATCAGAATAAATTGCTAGATACAACAGGCAAGTGATCACCTGGTTGAAGAAAGTGGTCTTTTTAGTCACAAGGAGGGGGTCAATGCTGTGGCTAGTGGTTGGCACACATGTCTGGCCACTGCAAGTTAAAGGTACCTTTAGCTTTTCTGTCAAGTTACTAGGAATATATTGGTATTTGGTACTGTCTCCTCAGCTTCTTTAAGGTTACAAACATATTGTTCTCATCTAACTTTGGAAGTGTTTACAAAATAAAGCATTTCAGATATTTGAGATTTTCATTTTACCTTCTCTTGCAATAGTCCTTAAATCTATCCGCTCAAAAAGCCCTTAGATTCTCAAACAGAAAATTATACCAAAATATTTTGCAATTGCTACGTGCCAGATGGATTGGCCTAAAATTCCTTTAGTTTTTTTCCCTATAAATGAAACAAGCTTTTCTTTTTAAATGCAAGTCTGAAAATTCTGTTCCTTCCTATAATGTAGTTCCTGTTTCTCTTGGTTATTTGCATAAGTAGTCACGCACAAATGAAATGGGTTGCTGAGTCTGGACTCAGACTTCAGGCCTTTTATGGTTTGAAATGCACATGCAGAGCTGCAAAGCAGAATTTGTCTACAAATGTATAACTTAGTGAGTCATCTTTATCCCTGTGACAGTGACTCCCCACAGTTATACTCTGTACATCCTTCCACTACTCTTACCCAGTTATATTCCTTGCAAGATGCGCTTTGTCTAACATGACAACACTTCAGATTTTTCTTCAATTTTAACTCACTCCTAGAACGGAGCTGTTAAGAGACATTACATACAATATTATTTCACTACTGAAAGAGGGATCTTGCGAGCCACAGTTTCTTCATTGTAAGGACTCAGCAAAATCACCTTTGACATTTGGTTTCTGAAGTGGGCAAGTAAAGGGCAAAACAAATATCTAAGTCAGCATAGCCAGCTTGTCATGAAATACTGTTAAAATATTTTCCATTCTGCTGCTTCCTCCAAACTATTGCTCTCTCATACACTGTCACAATATTCTGTCCAAGGAGTTGTATAGTTGTATTCACCTGGATCAGTTCATTGCTCCACTCACAGTGCTGCTTTCCCAATAGCCTGCCCGGCCATAATTTGAAGGACAACCTACCAAGGTATGAGGATAGAAACTCCCTAAGCCAACACTGTCATTAAAGTTGCAGTATAATGAAACTATGGCCTAAGTAACGCACTTAGAACTGCACTTAATGTCAAAGGAAGATGGCCAGAGACTGAACTTAAAGCTCCATGGCATGTCTACACTCTAATTGAAATATGACAGGGCAAGTTCACTGCCCAAGGACCAACAGGCAGAGACCAACCTCCATCTGTGATCATGAACTTGCTGTCCCCAAAGCAGAGTGGCCTTGCCCCAGCTTCAAACAAGCATGCATGGGCCTGAGCAGAGGAAATACCCCACAGGCTTCTGTGACTACTCACCTCTGCACCTCACATATTCTTCCTCATCACAGCAATGCAATGATGACTTTTTGAAATGTGTAGAGTGTCCTTTTCCCTGTGCCTTCCGATGGCCATTAAAGCTCTCCAAAGCAGCACACATCCTGGGTGTCAAAGCTGGGACTCCCAAAGGCTCTGATACCACCACTTTTCTGGCTCCTGCTCACTGTGGGCAACTTCTAATGCTTTCTGAAAACCACCATGGGGTGACTCGCATGTGTGCGACACAGGCTACCACAGCTGCTGTTCTCCAGAGATGCTGCTTTTGTGCAGACAAGCCCTTGCTCCTGGGAAATGATGTGGGGAAAGCAACTGGCTCGGAGAACTGCAGTGGTAGTTCATACCAAGGCATTCCTTCTTCCAAAGGGAAGAAGTGAAAAGCACTGCCAGTCCTGTGGAAACTTCCCTTTTCCTTTCCAACAAAATGCACATATCCTGACACAACCGCGGGCTTATTAACACTCTTTAAAGATGACTGGCAAGGCAGAGTAGCATATCATTTGAACATGGATATTAAAAGCTTCACTATTTTATTATGCATTTACTTTACAACTCTTTCCTAGCCTCCATTGCAGCTAAACATGAGTAATAGTCTTACTTCAAGATCACCATAACTTCAGCCATCATTGCAAATTTCATTCCCTTAGGACCCTTGCTGCACCTTTCTAGCCAAGATCACACCTTTTAGATAGAACAGTTAAGGATGTCAGTATGAAAAATTCTTCCCACCTCATATCCACCATTTGCAAAACCAAAAGAAGGCTCGCAATTTCTTTTCTTGAGACTGTTTAAGTCACAGATAATCATTCTCCATTAGTTAACACACAATGCCTGAGTTGGATTAATTTTCCATACATGGCTTGAGCCTTTGCAAAGCTAAGTGAGCAACTCGAAATGTTTTCAGTGTATCTTAGCATTTAGATTTTTGACCTCTGAAGCTGAGACAGCTACAGCCTACAGAAAAATCCCACGCTTCTGAATTATGCTTGAATTCCAGGTGCTCTCTGGAAACTAAAACCCAATGCAGATTCACATTAATGTACTGAGAGCTTTCTTAAGACGACTTCAACTGTAACAACACATATGCAATGTATAAAACCAGAAATATACTATGTTCCAGATTCGTATCTTCATTTAAATCCTGTTCTAGAAATCAAGTATTACTTACCCTCCCTCTGCTAGAAATCCTTCTATTTTAAATCATGACAATGTGATACAAGAAGCTCCCACCTCCTTAAAGATCCAAAGAGACTGTCTCATATTCTGGTATTTTTGTCAAAGGAACTGAGAACAATACTTCTATTTACCTTTTAGAAAATAATACTTCTCCTTCAACCCACTGCAAAACACATTTGATCTTTCTACTTCATAGTAGTATCAGATAAATCTTAAGAAGTTAACGTCACAATATATTGAAGCTTCTCTTGCAACCCACAGCATTTTTGGATAGAATTGAAGCATTTGGGGATTTCATAAATGAGCCATGAAGACTAAAAATATGTAAGCCTTCTGCATCTGTTTTTAAAAAAGGTATTTTTAAAAGATGGGAAAGCAAAGGGGAAGATAATTAACATGACAATGTCATCTCAAGGTTTAGCTCAATTTTCAAGTGTTTATTTGCATAAAGCACAATTTTGCATGAAGGCACAGCATAATTTGTAATTATTTTTTCTACCGGGAGCTAGACACAGCTTTTACATGTTAAATCTGCTGAAGGCAAGAAGAAGCAACTTAGAAGCAACTAATGCATTGTCAAGAGCTTGTCTGGGCCAACAGGTATTTCTTCCATCTTCTGCAGGAAATACCCTTAAATTTAATTTTCATAGTGACTGAAAAGAAGGAAGCCTTAGCTTTCTTCCACTTTACGTAAAGATCTCTTTTTTCCCAGTGGAATTTTATTCCTAGAAAATTTATATTTCTTAAAGACCATCTACACCCTTTGAGATGCAGTCTACCATAGGAGAACCCTTTTGCTGAAGTATCTCTTGTTTTACCAAATGTTCTCTTCAGGGACAGGAAAGTTATTCTGATGCTTGAAGATTTAACAGTTTGCTGACAAAACAAT
The DNA here is from genome assembly GCA_032173965.1 of Sitta carolinensis. Classification (NCBI taxonomy): domain Eukaryota; kingdom Metazoa; phylum Chordata; class Aves; order Passeriformes; family Sittidae; genus Sitta; species Sitta carolinensis. The sequence goes on along the minus strand of CM063284.1, from coordinate 97,573,399 downwards.
CTCCAAAAATGTCTTACAACAACACTCTGATATTCTGATAGTGGTATCTGCATGGGGTTTTTATTTCAGCCTTAGTCTGCTTTCAGAAAATGTTATTGAGTAGATTATAATACAGATCTGAGGACAACAGGATATGTTTAGTGAATTGTCTGATCCTGCAAGAAGCACTAAGAAGCAGCTCAACTGGCCTAATATGCAAAGTTAAAATAAAAAAAACCCAAACATAACTTACAAAAACAAAGAGGAAATAAACAAAATTACACAGTGGCCATCCGAGACAACCATCTGCATTTCAATTTTTCAAGTACAGTATGCTGCCACAATATTCAAACACGTTTTTATAAATGCATGCTAAGAAAAAAAAAATATTAACAGAAAAGTTAGTCAGTTCAGAGTCAAAATGACTCAACAACAAAAGAAAAAAAGGATTTCTTTGGGAGGGGATTAAAAACTTAAGTACTCAAGTTATAAAGTCTTTTTGTTTTCTTTTAGTGTTGTGACAGTTTTAACAGTCTGTGAACAGTCTGTGAATACTGGCTATTTTAGACTGAGTCAACATTTACTATTCAAGTAAAGAGAATAAAATTGCAGACACTATTGCAATGTATGTTTGGGATTTTTTTTAGTTTAGAAAAACCCAAGGCATTTCTTTTAGATGAAAATACACATCCTATATTATTGATTAGATCTTTAATTACTAAAAGCATTAAGACTACAAGTTGCCACCTTAGCACAAATTTAAGTACACTACAAACTGTCATTCCTTTAAAGTAGTGGTGTAGCAACCTAAGACAAAAGATAGCTGGCGTTTGGGACTTGTTTTGAACAAATGATGACCATAAGAGTATCTTGAGTAACTTGGGGTGTACATTTCTGTGGAGAAACAGCAAAAACTTCCACAAATAACCTCGATCTGGTAGTAATGCTACTTGCACTACGGCAAGCAAATTTAACAGCCAAAGGCTCTCTGTACACTAAGTATAGAATAGATTTTGTTTGAAAGGACCTACAGTGGAAGTACCAGTAGAAATTATGTTAAATACAGATCACAGCACAAGACACTGGTATGAAACACATGGCTGCCCCTCCATTCCTTTCTCCTGTTCCCATTACTTCTGTCTATGCATTTTCATCCTTTTCATGTGCCAGCTGTAGAGCTTAGTGAAGCTTCCATCTCTTAACTCAAGACAGCCTAAAACTACCCACCATTTTGGTCGGGACAGTCATCAACCCAGATGCCAACTTCACAACTGAGCTACAAAACAATTCTATTCCTCTTACCAGTAATCACCTTAGAAGTTTCCTTGCTTCTCTTTAAAGGTTTTATTGCTGAAAGCCACAATTCTCCATTCAAAACGCTTTATGTAAAATTCTTCTAGTCTATGTATCCTTGCATTTTTCTGCTCCTCAGTCTATAACCAGAAGAAAGTTTGCAAGCAACAAGAAAGTTCACATCAGCTGCTAAATGGTGCTTTATGTCACTAAACTGTATACAGGATAGTCGCAGTAATCCTTTCAAAATGGTTAAAATTTCAGAAATCAGAGAATTGTTTCAGAAACATATACACAGCCTAGGCAGCTTAGGAAAATCTCCCAGGAGCCCAACAAAGCATTAAGCACAATACTGTCAAAATAGTCTTTGTTGGTTCCAGCAATGTCAGGTGTCACAGCTCCATGTGATTCAACCTGCTAGAGATGTGCTCAGTGATGAGAACAAAACTCTACAAAAAAGAAAGTGCTTTGCTCTCTGAAAAGATTTGAGAGCCAGTAGCAGTCTGTCAAAGGATAATACAGCCTGAAACATCTGTAGTCTCAAGGGATTTCAACAGCTTAAGGGAAATACGTTCTGGTTTTGCACCCTTCTCACTGACTTGAGCTTTTGGCTGTCAACGGAATGATTCTCCACCCTCCCACTCCTCCAAATACAATTGCTTCTGCAAACATGCTGACAAAAGAGAAACAAGGTAAATTAGTTTTGGACCAGAACAGAGCAAACTGAAACCATTTACTTAAGTATTTCATGAGAATTAAGCACTTTTGTGCTGTCTTTATCACATCAAATGTCAGAGTGCCATGTCCTCCTGTCCTTTAAGCAGCAAGCACCACAGTGTGGACAAGAGCTGTTAAAACAGCCCAGGTAAACAATGAAGCAGCATGAGACTGAGCACGTCCAAGTGCCAAGACTACTCAAGTGCTTCCAGAAGGAAACGTAAGCTAGGACAGGATGACTCAGGTTCCCTCTGCTACAGAAACTCCTGTAGGTTTGGTATTTTGAAATCTCTTTTTTTGGAAATTCATTTGTATTATACTGCTAGAGTGCTCACTAAACCATAGACAAAAAAAAACCCCAAAACAAACCAACTCCTGCCTCTAAAGATTATTTTCAAAATCCTGCAGAATACCAGCTGCATTTCTGCATTGCATGACTGGGAGCCTAAAGTACACTTACAGCAAACATCCCAGAAAACAGCCTCCTACACAACATGCAACATCTAAGCTTGACACTGTAAATTAATCCAAAGGAAACAAGCTCTTTTAAATCCTTTTTATTACAGAAAAACAAAAGGCTTACACTTGACTTAAAAAAGCAGCATTATTTTATGAATCCAAAGTTATTACAGTGAAGTTGCTTTAAGAAACCTCTAGAGACTGAAGAAAACAAATAAAATGCCCCTCCTCAGACAGCATTCTAGATTTGAGTGACCACAGCAAACACCTTAATTTCATATCACTTCTGACACCCATGTCATGACCTGTCCTGCTTTCTTCTCCCCATGACTTGTTCAATGTAGCTGGGGAAGGATTTGATGAAAACAGCAGTACATTTCAAGTCTAATTTTCAACAGTTCAGTACACATCTGATGGATATTAGAGTTCAGAAGCGACCAGCATAGAGGCTTTCCTCCTAACTCCAGCTATTAAGTGCTACAGTTTGAACAGATCCCAGTGTGATCCATTTCTTCCACAGTATTTATCATTATTCAGGTCCATATCTCAGAATATTTCCCAGAAAGTCAACTGGCTACTATTGATTATAAACACAAACAAAAATAACCACGAAAAAAAAAGGCTCCATGTTGAAACAGTTTTTAGCAGTGCAGCAGAACTCAGGTATTTTTTTTCTTTTCACTAAACTCCAGAGAAGGAACAGCATCGTTCCAGTGGCCATTACAGGCTTTCTGATTAGGCCAAAAGCTGCAGGTTTCCAGCCTGAGCCAACATTAAATATGCAACTGATCTGTACTAAAATTTTAAGAAGACAAAGAAAACATTCTACTGCCTTAATCGTCCTACATTTTGACTATCAGCACTGAGTTGTGCAGAAGTCCAAAGAAATTTACAGGTTTTTCATTAAGTGATTTTAAATTTTTTTTTTCAACGAACAACTCAGGAGCTCTATACCATTTAAAAAAATGACCCCTTTCTAAATACATTTATAAGCACCTATTCCTCATGTATATGCTAAACCTACACCTCTCAAAGGTTCTACCAAAAAAAAAAAATCAACAAAAAGCAAAAAAACTCAAGTCACTATGTACAACTGGCTATAATGACAAAAATGAAAAAAAGGCCATCATAGAAAACAAAAAAGGGAAAAAACCCAAAACTGTATCAGATACCTGCTACTCAGTGTTCTATGACCTCATTTATAAACTCTCCTCCAAAAAGAAAGAGGGTTGTACTCATAATCAGATACATAATTTTTGCAAAAAATTTTCCAAATCTCTTTACTTATTGTTTATACTGTTTGACAACCAGAATCTTTAAAGTCAGAGCTCTACTTAAGGTACTCTGCATGGCAACCTGAAGCCAGCTCTTACCAAGCTACTTAAACAGAAGTAACAAGTTTCTTTCCCACAGGGAAAAGGGATGCAATACACTTTCCCTGGTTATGATTCTACAGCGTCATCAAATTTACCCAAAAATAGAACTTGTCTATTTAAGCTTATTCATGGTTACTATTTAAAATTCCTTAATTTAGTGCTATGGGATAGCAATTTCTTATCTGATCAAGCTCCCTTAGAAGGAGGACATAATAGTTTGTATTATACAATAGTATAGACTTAAAAAAAAATAAAGGAAAAAAAGGAAAAACCCCAGCATGAATTGTTTGAGGAGGAGCAATATAAGTTTTGTTTTTGTGGCACTTTCCATGACATTGATGCTAAAGGCTGCTTTATAGCTTATCGTTGGAGCGTTTTAGCCCTGGACACAAATTAGTCCTTTTTGCAGTCACAGGTTTGTATTAGAAGTTGCTTTTATGATGAAACAGGTAACAAAAATGCTTTATACTGATCAATCTCTAACAATGTTAATATTAAGCTCCATTAACTCCCTCCTTCAGAGTAGATAACAGTCTCAAACAAAACTACCTATCTCAAAGATATATAACAATCTCAAGTAAACACTGTAAAATAAATATACACCATTCAAAAAGCTTGTCATTAGAGAGTTATACAAATAATCAGAAGGTGTTCATATTGACATCTTCCTTTAGCAAGCTATGTTGCAGATTCAGAAAACTTACAGATCCTTTGCACTCTAAGTGTGCAAGCACTCGCAGAAAGTAATTAACAGGCAATCATGTTCTAAAAGGTTTTTAACATAATTTTCCAATGTTTTTTTAGCTGCTAAAGTACTAATAAAACACAATTTAGCATATAATTCCCATATCCTGTATTTAGTAAACATTCTTGACTGCTAATAATTATATTATTACATGGTAGAACAGTCCTCCAATTCCCAAAAATTTTCATTTAATTTGAGGAAATAGAAAAGTTGTTGTTTTGGTTTTGTTTTTCTTTTCCCATACTAATGTGCAACAGGAAGAATATGTGACTTCTTAGAAAAACTGTCTTCAGCTATCAGTCTATAAAACACTTTACAGCTCTCTTAACCTTTCCTTGTTTTCAGCTTTAATTTTATATGAATGAGTGCATAGCTGGGCTATATTAGTAGCAGTTCATCACATATAGTAAGGTCAAGTAACATTATCTCTGTTCTGGAAATGAACAATTCAAAACTCTTACAAAAATGGTGAAGACCTGTACCTGAAAATTTCTTCAGTTTAAATTTCTCTTTGTTAATCTACTGAGGACAATTAAGAGAACATCGATTTTTTTTCTGTCAATTTCTGAGAAAATGTGAATACATGCAAGTCAAAACTAACATTATGCAGATAAAACGGTCCTCTTTCATGAAGATAATCAATAAATGACAACCGCCAATAAATAAGTCTATTTGGAAATTCTAGAGAATTTTCTTGCTAAACAAGTTAGTCTTTTTTCTTTTCCATAATGTCTTTCTGTTTAAGCTCTCCATCTGAAAGTTCTGTGTATTTTCCATTCTTTTCCTCCTCTTGCTCTTCCTCACTGCCTTCATCTGTGAGCTCCCGATCACCACTTTCCTTTTTAGCTCCCTCATGCTCAAATACCTCTCCCTCAGTATCAGCTGTGCAGATTCCGTAACACATGATGCTGATGACTCCCAAGGGTAACCCAAAGAGAAAGCATCCCAGCAGTGGTGAACTCTTGAACACAGACTGTTGAAATAGAATGTAAAAACAACTTTCAGTGAACACATAAAGTTATGGCATTACTTCTCTTATCACTCTGTGTATTTATTCAAAAAACATGCAAAACGAGAATCGGTGTTTTTTAGAGGGATCACAGAATCAACTAGGTTGGAGAAGACCTTTCAGATCATAAAGTCCCACCTATGATATAATACCACCATCAAGAGCAAAGTGCTAAGTGCCACATCCAGTCTTTTATTAAACACCTCCCGGGATGGTGACCCTATCACTTCCCTGGGCAGCCCATTCCAATGCCCAATCACTTTCTGTCAATAACCTCTTCCTATTGTCCAACCTAAACCTTCCCTGGCACAGCTTAAGACTGTGTCCTCTTGTCCTAATGGATGTGTTATTTTGGTTTTTCTGCTTGTTGGGTTTGGGGTTTTATTGCAGTTGTTGCTTTGTGAGGTTTTTTAATAAGGTTCATTTGTCTGCTTTCTTCTGCAAAAATGGCAAGGAGTCCTCAATTTCAATAATTTCTACTATAAGTTCATAAAAAATGACACAGAAGTTCAAATATTACAATATTGCATTGGGATAGTTAATGTCTACATGCCAACTGCATATCCTATGCATTTTTTGAAGCTTTAGAAACAATTGTTCTAAGAGTGTTAAAAAACACTTGGAAAAAAAAAGTTTCATCTCTTACTTATGTCTTGTTCTCAAAAATTAGTCTGCAGAAAAATTCTAGAGAGCTTCCTGTTGAGGAGTAGCTTAATGGCACAGGAAGAAGGATTTACAGTTTCAGAAACTGGTGGTCAAATGCTGTATTTCCACAGAAGTTTGGAAGACACTCATTTAGTAGTAAGTGGGCTTTAACTTTAATTCACAGTAGAGGTTTATTTGCTTGTGTAGGACAAATGAAGAAATGGATTTGTGTACATCTTCTCAACAAAATTTTGTTAAGCATAATTAACTTATGAGAAAGATGATAAAATGTTTGCTTTAAAACTACACAAAGAGTAGTATTTAATCCCCTTATGCTCTAAGCAATAAACCAAAACTGTAACATTCCTCAGAACAGTAAAGTGATACCAGTTTCAGGGAAGGATGTCAAAAGGGTCAAGGAAAAGATCTTGAATTCTCCCTGTTCTATCCCTTAAAATACATGACAGGCATACAAAAGAGCAGTAAAAAAAAGAAAGAAACTAAGATATGTTGAATATCTATCACACATATTATTAAAACTTTTAATCAAGAAGTTTATTTGGCTTAAACCTATACATTTACCTATAATATATGTGCAATATAAGCAATATAAACCAACCCATATAAAAATATTTTTTAAACCCTCTGAAAGTTATTTGTATCCTGACTGACGACAGCACAATCTAATTCAATGAAAAATAAAACTTACCACTATAGTGGACTTGGCATCATAGATTATTCTCTTGATTCGTTGCAGAAGTCCATCACCACCCTGTGCCTGAAATTTCAAATGGAACCATGTCAAAACTGCTGACACTTTTCAGTTATGATTCCAAAAGTTCATTCTTCAGACCTTGCAATCTTAAGTCCCTTTAGAAGGAAATGAAAAGTAATTATTCTTACATCTCATGATGCCCAGACACTCCAACTTGCCAAGCTTGGACAAAGACTATTCAGTAGTCTCATGGAAAAGTCTCCCACAACTGTTTTAAACAATCAGTTTAATCAGTTGTCCAACTTGCACAATGGGCTGATACTCCCTCTCTTACCATAAAGAAACACTAACAAAAACTAGCAACTGTCCTGATGTAACAATGGAAAAACTGCAGAGCTCTCCTGAACTTTCCTGTAGCTGTTGAACATTCACTTATGGATTATGACAGCACAGTTACAAAAATCTAAGAACCAAGCAAACAGAAGATATAAAGGTATAATAAATAAAACCTGTGTTGAGCAATGACACTATTGAGCAGTGTTCAAAATAACTACGTGAATCAAAAGGCAGTCTGTCTGCTGAACAGGACTGGTTTTCACCTTCCTTGAGTAGCCAGGGAAACAAACTCATACTTGGAAGTCAACTCATCAGCACATGATCTGACTAAAACCCTTCAAACAGCAAAAAACAGTCCACAGAGATGAGACAGACTCACCAAAAGTTACCCATAGAGTCTTACAGAGTAACAATAGAGTCCAGGTGAATAATCCAACACTTCCCAAGGAAGGGAAGGGGAATGCCAGACTTCTCAGAAATTTCTCTGTGGTTCAGAAAGTCTGCATCTTATTAGTTGTTTAACAGCATACTTGGAAGACTCTCATTCCTCAACAGCTGCGCAATTTCTTGGGCAGAGAATGCAGCCAATGTAGTGCCATTTTATGTCTACAGACATATTAAATACAGACAGCTTAAATGAAAACATATCCTGTATTTTTGTCTTGTACAGAGATGTGAATTGAGACTGACCTTTAATTACTCTAGCTGAGATACTGAAAACAAAAGATAAAAAGACCTAAGTGACACTATGGCAACAAACATGAGGCATCACAAATGATTCTTCTCCAAGTAAAAAAGTAAGAGGCAGAAAACAATTAGGTTTGTTGTTTCAACCAGAAAGATAGATACAAATAGAGTCTAATAGATGTTGATAACTCAATGCACTTAAAAACCATTAAAAAAGCGAGAACTCAAGAACAAAGAACCACCAAGTTATAGCAATACCCCTCACACTGCAACTGAAAGCATAGCCAGTAAAGTCCTGAACAGCACATAAACCCACATATACCATGTTCTACATCAACCAGTCAGATTAAACAAACCAAAGTACCTCATATGACAAATATCTTCTGCATTTTTTGCTATTACCAGACAATGACCTAAAATTGCTGGTATAATGTAAAGAGGAATTCAGCTATCACAGGAAGAACTCAATATACAGTCAATTGGGGCTTAAACCAAAAACAGGCTTCTCCCAGGAGGTAGACAAATTACTGGCTATCAGCTGCCCTTCATGGCAAAGCCCTCTTTCCTCAGAAGTACAAATTAAATTTCCGCTCCATGACGTCTTTCCTCATCCACACAACACAGCTTTCCGTCCAACTTACAGTACACTAAGGGAATAAATACTCAAAAATTATCCAAGCCATCAATTCCAGTCGGTTTATTAACTTTGTTGATTTAACAAAAGACAGCTCTTTTTTAGTTTTCGAGCAGAGAGAAGTAAGTTTGTGTCCATTTCTAACATTCAAAGCAAGTGTAACACTGGTTTTTGAAGTTGTCATTCCTCCAGCTATTTGATTTATTAATTTTCCACCCAAGAGAAAAGGTGCAGTTGAATTATGCAATATAATTCAAAATTTTAAACACATGCATTTAATGCAAACCAGGAGATGAATAAAAATCTCTCCATTTACAACTGCACCAGAAAAGGGAATATCAAAAGAAGCCAGCTAACATTATGCTATAAATAAAAGAAAGCTTGCTTTGTACAACATGCAACAGCATGACTCCAGAATTTACAATCACACACAGTGACAGCACCCAAGACAGTAAGACAGGACAGGAATATTAAATACATGCATAACTATCAGAGTAACCAATTTTTTTCCTTACTTTAGCATCTAAGGAAATAAACACTAACCAATACATTCCAAGCCACAATGAAGACTTACTTCAGCTGTACCATCCAGGATATTGTTAATAAACTGTACCATGTCTTCTGTGCTCTCAATGTGCCTATCTGGTAGAAAATACTGCTGATTGGAGGTATTCAATACAACAATAGTTGGGATTGTCAAGTCACTGGAAACATAAAATAGACAGTTTATATATTTAAAGAACTACCATATAAAATATTCCAATTCAAATGATCCCTACGTCATTTCAAAAGGGAATCCATTAATCTTCACTTCATGTGTGTCATGTAAGCAAGAGAAAAGGGGGAAGATACTCACCCTTGGGTATGGGCATGGTATGGTAAGGATGTGAATGGTATGGGCACGTTTCTCATGAATATTATTTTCCCTCACATCTGTGTCAGTGACACTATTGAAGCTTACAGCATATTACATACCCAGAACAACTGCTAATCAGGTTGGCTTCCAGACAACCTGGTATGGCTTTCCAGACAGTAAGAGATCACAAATAGCAGCCTTGTATATGAAGTGCATTAAGTATTTATGTTCACAAAGGCAGAAGTGTAACTCAAAAATTTAATCCCACACAACCATTGTCTAACTGATCACCTTTATCAATCAACTTCTGCTGGTCAAGTCAAGAGAATAAACCATGCCAAGCATATCTTTTCTACAGCTCTTTTAGATATGGCTTATGAAGAACAGAGCTTTTAAAGAATTATTACTCAGCAGTTAACTTTCATATGCATGTTCAATACATCATAATTGGAAAGAAAAAAAAAAAATTAGACATTATCTCTGGACACAAAGCAGTTTAATCTTCTGTTCATTGTAGCACTAAATTCAAAATAAGATCAGGTTAAAGAAACTTTAATACAGCAAAAGTACTCTGTTGAAAAACAAAGATTTAATTAAATAAATTAAACAAGTTTTAAATCTCCTGTAGTCTTTATCAATTTTCTACAATTCTGTCAGTAATGAATTCAAGTACTTCCTTCACAGTAGAAGCAATGCAAACCTTGTCTTCTAGGCTTTTACCCTGGTCTAATAGTGTCTCATTCATGTATGTTTGTAATCCATCTAAAATAGATGATGATTTCAGTCTTATCTGTAGCTATCAATTTACAGTAAACTATTTAATGAAAATACTGGTTATTTATTCACAATACCCATTTTTCTTCTTTCTGAAATGACCCTAAATTTTCTCTCATGTTTTAGGTGGGGTTTTTGGTTTTGATTTTAATTCAAATGCAAAACTAAAAGTTAAAAAGTTTAATATTTATATATGACAATTTTCAGAACTTCTAGAAAGTGGAACACTTTAAGATTTAAGGTGCAGACTCTGTTCCCAGTACTGCAGCTGAAAGCATGGTGGCACCTCAAAAAACATAAGGCAATTACAGGGACAACAAAATAATGCCATCCTTTAAATGGAACTTTAAATAAAAAAAACAATAAACATAACTTTGTACACTGAGGCAGTCTGCAACATTTCAACATTTTCCCTTGAATTTTTCATTCTTTTCTTACTAGGGACAAAGAAGAAATCTAAATAGAAGGTACTCAAACTAAGTCAGGTGTTTTTGCAAGTGTCTAGTAACATTACCAATTTCTGCCAAAACATGTCCTCCCAGCCAAAACATAACAAGTTTTATTAATTAGATGCAGTGTTTCTGTTGCATTTAACAGTCTGGCAGCTGATGTTTTTGGAGCTGGTTGTAGAGCAGCTGAAAGGTAACCTCCATATACAGATTCATTATGCTACACAAAAGTTCACAAAAGCACATTTAATGTGTTACTTTCAAAAGCAAAGGATAGTTCCACATGCACCCATAGCTGACAGTGGTATATATACCTTAGCTTATGAAAAGCTGTACTTTTGCTTTCAGGAAAATATGGAAAAGCATTTTTAAATAAAATTTTAGGTAAAATTATGTATTTTAATTAAAATACATCATATTCTGATTTCTTCTTTTGTGCATTGTTTTAAATGTACCATTTCTAATCAAACAAAAGCAACAAAAGCATGTTTCATACACTGCTAAAAAGACAAAAGAATTATAATGTCTACAAATGGAGTTACAGCCAAGTTCATAAATGCACTTTTGTCAAGGTCTAATTCTATCCCCAGAAATCATACAATATTTTGTATTTTGTAAAGAAAACAGAATTTGCTCCTATGTGCATCTAGAACAGTAAAAAAGTGTTTTCTTATACATCTCTCATTATTCAGATTTTTTTTCTATTTCCACTTGCTGCCATCTGGTGACAAACTGAAGCAGCTGCAACGCTTTTTTTTTTTTTTTTTTTTTAATTTGAATTGTTCATCTAGTCACATGAAGAGCTGCTACTTTGAATGTAACTCGCTGCATTCTTTTGCAGGTTCCTACTTATGCTTGAAAGGTATACACTGGGTTTATGAAAATAATTGAAAGCTGGTGAGTACTCAAACCAGAACTTTCCATATATTATAAATAATATAATCAGGGATTTTGCAGATTCAGTTAAACAACCCAGCAGCACAGACCTTGCCACCAGATCAATACCACCCCAAGTGGCAGTTCTGTCTTCTTTCCTTTCATTTCTTTCCTCCCAGGCATCTCATCTCATTCCCCTACTTCTCTGCACATCCGTGCTGGTACTCAGCAGAATAGAAGGGAATAACATAATTGAATCCGCAAAATAACTTCCCTACTTGCCTAGGCAAAAACCAGCTTTTCTGACAGATAAACAGGATGAAACAGCTCAGCAGACAGACATAAGAGCCTACACAGGAGAAGCAATTAAGCAATTGAGGGAGGTCTCACTTTTGGCAACTATAAAGCACTAGCTCAATCAAATCACATTATTTTAATGGAAAGACAGTTGTTTTTAAATCAGGTATTAATCTACAGACATTCTACAAAAAGAGACCTTGTGTTTATGGGTCCACATGAAGCTCCTAGAATCTTTAGGGGCATGAACACATGTTTAATTAATGTTTTGATCCCTGAGAAATGGATTTGGAAAACTTAACTGACTACTGGTCTTCCTTTCTTTCAGACCTCTAAAGGCCAATGGAGAAGTCATTAACTACAAATGCCAAGCAATTAAATGTCGCTGGGGGTGATGAACAGACAACATGAACCTCGTTTATAAAAACTTCATCTGACTCTCCTTTATTCAAAGATTGACCCCCTTTATATAGCTTCTCGAGTAGGCCATCTCATTGGTCAGAAGAGTGCCAGAACTCTTCATCCCATTGGCCCAAAACTGAAAGACAGAGAGAAGTCCATCCCACAGAAAGGAATTCAAAACATCACTCTTGTTACAACAACACTTGTGATGTTTATGCCAAGCCTGTGAGAACACAAGGTCTTCCTGAACCAAAACACCACGAAGAAACTGAGTTCAGAAACTCAGAAACTTCAGGCCCAGGAGCCTCAGACTACAATTAAACTCATTAATTATGCATTTTTTAGAAAAGGATCATAGTAAGGGCAACTGTCAAGCATCTCGTTAAGCCACTTACATATTTCAAAATATACCACGTACATATCAAGTACAGACAGCAACTTCCATGTATTTTATGCTTCTCTGCAATAGTGCGCTTCTAGACATGTCTTAAAAATACATCAAGAATGAAAGCCTCACAATTCTAACGGTTAGTAATTTAACAAAGAAGACCTAAAAGATAAGCTTTGTCAATCAGCATTATCAGCAAGCCAAACATCAAACATCAAATTATACATTTATACAGTTTAATTTAACAAATAATTGGTCCTATGGTACAGGCTGAATTCTGATGACAGTGATTTCTTCTTAAGTCACGAAAGCAAATAATTTTTTGTAAGATTATTTTCAATGAAATACACTTGGTAACAAACATAGAAGAAAGAATATTCAAGTAACAATTTACTTACTCCATTAGCAAACTATTAATGTAATCATTTCCATCCATATGGCCAAACTGAAAATCCCTGTAAGAGAAGTGGTTAAAAATAAAGTGATGAAAAAGAAAACTCCCTAGTGGATTTCAGGAAAAGTTCTTCCTTAAATATTTTTCCTATAACTGAAAATGAAAGGACAGATTCAGCAATATAACTCAGCAATATAAAGTGATGATCTAGAACACAGCATTATGAAACACAGTCACTTAATTATTAATAATATTATTAATATTATTAGTATTATATTAAATATCATATATAATAATTATTATTATATTAAATATCAATATAAAAATATAAAAGCAGGCACTGTAATGTTTTTCACTTAGGAAAAAAAAAAGTAACTGCTGTCTTAGAAAGACAAATGCAGAAGTCCAATTAAAACATCGGAGTTCCAAGTGTGCCTACCTGTGAAAGTGATCCCGATAATCTCTGGCAACTTCCTGAATAATAGACTTTAATCTGGAAGGAAAAAAATTGGCATTGATAATCCAGTATAAACTCTTTCTAAATACAAACAATAAATATCGAGATTTCCCCAGTAAGCAGCAATTCATACCTCATCAGCAACAGGGACTAACAAAAAACACCTTGTTCATCTTGCGTAGTTCCTACAGGTTGAAAACAGCATACACAGGACTTGAACAGTATCTTTTTAGTCTGTATATGCAACCAGAAAGGGACAAGGGAAGGGAAGGGCTCCTCTCACTCTCTTCAGCAAACTCCAACCCCAGCAAAAATATCCCTTCTTTAAAGTTCCACAGACAACTAATATATAAGCATCACTAGCTTAATTTTCAATGCGAGTGAACTGAAGTACAGTCATTTGTTTAAACTCACTGAGTTCATCTCAAAGTCATCCAAACTCAGGCACTTTTGTCCATGTTTACAAGGTGACACAATAGCTTTTAAAAGCTATGAGATCACCATTTGCTCCTCTGATCTCATTAACAAATGGTAGAAGAGTGATACACAAACTCCCAGCATCTCAGTGAACTCACACGTGCTTCAACCAAGCCATAAATTAAGTTATTACACTAAGCCAGAAATTAAAGAACATTGACAAGTTAAACCCACCCATTTAACCTATATTTCTTAATATTTAAGAGACTTCCAAACTTCTGTATGTCATACCAGCACATGTCTCCGATAGTGTCACAAATACTCAATTGTGTACCTGGTATGTTCCACTGAAGAGTTTTTATCATCAATGACTGCAATAGCCACAAGTTTTCCTAAAATAAGGAATAAAATTTTTGAAACCATTTGAAAATAAACACACATTCCTCAATGGGAAATATGTCAAATTAGAAGATCAGGTACTCTCCAGGAACAGGAATTACATTTTAAGCATAAAACAGCCTCACAGCCAAAGAGCCTCTTCAAGCTGACCAAGCTGTGGTCTTAAAGCAACTGAAAATAAATTAAGATGGGGCTTAATGGCACACAACTAGCATTGTATGAAGAGCCTATCTATAGAAAGAAGTTAAAAGGGAGAAAATGCAAATAAAAATTAATTTCCTACTCCAGCTGCATGCTTACATATACATAAATATGATGCTATGGAGACCTGTATTATAAATCACCAATTACAAACTCATTCTAAGTGATTAAATCACTATTGTATGGAATTAATAACAACTATTTTTCACAGTGCTGTGAGCATTATGGAAAAAAAACCCTGGAAAATTTACTGGCAGAGTCCAGAATTTATGACATCAGAAACACAATTTAGTTCACAGCCCTCTGTCAGAGGAGCTAAAAGGTCAACACCAGAATATACCAATCTTTTAAAGATTTACTCTCTGAAGTTTTTCTGGTTAAAAGAAAAAGCCTTCAAACCCAAAAACTGCTATGGTAAATCAGATAAAAGTATGTTTAAAAAGATGACCAAAGTTTCTCCAGATCAAGCACTTCCAGTTAGGAAGGCAGATCTGTTAACAGTGTACTCATCGACCAGATTAACCCAAAGCTCCAAAGAGCTGAT
This sequence comes from Sitta carolinensis, assembly GCA_032173965.1. Taxonomy (NCBI): domain Eukaryota; kingdom Metazoa; phylum Chordata; class Aves; order Passeriformes; family Sittidae; genus Sitta; species Sitta carolinensis. The sequence goes on along the minus strand of CM063284.1, from coordinate 97,558,350 downwards.
TTTTCAGTTCTCTCCAGATGCCACAATTCACTTAAAACCCTCCCCATCAAGCCAACCAATTGCTCAGTTCCTACCTATCACTATGCCAGAAGAAGTATTCTTCTCAAAAATAGAAAGTCAAGTAATTGTTCAAGTAATACTGAAGGGTTTTAAGAGCAAGACCTATGATTCATTCCCATACATCCTTGTGAAATAGCAGTAGCTTCTCCCCATCCCACTTCTTCCATACATCGATTCTTTCCAACCTAAGACTCCTTACTGAATATACTAGGAGACAACTAACGACCTTTTAGACTGCAAAAGAGGAAGTAAATGAATTCCAGGTACTATGTATTAATACATAAAGCTCTTTAAAGTAAATGAGGGCTCCTCCAGTGTATTAATAATTTTTTTGTAGATTTTTTAGTAAAAAATGTAACAGGAAGAAATATGCTATATTTAAACAACTTGCAATAGCATTTCTCTAAATAACCATTTAAATGCAGGCATAATTATATTAGCTTCATAAATATGTAAGAACATAGATGTTTCATATTCTTTAAAACCTGAATAAACTCAATGTTGATTCAATGTAAGTATTTTGAAATGGAATACAGATGATAAGATGTCGTGGCCTGGAAAAATCAACACAGTATTTTTTCTGATACCTCAGAGTGAATACACCTTAAGAGGAGAACAAGTCATTTGCCTTTTCCAGAGGTCACCAGGCTGCAAAATTTTCATTTGGCCTGCAGAATTTTTCTAAAGAAAAGCTGAAGTTTTTTGAGAGAAGTCCACTTCAATACATGCTCCTCTCCCTTTCTTGCCACATCTGTTTCAAAGATACCTAAATCCACTAGATGTAAGATATCTGGACAATCCATATTTGATACTTCTAAATAAACTAGTTTTAAAATTCCCTGCATTCCAAGAGGTAAATGCAGCTTTTATGCAAAATGTAAGGTGCTCTTAAATTAAAAGTCCTACTAATTTTTGTGACTACCACAGGATTAGACACACTAACTTTTATGCTGTGAGGAATGGACTAGTGTAGAGTGTGGATGAAACCTCTAGTCACCGGTCAGACCGACATCAACAAAATACCACTACTATCAGCTCTAACCTGATATCAACTAATTTCTGAAATTGAAAAACATGTTCTTAGTACTCTTTTGATTTTTCTTATTGTTTAGTACACAATGTCAAAGATTTAGGACCAGCATCATCTCACCTGTATCTCCAAGTTCATAGAGTGTAAAGCCATCTACGTGAAGGTAACCTTGAAATCTTTCTCTGTTTATCCAGGATGACAAATCACCATCTTCATATTCTGATATAAAAAAAAAAATTTAAAAATTACATTTTTTAAAGAGGTGGGCCATTAGATTTACTATTTCAGTACTATTGAGGCAACCACTAATTTTCCTCTTTTTTTTCTTTTATTCTTGTTAGACTAATTATCATACCTTTTATGGGTATTTCAAGTTTTAAAACTTCTGAAGTTATTTTCAATTGTTGAACAAAAAGCATATTATAAAAAACTGTGAAAAGTTGATTTGATGGTTTTATTTTCTAAACCAAGGATAAATGATACTATATTAGAAGCTGCATATAACCCAGTGCAGAAAGGAACAGGTTCAAACCCTGTTTTTAAAGGGGTGTGTGTACATAACTTGACAAGTTTCAAACAAAGCAGATATATAAAAACACAGAAAGCAGTATTTGTGAGTCCTTATGTGAAACAGAAAGATCAAGAAAAAGCAGATGCATTAAACAGCACTGTGAAATGTAAATGAACAAATAATCATGTATGACTGACAATCAGTTATACTGAAGGCTAGTTTAAGATGCCAGATTTTTTAACCTATTAAGAATTAAATTCTAATACATACCATCAATTAGATCTAAATCACAAGTAAAAAAGAAAAACATATTCATATATGCATTTTTATGTGAATAAATGCACAATAAATAATTTGTCTTAAATCCTATTATATAGACTGAAGCATTAATAATTTCAGGCTAACAATTATCTGTTGTAAGGTAGTGAAGTCCAAGCATAATGTGTCCTATGGATCTGTGTCCATTTCTCCTACTACGGAGAAGGAAAAAACCCCAAACAAAAGGCCAGAGCACTGACTTGTACTTTGCAAGAACTTTTTCCTCACTGAGCTCTTCAAATTTCTGCCAGTCATAACAGTTGCACATAAAACCTTATTCGGTCTCTTAAACTGCATCTTTATAATTTTGTTTGACTTCCAATAATGTTTCTGGTACATTATGAAAAAGTAAAATTTTTACTAAGTAAATTAAAACCTGAATTATTACAACTTTTGCACTTGTTTTAGAAGGTGTGGAAAAGGCAAGCAGGCCACATAGCAAAAGAAGTGTTTCTTTGACAAGCTCTCCTTCTCCAGAATTGCTAAAAGAGATCAAAAATATTAAATGCATATCAAGGAGGCTGTAGAATGAATTTTTATCTTGAAGCAACGAACTGAAGAGGAAGACAAGTACATCCATTCTACGAGATCACAAAGAATACCCTTGGCGGCCAACCTGAAATATTTTGCTGTTATACTACTTATCCTAGGAAATTAAACCTGCAGAATAATCTCCTGAGTGATGTTTTCAACTTAAAGTGAAAACTTGAATTTAAAACTATCTAAATCAAGAACAGATGCTTTTTCAACTAAGTGGTGTGCTTGTAAGTCAAGGCTATGCAATGTAACTATAGTGTGTGTTCGTGCTTCTAACATGCAGGGGCCTTATGAAACAGACTGAGTACAATATGATACTTTATGATTCTTTTATATGGATATGCACATATATATATATATACAGATACATATTTTTACAGAAGGGGCGGGTTACTGGCCTTATGTACTGCATATATGGACTGCAGAAATAGCAGTGTTTAGAAACTTTACAATATTCAGGTGGCTGTTCTACAGCCTACACACTGAAAAAGCCAGGTGAAAAAGTCTATGTATATGATGAATTTGTACAGTGAGGAAAGAAGTAACTTTTCTAAGTTACTAATGCAGGTAAAACAGTAATATTGGAAGCTACATCTTACTGAAAACTCAGAAGAAACATCATCACTTCTACTTCAGTACTGCTAAACCAAATTACTTGCATTTTGCTGCAGAAGAACTTGCAATTTTTTTCTCTTTTCCTTCATGAAAGAGCTGCTATTTATCCTAAAACTGGGGAATTTCCCAGCATCCCTACATACCCTTCAAAAAATCCCAACTCCTCCAGTTTCTCCACATATGCTTTAAATATCTTGTCTTAAGGTAACATCCACTTTTATTTACCATCATAAACGAAGTAAGTTCCATCTTTGAAGACCATAACAGCAGGCAATTCAGGCAATGTCACGTACTGAAAGAGTTAGGTTTCAATTAATCCATGGAAGATTGAAAGATTTTTAAACAAAAAAAGAATATGAAAACATGTAAATATAATTCATGGGGAAAATCTCTAAGGACACCTAAATATTCTCTGTCTACGTGCACTAAGATAAATTTATCAGATTCTGTATATTAAAAGTGACACAACATATATATATTTCTGAGAGGTGGATCTCACAAAGCCTAAAACATGATTTTTACTGGTATCTGCAGTAGCATGAAGTATAGTTTATGGATTGGACATGGATTTTAGACAAGAAATTGTAACTTGAGGGTTTTATCAATCATGCTCTCTTTCAGTTCCCAATTTGTGCTGTTGTGAGCATACCTATCATACTGCTACTTCTACTAAGTGGACACTCAATTTTGTGCAGTAAAATAGTACCACAGGTTACATGTGCCACTAAATCTGGGCTATTTCCTGTGCTTCAGACTGATGGGAATATAAAGAAACAGCTTCAGTATAGAGGGCTGCAAACTAATTTAGACATTGCTAATTTAGACAATTAAAAGCCTGTATTACCATGCTAAACATGGTATTTAAGATGGTCAGCAACATACTAAAAAACAAGCGGTAGAACCTTTTTTCTTGAAACTCAAAATAATTTATTCAGCTCATGTTTTTAGTGAACTGCCCTAGAAAAAACACTGCATCTACTTCTTACTGCTTGCTAGCATTCTAAGCTAAAATTTTAGCAGCATTTGTGGTTAATAAAGAACTGCATCATAAGCTTAGTTTTGATCACGTCATCTGAATTGTCTGATTTACTGATATGTTTTGGAAAGGTAAGGACAGCATCATTTCCAAATGACATGCCTCCCGTCATTCTGCATTAACTTTCTTGTAAAAGCAGTAATTTATAATATAATAGCTAATATGAATAAGCAAGAAGGTGATGCTTTGTTCTCTTACTTGCCTGAAACATAATTTAACATCTTTGAAGGACAAATCAATCGGTGTACAGCTTAAAGCTTCTGAAAGATGCCTAAAGCTCAGAACAATATTACCTAAGGTGACAAAACAAAGCCTAATAATGAACACTGTAATGCAAAGGCTCATTACAGAAATTTCTTAACAAATTTTCTTTTCTCCATAGAATACTGAATACCATCACTACTTCAGCTTAAATGACACTGGTGGGAAATTACCTTCTGCAGGAAATAAGAGCTCACTGCTTATATCAGTGTGATCACAGAACCTCAAAGACTTCCAGCCCTTTTTACTTTTTCCTCTGCACAACAGAACAGTACTTTTCTTGCTCAGCTGGAACTGAAGTGCAAATGGCAATACTCAAATTAAGATAGTTTTTGATACAAGGCTTTTGGAGAACTAACAATACACTATTTGTAATGAGGCCAGTTCTACTTATGGTGTTATAAAATGCAACCACCTAAAAAGCCCCCAAAAAGCAAAACAAAACAACAAAACAAATTATGCTAGCTCCCAGCCCATTAATCATCAACTTCAAAGTCACATGTTAGTAGGCATGGGGCAGACTTAGGTCCCACTTGGAGATAACAATAGATGATTCATTTTGCTACAAGTAAGCAACAATGGTTAGACTCACTACAGTAAAATCAATTTTTTCTACCCTTGCGATGAACGGTAAGTAATTTCCTTGTCACAGAATCCTCAAAAAAACCACAAGAGAATTCTGCAGCCAGTGGACTGGAGTGACTGATCCCCAGGCAGAATAATGTGTTGATAGGCTGTATTTGTACAAGATGAAAATGACTTACCTCTTCTGATTACTAGGGTACCAGCAATAATACATGCTACAAACTCCCTAATCAGCTTTAAAAGTGTTTGGTGAAAGGACTGTTGGGAGCAACAAGAGTTTTGCATTGGCTAAAAGTCCAAGTATCTACTTTCTTGGTCAAGTTGTGGCCTACATTGAGTTCTGCTCATCATCTGATTAATTTTATTAATATGATTGAACAAGTAATTTGGCCAAAACAAAGCAATGACAGAATGAAATTTGGGTTGTATTCCTTCCCCATTCAGACTCAAACATTACATATTTCAGTGTAATTACTTAGCTATCTACCAAAGCCAAACATACTGTCAGAAGCCATCTCTGTGCCATCCAAACAGCAAAATTACACAGATGAGGATAAAAATGCCATTTCTGGGGAAGCAGTAGGTAACAGCTTACCTCAGGCAGCACATCTTCTGAGGCAGAAAAAAAGTATGTATAAACTATTAGTTCTGAAGCAACCTCAATGTATTTTTCCTGAAAAAATACAAACAATGTTTTTGTAATTTCTGAACTTTTAGTATGCTTGAAACAAAAGCTCTGTGACATACCTTATCTTCAAAGAGTAATTAGAAAACATGCTTATGGTGCAAGATTGCTAAAGCACTTTAATAAATGTAAAAAACCCCAAGAAATTTGTTATCAGCATGCACTCCAGTCTTTTCAAAGATTTTTAAAATTACTCCCTAAATAGCCAAAATAAGTAACTTTATTTAATCGAGCTTCAAACCTTTAAAGGAGATTCACCACCAACATACACAAAAAGTACACGGTGTCTCTTTTGCACATGCTCAAACATATGCTGGCTAGGAAGTGGCCTGATGAGAGGTCTAGGAAGGGAAAAAAAGATGGAAAAATCTCAGTTTGTGCAACCTGCAAAACCCAAACAAATAAAAATTCACAAGAAAATGTCATACAGTTTTTCATGATGTTTTTCAAAAAATAAATTCCAAAATGCAAATTAATTTACTTTCAAGTTATTATTTTATTTTATACTAAAAAAAATGAAAAATCCCACTCCCCCCACCAAATAACATGATATGTCCCTCAAATAGCACACTTAAATGTGAAGTTCAGATCTCACCACAAAATGCTGCTACAATGTAAACACGCACGCCTTTTACTGGTCACAGAATCACAGACTGGCTAGACTGAAGCAACCTTAAAAGATCAATTGGTCCAACCCTGCCACCATGAGCAGGGACATCTTTCATCAAACCAGGTTACTCAGAGCCCCACCCAAACAGGCCTTGAACACCTCCTGAGATGGGGCATCCACAATTTCTCTGGGCAACCAGTTCCAGTGTCTTACCATCATCACAGTAGAGAATTTATTCCTAATATTTATTCTAAACCTATCCCTTTTCTGATTAAAAACATTGCCCCCTATCCTGTCAGTATAGACCTTGATAAAAAATCTTTGTCTTTCTTAGAAGATGTTTTTACATAGTTGAAGGTCACAATAAGGTCTCCATTATTTGAGAAAGAAAATTCTGAATGTAAGCACAACAGCCAGGAAATGTGGCCTTAGAAATACATAATCTTAACTCAGTACTGGTCTCCCATGCAGCCACACATATAGCACATATAGTTTTTAACTTCAGTATCTTTTTCTTTTTAAATAAGACTTGGCCAACCTCAAAGTCCCACATAAGTTTCAAGTCAGCAAAACCAGTCTCTGAGAAGAGTATACTTACCCTGCCACTCTATTAGCAAATTCAATTATATCATCTTTGGTTCTAGGTCCTCTGTAGTTGTATGCCAAGTCACCTTTCAAGCTAGATAAACAGAAAGACAAAAAAAAGAACAGAAAAGCAATAATCTAAACTACATTCATACATGTAAAATTTCTCAACCTTCATATGTTTACTACAGTCACCTTCTGGCAATTGATAAGAAGAAGTGGTCAGCAAAATATAAAACTCAATAATGCAATACAATGGAGTTATGGAATAAGCGCTTATTTATACAGTAGCTGATTTATTGACTTGTTAAATACTTAACATTCTTTTACAATTACTTTTTCTAGTGCACAGCAGTCATTTACTTTGTAAGCACACAGAAGCCCCCCTAAAACCAAAAAACCCACACTCAAACCAAACCGAACACATTCAACATTTATACTACTCAGGGACTAGTCCTTGTAAAAGGAAAGCATATAAACTTCTTTAATGCTTTTTTATAATTGAAATGTATCAAATAATCTGAAATACTCTTCAAATTTACATATTAAGCTTCAGTGAAGTGTTGGTCAGCTTATGGTACTCTATTGAGAGGGGATGCAGCATGTTTGCATTACCAAGGTATTTAAGTAAGTTTTACTAATTCTAAAAGGCTTTCTTAGAATCCATAGAGATCTAGGGAATTCAGAGGAATTTTCAATGTCTCTATATGCCATGAAATTTTTTCATCCCTAGGATTATCAAGCTGAACATCTCTGCTTCCTTTTTTAAGAAAACTAACTTGAGAAGATTTATTATCACCTACTATTGAGTTTTTATTTAACAAGACATTGTACTGGACTATACATTACATGGGTTTGAGACTTATAAATGGAGAGGTCTATTTTAAATTTTTTGTCATGAAATGATTGATAGAAATTCAATAGGAAGGATGAACTTACAGTTTAATTGTTGGATAGCCTCGCACTCCAAATTCAGATGCAATACCTGAAAGAAATGCATTAATGCCAAAGTGACCCAAGACTTTTTTTCTCTCCTACCTTAATCTTTAAACATGGTTTACTATTCAAGCCACATAAGCATATGAAAAAAAATACCACTTAGCTCAATATGAATTACTTTACTTGCTTTCAAGGAAAAGCTTGCTGTTATTAAGCTACATCCTTAAATTGTGGACTTCTTTCAGAGATGCTGCAGGGTCCCAGGACAGCCTCCCAGTTCACGTGCCACAATTCAAATTTCATGAAAATCCCCTGGACAGACATGTTTGCTCTGCTTTCACGAAAAGTAGCATGCATTGAATATGCACATACAATTGACTGAAAATATAAGAGGCAAAAATTAAGCATTGAGGATAAAGAACTATATGCTAATTTTTGAAAGAAACATAGAAGACAATTAACTACTCAAGTGCTAGAGTAATGGCTAACAAGAAGTGCAGTATCATACTGCAGTTGTTACAATAAAGTTTTTGAATCATATTCCACACAAATAAATATCTACTGTCATGAACCTTACCAGAAGTAGGCACTTTCTAGGCAGATACTTACCTGCTGCTTACTAAAGTAGTAAAAAGTAAGACAACTGCAGAACATTTTCCCCCACCTCAGATTTAAAACTTTCTATCTTGCTCCCATCGATTCAAAAAGTACAATTTGCAACCACCCTTTCACTTGTGAACATAGCAACTGGCACCTTAAACAATACTTCCCAGCAATTTCGTTTTTTTCCAAAAGTTAAACTACACAGTCTCAAGAAAGGATTAAGTAAGTCTAAAATTGTGGCAATACTTGTGCAATTCCCTGTTGAATAACAATCCCTGCACTCAAAAAGCACCTGGAGTCACTGCTTGTTACAAAACCATTCTAAAGCTACCAATGACATGCCACAGCAAGCAGATGTTGGACGCCTTGTGTGTTTTCAGTAAAAGTTTAGGAATTGACCCTAAGGCTGTTCACTTGGATCCAGTGCAAGTACCTTACTGCCCAGCACTACAAATAAAACTAGCAGCTCACCTACAGGCATCTAATCAGAGATAACTAAGAAATATGCATAGGAGGATCAATTTGATTCTGATCCTTTTCTCTTACAGCTCTACTACATAGAACTATAATGTGCTAAAATGTGTATTGGAACATTCAATCACAAAAGCAGTCAATAGTTTATTTCTCCTTGTACAGCTCTTGTGTGTGCTTAGGAGAACTAGAAGAGACAATATTTAATACTTTTTTTAAACATTCCAGACATGGGGATTAACCAAATTCTCTCAACTTCATGGAAATTACTTATTTACATCATCATCTACACTTCTTGATATGAAAAATACTGTACAGGCAAACAGAAGCAATGTGCCAGCCTCAGGTGTGATGCATTTCTACTCTGCTCACACACAGTGGCCTCCTGAGGCTAAACCCCCTGAAAATTCAACTGATACCACAGCAGGTGACTACTCTGTTGATGCAACAGCTGTATCATTCTACAGAGCTACCAGAGGCAACATCAGCTGGATAATTTGTATGTTCACCTGTGATCTCAGCTCTCTGACATCAAGCTTCCCAAAGTTCAGCTCTTTGACACTACTTCATATCACTATTATAAACACAAACTAAGCAGAGCAAACTCCTCATGTTCCTTCCTAGTGACATGTACACATTACATCTGCATTTCCTTCTGATATTTTCAAGACTGAACTACTTTGATTTCAGAGAATCTTTAGATTGCAAAGGTATTAAGCAGAGTTGACTTGAGTTTTTCATATCCAGATGTCAAATTTCCACTTTCAAAGTAGAAATATAAAATTATTTCAAAAGATTCATCAGACACTATGAAACTTCTCAGCGAATCTGAGAAGAAAAACTTTTCCAGGGCACAAAGGAACCCTTGCAGCTTTTAGTAATTTTTATGTAAGTAAAAATGAATTATGTAACAAAAACAACAATTCTGTTCTAGGTATAAAGTACAAGATTTCAGTAACAGGATGACAAATAGAAATATTTCAAGGTAAGAGTTTATACAATTAATATGATTTAGAATTTTATATACTTGACTGGAAAGTTAAGAGAATCATAAAATCTATTGCCAGTTTTGAAGTTACCTGATTGCATGAATTTGAAACTTCTAATTTTCCAGACATACTTTTCTATAGAAATTAAGTGTCTTTAAGATGAAACATGAAGTCATATTTATTTGGTTTTATAGAAAAAAATATATGCAAAAAATTGGTCTTTGAGACAAAATTATTTTAATCTCAAAAGACCAAACTCTCCTATATCTAAGCACAAGGAACATCAGTGAGAAAAGTATTCTGCATAACATTTTAGGCAAATACAACAAACCTGAATAATCACATTTAATGAATATCAACTAAAAACACTACATGTATTTACAAAATGTTTATTACATATAGATCTCACTTGGGCCCCACTCATCCCTATACCTTCCCTTTTAAATAGCCTCCTGGTTTGACATAGATTTGAGCAAACTGACAATAAAGAAGCACACAAACACAAAGGAAGTACTGTTAAGCACTCGACAATCCTCTCACATCTACCCCAAACCACTTCTAAGTACCAAAGGTTTGGGGTTTTCTCTGAAAAGGTCGATAAATATGAAAGGCATCAGCAAAAAAATAAAGCACTGAAAGCACTGAATTTGGTTCTTTGAGAAGACATTTACAGAGAAACATGGGAAGAAATCGCTGAGCAGTGATCACTGATGTAATGAATTCAGTTATTTCAGCAGGCTTTGTGTAACACTTTCAGGACCAATTACCTGAAATGAGTAAGAGCAAGAACACAGGCACTCCTCCAGCAGTAATAGAAGAAAGCTAAAACTGGATGCTCTCAAGAGACACACCACATAAAAATGCTCATGTAACAGTACTCTAAGAGCATATCAAAAGCAATCTTTGAAAAGGTTTTACCTTCCATTTGTCAGGAAGAATTTCCTACTCAAGCAGAAACAAATGTGATAAAAAGCACGTATTACAGCAAGTTCTCACTTCTAGAAAGAAAAATAATCAGGAAATTTTTCTACAATTACTGTTTGCGTATTTGTGCTATGACACAGAACAACTACAAGGAAAAAAAAAAAGAAGTTTCAAAACAGAACCTGTGATGAAATTACCCCTAAACAAACCATACTTACTAGAAAAGGAAGTTGCATCCATCTTCCCAACTTTCACTGGAGAACCCATGTTTCTCATTTCCATGCCCACTTCATTCCATACAGGCTCTAGTTTCTTACAGTGGCCACACCAAGGTGCATAAAACTGAGAAGTAAATACATTTCATAAAAGAAAAAAAAAATAGTAGAAATTGGTACTACAGTAACCCTCAATCATTAGCAAGACTTATTTGCCAGTCATGGTACTCCTGATGTCTTAATAAAATTGTAACTTAGTTACAAGGGTAGCATGACATGCAGCATTTATGATTTAGTCCTATTTTTAATATGAAAGCATAAGTTTGAAAAGAATACATTAAATTGCTGCATTATTCTATGATTTCTTATTTAGGAACAGACTACATGGTAACATTTTCTTTGAAAGTTAAAAGATCATATAAACAATCTATCCAGGAACACGAATTTGTTCATGTTCCTGGAGAAGATAGGCAGGCAGAAGCTATCAATGTTTTGGTATAACAAGTTACGGTCACAATTTAACAAAAATTGAATTTTGTTCTGCTATACACTGCTGATAAGTCCGAATTAGCACATATAGTTTTTCCCACTCAAAAATCATAAATCTGAGTAATACAATTTTGAGAATTACAGTATCTATTTGGGTGAGAAAAGGCATGTTACTTCATCACAAGAAAGCTCAATCTTTTAAAAAACTCTTTGTCCCTGAAATAAGGGGTACTGAATCTTTCCAAATAATTTAGAAAAGAGGGCTCTCATGTATTTGATCTTTCAGTGCTAACCGAATTCTGGAACACTAATCAGCTGCTATAATTAATGAAAGGAACTATAAAAATCACCTCCTGAGTGATACCTGTTAGGTAACCTGCTTTCCTTTTTTAAGGACTGCAAAATATAGACTGAAGCCTATTCAGCAGGCTATTGAGCAGTCTATTCAGCCTGCTCCTGGTTTACCCTGAATGGCAGACAGATTGCTTATCTACCCTGTCAGAATTACTGTCACAAGGTTTTTCTGCATGATGTACAAACAATTTTCCAAACGATGAAGCAGCCTAACTACAGAGTGGAGCACTGTGCATTCTGTCTTTTGAATTCCACCAGCAGGTCTTCCTGCTTTTCTTATATACTCACATCTACAAGCCAAATATCATCTTTACGGTTTTCTTTAAACCTGGAAAGGGGAAAAGATGAAACCAATCAATTATGTGTCTGAGAACAGTGAAGTGCATGTGTGAAACAAGCAAAGTCTACAACAAGGTCGGTATAAAACTATAGATACAAGATTTCTGTTTTGTTTCTTTCTTTGATGGTGGGGTAACAAAGGAGATGCTTACTTTTTAGTATATTGCCCCTGTACATGATACTACACACACAGTTCTGCCAATTATGTTTCTCTATTTCCTATGCAAAAAAAAAAAAAAAAATAAAATCCAACAAAACACAAAACCAGAAAGAAATAAGAATACACACCAAAACACACAGAAGATAGTTGACTAGCATGTGGAATCTAGTGTGAAGAAGTATTTTACAGTAGTCTTTGTTATATTAAATACATTCGTTGTTGCATTTTTATCCACCAACTAATAAAGACTCTTTGAGCATTGGTTTAAGCTGCTAATCTTAGCTTTACTGAATGTAAACTAAATTATATCTATATTAACATGGGAAGGAATTTTAGTTCAACCTCCTTTAACATTCTACTATAGGTGTGTCAGTTTATAATTCTATTAAAGTTGCACACAACCAAGAAACCCATGTATTGGAAAAAAATGATCAAGTTACTGATAAAACCCAGAGATACACAGGTACTAATGAATTTTCTTAATGAAAGACAAATAGCATTTAAATTAACTGACTGGTTTTAGTAACCGTAAATCTGTCACTGAATCCTAAAATCTCTAATACAAAATTAAGCTTGATAAATCAAAGTTCTTTGGTACCTCCCAAAATGCTGCTTGCACATTTCATTGTTGTCACTACAAAACCATATGAATTACTGCATTAGTTAGCTAGTTCTATGCAGAGAATTAAATTAGCTAAAACTTTAGCCTAAGGTTTAATCTTGTAAAAGGCAGGCTTTGTAGAAGTGAGTAGGACTGGGAATAAAGTCACACAATATAACATACACAATTCTTACTGCACCACTCTCCCTGCAAAATGAGATATTTACTTATAATTATGCAGTAAGTGTGGATCCACATTTTAAGATCCAATTAATACAAGTTATAGCCCAACTTGTCAGTTCCCAATATGCAGCATGCCTATAAATGGCTCATAAGCAGTAGGCAGAATTTATTCTATTTCATTTAAAGTTGAATCTGTAATAGTTCATAATGGTCTTGGAGAAATACTAATGCTGATATTGGCTTACTGTTTGACAGAAATAATTTCAAAATCATGAATACAATCTAATTACAGTGTTGAGTGTTTGAAACTTAGAATTGCAGCATTTCACTGGTAAATTCCAGCCTATTTAATTGAGGGCATACCACAGCTGCAATGCCTGTTCAGCAGCAGAAAGGTATTTGCAGAGACTACGCTATGGAACTGCTAAAGAAAAGCAGAATTTTTAAGTCACAAAATTGCTTAGTTGACAACCTCACTAAAAATTTACTTCACCACCCTAAGCACTACAGAACTAATGAAAGAACCAGTAAGAGCCTAGAATCTCCTGAGACCTCTAACAGAGCTACATCTAACTTTCTATTGCAATGCCAAACAATTGGCTATGATGCAAGAGGCAGAAAGCAGTTACTGAACCATTAAAATCTTAGGCCATGGTTCAATATAGAATATCGTTTTTTCTTTGTATAAGGAGAATTTAAAATTAAATGTTCTCCTTCCTCTGCCACAGTACAACTTCTATGCAAATGGTAAAGAGCACTAAAGTACTGAGAAAGGTAGACTGCAGCCTTGCCAGAAGAGAAGAAAGAAAGAATGAAATATCTGGAGGCTAAGTTTTCCAACAGAGTTCAATAACTTTGAACTATAATTGTATAAAAAATACTGTAGTTTTTATAATATTAAATTTCACTGTACTTCTCATCTACAAGCACCTATTTAATCAACTTCCACAGAAACTAAAATCTGAAGTGTAATAAAACCCCGACTATCAAAACCCACTCTAGTTTTGCTAATACCAATGATTAAATTACTAGATAATACTAAGAAAGTTCAACACGCTGCCGAAAAAAACCAGAAATCCTTCTACAAATGAGCAGCCAAGCATTTTCTGAAGATGCTGCTTCTAGCCCTATAAATATGCTTTCCAAGCACAACATTTCAGTGTCTCTTTTTAACTGTCCTGTGCAATCCTCTGTCAGCTGACAGAAAAACAATCACACTGGTGGAAAGATGGTGTAAGTGTTGCACATCCCTGAATCAAAATTATTTGTCTCAAACCCATACATCTTCCAAACTACATGACTGAATGTTCTCTCACCCCCACTTAAACCAAGCACCCCACTTACAAGCACATAAAAGAAAACAGCATAAAGCAAAACTGAACACCAAGCTCACAATTCCAAGAGCCTTAAAACAACTCAGCTGCTGTATCTATTCCTTGCTTCCCCTTGCACCATTTCTGATGCTTTTGATCCTGATCTGAGCCACCCCACAGACAGAAAAAACACTTCCTTTCTAAGTGAGGTTACTTATCTGCTTCATTATCTCAACAGAACAAGTCCATACCCATCACGAGTACTGACCTGAGACAGCACATCTGCTATCAGAGCAGCACAAGCCAAGAGGAACCACAGCTCATTTTGTGCATCCCTCCCGCAGCCCAGCTGGGCACCCCAGTCAGCTCTGCTCTGCTCCTTGTTTTCCCATATCCTGTAAGGTTAGGAAAGGGACCTGCACCTTGTACTAGCCCACACTGTTTACCACTACTAAAATTCAAACAGAACACAAGTTCTGCAACATCAGAATGTCCATAATGTTTAGGCATCTATAAAACAGAAAACTTGAAACTTCACCAGTCACTGCTCCCCAGTTTGGAGCAAAATTAAACAAAAAATTAAACTGTTTAAATTAAATTTTAATTTCAATTAAATTTAAATTGTTTTCCTGACCTCTCTCACCATTTGCTAAATAGCTAAAAAAAATTTTTTTAAATCCCCCCCAAAACCTGCCCTGAACAATTCTTTGATTCTTATTCTCAATTGCAAATACATGCATCTGTATAGTTTTGTAATTGAAAAATTCAAGTGTTCTAAAATAAGATTTCCTTTTATCAGTTACTTAAAAAAGTTATGTGACAACAGAATCATGATTCTACGCTCCAAATACATTTAAATGCACACATGTGGAAACATGATATGGGAACATGATGTAGGAGCACAGTTAGGCTAAGCGCATGCATCTTCAGTCCTTGAAAATATAAGCATGTTTTAAAATCAAGCTTTGAAAATCAAGTCCAAACAGTTCCCATGCTTCAGTTGTTTTTTGACACAACAGAGGAGACACTGCTGTGTCTCTCCTTCCATGTTCCCATCCCTTCACTCATGAAGCCACTACGCCTCATCTGATCTTATGATTAACAAGCAATATTGTAAAAAGAGTTGTTTCCTGACAGTTTAGATCTTTAATGCAATTTATCATGGATTAAACCATCACGAAAATATCACCTTTAACTGGCTGAGTTTATCCCAAAGCAGTCATCTAATGCCAACTTCTCCCCTACCAGCTATTATTTGCCATACTTTCTCTTTCAACTTCAATAATCATGCTGTTTTGTAGTACTTGATATCAACCTGCTAATCTGGCCCAAAAAAACATTTCGGTGATTTTCTTGGGAAATGGCAACTATGTAGCTATCAAACTGCTACAGCGAAACAGTACACCAACAGTGACACTACACAACCAACTTCATGGCACTTCAACTCCTTTACAGTCCCAGGACTAATTCTGTTGTTAAGACACATTTTTACACAAATATTATTGGCACTTCAAGCAGCCATGAACTAGTCCTGCAAGCCTCTCTCTTCCGTTTCTGGCCACGCATGAACGCACTTACGACTTGTTCTCCCAACCCCTCGTGCCAGTCATGCTGAAAACTAATGAAGAACTTGGTTAAATGCAATCAGCTTTTATCTGGGCAGGCACCAACACACCAATGTACTCACCCTACCAAAAAGAAAGAACGAGCAAGGAAGCCTAAGAACATTTCTGGCAACACCAACACAGTAACAGCTTTAAAGCTGAAAAGTTAAATTGTTCCTCAGCTTCATTCATAGGTGAGACTGAGGAGAGACCTCATCGGAGTCTACGACTTCCTCAAGAGAGGAATCAGAGGCACAGTAACTGATCTCTCTAGTGGCCAGTGACATGACCCAAGGGAATAGCAGGAAGCTGTGCTGGGGACATTTAGGCTGGATATCAAGAAAAGTTTTTCACCCAGGCTTAGGCTCTGGAACAGGCTCCCCAGGGAAGTGGTCACAGCACTAAGTCCAACAGAGCTCAAGAAGCATTTGAACAACACTCTCAGGCACATGGTGGGACTTTCTAGGAGTCGTGAGCAGGGATAGGAATTGTACTTCAGTGATCCTTGGGGGTCCCTTCCAACAGAGAATATTCTATGATAGTTCAGGCGATGATCTTTCTCTCCCTTCCTGCTCTAAAAAAGCCACAGTCTTCTGCAGTGTAGCTTTCTTGACAAGTACACTACGCACAAAGTCTGGGTCACGTTCCCCACAAGAAGACAAACAGCATCTTGGCAATCAGGCAAGACACCCCGATACTTACGACTCATCTAGATCTTCCACAACACCCGCACCTGACGCCACGACATGTGCAACCACTGCGAGGCAAAGGAAAAGCGTTCCGTGAGTGATGCCCGAACCAACCCGGGTGCTCATCCACGCCAGCTGACAGGCTCCCTTCCCTCCTGGCGCCTCACGCCCCCAGCGCTTCCCTACACCCCTGCCTGTCCCAGTGCTGCCCGCCTCCCAACCCCACCGCTTTTCCCGCTCTGCCCTGCAGCCCAGCCCGCCGGAGCCGGCGCCGCCCGCCCGTCACCTGCCGCCCAGAGGAGGCAGCGCGGCGCCGCTGCCATGTTGACGGAGCCGCGGCACGGCCGGAAGGGGAAGCGCCGGCCTGTCCGCGCGGCGCAGGCGCGGGCGGCGGGGCGGGCTGCGGCGCCGTGACGGGGCGCGGGGTGGACGGGCTCTGTCAGCTCCCCGGCGGCGAGGCTCTCGTTCGGTCGAGTCAGTGCTCGCTTCTTTGGGTGAATAAGCCACGTCCTCCCTCCAGCCCGAGCACGTGTGCCGCCTGTCATTTTGCCGGCTGTCTGCCGTGGGTAGAGCTCACCCCCTGCCTCGCCGCTGTGTCAGCAGCTTTCCATCAGCGCGGGCGCGAAATTTGTTCGCTTTAATGTCCGTATCATTCCCTCCTTCGTTCAAACCTGTTACAGTCTTTCCTATCTTCAGGTACAGTGGTTCTTCTGTCGATGCAGATCTGTAGGTCCTGGTAGGGCAAGTAGTCCTGCTTGTTTAAAAACTTCAATTAAAGCACGTCTGGGGTTGTTCAGCCTGGAAAAGACGGCTCAGGGGAACCTTACTAGTGTGTGTAAATATCTGAAAGGGGTTGCAAATAGACGAAAGCTGGGCTGTTGCCAGTGGTGCCCAGTGACAAGGACAAAAGGAAACGGGCATAAAGTGAAACGTGAGAAAACACTTCCTCACCGCCAGGATGACTTGAGTACTGCACACCAGTCTCCCACCTCAGAGATACTCCTAAGCCACCTGGACATGATCCTGAAAAACCATCTAATGATAGGGTCTATTTATCTCTTTGTATAATGTCTACAAGCAGCAGATACTGAAGTTGCTTCATTTTTGGGCTACTCTGTGTGTGTGCGCGCATGTGTTTACATGGCTGTAGATACATATTCTCTTGGCTATTCATTGCCTTCCACACTGAGCCATACCTGCTCTCGTGAAGATGTACTGTTCACTTAATTCTTTGTGGGTATATCCTATTGGATTCATCAAATAATCCCCAGAGTTGTCCAGCCCTTTGCAAATGCCACCTTCCAGATGATAGGCTGAGAAACAGATGAAGGCTTGAGAGTATAAGCAATAGCTCGCATCAGAATTCTAAAATATCTGACTCTGGCCTATGGTAAACATATTTTACATTTTACTGAAGGATTTTGCAATATTAAGACTATTTCACTTTTTTTTTTTTTTTTCTCCTCACCCCTTAGCCTCCAATGATGGGAGAACTAATAAGTTCCTGACATCTGTAGTGGATAAACAGTAACAATTATTCACTGAATGCAGAGAATTTCTGTTCCACAGCATTTCACCTTCTGTACACCACAGTTAGTTAAGTGGTGTCTGTATGCTTGACCAAATGAGAGATGGCATCTTTTTGATCCTAATCTAACTGCTGTCTAGACTGAGATAATGAAAACAATTTACTCCATCAATCCGTTAGTAGAAAATCCATATGGGAGAAAATGGGCATAGCCAAGTAACTGTTAAATTAGTATAATCCTGTTCTCTTACTCAGACAGTTCATGACTGACTTTAAATAACTTTTAAAGGGAAATAAACATTTTATTTAGCTTTGTAGAGATTTGAATGAGGCTCTCTAGGTCCTATTTGTCAGCTTTGAATTTTATTCTTTTTACAGGTAATGGAATATGATTGTTCTAACTTTTGCATTTTATGAGCCAACCTTGTCTCTTTAAAAAAACAACCTATACACTATTCTTGAGCTATTTTGTCTTGAAATGGGAGGAGTTGCTGTATATTTACTTCTTTGTAACTAAATTTGCATTCACATAGACAACTCTATGCTTTATTTATTTATACAGTTTTTTGCTGAAGCTTTTCTGCGTAAAAGTAAAGTAGTTCTTGCAATGCAGCCAAGTAAAAGTATCATGGGAGAAGCATGTAACATGCAAACCAAATAAGCTGGATAATGATAGATGACATCCAGAGAAATGTCAAGGGGTTTTTGTGGTTTTATTATTTCTACTATGGACATTTTGTTTGAAGAAAATACAGGATTAATGTATTACTATTCATAGATTATTAAATTCAATGGAGAATTTCATGTAGAAAAGGGATGATTTGGTACATGAACTGAACAGAAGATATGAAAAGAAAAAAACACAGTGAAAGGTAAAAAGCAAAAAGTACAGAGAATACTTTTGAAATCCTGGGGCATGCTGCAGGAAAAAGTGGGAATTATAGGGAAATTCACAATCAAACATTAGAAATTGAACATACAAGGGTTCAAAGACTCCTTCCAATCCATATTGTCTAGGATGATTTAATAGTCCTGCTGTCACATTTTTTTTGAACCTGATAGATGGGGAATTTCAACAAAGACAAGAGCCAGGCTTTGCCTTGTGGCCTTGCCTTGAAGGGGGATTTGCAGAGGAATCTTGCTGTTGCAGGATTTTCAGTCTGTTCATGCAGGTTGAGCACTCTTCTTTCTCAGTATGAAGGGCATGGAAAAGGATTTATATGTAACTCTCTAAATTATACAATGTGGACTTGTTTTACTGAAATGCATGAACTTTTGCTTTAAGAGAAGTAATCTCTTTCAAATAATTTCCAGTCTATGTTTCATTAACATTGTAAATAGAATATCAAGGTTGATTTCAATCCACATTTGCATAAATAAAATACTTAGGAAATTAAAAATCTTTGTGCACATCTTTATCATTATACAGTGGATAACATGTTCATGACACCATAATAAAGGAAACTTTCCTGGGGGAAGGGCCTGGGAAAACCAAAGGCAATACAATAAAAAGTATATTAATAAGCATAAAGTGCATATTAATAAAGTAAAAAGTATATTAATATACATAAAGTATATTAATAACATAAAACAAGGTATGAGGGAAGCATATCATGACACTACCTCTGTCCTGTACTAGCAGTGCTAAACTTGTGGCCTGTGAGCTTGGTATGACTCCCCAGAAGAGTTAGACAATCAGAGAATGGTTTGGGTTGGAAGGGACCTTCGGGATCATCTAATTCCAACCCCCTGCTCTGGGCAGGGACAGCTTTTATTAGACTGGGTTGCTCAAAAGCCCCATCCAACCTGGCCTTGAACACGTCCAGGGATGTTGCCCCAGCTTATCTGGGCAACCTGTTCCATTGTCTCACCACAACCCCCAGTATCTAATCTAAACCTGCCCTCTTTCAGTTTAAAGCCACCCCACCTTGTCCTGTCACTACATGCCCCTGTAAAAAGTCTCTCTCCAGCTCTCTCATAGGTCCCCTACATAAAATAATACACCATTTCAGATGCCTACATACAAATACGATATAGATTTTGAAAAGAGCTGACCTCCTTCAGCTTGTGATAAATCCTGTTTGGAAACAATGCATAGATAGCCTCAAAGGGAAACTTGAAGAATGGGGAAACGCAAGCACCCCTCCATAGCCTGTACAGCCCAAGAGGGGAAGCTGTGACCACTTGCAGCACCAGAATAAAGAACATCATGCAGACGTGATTGTGGGCCTGCAGAGGATCAGCTGCAGTATGCACAGGCCTCAGAAAAATATGCTTTTGTACTGTTTCATTTGAGCAACTATGCCCTGCCAGCATGCTGCAGAGCACAGTACAGAGACTGAAGTGCATCAGCTGTGTCAAATGTGAGCTCTGTGGGTGTGAGGTGCCCTCCACAGCTCATCAGTGTGTCAGCACATTTTCCCATGCCTCTGCTGCCAGGATTTTTCCACCACCCTGAGCACTTGAGCTCCTTATTTCAACTACAAGCTGATAGCGTCCCTGTTCTTGTAATTTGTGGCTCTTGCCAGCACATGGCACAAGAAACGGAAATGGACTGCCTTCCTAAAATGTCTGTACAGCTGCTGCCAAGTGTGTGCTTCAACACCATCAGGACTGTATTCCATAAAGAGGGAAGATTCTCCAGATTTCTTATGGCACAGTAATAATGTTTCTTTACACACACACAAAATGATTACATAGGGATCAGACTGTGTAACAGAGGGTGCAAGGAAAAGGGTCCTGAAATGCCAGTTTTGCAAGCAACGGAGTGATAGAGGAACTCAACTTGTGCTTGTGTCAAAAAGAGTAATTATCAAAAATCAGAATCTCCTGGACAGAAATGGCAGCTTTCCTGCAATTAAACAGGAACAGTTAGTGCCATATTGAAAAAGGACTCATAAATACATTGATATAGTTGGGCATGCAACTGTGGGAAAATGGAGGAGATTGTTGGCTCCAAACATTTTGGATACATGTATGAAGAGAAGGGGCAGGTTGGGCCCTGCTCTGGTGCAGTGATGCCCTGCCCCATACCCTGTGTCCCTGGGCCTTATCCCAGCCTGGCAGTGGCCACCAATCCCTGGCACACTGGAGGCAATGCTCCACACCTGCCTCTGGAGCCCCCACCTAGGCCCCGAGTGGCCAAGACAAGGGAAAAGGAGGAAAGAAAGTAAAATGAGAGCTTGAACTGGAAAAAGAGGCATAGAGGAAGATGTAAGAGTGTTCTGACATGGACTAAGTTTTGGAGCTAGACCTGGTGGTTAGTGGTAATGCAACTCGCATCAAGGACTTAGGATAGAGAGGGAGGAAGAGGAGTCATGGAAAGCCAAGAAGCTGAGATGCTGTCTAATGAAGAAGGCAAACCGAGGAAGTTACATGCCTTCTAATATTGCCTCCATTAGTATCTCTCAATGCTAGTATTTTTTGATTATATTTTAATATTTGTTTTATATACATTTTGTTGTATATTTTTACTCCATTAAATTTATGCAATTAATTAAATATATTAACTATTATATGAAATATGTAAACATCAAAATGAAGTTTACAAAATGATATTTCTGCACATTTACACAAAGATTTTATACAAAAAGTTTTCCAGCTATTCATGGATTTTTTGCTATTATGTGAAATCTGAGAAAGTATAGAAAAATATGTATTGCAATTTTAGTAATAATCCAAGAGTTAATTTACTAATTTCTAAATTAAAAGTATTCTGAAAGTATAGATAAATATATTTTTTCTCTTTAATTATCTAGAGGTGTTCTGTACTTTTAGAATATTCTCCTCCTTGGTATTTACTTGGTATCAAATGGTTGAGATTACAATGGTCACAATTAAGAACTGCTGTCAAAGACATGTTAAGCAGAACAATAATTTAAATAAATCTTACTCAAATGGCCTTTCACATGTATCAGAACTGCAACAAGGAAGGGGAAAAGAGGATATATATTTTAATTTGAAAGTGCTAAGTGCACATTTGTGAACAAATACTTCTTGTGTTGTTATGTTTCTATGCACATTTATAAGTACTTGCCACCTACAGAAGTGTTTGTCTTCATGTGTAACACCAGTACTGTCACAAAGTTATCAGTAATTGCATCATTCAGTATTGAATATTTTGATAGAAATATGCAAATTTATGATGCTATAAGTGTTTATAACAGTACATTTTTTTCCACTACAAGACTAAGCTATACTGATGTGTAGTATCTTCCCATAACGACTTTATCTATGGTAGTGGGTTTGTACCACTGTAACATTATCAGTACCTAAGTCTGTGCCATGAAATGAACTAACCAGTAACACATTTGTCATAAATCATAATTAAATCCAAAGTAGTGATAAACTGGTAGTGAGATAAATTCATGTCTAATTACAAGAGCAGATAATTATGCATGATCTGATACACTTTGGGGATTTTTTTATGTGCTTTGCATAAGATTCCTTAAAGTTTTTGAAAGGCAGATCATAAAGTACAATCTGAATTAAAAGCATAATTTTGAATGCATTAATACTGCTGACCCTGCCAGTATGGTTTGCCTGGTCTTGCATTAAAGAGTTTTACCTTTCCATATAACCCTAGTTTTTAAAACTGTTTGAACTGCTCATTAAATGTTTAGGTTTTTTGTTTGGAGTTAGTTTTGGTTTTTGGGGTTTTGTGTTTTTTTGCTTGAGTTTGTGTGTATGTTGAAGATTGAGTTTCCTTAAAACTTTTTTTAAAATACATTTTTCCATGTATTTTTATAGACATTCCTTTTATTACAGAGACATCTGGTGGTTTTTGGGTGTATTTGCAGAAATAGTGTGCTCCTTTTTTATGGCTGTATTTGTTTTAAGGTTTGCTTTATCATTTATAATATATCACTTACTTAGAATCTCCTACATTATGGGACTATGTAATTTGAAAATCAGAGAACACTTAACGTTATCCAGCATGCACTAGGTATTGATTCTCATGGTTGGTCATGGTTATTTCTCTTGAATTTTTCCTGTCAGAGCTATAAAGGAAATTTGAGCATATTGTTGACTAAGTAGTGTGAAAATATATTTCTTCCAAAATTTATTTTTAGAATAATGAGTGTTTAGGTTTCAAGTTTTGAGCATTCAGTTTGTGTTTTGTTTGTGATTTGTCCATTCTAAAAGATTGAAATGATGACCAAAAATTTATGTCAGATCAAGTTTAATGTCCAGATCGGCAGGTTACTACATAAAGGAAAAGCTTTCTACACTGGAAACACTGCAAGAACAAGACTATTCTACTGTAAAAAAGTTTTAATAACACTTCTTGCATACAGCATTTTCTAAGTAGCAGGCAATTACAGGTAATTACACAGTGTAATAGGTAATTACATGGGATGCAGATGTTAGATCTCTTCTCACACCACTCCCAGACTGTCGGGCAGGCGAAGCTTCGATCAGATCTCGGAACAACGCCTCTGGTGTTAGGGCAGCTTCTCCCTCTTTCCATGACTGTAACTGCTCTCTCACAGCAGTCCTGACACCCACCCTCAGCAGGGCCCTGCTTACACAGCTCCAGCAGATTCATGACCTCTTTGAAATGTAGCTGGTCATGGCTGCAAGCAGCTGCACTTAGGTGGACATGTGCTGTCATCCAGCCATGGCATTCATAACCAGCAGCAAGGTTCGATTTTAGGTAAAAAAATCTCCTTCCATCCACTCTTTCCTCATAGGCATGTTCTGCAAAGTTTCAGCTGCTAGGCATCCAAATTTAAGTCATCGTGGTGTTGGTGGGAGTCAGACCGATTTTTTGCTAATAAAACAAACTCTGTTCACTTCAAGAAATACAAATAACAGAGGAACATTCTTATCCAAATGTAGAATGTCCTTTTACAGCTTTTACCTTAGTGAAACAAAATTGCTGTTTTATTCTGGTTGTTAATTATGCTTGTGGGTTTTTTTTTTTTTTTTGTCATTCAATAGTTATCAGATCTGTGCCCATGATGTCATTTAATTAATGCAGTTTTTCTTTTTTTTTTTTTTTAAGAAAAGTTTACAGACACTTTGAAGTCATTTTTTGCAGTGCTTACATTTACACTTCAGTCGAGGAGTAGTTTTCACATCTGAATTTCTGTTATGCTTAGTACAGTGATTTTCAGTATGTTGCCACACTGTTTAATTATAATTTGAAACTCCGAGAGAATAATTAATGCAAAAGAAATGTACGAAACTCTAGGGAGCTGTCCTCTGCAAGATTTGTGTTTGGCTTTATTATACTTTAATTTTCACCCTTCTGCTGGCTGCCAGAATGCTTGCCCATCACTATGAGAACCAGAATATATTCATAGTGTTTTTGGGAGATACAGAGGAAATATAAAGATTTATTCAACAGTACTTTCTTCCTAACTTGGCCACATCTTTTTATAGCAAAAATATTCAGCATATAGGAGGCAAGGGCAAGGAAACAAAAGAAAATATGCTTTAAATTAATGTTAGCTAACATAGCTGCTGGTGAAATTTAGGCCAAAGGACATTAGTAATGGTAAATTAGAAAAAATTAGAAGTATTCTTGGTGTGCAGGAGATGTTACCTGGCAAATAAAACCCTTGCAGCTTGAGTCAGTACACAGACAAAAAATTTAAGTTACACGTGGACAAAGCAATTAGTGAATTATTGATTCAGAGTGATTTAAACAAACATTACTTGTACATCTTGATGATTTTTAGACCTGGCCTAGAAAACTGAATGCATGTATTTGCAAACATTGTTTTTTATGACAGATAAAGATGATTGCAGACAAAGAAATAATCCTTTTGGGATTCATGTCAAATTGTTTGACAAGTTCTTCATTAACTAATGGAACTGTGCACAATCCAACACCCGAGCAAGCTTCGATTATTGTCACTCAATAAGGGAATGTCTCCCCATGCTAAAAAATGAATGACTTACATGCTTCATACACTCTGAACCCACACTGAATGTAAAGTTAAATTAAAATACACTTTCTCATTAGGTTTTTTAGTTTAAAGAAACATTTCATTGTTTCTTAACACTAGCAGAGTTACCCGTCCCCTTTCAGACTTTTCAGTTATGTCTGTATTTGTTCATGATATATGAAATGATAGTGTTCCTAGAGCAAAGGTTCCCTGCTGATAACAGTGTTATACAGCTTTTCTCTGATATCCTGATGACTGTCTGGCTGGGTGATGTCATGTAAATGATGGCATTTGCTTGTCAGAAAGTTGGAAATCTAAAAGCGGAGCGGGAACCATCCTCTGAGTGCCAGAAGTAATCAGCTTCCAGTCTCTCTCCTCATGGGAGGTTCTGTTTGTCCACCTGATAAGCACAGAGTCTACCTGCACCCCTTTCATTACTGTTAGGCTCTTGAAGCTGCAGATGGAGATGATCCAGGTGTTAAGGGATGTTACAAACGGCCATCATGTCCATCAGCTCCAGGCACAGGGGCTCCTCCTGCCTGGCTGTTGAGGGACATCCCAGTGTGCCAAGACACACAAGGTTCTCTGTCCCAGACTGGTCGTTGGCACTGTCTCTACTGACCCTTTCTGTGACCAGGTTTGTGTCTTTGTGGGCTCTTGTTTATGGTTTCCCCTTTTAATCATTATTGAGTAAAGAATAGACAAGGTATTGAACAGGTTTTTGATCAGATGATGATCTTATTGAAGAAGACACTCTCCCCTTTCACGTGACCTTACACCGAACTATTTCTCATTTTCTCTAATGCTGCACAGTCTGGTGACTTTCTCCTGCAGACACTTCGCTTGGTGACAAGAGCAGGCAGGCAAAGAGCCCAGTTCACCTTATCCCACTCTCAGCCAGAAGCTCCAGGCGTCCCTGAAGCCAAATCCCTGCAGAGCGGGACTTCCTTTGAGAGCTCACTCTGGGTGAAGGCCTCTTCTGTGCAGGACCATTTCCTCCAATGGAGTTTGGGAACTGTGCCCGGTGGGATGTCACTACCACTGCTGAGTACAGGAAAGCTCTTCTCAGCAGAGCATCTGTCCCCTCCTTTCAGTGCAGCCTTCTGTGCCAGCTGCCTCCCCAGGCAGTGCTCTGTGTCTGATGGTGCTGCTCACCGGTCACACCAGAGCAGATCTGCAGCAGCTGCTCATGAGGCCAAGAAGCAAATACACTGGATATGGTGCACTGCAGGCTACATAAGAATTCCAGTCATGGCCTAGGGAAAAATGAGGTTGGTGGAAAGGAACTAGTGCCATTAAAGGGACTGAGATGGACATCAAAGACTTCTGGGATAAATCATGTTCTAGTCAGCTGACATATGGTCGTAGAGTCAGAAGGAGGTACTCTGGAGGTATAGCCTTTACAGAAGATGAATTCTTTCTGCACGAGTGGTCTGGACATGCTGAGGGCCATTATTTCTTTGTTTTAGGACTTCCATGTAACGTTTTCATTAATCAAAACAGAGCTGCTCTCTGATGATAAAGTTTACGTGGTTTACCCGATTCCATAGTTGCAGGGAATATTTCAGATTTCCAAGTCTCTTGCTTTCCTCCTAGTTCCCATAAAAATAACAGTATGTAGATTCCATAAAGAAAAATTCTTAGAAAATCTTAAAGTATTTTCCTGATTTGGAGATGGGAAGTCTGAAGCACATAAGAAAAAGCCAGGTGTCTATGCACTACAGCTTTAAGAGATAACCCAGAGTCCTGTAACAAAACCATGTCAAAAGT
The DNA here is from genome assembly GCA_032173965.1 of Sitta carolinensis. Taxonomy (NCBI): domain Eukaryota; kingdom Metazoa; phylum Chordata; class Aves; order Passeriformes; family Sittidae; genus Sitta; species Sitta carolinensis. Next base: position 97,531,450 of record CM063284.1, on the reverse strand, counting down.
CAGACTAGCACCTAGAGTCCAAAATTACTAATTGTAAGAAGTAGTCATTTGTCTAAATCTTTGGGAAATACACTTCATTGGTAGTAGGAGACTGGTGTGTCTTACAGGAAGGACAAATCTACAAAAACTATACCAAAGGATTTTTCTTCTGTGATGACTACACTGCCTTGAAAACAGCCACACCACATATTTAGTGCTTAGCTATATTGTATCTCAGAATTAGTGACAAACACATTTGAAGTATGAAAACTATATTTTCTAGTTTGAAATACTGCATTTTTCTATATATGACTTCATTCTTATTGCACCAGTGCTTGGACATAGACATTTTGTTTGTGCAAACTCCAGCTAATAATAATAGCAATGTTATTTTATATAATTTTCATTTGAAAAAAATTACTTATGCCTGTTCCATCAAGAAGACAGGTTTAGTACCGACGTAGCTAATAGGGTCTGGATATTTATTTCTTAAATACTGCATTCAATATAGGGTAAATAATGAGATATCCTAATTGTTTTCAGTATTAATCAATTTGCTTTAAATATACTTTTAACAGTTTTGATGTGTTTTATGTGCTCAATTTCATAATTAGTCTTCAGTAAGCAAATCTACATAAATGTCTGAGCTATTGACATAAAATGTAATTACCAAGCACTTATATTAGAACCTGAGTTTTAATTTTATTTGTTCCTACCAGCCAAAATAGTCAGTCACTATTCACAATTAGCTGTATGCTCAGAATGTAAAAATGTAAAAAGTGCATTGATACAATTTTTCAGTTATGTAAAGGATAAATGGACTGAAGGAAACAACTGTAAGTAAAAGCAAGGGGGAAAAAAAGGTCAATTTTTTAAAATTTAAATAATTTGCTATTTGTTGTTATCCTGACACAGTGAAAAAAATCTGATTTTTTCCCTCACATGTGCAGAAAATATTGTCAATGAGACACTATGCAACACCTGAAGGAAGAATTGCGACAACATTTAATTACAGTTGTTCTGTAGCTTCCTTAGTCTTTTTTTGGGAACTCCATGGTTAAAATTTTCTACAGTTAAAATGGAAAATGATTTTGCAGTTTCAGGGTAAGGTGCCATATCAGATTAAATATGAGCAAAAATAACTTCATTATACTGACCACTGTAATTTTAGTTCCTATAGATCTCATCAGCCACACAAGAATAAACCCACTAATTTCATGCAGGTTTATGTGTCACTATGCATATGATGACTACCACCCTTCTTGAATTGAATAGGTTAATTTGTGACTGTAGGTCTGCACAAAATACCTGTGTGTTTTCTTTCTCCTTCTGATGGAGGAGGTTAATATGCATACTGTAGCATGGGTTGCAATATGCTTACGTTGTAAAAAAAAAAAAAAAAAAAAGAAAAAATAATTTTTTATTTTAATGAAAACAATATTGCATTGTTTTAGATGGACATCCAAGCACAATTTTTTTCCCTTTTCAATGCTTCTGACATTTTTGCTTCTTCAAGGGCCCTTTGACAAAGAGGGTGATTAATTCCCAGGGTTCTTTTTGTCTTTATTGAAATAGTTTCTAAATTGTGGATAATAGCAAACATCTGCAGAGCTCTATTTGTAGAGCCAACAGGATGCAAGTAGATTGTGGGGTGCTAATTTAATAGCAGTGATATAAAACAGACATTGTATTCAAGAAAACCAGCCTCTTGGGCTGGTAACTATTATGATTTTCTATATCTCTCTGTATTCTTTCCACTTGAGAAGGGTTGTCCTCTTTTTTAAAAGTGAGTCACTGCATTATGTTATACAGAGCTTAAACCATGTCCATTCACCATTTTACCTGCAGGACATCTTTCCCTGGTTGCAGACGGGCTGGAGAGCTGAACAATGTGCCTCATACCACTGGTGGCCCTGGGGGCTGGAAGGGCAGGGGGACTCCTCGTGGGAGTCTGTCAGGGCAGGGCATGTCAGCCAATGCATGTCCCACTGCCCCAGCACTGGGCACCCCCTTGGACCCATTGGTGGGCTGAGCAGGACTGTGGGACGTGGGGAGCAGCCCTGCTGCTGCAAGTGGGATGCTCTGTGTGAATAGAAGGATCCAACAGAATCAACAGAGATCATTCTCTGTAGTTGAAACATCTAACAAAACATAACAGTACCATGGATTTTCTGACACTGAACATCCAGTGCTGCACTGTGATGGCCCTTTATCTGTCCTGGCTTTGTCATCTTCTGTTGGCCTGTGGTTGGAGGCTTAGAATTAGGGTTTATGTTTTCCCATAGTTCAAAAAGTAAGATTTGTTTTTCTTTGATGCAATCTGAAGGTATTAACATATAGTCTATCCCTTTTGGGGTTTGAGACACAATTAAGCATGGAAAAATTCAGCATTTGCTAGACAAGGGTTTCAACAGCAATCTGGAGAGATTTTTAGTTTTCAAACCTCATGTAGTTGACAAGAAACCAAATACAGAAGAATTTTCTAAATGCTGTCTCAAACTACCAACATTTCAAAAGTAACATACTGAACAGAAAAACACCTGTGCAAGATACAGAATTAGATAGACCATAGACATGAATAAAATATTACTGTTTTACATATCTGGTAGTGCACAAAAATGACACACAGCTGGACACCAGGCTGAGGCCCCTAATAAAAGCTTTCTCAGCCTATTTTTTTACAGTCTCTGTAGAAAACAGCCCTGTTGCCAGATGTTTTGTTGAGGTTAGATCTGTGATATCCCCTCCGGAATGATGGCCAGCATCTTTGTAATGAAGAGCGTAGCTTACGCCTTAGCTTTCCAGTATCCCACTGATTTTCACAGAACTCTATGTCCTCCTTCCAGGCTTTGAAGCTGCAAAAGAAAGTAATGTTTTGTTGGCTGGTGAACCAGTCTGTCAACATCTTGGGACTGTAAATTACAGTGAGCATTCTATGGTTTGCTTGGATTGGCAGAAACTAGCTGTACACATGTCAGCATCCTGTGATTATTAGCAGCAGCAGAAACTGGAAGAGCTAACATAATATGAGAGTAAAGGAGATAGCTGCTAAAAATATTCTTGAGGGTTGCTGTTATCCTGTTCTGATTCTTCCGTTCATGTGAGAAATTACTCTGCTTTTATTGACCTGAAAACATTATGTTCTGGCAGGCAATCATACAGTCTTGATTGAATTTCAGAAATAAAAAGACCCTCCCAGCATTTTTACTTATAGTATTTCAAATTTATTTGCTTGTTTTGGCACTCTCTTTTTCTTCTATATCTGAGAATCGGGTTTCTGCACATTTTTTAAAGATTCTAATCTGACAGTGTCCAGGGGTCTGAATTCCATATCATCTGTCATTTACTTCCTGTGTGACATAGATTATATGCATTTACTTCATCTGCAAATGCACAGAAAATGTTATTATCATACGGTTGTTATGGGATATAATATTTATAAGGACTGCTCTAATCCTTCCTCTGAGAAATCTCATGAGAGAAAATTTATGCTGTTCAGAACATTAGCTCTGAAGAATATGAACATATAAGCCAAACATCTAATTAAAAATCACACTGTGAGAAGATTTACATTAGCTTTGAGTTAAATAAATCAGTATTATATATGACCTATAGATACTCCATGAAATAGACCAATATCAATCTGAAAAACAGTATTAAGGAGTTTAAGTATTTACATAATGAAAAGGGAATGTGGAAAAAGTTGACATGTTATATAGAAAAAAAAATTTTGTAATTTCTGTCATTCTTTTATCCCAGATATTGCATGTTCCCTGATACCATCGTTTCTAAAGTACAGTTTAACATTTTTTTTATTTATTTGTAATAACATCTGTCTTTGTAAGTATAGTTTTATCATAAAACCTCCTAATACAATGTGGATGAATTTGAAATATTCATGAACATCATGGAAAATATGAGAGATGTGTGCCCCACAGAAAATCTGGAGTATGATTTAAAGGACAGACTTTAATAACCTGCCATGCCAGAGCCTTTCCTTGTGAGAAGTCACAGTCACTGTGTTTTATGGTCTTAGCTTCAAGAAAGGGAAACAGTGTGCTAACATTAATTTGCAAGAATTTAGATACTCTGAGAATCTTATGTTTCCACCTACCTGCTGGAATTTCTTAACAGGATTTCATCAGAATGGTATGAATCACTTCATGCTGATTTAGATGTTCTTTTATTAGCTGCTTATATTGAGAACATAAGTTCCAGTGACTGAAAATTAGTTTCTGTGTGGATTTTTCCATAGTATTGTTAGGTGGCTTTTAAAAACTTCAATGTTCTAAGGATAGCATGCCTTAGACTTCTTTATTTTAATGGAACACCCACACCAAATCCAAATAGGTAGAAATGTATTTCAACAGAATTGGTTTTTTTACTGAGAATGCATATCAGCAACAAAACTGTTGATGCAAAAGTTTTGTCTCCAATTAATATATCACAGGTGCAGAGGAAAGGGGCTTAAATCCTAAAAATTACATTACCTTGAATATTTATAAAATATCTTTACTTTTTCAGTCCCCAACTTCGAGTTTTGAGATGGCTACCTAAGGACATTGAGTGCTCGCATTTTATCCTTTTTAAATTTCTGCTCTATAATTTTACGTTTGATTGTTAGCAGTTTCCAGATAATAATTGCTCTTTTAGTTTAATTTCTAATAGGACAGGAAGAAGTTTTGCTAGCTGTACAATAGCCACAGCACTCCTTCTTAGATACCGTAAAACCCTTTTTCATCACTTCAGTTGGGCAGCTTTCACCGTGAGACTCCAGCAAGATACAGCTGAGGGATGTGGAGGGATTTTTTGTTGGGGAACACATGTGACAGCAGGCTGGAAGTAGTAAGCTCCCAGATTAGGTGTTTGCTACCCCTCTGCGAACAGCTGAGTCCTCTTGGACCAGATAAGCTGTTTGTTGGGGAAGGGCCAGACTTCTCCAAATGGGCTGACCTGCCCTGCTGCTGCTTCTGTTGCCGCTGCTGGGTTATTGTCTTCCAGTTCCCTGGGGCTGGTAGGAGGGGAAGGTCTTGCAGTTTCACTCAGTACTGTAGAGTCCTGGAGCTGTTAGCTGTCCCTGCTCCAACGGTTGCACTTCCATCTGTTTTTGCTTTCCATATCATGCTTATTTTAGCTCGCCTGCTTTCTCACACCTCAACAAGAATTTTCTCAGTGAACCAGAGCCAAGGTCAGGCAGAGGGGCTGTACAAACCAGGGACGGCTGAACCCTGCAGCAGACAGTCATAAAGCTACTAATGAGAAAAGTTACTGTGAGAAAAGTACGCACTACTAGAAGCCAAGAAGGCAGTGAAACAAAAAATCAAAGTCAGAGAGGGGGGGAAAAAAGGGAAAAAGAACATAGTATAAATTTACAAAAGACACTAGATTACTATGAGTTCTAAGTAATTAAAACACTAGTGTACTATGAGTATAATCTGTTCAAAGTCTAGCTTGGAATTTCATGTCCTCGAATGCAGGTATGAAGTCATGACCAAGTATCAAGGTATGATAAATGAAAGGTAATTCTCAAAGGGAACAAAGACTAAGAATATATTTTTAAGTTCCTGTATGCAAGTATGTTGATTTCTGTAGTACAGATTTGGTTTAGATTAATTTGGTGTAAAATATCCAATATTAAAAGAACTGAAAAAAAATACAAAATTGTCCCCAGTCCCATGGCAGGTTCAGGCTGGGTGTAATTCTATGAACAATTTTGTTCATCTTCACAGTTCAGTGTCTGCTCACAGTGTTTGTTTCTGGAAATGAACTAGGCAACATTTCTGGCTTATTAATTATATTATATTTGATTTTTAAGCTTGACAGTACAAATGTTTTATGTGATCATACAGTAATGGTTAGTTTTGATACCATAGTCTGATTCACAGTGTATAAAGTGAAATGTGTTCCACAGAATAGAAAACCATTGTTTGTTGCTAATTTTTAAGTCTGGTAAACATAATTATGGATAAATAATTTATCAAGTTACTTAACTGTTTATCAAAATTTCCTTGGTATCTTCCATTTAAAACGTTTAAAACTTAAGCTGAAGTGCCTGTACCATTGTTTCAGCTTCACTGGTCAGCTCCAACTGGGACTCTCTTGACTAAATTATAAAAATTGTTCATATAAACGATATAGGAGCTGATGTAGCCTCTTCCCATGCAGGAGCCACATAAAGTCAATTTGAAACACAATTTCTTTCTAACTACATGGAAATATCCATGAATGTCCCTCCCCAAATGTAGCCATATAATTGAGCAACGAACATCTGAAAACACCAATATGTTCAAGTCCAGCCTTCAAAAGGTGACAGATGTTTTTGACATGTCTAGAAATGTTGACACATGTCCTGATTTGTCCCAGAACATTTTTTTCTGATGAGTCATTTTTATTGAGAAATAGATAATTTTCAATTAACAACATTTTCTATTTTGCCATGGTGACAAAAACTATCATTTTAGTGTAGCTGTAACCAGAATTTCTTTGTCAGAATCTGAAACTGTAGTTTCATACATTATTGGATTTAAAAAAAAAAAATATTTCAGCAGCACAATTATTGTTTCCGGAACAAGTATTTCATACAAATGTTTGGTAACATCAGAACAAAAAAGTAAATGTAAATGGATAGGTAAATAGTTGTTTTAAATATTCAATAAACAGCAATATAAATTAAAAATTATTCTCAAAAATTCTCGTTGTTTCCATAAATCAATGCAAGTTCAGTGTTGCAAGCTTGCAAATTATTTGTGTCATAGTATATATGGAACATTTTATTGAAACAAAGATTGATTTCAGAAAAATTTATATAGATAACATAAGTACCTTTTAAATTGCTTTATGCTTTAAATAGCTATGTCTATTAAAGTTTCCCATTGCTTCTTCTTTTAGAATATTAATATTATTAGCAGAAACAAATTCAAGCTAACTGTGATTATGTGCTCACAGGAAAAAAAAAAAAAAAAAGAAAGAAATACCAGAAGAGCTTTTAACCTTAGTTGTAGTTCACTTCAGAAAACATATAAAGAAAGACTGCTTGCAATCTTATCCTGCTTAATATTAAGATAACCTATTTTCTTTCCTAGTTGTATTCTGTTGGCTTTTATGACCCTCAATTTGTTTGCTATGTTACTATGGCAACTGACACATTATATATATGGTAAGAGATTTATAAAATCCAAAAATGCATACATTTTTAGTAAGAAACTATTTGCACAGGTAGTTTTTTGTGATAGACATTTTTATATTAATGGAAATAAAGTAATCTTATTGGACAAGCTTTTTAAAGATATGTTGCCTCTCCCAAAGGTCTTTCATATGTTTAAATTATAATACATTTAACAAGGCTTTGATGAGCACTTGAATAGGACATCTAATCAGAATATGTATTAAAAATGTAAAACTGTTCATAGTCTTCAAACATTAAAAAACTATACTTAGGTAAAATAGGAACAAGCTATCATCACTTTTTTCTAGTTGCAGTTGCTGGCACTGGTTGACAGTAATTCCTTTGTAGCATAAATCATTAGCACGATCATAATACTTTCTGCTTTTTAGCCTCAGTTAGGAATTAAAAGGTTTCTATCTATGTTCTTTCTGATTCAGTTTAATCTAGTCTTCCTCTGGCACAGAAAATATTTTATTTTAGTCAAGCATAACTCTGATGAAATGTTACATACTAGTAAACTACACTAGTACAAATTAACTGTGTGCTCAGCCCTTTATGAAAAAAAGCATGGAACGGACTTTAGGAGAGGAAATTTTGTTATGTATCTCCCTGGCTTCATCTGAGCATTGCACAAGTCAGAGAGTACAAAGGGAATGTATTAAATGACTGGAAGAGAATGGGAATAAAGCAATTTTCCATCCTTGTGGAGAAATCTAGAGCTCTAGTGCAAGGCACTTGAGCCAGGCATCTTTGGCATTTTTTTCCTGATGAAAAAAAGGAAGGATCTTCAGTTGGCTGAGTGTCCTCTCAGCTGCCCAGAGAGACCCACAGCAGGAAATGCGGTACAAGTGCAATGCAGGTGTTTTCACTCAACATGACAATCAGATCTTCACAGCATTATAATCTGCTGAAAGCAGTTTTTCCCAGTTTTTCTATCCTGCTTGCTAATTAAACGTGTATTTTCACGTATTGCTCAGAATTTCAAGCTGTGGAAGATAATAATCTTTCAGATCAGATAAAATTAGAATTTATAAAGTTGGAAAATCCCTCTAAGCCCATCAAATCCAACCAATAACCTGACAACACTGTGTTCACCACTAAACCATATCCCAAGGTGCAACACAGATTGAGATATCCTGAGCTGGAAGGAACTCACAGGGATTATTGATACATTGACATATCCATACATGTTTGAACACATCCAGGGGTGGTGATTGCACCACTTTCTTGGCAGCCTGTTCCAGTGTCTGACCAGCCTTTCAGTGAAGAAATTTTTTCTTAATACTCAATTTAGATCTCCCCTGGTGCAACTTGAGGTCATTTCCTCTGTTCTGTTGCTTGTTTATTGGGACAAGCAACCAACCCTCAGCTCCTTTAAGGCAGTTATAGAGAGGGATAAGGTCTCCTCTGAGCATTCTTTTCTCCAACAAGTGACCTCAGCCCCCTCAGCCACACCTCATAGGACTGACTTACCCTTCATGAACTTCATGAACTTCATTGCCCTTTTTTTCTCTGATTATATATGATGTTGAAACTGGGAAAATCAATAGCTAAAGACAATAGTAATTAATAATAATTTAATTTAGATTTGTAAAGCAGAATTTGTTATTGATCAGCCAGATCTCACATACAGAGCAGTTTAAAGCCAAAAGCATTTAGATGATTTTAAATAACCTGAGGTCATGTGTCTCCTCTTGGAATCTAGCACTTGCTAAAGCAAGTAAGGAAGAAAAAAATCATATCAAAGATGAGGTGGTTTTGTTATTTCCTGAGTGTTTTCTTGACTATGAAAGTCTATTAGTTTCAGGTTTATGAATATTTTTATTAATTTATCTCTGCCTTATAATCTTATATATTTTTCTTTTATTTATACACACAGCTTTCAGGAATGCTAACCAGCAGGCAATAGGTTTCATCTCATTTTTCAGTGAATATCACCTTGCTGTCTAATTTATATTTTCATATAAATTAAAATACTTTGTAGCCCAAATATAAAATTAATTTTAACAAAAAGATGCTCACAGTCATTTACATGAGTGTGTTTTTTTTTTCCTACAGTGAAGAGATTATTTTGTCTCAAAATACACAGCAGAACACTGCATTTAATTGTAAATAAAGATCAGGTCAAACCCACACAAGTTAAACTAACAAATTTAACTTCTTCAGGCTGACCTCAGTTCGAATCAGCCACAGATACAAAAAACAAAACAAAACAAACAAAAGTAAACATAGAAAACATGTGCATAGGAAAAAAAAAAAAAGTTTTAATTCTTAAATCTGTTCTTTTAGTCATGGGACTGTTGACAACTAGATCACTCACATTCAGGGTTGCCAACAGATATACTTAGCTGAAGGCAAACTTCAAACTTTTACCACTTACATTCCTTATTGCCAGGGAATAAAAGCAAATACTGACAAATTTAATAGAAAGCAGCATTGGCTTTTTGCTTAAGAAAAATATTATTATATCTGGTGTTCTGATAGCAAAACTATAATTGCTTTTCTAAACAACATATACATTAGACAAAATTATCACTTATTTGGAAAGTTTCTTGTTTTGCTTATTTGAAAAGTCAAAAGACAAATCCCATCTCACCTGGTGCTGTCATTCCTTTACAATATTTTCTACATTTCCATTTGTCTGCTTCAGCAAAAAAAGATAAGTAAGATAAATTGTCACTAAATCTTTTCATTGCAGTAAACTAAGTTGTTACAATACAATAATATATCAAAATACTAGGAAAGTATAATATTGGGGTTTTCTGGTTTAAAAAATGCTTATGTTTTCATTTCTTTTCACCTTTCTGTCTTTTTTGGAGGGTGAGCAGAGAGAAGAAAGACAAACAAATGAGCAGGAAAGTGCAATATAGAAGACTGAATAGATATTGAATATTTCTTAGTCTTTAGAGAAATACCTCAAGCAACCATTTTATACAGATACTTTGATCTTTCTATATAAAAATCTCTAGATGTACACATATGATTACAAATCTTCTTAAAAATTTCTGGAGGACTTTTTGCAATTAATTTTAATTACTAACATTTTTCAAGGCTATATTACCTGGAAAACTTTACCTATAACTTAAACTTCTAACGCAAGACAAAGTGATACTTGGTTAAGACAATTACTCACAATTATGTTGGCCTTAGCCCAACTCTGACAAGTGAGAAGCTGATCACCTGTTCAGGTATAAGCAGGCCTTAGGTCTCAGTACCTGTATGTAGAACAGAACTCAAGACTGAGAGATTCAAGGCTTATCACTGTGATGGTAAGCACCAGCCATATATAAAACTAAATCAGTAATTTAAGTATACTTGAGTTAATATTATATTAGTTTATAGACTGTTCTATTTCTAATTTGATATATAAATTTGCCTGCATATTTCTTCTTGCAAATTCATATTTTTAAGGATGTTTTTCATTAACAACAACACAGTTTTCAGTGATTGTTAAAGCTGAGCCCTCATAGCTAAATTAAGAAGGGTTGAGAACAGAACTCCTTTTGTGTTAGAAAATTATGTCTTTCAAATCTAGGCAATGAATGGAGTGGAGGTCTAACAGAACAAGGAATGGAAAAGCCTCACCAAAGAACAACTTCTGACTAGATGCTTTCACTGTAAGAAAAACTATTTTTTTTAGATTACATCTAAAAATGCTGCTGTAAGAGTGAAGGGATCCTTACTCAGATATTTTCATAAATAAATGTGGTTGGTTTGCTTTAGTTTCCCCTCCTGCACACAAATTTTTCATATATTATTCCCATCCTCCTCCCATCACAGGTATTTGTGTGAGGGAATAAGTTACTAATATTTTATATTTTTAAAATGAACCTCGTAGCTGCTCACATTATCTGTCAGAATTGCATTAATGAATGAAGTTTCCACAGAATAGTTTTTATTCTGTGTCTCTCTTGCTCTGCCCTTTTCTTCTCATTCGAAAAAAATGCTATTCATCAACTTAGGTCAAGTTAAACAGTACAGAATGTATTTCTTTGGCTTATCTATGACAGGATCTTGGATACAGGGAAAGTTCATCCTTTCATTTCTGCTGGGCATTCCTATGCTTAAGTATGATGGAAAGTCACTAAGAATAGAAAGAGAGAATTAGATTAAGCAGAATACATTAGAGAGAGGATAATCTGAAACAGTACAAAATTGTGCTGAACAGTTTGCTAAATTGTTGAAAAATGTGAAAAAGTTAAACTTGAAAAGAAGGTGTTAAGAGAGAGAGTAAATGTATTTTAATGTATAGACATGAGCCTTAGTATATCTTTAGAAATTATGAAGGTACTTAAGTCCCTGACAAAACCATAGCACAGGTAATATGCCGTGTCCTATTCCATTTCTGTAAAAAAAGTTGCACAGTAACACGGCCATAGCTTTAATCACAATATGAAAAACAAAGTTTAAACTGGACTCAGGTTTCTCAGTGCTATGTTCCCATTGAACATAACCATTCAAAATAAAATACAGTCAATTCAGTAGTAATCTTTCCTGTGAAATGGATATAATTTTCAGCCTAACCTGGAGCAGTCCCTTGCCTATGTGTTGAATTTAAGGCTCTCAAGGGTATAGTGAGAATAGCTTCATTTCCCAAGGGGCTCCTCATTACTGAGGGATTATGTGGAAGAGTTTTTTTCAGAATAGACGTACTGCAAAAAGCATGGATTTTCTTAGGGGTGCAACATTTGTGATTATCTTGACCCTCAGATGCGTCCTACATCTTCATGGACTTTCCATGGTTTAGACCATCTGTTTAGACAGGTAAACTTTAAAATATTAGTAAGTGTGGCTTTGAGATTGTATGGAAAGAACCAGAAAAATTGTGCATTGTACATTTAATAAGAAGGTATTTTAGATTATAGGAAAAAATTGGCATCTTTTGATGAATGTCAGCTCTCTTTTACAATCTCTTCTAGTTCATGCAGCCTATATGCGACATACAAGTACATCTACAAATACTGTTCCTGCTGTCATAACTGAAAGTGATTTACACCACAACTTTGATTCAAAACATCTGCCTGACACTCTGCCCAGATCAACGTTTGGTTGGTTTTTGTTTTTTGTTTTTTTTTTTTTTTCCAGTTCTCTTCAGTAACACTGTTGGAAGTAGATATATATCTTGTTTTTGTGCTATCATATGTTGTATATAATAGACAATTAATAGTGTTTGTTTTGAAGCTGTGGTTAATTTTTCACATATGCAGACAAAAAACCAGGCAGATGCTTGACTTTCTAGATATAAATGTGTTCTGGGTTCCAATTTTCATTTAATCCTCGGTAAGGATAACTGTCCTAATCAAGATAATCACAGGAATGTATAGAAAATTTTAAATCTGTTCTTGCTTTTTATGGCCTCTTTAACTGTCCTTGACCTATAAGTAGTACTAAGACACTAATTTTCAGCATCTCTAAGCTGCTGATGTTCATCTTCGTTTTGGTCTACAGGAAAAAATCAGAAACACATCTTTGGATGTTATTTATAATCTGATGATTCAAAGACCTAATTATTATAGCTTCCTTTCTGAAATAGATACAGATGAAGTCCAGATATTTAAACTTAAATAAAAATCATTCTTTTTATTATTAACATAGAAGCTTCCATCTTGCCAAATTTTGTTGCTTAAAGTGCTGAAGATACAAGATGTTTTCATTATTGAGAATGGCAGCCTTAAAGACGGAGGTAGTGTTTCATGTAAAAGTGAGTAAACCACTGCTTTTTAACCCAGTAACTGTTTTTAGAATGATTAAGGGTTTTGTGGCAGTCACTGTTGCCATTTTAATATTGAGTGCCAGCAGTAATGCTATCCTAGTAAAAGGAATAACTACTTTTAAATCAGAAAGGAAAATTAAGAATGTTCATTTACTGTGAAAAATTACAATTTTTTTTCTTTTTTTTCAGAATGGGATAGGCAGTGTTCGTAGTACTAATTTAGACAACTTTTTCCTTGAGGCATGGTCAGATGATGCACTAGTTACATCGTGCCACTGTTACTATCCCTTCTGTAGAACAAGGGGTATTCTTGTGAAAGACACTGTTATTAGGATATAGGAGAGGGGGGAAAGAAAATGTTTTTTCTAATGCTTTATTTATTAATAGTACTCACATTCTAAGGATAAAAAGTGGCATCTCATCCTGCAACCTTCACAACGTGATGCTGGAAGTTACATATGCATCTTGTATACCTCATTGCAGTATTTGTCAATTTTTTCTGAAAAAAAAAAAACCAAAACAACATTTGTTTTATAATCAATATCTAAGGAGGAAAAATTGCAAAACCTAAGCATATGAAAGACTCATCAAGAAATATATTTTCCCTAAAAGTATGAGGCTTCATAATTTTTATTTACGTGTTGGACATTTTGTATTTTTCATCAGAAACATATGTATAAATTACTTGATTTCTTTATAGGAATTTGTTGATTAGCATGATTTATTCAAAGTCATATTTTAGGATTTGAAAGTGGTGAACTGAAAAATTATGCTATGCAAATTGCTGTCAATTGTCTGTGCCTTCTTTGTACCCACCTATGTAAGTCTTTCTAATCAGTGCATTTGTGGACAAATCTAAACACCACAGCAACATCACACTTGTGTGTAGTTAATAAAAGATTTGGCAGGGTGATCTCCTTACACTCAGGTTGCACTGAAGAGCAGGAATAACCATATCTTTTTGATTTAATTCCTTTTAGTTTTTCATATTGAAATATCAGACTAGAAGCAATATTTTTTTCATTAAAAAAAGGAAAATTCTTAATTTATTTTTAATTTAATTTCTTTTTAAATTCTTCTAAATTATGTTGCTGCTGTTTCAACATTACATTCCTTCAGCCTTAAACTGTAGCCATAAATATAAATTATGAACTTTTTCCATCAGATGTACCAGAAATTTGTAATGATATTTTTATTGAGACTTTACTTGGAAACTATTTTTGCTAACTTATTTATAAAGTATGGAAAGGGTAAACATTATATAGGCATTCAGTAGAAAATTATATGTATATCACAAAAATAGATCAATTGTTTTTGCCTTTTTACTTCTATTTCTCATCTTGAAAGTGCTGGAGTGTCATACTCTTGCAGGTTCCATACCTTCTTTTGAAGGGGGGTGTAAAGGTGGGCTAGTCTAACCTCCCCCTCACAATGAGAAGGGATACTGATCTTCAAGGAGATCAGTTGACTCAGAGGCCCACCCAAGCAGATCTTGAATATTCCCAATCCACTAGAGACATCCACTACCTCTCCAGGCACTCTGCTCCAATGTTTCATCACTCTCAATATATATAAAAAAAATCTCTTTCTTATATGTAATCTAAATTGATCTTCCTTCTGTTTCAAACCATTGCCCCTTGTCCTATCCCTACGCACCCTTGTAACAACAACCATCAGTTGGTCAGGAGACACTCAGAATAAAATCAGGAACAGAAAAAATACCTGAAGTGGCTAGTCTTGATTTTATTTTTTTTTTTTTTTAACTAGAAAACACTGAAATTCTGGTATCATGTGGAAATAACTTCCAGTGAAGAGGAATCTTCAAATTTAGAGCATATTTTTAACCTGCTCTGCTAATATTTCTTGTTGAGAATCAGTAGTAGTTCTGCCAAGCTGAGACTTTTTGAAGTATACATGCCATAATAAGCAGTCCATTTTCAGGTGATATATGTTAATTTTCCACTAAAGAACGTAATGAACAATATAAGCTTTCACTTCATGAAAGTGAAGCTTATATTTACCGAGAATCTTTAAGCATGTACGTAATTTTACCACAACTTTGCTAACCGCATACTTGCTACCACAAAATGTGCTGAAAAGTATTAATAGGCCAACATGTCAAATGTAATAAATAGTTATTTCATGTTTCACTTCTAATAAGCAAAGAAGTTCAATCAGCAGCATAGATACGTACAAGATAAATTGTCTACATTTATCTGTTATCACTGTTTGCACTTGTAAATCAAATTAACTTGCACAGGCGAAGTCAGAACTTAAAGCTAAGATGCTGAGCAAAGTATTAGCCCTAGATAAGTTTCTTCCTGTTGTGCTTTATCATTGTGCTGGAATAAAACTAAGATTTTTTTTTTTTAAGTCATTGCTCTTTGATGTTGCTTTTAAGTTTTATGATCTGTTTTAAAGTTACTTAGGAGTAAGGTGTTGCGTGCATAGATAGTTTCATTCATGAAATCTTGCCTGCATGTAGCCTTTTCAGGTGGATTGACTCTGGCAGGACACTAGGTGCCAACCAAAGCAAATGTAACACCTCCTTTTCAACTGGACAGGGGACAGAAGACACAATAGAAAGGCTCGTGAGTTAAGGATGGGGAGAGATCACTCAGCAATTGTCACCAGGGTAAAAGAGTCTCAGGGAAATTATTTTAATTCCTTACCAACCAATTCAGAATAGGGTAATAAGTGAAACTAAATTTTGAAAACACCTTCTCCCCCACTCTTCCCTTCTTCTCAGGATTAACTTTATTTTTGAATTCTTTCCCCAGGCAGCACAGGGAGACATGAAATGGGGTCTGTGGTCAGTTCACCATGTGTTGTCTGCTGCTCCTTCCTTCTCAGGAGGAGGACTCCTCACACTCTTCTCTATTTCCAGTATGGGGTCTCTCCCATGGGAGACCAACCTCCATTAAGTTCTCCAAGATGAGGTGTCAAAGGTTTGACGTTGGCACAAGGCCAGTGCCCCTATAACGATATACTGTCCCTGGTATCTGTTGTGAGATGTGACCAAAAACAGAGCAAAACAGTTTCTAATTTAGAAAGCAAGAGAAAAAACTTTATTACTAATAATAGGTAAAGAAGACACATACAGAAGAACATGGAAACTTTTAAAAAAAACACTCTTCCTCCCCCCCCCCCCCCACCAGTTCTCAACCTAACAAAACAAACTGAAAATTCCCCATCACGTTACCACCTTTTAGATAATTAATCTTCAGTCTATTACCACCCTTCCGATAATCAGTACTCAGTTCGTTGAGGAGAGATAGGAGTCCTTCTTGCACCACATCGTGGCCTCTTCCTCCATGTCCAGTGCTCTCACCACTGTGCATGGACCAGAGCTGCTTCTAGGGTTTCTCTTTTTAAAAATGCTTTGGTTAGTTCCAAGAAACGACAGCTTCTCAATTTTGGGACACTTCTCATCTCTGTTCACACTACTGTCCACTCTTGGCTCCAAGCCAATGCCTCTCCCCAGATACAGCTTCTATGTTATAGGAAAAAAATGAGTCCGTCCATGGCTATACAAAAGAGTCCAGCCAAAGCCACTCCATCATCTCCTCCCACCTAGGATTCTTTTCAGCGTTCTCTGACAATCTTCTACTTACACAAACTTTCATAATCTTTGCTTAGTTCTTTCTATCTTTCTTCTTCAAATTCAGGAGGATTAGCATTTATAAAGTTTCCATCATTTACGAAAAGGGTTAAAATCTTGGGCTTTGTTTCCCCAGAACTCTCA
The DNA here is from genome assembly GCA_032173965.1 of Sitta carolinensis. Classification (NCBI taxonomy): domain Eukaryota; kingdom Metazoa; phylum Chordata; class Aves; order Passeriformes; family Sittidae; genus Sitta; species Sitta carolinensis. The sequence continues at coordinate 97,514,848 of CM063284.1, read as the reverse complement.
CGGTATCTTTGCTGCTGGGCACTCTTCTCGCGCCACCCCCCCCCATACTCCTTCGGCCGTGCTGTCTAGTTGTTGATATCAAATTTCAAGGTGACGAAGATCACAGACACGGTTTTCTCAGTTTCTCTCTCCGGGGGGGGGGAGGAGGGGGGGGGGGGGAAAGGGAAAAGAAGGCTGTCTGATGCTTTTCCAGGTTCTTGTACTTTCTCCACCCTTCCATCCTGCAGGATTTTTCCTCTTCCCCTCTGTGCCCGAGGTTCCAGGCTTACCTCACCCAGGCCGCATGGCTTCCCCTCCCCCGCCCAGCCAGCCGCTGGGCAGGGGAGATCCCTCCGTCCTCAGGGACCGGAACCAAGAGAGAGCTTTCCGGGGAGCCCTCTGCTTTGAACCCCTTGTGTTCTCAGAGGCGGATCCTTGTCCTCAGTGGCCACACCAGGTGCCAGTCTTTAAACCTGAGCACTCATTGGTTTGACCACTGAAGTTCAGAAAAAAACTCATTTTTTCCAAACTACGACATTAGGCCTTCCTATGACCTACAGTTCTTGACAAATTGCTCCAGTGTCAGTCCTTTCTACAGGGTGCAGTCCTTCAGGAACAGGCTGCTCCAGGCTGCTGGGGGGTCACAAATCCTACCAGCAAATCTGCTTCAGCATGGGCTCCTCTCACCACAGGGCCACAGGTCCTGCCAGAAAGCTGCCCCAGTTCAGGCTTTCCACAGTGTCCCAGCCTCCCTTGTGGTGTGGCTCGCCAGAGTCCAGCTAGCTCTTGTCACACTGGTGCCATGCCAGGAGTGGGGAACAGCCATGGTATTGGGTTTTACCAACAGCTGAACCTTTAGAGCTGCTTGCTCTACAGTGCAGGGTCTGCCAGCCACGGCAGGGGTCAGGTAAAAGAGAAGGAGAGAGGCTCTCCAAATCTGAGGTTTCTTGGAGTTGAAGGGAGGAAAGACAAAGAGCCACAAGCACCCCTGTGCATGGGGGTTTCATACAGCTGCAAATTGTGGGTAAATACAGAACACGAGTCAAAGAGGGGCATTTGGAGGTGGAGTTGGGGGATTAGGTTAGGGCCAATTGGGATAGGTGGAAGGAGAGGGAGGTCACATGCACTAATGGGGCGTCAAGGTTTGGGAGACACCCAGGAAAGCCCAGGGGGAGGTATAGAAAAGAGATTGGCTCCAGGGGGATTGACACAGAAGGACTGGAACACAGGCAGGGAAACAATGACAGCCAGGAAAAGGGTCAGGAATAAAGGGTGGGGATACACCATAAAAGGTAACTTATGGGGGGATACTACTCTGGGGACAAAACAACTTGGGAACAAACATGGTGGGGGGCCGGTAAATGAAGCCAGTAACATTAAATCTGAACAATAAACATAATCACACAAAATTAACACAAGTTGCAATACTCTTGTACTTCCACCCACTCCAGCAGTGGGTCCTCCACAGTCTAGAGGTGGATCTGTGGTCCCCCATGGACCTCGGTGAGCTGCTGGGGCACAGCTTGATCACCATGGTCTGGACCACAGGCTTTGTGGGAGCACCTCCTCTCCCTCCTTCTACTGGCATTGGTGTCTGCAGAGCTGTTTCTCACATATTCTCACTCCTCTCTTCAGGTGCAGTTGCTGTTGGGCAGGGTTGGGTTTTTTGCCTTTATCCACATTATCCCAGGAGCATGACCGCCATTACAGATGGGCTTGGCCTTAGCCAGAATTGGGTCTATCTTGGTTCTGGGTGAAGTTTCTGGCAGCTTCTCATAGAAGCCATCCCTCTAGGGCTCCCCTCTAGACATACACCACCTAAACCTTGTGAAAGCAAAGGTTTGTAAGGATCACTTGTTTAAAATGTATTAGAACTTAAAAGAAAATGGGAGGAGAATGTTATCCCTTTATTGCATTTCTAGTTTTAGAGAGGTATTCTAGTAAGTAATTACCCTGTGCCTTTTTCCTAAACTTTTTATCAAACGGAGCCACACTATGTTTTCCCATGCTGAGTAGTCTGTGCATGAGGTTTGATGGAGTCTCAATTTTGGTCATTTTGTTTAATTGATTTATCTCTTCTGTAACTATTTATATCTTCACAGGTTTGCTTTTTTTTTTTTTTGTGTAAGTTTGGGCTTTGCTAATGCTACTGTACAGATGGGATTCAAAATTATATGACTATTTCCTCTATTTTCTCCTTCTTCATGCCTTGAAGGTACCTTCTACATCAAATTTTCTTCTTTGTGTCTTCATCACCTAAGGGAGCATGTCTGGGCTGAGGAAAAGGAAAGAATAACCTCCTATTCATTTCCAAATGAAATGTGATGTTTATTGTTTCACTTGTATGAAATTGTGTGGAATAGTATGAAATAGTAAGATTAAAAATTACTTCCATCAATAAGAAGGAACTAACATATGTATGTGTTTTTTTTAGAATACTTGAGGAAGACCAATTTCAAAATGTTACAATTTTAGTGCTTCATACCCTCTCTATTTTCCAGTTTCAATAGGAGGAATGTTCTGTTTTATTGCCATTTGAATTTGAAGTGCTTTATTTTTTTTGGCTTGAATGATAATTTCTTATATCTGCTAAGGAAATTGCATCAATACAGTAAATATTGTAAACTTCCATGTTTTGAGAAAGACTTGCTCTGACTTTCCTCTGAGACAAATTATTTAATCTTTTTCATTGGCTCAGTGATCCTGAGAAGGATCAGGTCTCTTCCTTTGTGACCCCCAAAGGGATGAGTCTTGACATTTAAAAATTCAAAATTTGGCTTTCATGTTCTTTTAATGTTTCTCTATGGATCTTGAAAAAAGCAGGTCAGGCATGCTGCCAAAGTTCAAATGTACTCAAAGTGAAGGGACTCTATCCACCCTAATCAAGAGTGCAAAAGCACAATTGACAACTAAGGGCATACATGAAAACATACATTCTAGATTATTGATGCTGTCTATAGACTTTATCACATTTTCTCAGTACAATTTTCTTACAAAAATAACAACCAGAGTTGCTTTGATGAGCATATACGAATGTTCTTAGTATGAACTAAAAATTGTTTACATACATGGAGACTTCTAGGAAGACAATTCAGCTCCATATGGGAAGATGATGTGTTAGCAAACTTGCATATTGGCAACATCTGTTCTGCAGTTATTGCAGTGACACAGCATCAAGGTAAATGGTCAAATGAGACTAAAAATGAAGAATATATTTGCTAATAAAGACACAAAAATAGCACGATAGCTTCCCAAATTTACAGTATATTTTTTTAGTTAAATATGGATGCATTTTTGACAATGGTATAAAATTGAGGTTCCTGCAAGAATTGATGATTATAACAGAATGCAACAGAAGAGAAGCTGAGGGGGGGTTATAGCTTTACTGTTTACTATTGGTCTGTTATACATAATTCTTTTCTGTGTCTTTTTTTCTTGTAGAGTACAGTTTTCCTTCCCAAAAAGTAGGTAAGGAAAAGGAAGGTACACTTCCAGGAGTACTTGTTCCTTCACATGCTGTAATGACACTTTTTGCTTTGTGTTTATTTTTGAATGATAAACTCTCTGTTACATATCTTCACTTGGGAAGACATTTTCAGTTGTGACAAAACTTACTTCCCTTCCTTTCAAACAAAATAAATGTCCACCGATTTCTTTAGAAACCAGGAATTCGTTTAAATATGGGCAGTGAACAGCCTTCTTGGATGTGCTCAGAGATTGTAGGAAGTGAAGAATGGTGGAAAAAGAATGGGAAATCTCATGAATGGATTGAAATGTGAGTAGTTAGAAGCTTAACTTATGATGTGTATATAATTTGATTTTTTAAAACTTGAAGCGATTTCCCTCAATAGGGGTAATGGAATGTAGCCAGAAAATATTCTAGTGGGAGATGGGATCTAGTTAGTTGCTAAAGCTATGCAATATGCATAAAGTAGCTGTTGCCTTATTTTATTGTTTGGATTTGGGTTTTGTTGGGTTGGGGTTATTTTTTGTGTGTGTGTTTTTAATTTGATGCAGGCTTGTGGGGTTTTTTTTGTTGTGGTGTTAGTTTTGATTTGGTTTTTTTGCTTCGGTTTGGGGTTGTTTTATCTGGAGTCATATTTTTTGCCTTGGATTTGGGGTCTTGTTTTGCTTTGGTTTGTAGCTTTTGTTTGGTTTGGTTTGGGTTTCTAACAGAAAACGATAGAGATTTTTTTTTTTCACCTATTTTACTTAATGTCTTTTGGAAGACAGTGTCTTTTGTCTCCTGGCAGTGTAATAGATTTTGTGAGTCACAGAAGGGTGGGAGGATTTGCTAGTTCATTTCCCTAAAATAATTAAAAAAATAAAATTGAAAGTCCTAGTATTAGACAAGAGAAGAATCATGCAGCTGTAGCTACTATTCATGATGGAAAGACTACCAGCTATAGCACTGCTAAAAGTGTTGGGATGTTAGAAGGGGAGATATGTCCCTTAAAGCTAAAGGAAATGCGGCTTCTCGCTCTGAGATTGTGACATAGGAGTTGTCAATATTCTGTACATTATGAGGGATTTTTTTAAAATGAGAAATATTTGGCTTTTCACAGCTATGAAAAATCATCCCATCTGTGTCTAATTATATCAGTTTCATGCCTTGAAGACCCACCAGTTAGGTAGCCTGTGATATCAGGCTTGGGACAGCGGTGTCATGCTTTGTCATTGTTGGCTACAAAAATGTTGGACTTTGTATTCAAGAAATATTTCTTGCATTAGATTTTAATATGTAACTGTAAATTATAATGCAAAAAGAGCTTTTCAAAATTTAGAGTGTTTTTTCCTAACTTTCTTTGCCTTGGTCTTTTCACCTCTCTGATAATCTAGAATACTACAGTTTTTCATCATAACTTCCAAGAGCCCCATGTTAATTACAGAGCAAATTATGTAAAAGTACATGTATTTTCAAGGTTATATTATCTAGCTGAGTGAAAAACTAGTCTTATTTTATGCTATTTAAAAATCAGGAGGGACAGCAAGTGCAAGTAGTGGCATAAGAATCCAACCAATTTGGTCGAGTACTAAGAACTTAGTATTAGCTTAAGTACTGTGATTCAAATAACTAATTTCATGATATACATAATATTTGGTGGACTGGGATTACAGTCTTCAGTTTAGAAAGGGAGAGAGAAATAAAACTGAACAAGTAATGCTTAGTGAAGAACAGTATGACAAACAGTTTTATTTTGTATAAATGACTAGTACTTAAAAGAAAAATGTGGGTTTAGTTTTGATAATGCCTGACCAATGAGAATCTTTTTCAAGTTGCTGTGGAGTGGCCTTAATGCTGTAAATAATCCAATTGGCCAAGTCCCAGTACAGTGCAGATGAGAAAAGGATGCAGGAAATTCTGTTGTTTACACATGTGTCTGTTACACTGAGAAGCAAGAGCAGCCCAGCAAACTCAGAGGGTAAGGGGTCTTTAGCTTGTGGTTTTAATGTTTAATTTCTATAAATCTCTTTATAAGTATGAGTTACTATCATGCTGATGGTAAGGAGGAAAACAGGCTGAAATGCCCAGCAAAAGTACTGAAGATCAGAAAACAGTATTATTTGAAGTATGTGGCTAAGTTCTATCTAGCTTGATTCTTCTCTTCTGTGATTTTTGCTACTATTGTGTAGTATTACTTCTGACATCCCATTAAACATAACTTGTTTTTCAAGTGTAATAGATGCTTACTTACCGTAACCAGGTGAGTTTTTAAAATTTTCTAAGTGACAGTTTGTTAAAAAGTTATTTCTTCCTTGTGATTAGAAATTAGTATAAATGCAGAAATTTCACAGATTATACAGTTTTACTACTGAAAACCTTTTAAAAATTGCTTTGTGAAAATTTATATGTACTGGCATAAACTAGTAAAACTTCTTAATGGGTGTGGTATTATGGGCATAAGTGTCATGAAAATATTGTTATGAGTTTGCAGAAGTTCATACTGCACTTTTTTTTGTTGGAAAGCAGTGTTTTCACAGTATTTCTATTTTCATAAGTTATGCAACTCAATAATGAGTTGTGTAATACTAACTTCCTTAGGAAAATATCTGAAGATGGGATAAGAAAAATGCCTTCTTAGCTGAATGGTATTATTCTAATACAATAAGTCATATCTTTTGTTACTATGATTTGTTGATGCTGGATGAATATATTCAGTCTGTCATTATTTTAAAGGCAAGTACTAGAGATGATGTGAGACACTGTGGATGATCCTTCAGCAATGAGAACCAAGGGTCAAATTGCAAAAGCAATGTTCATGAGTTTAATAAGCAGATATAGCAAATAGTACTAGTGGGCTTCCTACTGACTATCCAGACTGCTTCATTTTGTTTGTATTAGTTCTCACTGATTCATACAAACATTTTGTGAAGACTCTGCTATAAATAATCATATAGCTAGACTCCTCGTTTTTCGTTTAGATTTCCTGTGTTGTTAGAAAAGTTACTTTTGTGTGTCTGAATGAAGTTTGCAAAATAAAATGAAGATAAATGAATTTCCAAAATATATTAGGTATCATTAATAGAAAGAGTCACATCAATTCCATAGACATCTGCAAAAAATTGAAATTTAAAAATGTGAAATTAGATGTCTAGGGGTGGTTTTTTTGTGTATTTGCCTGCAGCCAGCTTTGAATTGAGGCTTCTCTTTCACCTTAAGCATAAAATACTAATGGTAACCTCAGGTAAATCTTAAAAACAGATCATTTGAAAATGAATGTGCTAAAGGAGCTGTTAATGAACAGCTAAAGGCCTAAATTATTGTCATTTACTTCAACACAAGAGGGCTAGATGTTGGAGCCATTTGAAGTGTACGAATTTGATATTCATTGAATCATAGATTCACAGAAAGGTTTGGGTTGGAAGGGACCTTAAAGATCATCTAGTCCCCATCTCACCACCATGGACAGGGAAGCCCCCCCGTACAGCAGGTTGCTTATGGCCCCATTTAACCTGGCCTTGAACTCTGAGTAGTGTTTTGAAAAGAAATTATTTTGTGTCCTAATAAGCATTAGAATGTTTTATGTCTTGGTCTGAAACAAATCATCACATATTTGTGATTAATTTTTCCTATTCCCAGTGTTATGAAATTTCCTTTAAAAGTAGGTCATATTTTGAATAGGAAAGCATCAGAAATTATTTCAACTCTAACAAGACAATTCTTGATCTCTCATATCATAAAGCATATGGTTTTAGGATACTGTTAAGGATTTCAAAAATCTGAAGAATTTTTTAGAGTATAACAGGGATTGGAAACTTAACTTTTTCATGGATATGCCATTACATCTTCACACTTTATTGAAAATAAAATAAAGAAAATGAAAACAAAAGAACAAAACTCCAAACCAAAGCACAAGCACTAACCCTTCCAACTCACTGGGTTTCTTCCTAGTAAAAAAAAAAAAACAAAAACAAAAAAAATCTATCTGGTTCAAGGTCACTTTCCAAATGAGTAACATAGAAGTTAGAATTGAGGCACAAACTCTGGAAAATACACTTGTGATTATTTTGTCCAAATAATGAAGCCACTCTATACATTTAAGTGACCTCTATTGTTTGGATGGACGTTTTAGCATTGCATCTGACCTAATTCTTGTTCAGTAAAGTGCTTTTCAGAATGGTTAGTCTGTCTTCAGTTTCCTTTTTTTTAACTTCCTTTTGAGGCTGAAAGAAGCCTAGCTGACCTGACCTGTAGCCCAACATAAAAATGTGGTAAAAATCCCACAGATCTATGAAGTCCTCAGTCTTCAGCTACTCCTTGTTTGGGAGTAGTTGAGCCTCCTCAATTACATTCAGTAAGAAGCTACAGTGGCTCTCACAAAGAGGTGAATTTGGCTTTTGAACATAAGCAAATGAAACATGAAGAAGTAGAATGCTAACATTATCAATATCTGGGAAAGGAATTTAACCCTTGAGAATCTGACATTATGCAATGGTCTTTTGTCTTAATTGTGTGCTTATTTATAGCTTATTTGCAAATATTTATGTTTCATGTAGCTTAAATTGTTTAACTAATATCTTGGATGAAAATCACCAGCTGGATGAGATATTTTTAGTTTTCTTGTCTTTAACTTTTAACTTATAGCCAGCTTTAATGCTTGTAAAGGCTTGTAAGACCAATGATGATTTACATACTCAAAGGCAGATCTAAGCTTGTGGATGATACATACCTTTCCCTACATTTCTATAGTTTTCCCTCTTTCTGAAAAGTTCAGAAGAAATCTGTGCAAGATGCTTTTCTGTGTCATGTTAAAGGGCTGCCTGTCAATATAAGCAAGACAGTGCATGTGTGCACTGGCTGAGCTCATATCCTGTAATAACACACTGACAATTAGGATCAAGACAATTAGGATCCGTTTGAGATTCTGTACTGAGAATCTGACTGAATACTGGTTCTCTTGTAACTAAGCTGAGTGGCATAAGAAGCTACCAGCTTATTCTACTTGTTCCCAGTAAAGGGAATGAGCCTGTTAGCACTGGAGCTCATTTCAACATGGGTTAAAAAATGTTTGTCACGCTAAACACTCACTGAAACTAAGTTACTCTCCTTTCTGTGTAAACAGAGGAGGAAGACTCATGAAGTCAGTTATTTTTAATCTTAGCTGTGGAACTGCTGAAAAACAAACTGAACAAAAAGAAGAAAACAGATACCATTGTAATGTGATTAAGAGCAAATTTCATTGTGCCTGCAGAGCAAGATGCTTATAGGTGTTTCCATAAATTACAGGAAGAGTTCACTTGTATGTTTAGCTATAAGCATTAAAAAAGATCGTGTCTCAGTATAGTAAACTAGTATTAACTAATGTGAACCCTATTCTTCTGAAGAAATTACCTGTTTCAAGTTTGAACCACAGATTACTCTTGCTCTAAAGAAATCTCTCTATGCTATTCAGAAGACAATTATTAGACCAGATGTTTGATTGATATAAATTATTTTGTATGAATTAACAATTGCCTTCTTTTAAACACACTCTGAATCTGACCGCAATAGAAGTTATTATTAATATTCTGATTCTTAATTTCTTTTTCTAATAATAATACAGACAATATATTCCATGGAGATTACCAATCTTCACATAGAATCACAGAAATTTGATTAGAATTTAAGGGGCTTGGTTACTTGTTTAACTCAGAAGTTTACACTAGGTTTTGTAAACCTGTTTGTAAGTCATTTACTCTGAAAGGATCTAAAACTTTGAGAGCTCATACTTATCCCAAATACTTAGGAAGTTTATTTTGCCTCTTTTTTCATTGATCATATCCTAGTGAAAAGTGATAATCGAATTTCAAAGGAGAGCTAGCCAAGCAAACTGTCTCAAAAGCCATAGCTACCAAATTTAGTTGGGTTTGATTGGTTTAGCTTTTTCTTAATACTTAGCTTTTTTGAGACTGTCTGGGAAACTTGTTGGTGTCACACACGGTCCCTTCCCTCCCTGCATAATCTGATTATACAACATGTTTTTTCAAGTGTAGCGGCTGAGGATTGAGTATCAATACTATAAACTTGAATGTATAGAAAATATAGGTGAAATATTATGAAAGTTTGTTATAAAAAAACATTCTTGGAGAAATGAAGTTACTGTAAATTATATTTAAAGCAGTGCTTCAGAGCTTCTTTTGGCCTTATGGGTAGTAAATGACAACATCTCTATGTACAAATATTTATGTTACCCATATCTAACCCTAAGGATTTGAATACAACTTCAAAGATGTGAAGAAACATCAGCTTGTTGTTGTAAAAGACTTTGAAAGATATTGCAATGATATCTAATTGCTTATATTATCCAGTAGACCTAAATCAAAGTAAGTATATAACTCTGCTTCTCATCTGAAGAAATAGTGTCCAAACTGTTTAGAGTTTATTAAAGTTAGCAGCCAAAAAAAAAAAAAAACAAGTGAAAGAAAGAGCAACATTTATTTAGTTTTTACATTTATTGTAATCTGTGACTACCTTTCAAGTTGTCTTTTTTTATGATTGCATATATTTACAGTATGCATATAGTCTGTATAATACTATACAAGATGCATTGTATGCATGTGTTTTAAAAAACAATTGATACACTGAAGGGGATTTTACTTTAAAATGGATTAGAAATGGTAAAAGGAAAAAAGGAAAAACTTTACATAGGACCACAGCGAAGTAGACCACGACCTTTTTTTGGTGCGTCTTTTTTCAGAAAGAGTTTCAGCATTTTTGAGTAAAAATCTTTAAAATCACCCCCATCCCTCCAGCCCCACCAGTAGCAATAATGTAAAATATGCTGTGAAAGAAATCTTATCCTAGATTACTGCTTTTAATTTTTGACACCTATTGTCTTAGTGTAACTTAGTAGAACAAATTCACTTTACCTAGGAGTGTTTTTATTCTGTGGAAAGTAATAACCACCCAATTTTTAAAGCTTACGTAGCTGAGCCATGTCAGCTATACCACTCCTGTGATTAATTTCTCCTATTGGCATGGAAAGTTTCCCTATATTTTACAGAAGTAATTCACACATTAAGAGAAATGTATAATACTTCATGCTTAGATGAACCATGGTATAGGTAATCATTTCAATAAAAACATCAGCGCAAATGTAAAATTTTGTGAAAGTTCATGAAGAAGTACATATTTCCTGCTAGACACTAATTGTTGCTGTTACTGGCATATTTTTTCTGGATTGTTTCCCCTTGTGCTTAGAACTGACCTTCGGCCTGGGAAGTTTCTGGGAATGCTTGATTATCTTGTTCACCCCTTTTCTTCGTACACAGTGTTCTCATATTTGCAGTTTCTTTTGGCAGGATAGATTTGGGGGATAAAGCCTTTTTTCTTCTTTTCCCATGTTCCTTACAGCTGCTTCCTGATAACAGCATAGAATTACTGCTTTTAAGGCAGTTCAGTGTTGTCTTAAAAGGGGTTTATTTCTTGTAGCTCTTCATTACTTACATGGTGTTTTGTGCCCCGTTTGGTTCAAAGCTACGTATTCTGAGATTCACAATTTGTGACCTTAATTTTGTCTCATTTCCTGGATGTCATGGCAGCATTGTTAAAACTGGGAGAGACAGGCTTCTAGAGTTCATTAGAAATCACAGGGATCCTCTAGAGAATCACGTTGGGGGCCTTTTGAGATCATCCCCCTTGCTCAGAACACCTTATTCTACATGGCATTCACAAGAATTTATGTCACACTAGTTTTTATTTTCTCTAAAATGAATGGGACAACTTAGACCTTGAATTGTAAATCTTACTTCAAAGGATTGAAATAGGTTGTGGAAAAATATAGCAAATGAGGACAAACTGGCAATGTGATTGGCATGGCCAGCCTAAGGGCCACTTAAGGCTACTTCATGTTTTTGTTTTTTTTTTTTCTTTTGAAGATATAAATTATATATATGCATTATGCATTATGTATTGTATATATATGTAATTTTACCCTAATTACCCTTCATCTGAATTATTAAAACCTTCAGGAGTAGCAAACTACTATTAATAATAGAAAGGATTCCTCCCCTGGAGTCAGATAATTTTGGTTATCACAATGGATACTGGAATATCAAGAAGCAGTGTACTTAATTCTGTTGCATAGTGGAAAATGCCTATTTCAGCATTATGGTGATAGCTTTATTTTCCTTTGGTTTTTGGATAGTTTACTAAAATAGAAAAAAGATTAAGCCATTTCTTAGTCCTCTTTTCACTTACTTCTTCCTTTGTGGTTTATCATCTTTCAGTCACTATCTTTACTGCTCATCCTGTACCTCTTCTCCTGGGAATTTAGCCATACATGGACAACTACTATAATGATTCCCTTTCTTGGGTACTTCAGAAATGCCTTCTCTGTCACAGTTGTTTTTATGATATTAAAATGCAATTTTCTCTGCAGAATTACTATTTTCCTGAAGCTACTTTCTAGTTTTTAACTTTTTAGGCCTGGTACCAAGCTACAAACTTGGTTTATGGCTTTTTTAATAGAAGGCCAAGTTGAAACTCGGGTCTCTGCTTTTGCCTTCCCTCTCCGTCATATTATTCCATCTCATCATCTAGTATTGATCAACTCAGAAGTAGGATCAGACTCCAGTTTTACATAGATTCTGTTATCAAGGGCTTACTTACATTTGGTCCTACACCATTTCTGCCTCTGGAGTTTTTTAGTGTATACTGAGATTAAATTTATTATTAATGATTGCTATCACTTTTAAGGCAAAGATTTCTATACCTTGAAGAAATAATGAGAAAAATAATGATATTCTGTGTTCCAAAGATTATATAAATTGGGTCAGACCTATAAGAAATGTGGGACAATATTTATCACTTCTCTCTTTACTCTTTTCTCTCAAATCTCTCAGATATTTTCGGTTTATGGTCTTCAGCTTTTTTTTTTTTTTTTTTTTTTTTTTGGTAAAATATTTGAATCTTTATTCTGTCTTTTAGGACCTTTGACAACTAAAGAACTTGGAAACTAGGATTTAGGCCTGATATTTTCTCTTGCACTTAAAATATTGGGGTGGATGATATGTTATAGAATAACATTTAGCTCAAAGAGACACTTAACACATCAAACTATCCAAATTGATGTCTTAAGAAGCCCAGGTTTTTTCAGGCATTTTTAAGATTTCCTAATTGATAAAAAACCCGCAGAACAACAACAACAACACTTCACTGAAACAAAACCTGACAAACCCAAAATCACTTCTCTTTGTGAAATTAAAAAAATAACTTTATACTTTGTCATTTCATAGCATAACTGTTTTTAGTTACTGGACATGAGAAGGAAATAAAACAGGTTTTGGAAATAAATTAGATTTTTATTGACATTTTTATGTTGAAAGGAAACTAGAGAAGTATGAATAGGCAGAAAATTTATCCCATAACTCCTAATAGGAAGCAAACAATTAGCATTAATTTGTCTCTTCAGGCCATTTTTGGCTGATTTTTGTTATGACGTGAGGAATACAATGTTTGGAAACAACATAGCTTAAAAATATACCATATAGTTTAATATTGCTAATTTTTTTTATAGCTGTGGAATAAAAATAAACAGAATCATCTTTGGCTGTGCATTAAAAAGTCTTGAAAGCACTATCTTTTAATTTTCATGGAGTGGGATAATCTGTATATGATGTCATGGTCTGTTTGAATCTCTCAAATTTACAACACAGAGTAGTTTGTAAATTAAACTTTATTTTATGAGTTTATGAGATCATTAAAAACACAAACCATAAAAAAATCCCCTGCCTCGAACAACAGCACCAAAATATAAAGACATGAAACAATGGTGGAATCATCTTTGTACAGACCAGTCTGACACAGGAACTCACTAATTCATTATTTCCCTAATTCACCAGCTCTCTTATTTACAAGTTCTCTAAATTGTATTTTTTCTATGAACGAACTAGCTTCCAAGCTGTCAATGCCAGTGCTCATTCTTTCTCCTCTCTCAAGGACTGAATGTCCCCCATACCACACTGAAAAGCAGAAAGGCCTCATCAGTCAGCCTGCTATTGGATTTGCTACAAAAATGTTGGGGGTAAACTTAGGCATTTACACTTTCCAGCTCAGAAGATTGGTCTGTAGAACTTCCATGGTTTACTATAACCTGAAGAAACTCTCAGGTAACTATTTTTTGAAAATGCAGAAGTTGTTGACTGGAGGAAGTATCAGTCCTATCTCTTCCTATCCACTGAGATCTATGTACAGGCTGCTCTCCCATTGATCACTCACATTGGCACTGCTCTCAGCATCTGTCAGACCTTAGGATCAGCTCTATGTTCATTATTGTTATATTTTTACTTTTCTCTCCTCTTAGAATTTTCCAAGTTGTTCTGGTTATCCTAGCTTCAGTGTCTTGTAATGTCAAGAAATTTATTTGGTAGGATTTTAGTGTCAATTTAATTCAGTTCATATACCAATTTAACCAAATAGATTTTGAATAATATCTTTAATCTTCATGTCCTTTTGGCCAATGACTTTGTAGCCACCATCATAGAGATGGTCACTGTAATCAGTGTGTTTCATTCCATGCAGGAGTGTATACACTGGTTATGTTCAGTGTTATGTTCGTTGTAATTAATTTTGGAGCCATAATCATAGGCTCTTGTACATAACGCAACTGCATTATCGAAGGGCACTTTTAGTAAGAAGTAGGCTGGATTGTTTTTTAAGCTACACAGCCATGAGCAGTGGTAGTTTTGTTTTTTCCATTTACATTGATTTGCACATGATTATTAGGAGTGTTTATGAAATAATTGCTGTGTATTTTCTCATGGCGTATATATGATGTAAATATTCTGGGCCACTAGTATATGATTAGTTCCCTTACATACCTGTAGTACCCCTTTCAGTCTGTTGTCACAACCATGTACAGCTTCATTTCCAGTGTTAACTACATGTGGGTAATTTCAGGTTAACTTTATATCTTGGTGTTAATGTAACAATATCACCCACTGTCAATACATGTCCTTGTGATGTTGCAGATGTTATTCCTTCTGTAACTAGTTTAAAGGTAGGTTATCATGGATCTACAACATCAGAGTTGTTCCAAAATGCAGGATCTGTTATAGATAAGTTCAGGGTATATGTTCCAATTATCAGTGTTGCCATGGTCATGCAGGAGGGTCACACTTTCAGCAAGAGAAGACACTCAGATCTTGACATAATCCAAACATTAGTTGTCTTTAACTTGTTCCCTTTTTCATAGTAGAAGGAGAAGCACATGAATAACTCCTGAGTTGTATGTTTAACTGCAACCTCTTTATATGGGCTTCAGAAGGGTTTAATTTCTGTTTAAAAAGGATTCTGGGCAGCTACTGATGTGAATTCCTTATCTATGGTTCTTCTTGTGGGAGTTTGTCACTTGTGTAGCCAACTTACAAGTTCTCACAGATATGATTCCCACACAGTATTAATAGATCCATTCTTGTGTATTTGCTGGTTTAGTAGTTTATTCCATCGATCTACTGTCCCACTATTTTGAGGCTGATGCAGTAGCTGGAAAATCCATTGTACAAGATTTGAACTAAAGCAAGCTTGTCCTACTCTATTCTTAAAATTATATTGGTGCTAGGATTACATTTCTCTGGATAAGGGAGCAGTAGCAAAACAATGGCTTAAAGCAGTTGTGAGACCAGTGATAGCTTAGGCAGGGAATGTATTCTGAACACGACTATTTCTGCTCCTGTAAGTATTTCTTTCCACCCTCCAGGTGTTTGTTATAATGCACATGAGAAGTTTCTCAGATTAGTTTGCCTTCCGTGAAGTCGGTAGAATGTTGGTGATGTGCTGTACCATTGTTTAAAAAATGACACAAATATGCAGTTTGTTTCACCAGAACTTTTACCACTCTTCTTTTTTGATATGCTCACTTATTGCCTGTTGAAATAAATCCTACGTCCCTGTGTCTCAAAGCGACTCCTGTAACCAGGTGCTTGTTCTGTGCTATATTTTTTTCCTAACCAAATGATCAGCCTCCTGGCTGCATGTTGCCAGGATTTTTAGGGGTTTGGTAATTAGATACAATTTTTTAAAGGATATGTTTTTAGACTGAGCTATATCATAAATCATTTTCCAGTGTGATATTTTTTTCACCCTACATTTCAATCATTTACTTGGCAATCATTTTTCATCTGGCCACTGGGTGGGACCCCTAAGGGTAATTAATTAAAACCAACTTTACAACAGGAACAGACACAAAATTTGATCTCCTCTTCTTGAGTTGATAGCTTGGTAGTTAACAGCCCTTAGTAAACAGCCAAGTTTTCAGGGAGTTAGTTAAATCACTCTCTGTATTCTTCCCATAATGGCTACATTATCCCTGCCCATTTTCTTAAAGTCTTCTCTCTTTGTCAGGCTTTGCTGATGCGTCAACTACAGCAACACCATGGAAAGTTCTGACTTTCCAGTAGCACTTGCAAAAGAACATGCTCAGTTCAATGGTTCAATTTGTCCTATTATAGATTAGACAAAAGAAAATTAACTGGTTTAATCTAAAGCAGACATTTTCTCTAAAGACAGAATACCTTAAAAGAAATTTGTCTGAGGTCTTAATAATTAAGAGACATGTAACTAAGGATTAAAACATGCAGTTAGTAAAAGGATGTTGAAATTGTATGCTCAAGCATTGCCCTAGCTACTGAACTGACTGAAAAAGCGGAGTTCAGTGAGCAGGTGTTAACATGAGGAAAGTGCAAAATTTCTTTTCTCTCCTGTTGATTTTGTTAACACTGACACTGAGGGTGAATATACTGCTGTTTATCTATAAACTATAGGTGACAAAAATAAATTAAGAGCTTCTCTTCCTTCTTACTGGTGTTCAGGATCATTAGGTAAATAGGAAAGGTTGCAATATAATTAAATATGGTTGAGACCTATATTCCTTGTCATGTACACCAAGCGTCTGTGTCTTTTTTTCCTCTGAGAATTACTATCACTCTGTTCTCACTCTATTATCACACCTCATTCACATGACACAATGAATATTGCTTCATATAGTTTGTTCATACTTATTTTAAATTATTCAATTAAGAAAACAACTTTAAAAGGGATGTTGTGTTCCTTCTTATCACTCGGCTGTTAAAAGTAGAACTATCAGAAGGCTTCAGTGATCGGAAAAAACCATTTTCATCCAATTCTCTATGTTTATCTTTCCATCCAATTATCTTTTATTAAGTAATTATGTACACTGAGCTCCATATGCTGTGCTAGGTAGTCTGTTGCTGCAAACTCAAGTAGTGACTTTAAAATTAGCTCCACACAGTATTTTTTGTCGATTTTAGACTTGTGATATTTCTGAAGTTACGAGATCTGTGTCTAACAACATTAACATGGACCTTCCTTCTTTGAATTATCTTCAACATACAATTTAAAAATTATTCTTGTTCCCTCCGGAACATATATAATATAGAGATATTTTATAGATGAGAGTTTTCAGAAGTCAATGTAAATAGATGATGTTTTCTACAAGGTGGTTATATTCTAGAGAAGAGAATTTAATTTTTTTTTTTTAAAATACCACTATAACTATAGAGATGATTAAAGATTCAGAACCAAGATTCGATACTATAATAGTCTTCAGTTGGACTGGTGGACTTGTTTGTATTATAATTTCATCAGTGCAGTAGTTTTCAGAACATGAAAGAGTAGATTGATATAAACTATAAATAAGATAAAATAAGTCCATCCTAATCATTCCTCTGGAACTTTGAGATTTTTGACTGTTTCAAAAATCAACACATTTTTCTAATTTTTAAATCTTTGCTTCCTTTCAAACTAATATTTTAGTCCACTTCTTTAAAAATAGATACAAGCACAAATCTTCATAATTCATTGAAGGAGAATGTACAACTGACTCCATGAATGGTCCCAATCATCAGCCCCCTATGGCTCTTCCCTTCAACCTCTATACCATTCATCTTAGGTGCATTCCACCTGTGTGCCTTCTCAACCCTTCTGTTTGGTCCCTACCCCTCAGCCTGCCATGTCTCTTTACCTTCCACACTGCTCACTTGTCTTACACAGCTGCAGCCTATTAAGGATGAGGCTGGGCCACAGCCCCATTCCCAATCACCACAAACTCTGTACCTACAATTCATACTTTCAATAAAATTCCTGTTACCTGTTTCACTTATCCAGCAAATATTTCTATTGTTTTTTTTTTTGTTTTGTTTTATCCTGAGTCAGCCAGCTGCCAAAATGGGTTGTGTCTGTCTCCTTTAATGAAAAAATTATATTTTATTCTACCTCTTGCTATCTTAAAGGAGGCATCTAAAAATCCTGTTTTGATTAGATTTTCTTAAAAGGAGATAGGGAAGTCAATACAAATAGAAACACCCCTTTCCTTTTCCACCTTGGAGTGAGACAGCACTTCTGCTTTCTGGAGGAGGAATGACATAATGACTTCTTTTATTTCTTAATTTTTTTAAAATTTAGGCACAGAGTAGGGATCATCTATCCATGCTGAAAGGTACAGGCAAAGTTCAGCCTATCATAAAATGATTAGAAGCCCAAGAGACCACCAGCTTACTGTACAAGCCTACTTCAATAATTACAGCAGTGATAATTGGCAGTGTCCCAGCCTCAAGAACACTTGACCCATCACAGTGGAGGGGAGCAAGAATTCATGACCAATGTTTCCTTTTTAATATCCTGTTATCTGTGATCTTAACATTTCTCCGGCTTTGGAACATTACTGAATGTCAAATAACAAAGTCACCTCAAACCTGTAATGAGACATGAGCAATATGCTATAGTGATTCATGAATAACTCTCAGGTCTTTCAAATTTTCAGTCAAAGAAAAATATTACCATTCTTATTTCTCCATCTTTTAAGATTTTTAAACTGTGCATATCCCAAGTTATCCCTTCTTTTAATGAATATGCGAAGAAGCTAGCAACATCAACTGAAAAAGCTACTGTTTATGAAAAATTTAATAAGCATTACTGTAGGTATTTACCAATTTGGGGCAGGCACAAAAAATGCAAGGAAAAATTATTGTACTTTTTAAAAATTCAAAAGTTTCAACTATTTCATTATGTACTTATTGCATCATGTAATCGATTTCCTATACATTGTTATGTATCTAAAATTTACTGTGATTTTGTTTGGTTGGTTTTTTAATTAAAGCTTTAGGAAACAGAGGAATTACCACAGCCCAGAAGCTAAATTAACAATTGACTGCAAGAGTTTAATATTTAGTTACTTTGGCTCTACTGGGCCTCATACAAGTTTGTGGGTGGCAATATCTTCGTATTTTGGATAAGGCTTATTCAAATTACACTGCTGGAAGTAGGTCAAGAAACAAGAAAGACTCAACCTTGATGAAACTTTGGCAGCAGCTCTGCTGCATCTGTGTAGTGTTGTTATGGGGCTTGATGGTACTACACCAGACAGAGATAATGAAGGGAACTAGGAGTCCTTCATTGTCCTTTTCCTCCTCTCATATCCATGCTCTGCTTCAACAGTTCTCCATAAACTTCTAGCAAATGGCAAAAAATGTCCTGAAAGTCATGGAAAAGTTGTGAATAGCTGGAAAACTGGAACAAAACCTGCAAAAACTTCTATCCAGTTGAAATGAGATATAACTGAATCATACTGCCAAAGCTACTTACTCTTCAGTGTTTTGTTAACAGCATTGGCCTTCTGCATTTCCAATGCAGGTGTTAGCACTAATTGCTGTAACATATAAACATGAATTTTTATGTTTACATTGTGATATGGCTATCACAATGTAAAAGCACTTTCTTTTTACTTCAGACAACTTAGTCTTCTATTGAAGTAGCACGATTTTAAAGTTTTTTTATTTGTCTCAATTTTATTTGTTTTATTGCTCTGGTTTGTTTTTAACATAACAAAGAGTTAAAAAATGAAGGAGATATAAGTGGCTAGTCTCAACAGACTGTCCACATCAGCATTTTCTCAGCTCTGGGGTAGGGAAGCAATTTCTGAGAAACTGGTTTTCTTCTGAGCCAAATAAGTAATAAATAATCAAAAGATAAATAATGAAAAAGAATGCATCAAGATTTACTAGCTGAGTCATACCACTACGACGTAGGCTCTACAGTACAGTACAACAGTGATACACTTTCAATAATATAAGAATATACTACCTGGAAATCTTCTGGAATGTAGACAGCAAAATAAAACTCCTATAAAAAATGCTTTATTTTTCTCTTGGTAAAAAGGAAATCTAAAGGTCACAAGGGTTTTGATAATATTTTTTTTTTCTTAGGTAAGCAAATTATAAGTTTTGCCTAGTATGAAACTCCACAGTTTGGGAAAGAAGGCAAATGATTCGTGATAGTAGTTCTAGACAAATAACTTCCTCTCACTAGATATTTAAAATATATATTGATTCAGTTCACTCTTGTCTTGAAGGAAGAAAGCTTTTATCTATTTTCTTTAGACACAAACATTTTTGACAGCACTATGATTATTTAATAACTCTTCATTTGCAAGCGAATCCTAGCCAGGTAATAGGTATGTTTGTTTTTGCTGTACTTAAAAAGTATTAAATAAAAGATACATGAATAGCTATTTCTTGCTGATAAAGCACATTTTTTAAAACATGAGCAGCATCATTAACTTACTATTTCAGCAGTGAAAAACCCCAACTCTTGAAGGTTATTCATACAATGTAATTAAAAGCTAAATTATTATCTGTCTTTGTCTTTTTTAGGAGTGAAATTAGATGATGAATCAAAACATGAATTTAGACTTCATTAAGAAACAAATGGAAGAGATAGAGGTTTTTGGAACCCAACCAACACAAACTGATAAATTAGATAGGTTTTGGCAACCAGGTGACCATCTGTGTCATTCAGATCTTCCATCTCAAAGTTTCTACCCAAATTCACCTCATTATCCGCACATGCATACAAGTTACAGCAGTGACTGGGAAATTTTTGAAGCAGTAAAAATTCAGGAACTGGAGGAAGTCAAAGCCAGAGCTGCTCAGATGGAGAAGACCATGCGCTGGTGGTCAGATTGCACTGCTAATTGGAGGGAGAAATGGAGCAAAGTTAGAGGAGAAAGAAATAAAGCACGAGAGGAAGCAAGACAATTGAGAATCAAATTAGAAAGTGTCATAAAAGAGCTAAGTGTGCTTAAAAAGATAAATCAGGATTTAGTAAGTGAGAAGGAAAACTTAGAAAATGGAACTGCTTGGAAAACAGAATGTGATTGCTCAGAAATATCCTATATTAAAAAAGACCAAAGCCTGTTAATGTTTCTGGAACCAGAACCTCCGAAAGACCTAAACAAAATCATCAGAATTCCTGGGGCAGAAGACACAAAAAAGGTAAAGAATAGGAAATATTTTTTGTGGTTCATGAAGAAGTGACAAAATATGGTTGCATATGTAGAAATGGGTTTTTTCAAGAATTTTGACCAAAATGCTGCCTGATCAATTCACTAGCAAAACCATTCAGCTCCCTGACACCCCACCCACTCCCCCATCTAAATATTTCTAATACAGAAAAATACAGAAAACAATTCATACCCTTGCACTATGACTAGCCATTTAAGCAGACTCTTATATCAAATAATTTACAATATTATTTTGATTCTTCATGTCTTATGGTAACAGGTTACCTCTCTTATCTGAATTAACCATGTTTTGTATATTAACATTCTTTCTCCCCACCAAGAATGCAAATTAGGTTTTTGGCTTCTAAAATAAAATCACATAATTCTCCCTGAACATCAAAAGTGTGGGAAGAGGTAAGGCAATTCTTTTGCAAATTTGCAAGACTTTTCGTTTGATAAGGAGAGCAATTAAGTCATGATATAGAAATAAAGAATGAAATAACAACATTGTTTAAACATTTCCTAGTGCTATACAAAAGATCCACTTATATTCATCAAAAAGTGAAGTATTTGTTCATGTTTAACTACCTTTAATTCTGTGTCTAGGAATGCACTGTGTAGTCTTCATGTACAGCACCATGTAAAGATTTTTTTTTTTCTGATAGATGGCAGCCACTGTAAAGGTAATTTTTTTTCACACATCGCAGGAAAATGATTTTCCCTGCATTGTTGAAAGTAGGAAAAATTTTACTTCAGTTCAAAAGAAATTCCCAAGATCTTAGATCTGAATGTATTCTGTTCAGAAATTTTACTCTCTAATGCATATTAGTGATATTATATTCCTGTGAAATCTGAGGGAAAAAATAAAGGCAATGTTAGTTGCAAGAATAAATTTTGCCAAAAGGTGCATGCCTTTCATATTTTCAGGCAGACAAATGTGCCATTGGAAGGAAATACCACAAAATATACTTTAACTATTTTTCCTTAGTATAAAATATTTTTTTCTTGGAAACTGAAACATTATATGTGAATGGGAAACATTCTTTTCTTTTCAGTGCTTTCTAGTATTTTCTGATGTAAATTTTGGGCATTATTCTAAAAACTCAAAAGAACAGAGTGAAGTGAAAAAGGATTCTAAACTGCTAAAATGAGATTAGCTTTTAAACAAAATTCCTCAGATATGGTAAAGCAAATACAGTTCTAAGGGAAGCTTTTTTAATAAGAGACAGCCAGTCTTCCTCAAGAATGTGCATTCTATTTTTAATTCTTTTTCCCTATTTTGATATTAGTTTTTCTTATGTTCTGTATGCAAAACATGTATCTTCAAAATAGATATCTATATACTTTGTTCCTTATGAAAAACTTGTATAAGTCTGCTTCAGTACACTTTACATAAAAAGTATGAGTTCATAATATAAAGTTTCTTGATACATTATTTGTATGGATAAATTGCATTGCTGGTTTTATTAGTTCCAGGATTGTGTTTTCACTAGAGTTACAGCCAACAAAAAAGAAATGGAATATATTTCCTTAGTAAAGGCACATTAGAAATATTTTGGATTGGAAGCTTGTCATACAGAAACTTCGTGATATCACAAAATGACCATTATTCAGTTATATTGACATTTTTACACCTTCTAAATATACAGTCCAACTGTCTAAGATGTTATCTATTTCCTTTTTCTTGCCTATGTTCCTTAAATGTCTAGAAGAGCCTTGGCAGGCCCTGCTGGAACTATGTTAGACTTTTTCCTTAATTTATGTTTTTCTCAGGTGTCATATTTTTGTTTTCTTAGGATATAAACAAAGACCAAAGGAATGACAATAAAAAATTCACCTCAAAGCGTCCCAATTTCTTCCCCAGTGGACTTCCCAGCATCTCTTTGGAGGAACCTAAAATAAATTTGGGCACTACAGCTAAGACAACAGAGAATGATTTAATACATGTATCTGTATTAAATTTGCATTTGGCTGAGATGAGGAAAATCTTACAGAAGGAAAGAGAGTAAGTGCAAAATATATCCTACTTGTGGAATTCTCATAGAAGGGTTAAAGACAGTTTCTAAAATAAGGTGATGTTTGCATTTATAGCTCATATGTTCTAGACTTTATTCATTGCTATTTGAAAGGCTTTGATAAGAATTTAGAGAAACAATTCAGCATAGTGTGTTAATTGGGGTTTTTTTTTTAGCTTGTCTGTCATTTAAATAAGAGGTGTTCCATACAAATATGTACTTATTAGCAATTTGGTATCAATGCAGTGGTATCTAATGTGTGTTATACCTAGTTATTTGAGTGATCTGTGCATAGTAACAAATTTTCATATACTCTATCAGCAGACTTTGAAAGAGTCCAGCTGCAGAATGACAAAGGTTTTATTTTAATTCAATATGTATTAATCAGCTGCAAAATGCTGTTAATCTTAACCTCTTCACTTGTAGCAAAGTCTGTGTTAAAAGCCAGTAACACAGATGGAGTGTACATAAATATTGTACGCTTATATAGCATAGTAAATTTGTCTCACATAAATACTAAATGTACATTTTGGTGGCCTAAAAGAAGTTTTGTGATGTATAAATGGTCAATATTAAGAAAAATTGAATCTCACCAGAAAGGCTTTTCAAGAAAACATACAGCATATGATGTATGATGATGATGTAGTAGCAGACTTCAGGCTGTAATTACAGGTGACAATTTCAAAATCAGTTGAAGTTAATTAGAAAATTTAAAGGAAGAAAATGCCCTGTGTATTGCAAATATATTCAACACTTTCAGTTCAGAGAGTCTGTAATGGTAAACTGTGTTGAAGAATTTCCTTTCTGTCCGTTTATTTCATATTTCCTGCCGGTTAGTTTATTTCGTAATTGTCATGTAGATAGTCCAAGTGTGAGGTATAAAATCCTTTCAATTCCTAACTAATATTTAATTTGCTTTGTAATATGAATTAGATAGTTGTAGAAAGCATACAATAATTCTGTAGTGGAATCATATAGCCATGCTCTCTTATTAAAAATATTTTAGTTTGTCTGTGGAAGCAAATATATGAGTTAGGAGACTGATGCCTCACATACCCATTTTCCTGAGGTTGAAATATTTAGGGGCCTAGGTATCATCAGGAATCACAGTATACATACATATATAATAATTTTCTTTTAGAAAATGGATAATTTTTCAACTCACTTTTAGTCACTTCTCAGGCAAAACTTTAATAGGTTTTGGTTTGTCTCTTTGTTCACATACCTCTCTAACCAATTGTTCACAGAAACAGACTTTTTCCATTTATGCCTAGATATATATTGACTGTGGTATAAGGCAATATATTTACTGTCACATGCTAAGAATTGGGGCACATATGTAACATGCAATGTGTGGCAATACCCACCTCAGGCAGCAAAAATGCTCACAGAACAATGATTTCCACATAACAGCAGGGATTGGTATAACAACTCCCTCTCCAGGAGGGCAACATTTCCTGCATGTAGAAATATTATGTAAGCAGAATATATGCAAATCCTAAGTATGAATAAACTGTATTTGGCAATGCAGACAGTAATTGCTAGGAATAATGTTACTAGGATAAGTATTATCATAGTCACCAGTCTCTTGAGATAGATGATGAATCTTTGTTGGGCAGGCTGTCACTTTGTAGCTCAAAAAGGGTTGGTCTCCACCACTTAGTAGAATTGCCTGATTTGCCAAATTTCCAACTTCAGATTTCCAATTTTCTCTCTTAGATTTTATTCTTGCTCATGTCAGTATTTTTACTCCTATACTCTGGAGTTGCTAGTAATGACTATCTCAACAATCTCACCCCTGTTTGCATTTTTACTCCCCTTATCTTGTGTGGCTCTAGCTTAAGTACTTTCTCACAGCTTCTTTCTCACAACTTAACAATTTTCTCAGTGAACTCGAGCCAAGGACTCACAGCTGTGCTGCATCAAGATCAAACAGATCATAGACAGCTTGAACCCCAAGCCAAAGGTTACTTTAGCAGTCAGTATGACCTTACTCATACAGCAGAGGACTTCTCAGCAGTTTCCTGGTTTACATGCAGTACTCTGAACTCTGACTGCATTTTTGCTAGTGTCAAGTTAGCTTATTCAAATCCAGTATTTGAACTTCTCCCTATCTAAGTTACCTAACTAGTAACCACTTTGGTTTTCTAGCTAATCTCTCCATAAGATATTTTGCTTCTTCACCCTGAGAGGACTTCTGCTTACTGCATTCTGCTTAGAGCTCTCATCAGTAATGTTGACACAGCCTTATGCACACAGATCAGGCTTTGCAAAAGACAGAAAAAAGGTCGAAAAAAATAATAAAAGTAAAGAGATGAAAATTTATGTTTTGACATCCAAAAAATATCAGGCTCAGGTTTGCAATGTAAAATTAAACACCAACATCCTCCAATAATGGCTCATATCAATTACAGATTTGAGGTTACTGTAATATCAATGGAAATTTCAAACCTTATAAGTGGCTCAGCATTTTGAATAACCATTTGCTTAAAATAGCTATCTTTTGGATTAGTATTATATTATGGATTAGTGTTCACATCTAAACATCTTCTAGTTTTAAGATCGTAATTTGTTCTGCTTTGAACTTAGAAGTGTTTATTTCCTCTAAACCCAGAAGCCCACAAACTAGCCCACTGCTTTTTGATAACATCAAAGAGGAACTGCTTAAGACTTTAAGTTTGGGTAACATAGACAATGGATGCAAAAGGCTCTGCCTGAACAACAAGAAATCCTTTTTTTTTTTTTCTGCAAGGATCACTGAACAACGTCATCAGTTTCCCAGAAAAGTTGCTGAGTCTGCATCCTTGGAGATATTCAAAATCCATCTGGACATGGTCCTGAGCAACCTGTTCTAAGCAACCCTGCCTGTGCATGGGGTATGCACTAGATGACCTCCTTGGGGTCCCTCTCAACCTCAACCATTCTTTGTAATTCTGTGATTTAATTAGATAATGAGTTAAAACATCTTGTTACAAGATCCATGGAAAATGCTCTGAACCTGATTCTTTTACCTAGTAGTAAGATGCTTCTGATGTCTGCTATATTCTTTCTTCCACTCTTTGTTTTCTTTATTTAAATAGTAAACTTTATGTGATCAGGATAATTTCTTTCATTTAGTGGTATCAAAGGGAGCTGATCTTACTTAAGAACTGTAACATGTTACTGTGACGTACAAAGAACACACAGCAGCACACAGAGTTGTTCAGGCACCAAAAAGAGAACAAGTTTATTGTTGACCTCGTATATATCGATTTCTGGACAGTGACCAGGGATTGGGCAGAGAAGTTACCACCTCTCCAATCCCACTGGTCACTTGAGAAGTCCATCAGGTGATATGTTTTCACAAAGGAATGTAAATACAATCATTGTTTATTTTACATTTCATGGGAAAGTACATTACAATTATGAAAACAAATTGGAAGGCTTTGAATCTCAGGGCGACAGTAACACAAAACTAATGTCTTCTAAAGAAGCAAAACATACTGACTGGACCTCTTTGCTTTTCAGATTAGACCATTTCTGAGGACTTTCACTGCATCCAATACAGTCAATATGCTATTATTCAAAGTATTAGAAGTCATCTTTCATGCTTTCACTTTCTACTGTATTAAATGTCCCACTAATAATTCCCCAAGTATGATTGGTCAAGTCATGATACCATTCAAATTAAATATCCTATTACTTTGAAAGAAAAAATATTGAGTTGAAATCCATGAAATACATCTTGCTCCATTTTGCTTTGTTTCTAATGGTCTTTATAGTATTACTGTAATGTTATGGGAGTTTTAGGTGTTTTCTAAGATAAGTTGTGCTATATGCTAAATCTAGGCAGAAAAAGGAGATCCCTAATACAAGAGCATTAGGTTTAGTTATAAAAAAAGAGACAAGAAGATATTTCAGTATAGTAGATTGTTTCATTAATGTAGCTGACATTGTTTCCAGGATGTGAGTCTGTCCAGTCAGTGGCAACTCTTGCTATCTCTGTGCAAACCTGCAGTCTGTTGCATAAAAATGCCCCAGACAAATTCCATCAATACCTTTGCTTTAATAGGTGAATATTTAAACCAAATATTCTCAAAATATTTTAGTAAGGTCGGCAATAACGTCTTTGTTAAAAAGGTTGAGAAATTCCTTTAGCCTCCATTAGAATAGACAATAACTACTGCAGCACCCAACAGTTTCCTTAATTGCCAGTATTATAATTTTCCTTTCAACTATTTCATATTTTTTCTCATCGTACAGGCATAGTATTTCTGCACTAAAGAATACATTTTCCTAAAATTCTTCTAGCATTTTCTTCCAGGAGCAATTATTTTTTGAAACGTGAAATATAAATATTTTAATAATTTTTTAACATTTAATATCAATCATCTTTGGTTTCTGATCTTTATAGTGTATATTTCCCCCTGTATACATGTGTTTAATATGTTTATACTAAATACAAGACATATAATACCTTTTCTTTGAAGATCTTTACTAATTGTGAAGAAACTTATGATAAATTAATTGGCCTGAACCACTAATTGAAGTTGAACTTTCTTCAGTTTATCCCAAAATTTTATTTCATTTTAAGTATTAATACTGTACTACTGGATTTCTGTTTTCTCTTCAGCTATTATTTTTGGTGAATCTTTTGGAATAATTATGCGATGACAAAGTTTTTAGAAAACTCAAGATATACCATTGACAAAGGCAGCAGAATATAACTCAAGCCACGAGAAGGAAATTCAAAGTAATTTTTCTTGTGTCAGCTTCAAAATTGTCCAATGCTAAATTTTAAAATACTTTTTCAGAATGAATGTATTTCTGGAGAAAGAAATGGAAAAGATGGAAAACGAATTATTTCTTTGGAAATGGAAATATGAAGAACTGAGACAAACCAAGCTGGAAAGCCTGAAACAGGTATGTTAGCAGTACATTGTTATCACATGGAGTAAGAAAGAATATTTAGGCTTCTTATTTCCTGTGTTGTAACTAAGAGTATAATTTTTCCAGGGTTTATGAATGCGATAAATCCACCATTTATCAATTGTTACTCTCTGTAGCCAGATGGGAGGGACCTGATGAGGGTGTGTGTATGCTGCCATGGCAGCGCTGGTGCTCGGGAACTGTACGAGTAGCACTGGGATGGCTCCACGGGCATCCAGGAACGGAAGAGGAGGTGAGTTTTGGTGCCCCATCCCCATGTGTGGTGAGGCTGGTGGTCCTGATGTACAACAAGGTGTGGTCAGGGTCCAGTGGGGCTTGCGTTCAGAGAGAAAGGGGTAAGGGGATGTTCAGGAAAGCCCTGCCACCCTTCCTGTGAGGCTGGAGGAATAGAACTCTAGAGATGTGGAAACTAGCTGAAAAAATGTGTTGTCCCTCTTGACTGGATAAGGAAGTAAGGCTGGATAGGATCAAGGAGGGCAAAGAGGAGATTAACAGGATCTTCACAGGGTTCTAGGGATAAGAAAGTCTGAGCCATATGGAAGGGGAAGCCAGAGGCTGTGAGTATCACAGTGAATAGAGTCCCACAGTAGGAGGGCTGGAAAGGTATGTTCTCTAGTAGCTAAAGGATGGCTCTTTTTCCAGATCTGCAGTTCAAAAGGTTCAAACACCTGTTAGTGAAGTAAGAGAAGAAAGCCGTGACTTGTGAGGCATCAGAGCCAGCTTTAACACAAACCATGCATTAACATCAGGAGGAATTGATGAATGGCAACAGTAGGAGGCTTGCTCCTGTGGGGATAGAAACCCCTGTGTTCCCCACTTGCTTTTTTGAGGGTTTTGTGGCTTGCTGTGGGCTAGGATCCAGAACATTTCGGAGAGATTGCCAAGGTCGGTCCAGTCCTTAGACTGCTATGCTACTACTCACCCCCATGGGCACGAGCTAGGGGCATATTGGAAATGATCACAAAGCTCTGGGGTTGAGGTTGTGGGGACCGAGTTCTTGTCTCCTTTATCCTACTGGATAGGTAACATAATGAGGAGAGCTCTGAACTAGGAAAGGAGGCAATGAGAGATTACAGGCCACAGAGAAATGAAGAACTGGTGGTCAGCGGGAAAGCTCAGGGCACAGGTGGATAGGCGCAAGAAATACTTCAGGAATGATAAAACAAATTGAAGGGGCACCCGTCTCAAGTGTTGGAAAAGAAATGCACACATCCTAGGACACAAGCTGGAGAATTAGAGCTGTATGTGGTTACAGAACTACAATATTGTTGCAATAATTCAAATACTATGCCAAGTCCATGCAACTGGAGTACTGTGAAGGACTTCCAAAAACTCTGTCAAGGAAGGGCTGAGGGGATGGAAGTTGCCCTCAGATCTATAAGCAGCTCAGGTCCTTTGAGGTCCACAGAAGGATGGGGGGTAGTCAGACTTGTAGGATCAGAGGAGAGGCCAGTAAGGGTGTCATTGCGGTAAGAGTTTCTTACAGACCACCAAATGAGAACTCAGATCTCTGAGTTGTAATTCCCAGTTCTTGAGGGTGACTACAGCTGCTAGAAAGGTAGAACAGCTGCTGCAATCAAAGAGATTTCAGTGGGGTTTCAGGAATAAATTATTGCTGAAGGTATCAAAGGGCCAACAAGAGGTAATGAATAGCTGGATCTGCTGTTGACTAATACAAAGGAAACTAGCTTGGGATGTGATGATGAATAATTTTCTCCTCTGTGGTAACTTTGAAATAGCAGAATGGGTCATCCTCAAAGAAGAAAGGCGAGCAGCAGAGTACAGACCCTGAACCTAAGGAGAGCAGGATATTGGCTTAGTCAGGGAACTGCTGAGAAGGGTCCCATGGGAGGCAACTCTGATAGGTAAACAAAGGAGTCAAGCAAAGCGGTCAGGCCTTGGAGTACAACAAAGGTTTGTTCTAATACTGAGGAGAACAGGTAGATGTGTCAGGAGACTGATTTAGCTCAGCAGGGCACTCATGGTGGAGTTCTGATGCCAGAAAGCAATGTACTTTTACAAAGGTCAGCCTTGAAGGTGTAATTTAAGAACACTGCCTGTTTGTGTTGGATTGGTGTTAGGAAATACATGTTATTTCAATCTGCATTCATGACTAGAAGAATAAGAAATATTTGTGTTGCAGTTTACAGGTTTTAGTTTTCATGGACAGATGGTTAGAGGACCTCTATCCATCAAAATGTGTGTCTATATCACTAAACAAAGATAGTGAATTAAAAATGTCCTATGGATTTAACATCTCAGATTTGGAATAATGGAGGGAATCTCTTTAGTTTTCTTTCATGTTCTGGAAAGAATTGCAAGCAGTCTATTAAATCTCAAGTTCTAGTAATAGGTGATGCATATGCAACACAGCAACAAACTAGCATCTATCTTTCATATTTGAATTCCTTCAGATTTTAGTTCTTTATTTTCTGCTTGTTCATTAAGTAGGATTTTAGCTTGTTATACTCATGCAAAACAGATAAAGTCTAGATTTAGTTAAATGTTTTGTTTAAGAAATTTAATCTTTATGAAATGCTTTATGGCACAGAACAACAGAAATTAAAAATTTTCTGAAAATCCATCATAGATAGTAGATAGATAGATAGATAGATAGATAGATAGATAGATAGTTAGATAGATAGATAACAGCATTTATGTATGCGCATGCCTACATATACATGTTGCTGCTTTTTTCTTGGGAACATGGTCAGTAGCTTTAATTGCTAACAGGAGGTGATATTTTGAGTGTTTTGTTCATATTCTGATATTTATGATATAAATCTCATTTTTAAATTGCAGAAAAACACTGATCTGGATGAATCTGACTAATGTGAATAAAATTATTTATATCAGTGGAGGGTGTTTCAGTATGTGGAAACTCTCCCTCTACTGAAATAAAGAAAACCTTGTGCATTGACAACACATATGTCAATATTGCTCACTATATATTACTGTTGAGAAGTGGATGCTTTAACAACAGACAAGATTTCTGTCTGTGAAAAATTTGGAAGTGAAATAAAGGAAAGTGCAGACATCTAATAGGCTAAGAATGGAATCTGATTCCAGTATACATTTTTAATACTAAATCACAAAGGAATTTCTAGATTAACAGCAGACCAATCATTGCATCTAGATTATTTCCATGTCCTTGACTAAATTAATCTGCTATTTCCTTTGGTAGAATGCCTAACAGTCCCACTGTGAATGTGAAAAAAAAAGTGCTTGGTTTGCAAGTGACAGTGCCACTGCAAATCAAACCATTTTTAGGAATGGATAGCTCTTCTAACCTTTTAGAAGTTAGAGAGATTTTGGGGAATGTTAGACACTTCACAGCTGTCAAGACTTGATTATTAGTGCTACCAATAACTAATCACTTTCTTTAATTACTTTCATTAAAAGATGATTATTTACTCACATTGGAATAAACTAAGTATGGAAAGCATTGGTGATCTTGCTGACCATAATTTTTAAAAATTATCCATTCAGCATTAATTTGGAAGTTGTAAATAAGTTTTCAAAGTACTGAGTTAATAAAAAAAATAGTAAAGTGTGAATTTATGCTTATAGTAACCATGAGCATTATATGCAGCTTTGCATAACACTTGCATTGATCTTCCCTGTTTGGGGTAATAAATTAAACCACTTGAACATTAGACCATTTTAACAGATACAAATTAAAGTTGTGTTTGTGTTGTTGTAACAGATAATTTCTTTTTTTGTTCTAAGAATTCTGTTTTCCCACTAAAAGATGTAAAACACTTTGTTATTTTAAAAACAATTACAAGGAAAGCGATTATTCAGTATAAAATTACACTTATTGTTGTATTTGCATGAGTATCCAGAGAAAGGCAAAAATTGTTTGCAAGACTATGGAGTAAGTAAAGGGTATTGACATTAGATATACTTGGGTTTAAAGCAAACTTTGTTGGAAAGAGTAGAAAACTTTAAGTTCTCTGAAGAACATGAAAATTTTGGCCTCCATAACTTTATTTGTTGAATGTCCTCAGGGATGGGGGATCCAATTTTTTTAGAGTTTAGTTTACAGATCAATTAACCTGACAAATACAAAAAATATGTCTGAGTTTGATTAGTTAGGTCTTTGGACTCTGGAAATCAAAGCAAATCTTTGGGGTAATGCTGTGTTGTAAACACAGAATTGGAGTGAGCAAGCCTGTTAACATTTTAGATTTTAGAATAATTTTATCTATGTACGATAAATCATTCTTGTTTATACTCATTGCAAATCTTCCTCAAAAATTTTATGTCTTTATAAATCCCGAAGGATGTGCTTTTCTGGTCATTTTAGAGTTTAATAAGATGGAATATTTACGAAATAATTTTACATTATAGTGAAAATAGTGGAAAAATGCATGTACTACTATACTCCACTGGTGTGCACTGTAGACTTAAAAATGCCATTATAGGCAGCAACTTCTGTTTTGTTTAAAAGAATTTTCTGTTGGCTGAAGTACAGAATGTACTCTTACTTTACATTATCCAGTGCTTTCGTAGTTAATGAGGAAATTCCTATCCCAGTTTGTGGGATATGAGGCAAAAATTACTCTAATTGATACTTAAATCTGGAACATCAGTGGTACAAAAGTATACCTAGATAAAAAGGAAAACAGGCTAAATGAGCATTTTTTCTATTTGGCAGAGACATTTCTCTTCTTCCCCTTTCATTTTTTACAATGGAAAACAAGTCACCAGGTATTGATTTTGTGATAGAGCCAAAAAAAACCCCATCTTTAAGCATCTTTTGAAACAAGTGTTTTCTGTTTTCTCTCTCAGTATACAGATGTTTTAAACAATATTACAAGAATCTATGTATTGTTACTTAGGAGCATTACTTTCTTTAAGAGATTGTGAATGGTTCCCTACCTGTCGTTCCTTGGTGAAGGAAGCTCCACCGACGAGAGTGAAGCTTTTGGATAAATCAAGTCTTCCCCTAGGACTGTAAACATTTAAATGCTCTTTAAAATACAGCGGCCTGTTTGGAGGCTCAAGTTGTCAACAGGTAGATCTTGTTGAAGACTGCATGATTTCTACCTTCTCCAGAAATCTTTACTCTCAAATTATAGTGTGAAGTTGCTACATAGCTGTTTAACTGAAATTGCTTTTTTCATTCACTTAGTACATATATGAAATAGAAAAAAGGATACTTTTATAATCTTACAGAAAATTTATATACATGTGGTAAGATCATACATTCTGACCCATACTTTTCATCTGACTCAAAATAATGCCTTCTGATTGTCCCCTGAATCCTACAGAAAGCATAATAATTATCAGACATATACTGGTAGCCTGAATGGCTGTACTGACTACTGTGAATTTCTCACTTTAGTTTCTTACCTAAGATGCCCAGAAATGTTGAGTACTTTGCATGGCTATCATAGGGACAAAATTATGTACAAAAAATAATTTTATAGTGCTTTTATACACTAGAGAATAGCTAGTAGTCTATTTTAGTGTGCTAAAGGAGTTTTTATAAAGTTTAATATCAGAAGCCTCAAGGCTGAGATTTAAAATATCATTAGGCAATTTTCTGTAAACAACATCTGAATTATTTGAGAATGCAAAAGACTTTATAAAATGGAATCTTGGTGCAGTTAATTTTCCTGTAATAAAATCTCATTATTTTTAGACTAGGTCTAGAATTTTGAGTTTCGATGCTTCACTTGTTTGGGAGGATGGTACGATTATCAGGCTGAGTGAAATGGGATGTAAATGGTGCTACATATCTGACTCATGGTTTGATAAGTGTTTTAAAAGTTCCTTTCAATATACACATTTTTTCCTGTGTAAATTACAATAACTGGCAGGTGGTTAGAGAGTAAGTAAAGAATTCTGTATTGTTGCTTCAGCAGCAATTGTTGCAAAGAGTTGAATATTCTTTCCACTGTTTTCATAAATCAGGTCCTATTTGGTTTTTCCCCTGGAAATTATGTACTTAATGTTCTTAGTGACCAACATAAAATATAATTTGTCATGCTGCATAAAATTAAGGTTCCATTTGATGTTTATTTGCCCACAGATCTAATTTGGAAAGTACAGGATAAGTCTACACTTTCATTGATGTTTTTGCTCATACTGGTTTCTCCATTGAGTCCTACTTGCCAATATTTTCTCTGTCTTCATTACACATTTTGCATTGAAAACACCAAGCAAGACCAGGATTATTTTTGGTGTGGGTTTTTTTTTATTATTATTATTTTTAATTTAAGGACAACTGAGAGATGAAAAGTTAGTTTTGTGAGAAAGTATGTTCAGAAGAAACAAGAGTGTGCATACTTGAAGCATATTTCTGTACACAGATTTTCTGTGAAAGGAACACCATACCAAAATGGCACCATTTGAGGAGGTTTGTTTATCCCATTGTTCTGCCACTGGCAGAAATTATAACTTGGTGATGAAATTAACAAATGAGGGAGGAATGCACACACTTACAAATATGTGTTTGTGTGTTTGTGTGCATGAAGCCATCTTGGTCCTAGGGATTAGTCAAGGTGCATCTTCCCAGAGCAGGGGGGCTGGATCTAGATGATCTTTGAGGTTCCTTCCAATTCAGGTCATTCTATGATTCTATGATTGCATCTTTAACAAAAAAAACCTTTTCATAGTTCAGATTGAAAGCCCCAAAATTATGACAAAATTGCTTCTTAATAATGTCTTAGTGTGTTCAGTTGATCATAAGGCTCTTTATATCAGAAATTACTTCTTTGTAGTGTTTCGTTTAAAAAAAAACAAACCAAAAGCTTTTTAATATCTAATTTTTAATATATGCTTAACTACCCTGAATTAACCTTTTGGTATTATATTTTAACATTCATTTAATTGTTAAAGTAAATATTTCTGCTAGTGTGCTTGTTATTCATCTACATAAAATCAACTTGGGCTGAAATTACTTAAAAAATAACAAACCACTGAAGAATTAAGTGAAACAAGAGATAGAATACTGAAAAATGATGACATTAAAGGTATTGAATGAATTTTGCTCTCATTGATGCAGGGTTTCTTTCTATCCTTACTTGGATAAGGATAGCAATGTGTCACTTAAAAATTAACAATATAATTTTGGAGGAGGCTTGATTGGGAAAACAGCCTTAGATTATTTTTTTCCATTGCTTTTGAAACAAAGCTTTCCATGCTTACATTGATGAAGTACTGTAGTCTGGTTTCAGGCCTGATGTTTTGGGTTTCTGATGTTCTTTCCCAGGAAAAATGGAATAAACAACATAGGAGGTTTTTGTAGCGGTGCCTATGTTGTACATTCCTTCTGGGAAGAGGGATCTCTCTTGATGTCCCTCTAGTTTGACCAATGCGGTTGAAGAGGTTTGCCTTTCTTTCACCAAGAACATTGGTCTGTGTAAAATTATATATAAGGGGAAATTATCCCTAATAAAAACTCATTTTTTTTCAGCCTTGAGAAAATTCACAGGAGTCCGTGTTGTGTGTTATATCAAACAGAGACAAAGTACTGCGTGTTTCTTCAAGTAACAGCATGAGTGATACCTTGAAGTCAATGAGAAATCTGCTGATGTCAATGTACTTTGGATCAGTTCCTAAACTGTGTAGTAACAGGTGATTAGGAATTGTAACAAGAGATTCTTCATGGACAGTTGCAACTTCAGAGTACCAGTGTGATGGTCTATTGTGGGTATGGCTCAGATAAAACAGAAGACATGCCATGTAAACTGTAAGCAGTAGAACCATTGCTACAGCTACTTGCCACCAGACCACTGCTCTACAGAAATTATTTAATGTAGTTGCTTATCTAGATCAAGTGACTAAAGCTGTGTATTTCAGGTTCTTACTCTGAAAGGAGAGCTGTATGGAGAAATGTCCTGTGCTATATTACCTGAACTCTAAGCAGCACAACACTTTTAAATTTCATTGAGCAAAGTCATATCCTCTATATTTTGAATCCTGTTGAACTTACAATTCTGAAGAGAAAAAAAGCTTGAATACTGGTTTAATTTGTCCCTTTTAGCATAGGTTGTTAATGCTTAAGGATAAAAGTCACTGCATCAGAACATGGCGACTTTTGGAATCCGGTGTATTATACTGCAATTTATCTGCACATTAGGTAACATTGGTATAATAGCCTGGTACTCATCAAGGAACCTTGATGGCATTTTGATTTTCCTGAATATTTCACATTATGTCAAATCAGACTTGCAAATTTTAATTAAATATATTGGTATGGAGGCTTTTCTTACAGGAAAGTAATGATTACAAATTCTAGTGAAGTTTCACACTATTTAGTATTCTAGTAATCTGACATGTATTTATTTGTACAGACCTACAGTAATGGAAAACATCCTATTCCCAACATCCCTTGACCATTAATCTGAAAAGTCAACAGTCCTCATCTGTAAGATAAGTGAACTTGTGTAGTTAAATGTAGAGGCTTTGACTGTTGCTGTCATTTTGATGTATTTTTGTTATGATTCATTAGCAGTTGCATTAGAAATGTACTGTAAGTTTAGTTAGTATGTTATTTTCCTATCTATTATCTATCAATTCCTATTATATCTTTAATATTATTAATTTAATAATTTAATATTAAAAATTAAAATTGAGTTGAACAGTGTTCTGATGTGCAAAATGTAATACCCATACAGTTTAGGAAATTCTTGAGACTTAGGACAATTTGAACTTGTTTTGAATGTTTCCTAATCATGCAGACCATTATTGATTTTTCTGTTTCCTTACAGTTCTTTATTTAGCGATACATTTTTCTCAATTCAACTACATAAAGTGAGGATGGAAAGTCGGCTGAGAAATTAGTTGTAAGCAAAAGAGTTATTGACCTTCTGTACAGGAAATAAAACTTCAAAAACAAACAAACAAACAAACAAACAAATAGATAAATTACCCACTGCACTATTTACTCTTTTTTCCCCAGATGATTTTCTACATGTCTGCATTTATCTTCTTATGACAAATCCCTGTATTTTTTGAAGAAGGGTTATCATCTGCCTTCTACAGTACTTATTAAGAATGTCTTATAGTGTATAGTTCCTAAATTAATGACTAATAAAACTATCTAAACACACAGCAGTAGATAACTATTTGAAGTAATAGAAGGCAAGCTTTTAAAGTCTGGACTGCAATTAAATTTGTAGGCTGTTTATTTGTAAAAATACCAAATATAAAAATTATCTTCTGTAAATGGTATATAAATTGTTACTGCTCTGAAAGTTAAGAATGAAAATTTAATTGGTCTGGTCATTTCTTTCCACAGAATAGAAACTCATTTTTCTTTCAATTAAAGTCTGCACATGTATTTCTACTTGCAGGCATATAAATCGATTTTTTATCTTGCTATTAGAAACAGGTTTTGGATTAGTCAATCTCAGGTCTCCCAGGGCTTAGTCTGTGTTCCTTATTTTGGGAAGAAGCATGTTGTATTAGGTTAGAGTGGGAAAAACAATCATGGTCCCTTCTCCCTGATAAGAACACTAGTAACAGAAGTAAGCTAAAAGCAGATGATAAAAGCTGGGAAACTTCAGTCTTGCAACAATACTTAGATGAAGAGGGAATTAAGCAGAGTTTAAGAAGAAATTTCAGGTGTCATTTAAAAAAAATATGCTCAGCAGGGGTCTATTCTACCTTCTTTTGAAATATAAACAAGATTGTCTGGAATTGAACTTTTCAGCACACAGTGAGGAGTCCTCCCTTGCTTCTCCCCCCTCATAAAGCAAAGATGTCTGTGAGGAAAATTAAGGGGTGAAAGTTCCTGCTTTCCTTAATATTTTTTGCTTAAGAATGCCCAAAATCATTTGACCTTTGAGATTTCAAATTACATTAGGAAAAATATTTACTGTAATCCTATGCCCAAAATAATCTTTGCTTTTTTTTTAGGATTTTTAACACAGTTTGTTTATTCTATTACCGGTGCCACCCCTGCTGTGTTCTGTCATAATCCAATCAAGTACAAGAAAAGCATGATACTGTTTGTAAAGTAAACAAATTGAACGCTCTGTTATAAATGTCAAGAGCTCATTTTACCTTGTTTATTAATGAAATTAAATATTAAAGTATTATTTTTCTCATTTTTTTTTAATTGACTTGACTTACAGTTATTATATCAGTTGATTATTAGATAATATGGGAATTTTTGCTTTTTTATTCCCTGGATTAAAAAATTGACCTCTCTGTGCATAGTAGCAAAAGGCAATAGTCATTTATTAATATGTTAGTTGGAATTCTCACTCCCCACATGAGTGATGGCTTGTCAAGTTTTGAGAGTTTTGTTTGGCACATGTCCCTTAAAACTTCCAAGCAGTATTCTCCAAGGGATTAGCTGAAATGTGAATTATTTCCTTGAATGAGATTAGAGAACATTTTAAATTCACTTAAGCCACTGTAGAATGTTTGTGTAGATCAATCTTGGTTAGAACTCTAATTACTATGTTCATCACCAGTCAAAAAACGGAAAAGTAGTTTGATAATTTAGTCATGTTAGTTCCATCTCAAATATCATTTCCATTTGGGAATATAGCAAACAGCATCTTGTACATGCCATTTTAATGTAAGGTCATAATTATGTAAGCACCAATATTTTGCTAAACACAACAACAACAAGATAATTTGCAGAGCCTGGATGCCCAGTGCTTTCAAATGACTTTAGATTCAGTCTCTGTTTGTAATTATGGGAAGTACAGAAACCACTTGAATCTGACTGGTTTTGTCATTATTAAAAAAAATAGCCTTCGAGCTATTAAAAAGGCTACTTAAAGAATGCCTAATATTAAAGTTATGAGTAAATAGTACTTGAATTATGTTGGAAGCAATGCTTCACCTTTTGTTTCCTGCAGTTAGGAATTACTCTGAGAATCACTCTCTTCAGATTTGTATGAAAAAAAGAATGGAAAAGAATGAAAAGGAAGATAAAAAAGTATTTGACTTATGGGCAATTTCCAGAAACAGGGAAAAATTTTGGAAGTGTTTAGTATGAAGTAGCCTAGAAAGGAACTCAAATAGAAAGCTGATGTTGGATACTCTGAAAGACCACAGTGAAAGGGGATATTTAGTAAATTTGTAGAGTCAAATTACTGAAATAAGCTAGTGAAGCATCTTTTTGGTGCAGCTGAGTAAGTTACATTAAATGCAGATGTTGGTACAGGGAAGGTTAGTACAGCCAAGAGGTCAGTACTGTGAGGGTCTTTGGGGTCTGAGCCAGAGGAGAGGGTCTTAGTCCCAGACAGAGATGGAAAATAAAGTCCTTCTACTACTGCCCATATTATAATATAAGGTCTTCATGAAATTATCTATGGCTTAGGTATATAAAAAATAGGAGAACATGAGTTTTTCTTTCTAAACTACAGTAAAG
The DNA here is from genome assembly GCA_032173965.1 of Sitta carolinensis. Lineage (NCBI taxonomy): Eukaryota > Metazoa > Chordata > Aves > Passeriformes > Sittidae > Sitta > Sitta carolinensis. The sequence goes on along the minus strand of CM063284.1, from coordinate 97,475,804 downwards.
GTTTTAAAGGAAAAATGATGATGGATGATTTATTATTGGCAATTTAATTGTAATTTTTTTCCAGTGAGTGAATAGTTCTCACTTTTGGCATTTATCTTATGGGGGAGAGAGAAGAATGTCAGGGAAATGCTATAAAATTCCCAGTATCTTGATAGATAGGATATTTGTAACTGAGACATAATCTTAAACCAACTGGAGAAAAAAAAAAAAGGCACTAGTTTTTATGGCAATTTTTAAAAAATGTAGGAGGAGCAGATTACAGATCTCATATATTTTTCCTAATTTAAAAAATCTAAGTTTCCATTTTTCCAGCTGCGGCATTTATTCTAAGATGCAAGATTCTGGTGGTGAAGAGGCAGTTTCTTCAATGGTTCCTTATGTGGCAGCAGCAGATACCCACAAGTATCTCAGAGGTTTCCCATGAGTCCCTCAGTGATCTCTGAGAGGATGCCTGGAAAGTCAGGAAGAGACTTAAACCAGAGAACTTTCAACTTCAACCTGGAGAATGTACTCACAGGGATTTTATCTGGCTACTTAGAAATCATTCAGTCATAGAAAATATTTTCATTAGAAAATATTCAGTCAATATCAATATAATTGACAAAATTGAGGAATGGTTCTTACCCAAATACTTTACTTTGAAGAATGTAAATATATGGCCTGCTACCTTTTGGACAATATGAGGGCTCCCCAACCAGAAATGGTGGTAAAATATTGATACATTTATATTAGCAAACATGAGACAAAGCTGCATCAAGAATAAATACTGAGATGAGGCTGATACTCTATTTTAATGTGAAAGGTAGGTGAAGCTATTGATGCTGAGTTTTTATTATTATTACTATTTTCAGTAATTAAATTTGCATATAGAGGATGCATTATTCTCATGATTATCAAGTGTACATTTTCCAGTGAAAAATAAAGAAATCTTTTTTTTTTTCTGTGTTTCAGCTGAAACACACTTTACCCATAACAAAAATAGCAGGTGTTTGTATGGACTGGTAATGTAGGAGGTTTGCATTCTGGGCTACGGATTGTTGAATTTGGTTCTGTGTGAGGGCAAGGGAAGACAAGCTGACAATCAATATGATTGATAAAGCAAGCTTTGGCTTATTCAGAAAGCTCAGTTTCTTTTACACACTGTTCAGCATGCATGCATACCTGTCACAAAGCGATTGGCTAAAAGCAAAAATTAAACATACTTTTGTGCTGTTTTAAGAATCAGGGTTCCTCCTTATTCTCACAGCTGCAGCTTCTTATTATTTAAAACTATCAAGGTTATAGTTAATGCCCTCTTGCCAAGGGTACAACGTTCTTACCCTACTATCAGCATAGCTCTGCAATTTGCTTTTTCTACATTTTCTAACAATGAGATTGCTTGTACAATTCTTCTAATGATCCATGGCCCTGTTCTAGCAGCCATTCTTCAACATTTCTGGAAGAAATAAAGTACATGGTTCATCTTACATGTGCATTTGTGATTTGGCTGATCAAGACATGGATATGTGTAATATATTCCCTAGCTATAAAAATGAAAACATTATTGTATTGTTTGTTTTAAACAATGGGTGAAAGTCCCTTAGCTTCTGAGAAAGCCTACAAATGGTTTAACATTTGGCTTATATATCAGTAGAACACTGAGAATAGGAGAACAACACAAAATGTATCAGAAAAAATAATCACGCTCTTATTTGTTTTTAAATATTCATGGAAACATTCATGCTTTTCTGGCAAGCCTTCTTTACAAAATTGTCCTTACATCTTATGGCTATCAGATACTTTATTTACAGCATGTGTTTTCATATCTTCATTATAAGTTTTAAATTTTTTCCTATATAATTTTCAAAATTGTTTCTGATGCATGAAAATGTTGACTAAATAAGCAGCACTGTAAAGCTTGGTAGACACAGATAGTTTGGGCATTCCTCTAATTTCAGTCTTGTTATGAATTGGGATTACAACAAAGATAGTTAACATACCCTGCTTGAGCAGGGACGATGGCCCAGATGGCCCACTGTGGTCTTTCCTACCTTTTCTATTCTGTGATACTGCAAGAAACATCCAGTATTTGTTTACTCATCTTGTTTAGTTTTTCCACATAAAAAATGTAAATATCTCTTGTTTAAAATTATATCAAACACAAAAACCCTTCATAATTTTAAAGCAGAAATGGGTGCTTGATGTGTTGGTATTCTTTTTGCTGATCTCAAAAGTTTAGATAGGTAAAGGTAGTTCCTTGGAAGCATTCAATTATTTACAAATAATTGGTGAAAGTAGAATTTTTGATAGGCATTATGGATAAATTTCTATGGTCGACATTGATAGAAAATGTGTTTTCCTTGAATGACTAGTAGATACTCCTGAACAGGAGGCATTAATTTTAGTCTAATACATAGTCCATATGAAATTGAACTCACAAGAAACTGATAAAAGCAGTGCCAGATTTAGATGGAAAGAAAGATCTGTAAGATCAAGGGTAATTTTCTCCACCTATGTTCCTATTTTTGAACTTATTTATACCATTCTGCATATATTATTTCTGATTGTTGTGAGGTTCCATGCTTAAAGCTTTTTATATATCTATGGACAATTTTATTCCTGCATAAATTACTTCTGTTAAATTAGTCATACGCACAAAAGATTTTTCTCTGTGTACAGACAAGGGGAGAGGAAAAAATGTACTGGTAAATCAGCAACTTTCTATTTAATGTCAGCATAGTGCAATGATATTGGCTTGCAGCAGACTTAAGCATTTGAGTAGAACCAGGAGGAAGAAATATTTGATTACTAAATATGCTGGTGCTAGGCACTGTTATGAATATAAGCATTCATTAAAAAGTTCAATTTCTTGCAGGGCTTGGTGTCTTAAGATATTGTCAGGCACAATAATGTAGAGGACCAAAAAGGAAAATAATTCTGCCCTGGAAAGGAAAAATTCAATCCGGGAGAGACACTCCCCTGAGCCCAAAGGGGGAAGGGCCGTCTGCCATAAGGTCTCTGTAAGCACAAGTTCATATGCTGAACCTTATTGGTTGTTGTATTTGGTGCCACTCAAAGTGGCTTGGTTCAGCCCTGTTCAACCCTCTGTTGCCTTACATGTACCTCCCCCTAGAATGTTCTCCCCTTCCCTGAGCCCCACTGGTCCCAGTTTCCCACAGTACTCCACCCCTTTCTCTGTCCCTGCTAACCCGTTGGTCAGCGGCTGGCTGCCCCTCCTCTGACTAGTCTTACCTGCCCCCATTGGCCCTTGACCCTCAGAGCCACCCCTCGTTCCCATATAAAATCCCATGTGCTTCCCTCCATCTTTGTCTTTTTCCCTGGATTTTCATGTGGCCAATAAAGTGCTCTTGGATTTCTGTATTGAGACCTGTCCTTTTTGCCTTTATCATCGGCCCCTTAAAAGCGTCTGTCGAATTCTGCACCTGTGAGTTGCTCACAAGGTTCACTGAAGCTGGCAGTGTTACACAATAACATTTATCAAGTTTTCAATATAGTTGCTGATGGACTAAATAGCATTCTTGGCAGACTTGCATACAATAAGAAAAAAAAAAAGTTTGGTTTTTTTTTTTTTTTTTACTGTATTGAAGCATTTGTCAAATGAAAAAGGTGAAAAGGTAGCCAACATTTGTCTTCCATTTCCTGTGGAAGGAGTGCTATGGATTCTGGTAGTCTTTGATTGCACCTTTTAGGTGAAAAAAGAAAAGAATTCTATAAAAAGTCAGACACACTGGAAATAATCATTGCAAAACTACCCAATATCACACGTGCTAAGTAATAATTTTGCTTGCCAGCCAACATCACACCTGCATACAGCTGTCTTGATCTTGGAAGCAGGAAAGTTGATTAGTTTTCTCTAAGACCTTAGGAGCATTGGCAGTTTTCCTCATGTTCTTACAGACTTCTAACAGTAGAAATATCAAAACAAAATAAAAAATTGAAAATAATTCTTAAAAACCCCAGAAAATCATACTCCCTTCCCTGTACTCCTACAAAATAGGGGTTGTCAGGTTTTTGTTTTGCTTTTGTGCACCTGAATTTATGAAAGTCGATGTTTTCCCCCAACCCAGCATCAAAAGAACAAGCTGAGATCGTCTGTTTTCTTGTCAAGGTTGTTTATTATGTTGCTATCTTGTGCATTCGTGGTCTGGCCTGCTGAGATCTTTCTTGCAGGTCAGGATCAGGCAAAAACTGACCTCCCTTTGGGTGGTGTTATCTTTTATACTAAAAATTATGTATGCTTTATTTATAATAATTCTCCAATTCCTATCAACTATGTTGAACAGTGTGCCTCTAAACCAATTAAAAAGTGCCACCATCACAGCAGAAAATGGAGCCTAAAAGACCAAGAAGGGCAGGGACACACCCCAAATCCTCCATCTTTGTCCCTTAAACTCCATTTTAAAAACCCCAAATTCTACATTTTCATCCTGTGATATATTAACTATTATTCTACTTAAATTTTTGTGACTTATAAATATTCCAGGGGACACAGACAAATGTCCTGGGTTGCCACAAGGGGTTACATTAAAAGTAACAGATTCTTGGAATTGTTCTCTATCCAATTGCACATGATTATCTTGCTATGTGAACTCCATCTTCCTCTTACACCTTTGTCAAAGGAAAGTGAGCAGTGGAGTGGAAACACAGTCATCTTCCAAGTTCTGTAGATACAGCTGAACTAGAACTGGAAGTGATTTAAGATTCATCAATGTAATTATTTTCTTCTCTTGTGTATCACTTTGAAGATGCTTCTGGCTGTATGAGTGTTTTCCTGATCCTACAACACAGAAGTTTGCTCTCCAGATTGTGCTGAGACGCTATCTTTAAACATTTGATACCATTACTTTTAGACCACTGATGAAATATCTTCAGACTCAGTACAACTATGTTACGAATTGTAATGATGATTCGCAATTAATTCAATGAAGGAATGTGATGCTTTTGCTTGATGCTTACTTGATCTTCAGTCAGAGCTTGTTCTCAATTCATTTGGTCCCATCTACCTAGGTGGCATATTTAAGGAAGCTGCATGTTTGCCATTCCTTCTAGCAACTGAAGAACATTTCATACTTTGGAAGTTGATGACATCTCACAAACTACCACTGTGAAAGGGCAGATTCTCTGTCCTTGCTTTTTTTATCAATGTGCAATAATTTGAAAGATGGTTGATAAAACTGCACAATTTTTGAGTTCTTTACTCTAGCTTTGAAAAGACTGTTGGATATGACATTTTTTTGAGAGACAACATTCCTGTCTAAGTTAATAGAAAGGAAAATCTTCTTGTGCTTTACTATGGGGAAGAAATCTGTAAGAAATCAAATTCATTTGTGACTTTATGAAGATTTATGGTTATTTCAATAGGTTTTCTTTATTAGGAGGGTGTCATGGTCTTTAATTCATAATCAACCTGTGGCTTATTAAATTTTCAGTTTTATATACCTGTTGCTTAAATTCTGTAGGATAATTTGTAGCATAGATGAATGGAAATTACCTCAATGAACAATACAGTGAGGATATTAAGATTCCTGAAAATATGTGTTCATTTATCTTGCTTTGGAACACAAAAAAAGCCCTGCGTAGTCATTTAAAGGACAAAGAAAGCATATTGATTTTAAATTTTCATTTTTGATCTGCACAAACTGGAGCAGATGTTTTACATTTGTACTTGAGTGAGGCTGCCCAAGGTCACTAGTTTAAACTGGAATTCTTTCCTCTCTGGGTCACAAGTCTGTAAGGCCTCATTGGACTTGCCTGCAGATCCTGCGTATAAAGACAGATAACATTAGAAGCTAATGATTTGCTGTGGTTGTGTAAGATCAATTGAAATTTAAAAATGAATAAATAAAACTCTTCTATTCTCAGTCAATTAGCTTTTATTTGCGATACATAGATAATCTTTCACAGAATATCCTTTTGGTAAAGAAAATGCCAGTTTTGTAGAAGAAAAATTTTACAGGGAGAATTTCTGGTTGGATTTGCAGGTTTTTTTTTATTTCTGACATCATTGTCAAGTCAGATCAGATCAAAACTACAGTTTTTTTAACATAATGCTTGTGTTCTGTCCAACTGTAAAAAAAAAAATAAAAAATTAAGGGTATGTGGAAATTCTTCTGTTTTCTGTCTGAAATAATGTTGACCACTATATTTCATCTCCATCATCTTTCTTTTTGCATCCATTACACCTTAATTGTTGCCTTTCATCCTACTCTATCTTTTCTTGACTAAGGGGAAGGAGAAAAATCTTGTCTTGATAAAACTTTTGAAACCTCAACCACTGTTATATTGCCTTAAACTTAACAAGAGCAATAACATTTTCCTGCTAATGAACTGTACAAGGTGGAGTTCCTTTTCTGTGTGGTTTTTTCTCAGGTTTCTGCCTTTCATGTTAGTCATAAAATGGTGTAGGTTAGCCCTAAGATGTAATTATCCAGTTTCAGAAGGTCAGTACTCTGTACTTCATTTCCACCATTCACGTTTGCAATTATCCACTTCATTGACTATACCTTGACCTCAATTCTATGAGCTTCAAGGTAAAAATCAGTGGAAGTCTGCATAGATATTTTATGGAGAGAAAATATTCACATTTTATGGGAAAATTAAAGATCTCAAGGTTTTTCCACACGTTGTAAATTTTTTCGTAAGTTTTCACTTTTCTTTATAAATCAGAATGTGGAGTTCCACAAAGGAGAACCATATAGAATGGAATAGCCCTGTGGCTGCTTTGGGTTAGCTGTCCACTCCCAGCTCCTCGTATAGCCCAAGCCTCCTTGCTCGCAGGGCAGTATGAGGAGCTGAAAATGCCTTGGCTTAGTGTAAGCCCTACTCAGTAAGAATGAAAATTTCCCTCTGTTATCAATATTATTCTCATACTAAATTCAGAACATAGCACTGTACCAGCTACTAGGAAGAAAATGAACTCCTATCGCAGCTGAAATCAGGACTGTTAAATATGTAAATTTATCATAATTGCATCTTGGGTGCAATGAATTGAAATTTTACAGTCAGAGGTAAATAAATTTATCTTTGACATCAGATCTTCATGTGACAGTCATCTTCTGCTTAATTTTTTGACTGAAATTCAACCTTGGATGGTTTTGTGTTTTCTCTCTATCTGATGTTTGACAAAAATGAATTTGTATTGATTACTGTCAACACTGTGAAAAGGTGAACTTTCAGGCTCAGAATTTCAGCTGTGTATTTTGGCAGGTGCTTTGTAAGAAATCAGGGGTTCTCATGTTCCAGAACTTTCATGGATGCTTGTAATAATAAATATGCCTATGTATTTATCTAGGAAAAAATATGGGGCTTGTAATTGTAGCCTAGTAGACAATATTCAAACAACTTGAAAAACTTTGGTGGGGAAGAAATAATATTTGCTGCTAAATAAGGGTGTGTGATTCCCTAATTTCCAACTGCTGTACAGAAATTAAGTTGATAGATTTTAAAGACCTCATTAGGAACTTGTGAGCATCAAACACTTTCCACTGGTGTGTTGGAATTAGCAACTTGTAGTCTATCACTCTGGATCCGCTCTAATAGTTTGATGACCTGTGCCCAAAACTGCAGACAGGGCTTGCGGTGAAGCCACACCAATAAGGAGCAGAGTGGAGCAATCACTTTTATGGTCCTCTGAAAATCTGAATGACCCTCTTTAACTTTGCTTGGTTTCTAATAGTTTTTATTTACTCAGAAATAAGGTGGGAACAGACAAGTTTGCAATTTGATTTAGCTAGATAATGACATTATTACTATTCACAGGATCAGAATTATGTTTCTTTTATGCTGCAACACCTCACTCGCTTTGCTGTATATTCAGTAACTTTTCATTATTTGCCAGAAATTGATTTTAGAATAAAGGTAACCAATAGAACTGAAAAAGTACACCTCTATGGCCTTGTTGGCACAGGTATCCTGTTTCTTCAATGAAGAAGTGCCTCACAATGTTTTCAGTCTACACTTTTTATCAAACCATTGAATTAAGTTCTCACAGATCTGAAAATACTAAAAAGTTCTTAAAATTTTGACCTTTTAAAAAATTATTAACAGTTCTCTTTTTTTTTTTTTTTTCACCTCAAGAACTGAACCTTTTATTTTCACAGTTTTTTAATCTTTGTTAATCTCTTTCAATCTTCTGTTAAGAACCAGTTAATAAGTTGTTAACAGTAAGTACTTGTCAATAATAATCTTCTGATAAATTTCCGTTAGTACTTGGTAAGTACCTGGTTTGTGCTATAAACATCAATTAGCTTCACCATTTTCTCATTAGAAGTCTGATAAGTATTTACCTCAGCCTTGGCAAAAACCTCTATGTACCTGTCTCTGAAGATTAAATCAGTTCTTTGATAATTACTCTATATGGCTTAGTAATGTGTCCTTTTGTTACTATATTTAATTCACCCTATATGTGGATTTGAGGAAAAAATTCATAAAGTTGTCCTAAAATAAGGTTACAACAGAGGCTATAAAAGATAATATTTCCCTAAGGACTATTAACCGTGACCACAAGAAAAATATTAACATGAAAACTTTAAAATCTTTCCTCTGATTATAAGCATAACTCTATGTGGTACCAAAGATGCACTTTAGAACTTCTTCACCTTAATAAATATTCATTACATTCCTTCTAAATTGTAAACAGAATAAAAACGTGCTGATTTTTTGTCTTTTGGAGAATAAAAAGTGAACTTTGACATTGACTCAGTGTTATTTAAAACATTTTATTATTTTTTAAATACTATTTTTCTATAAATAGCAGGAAAAGAATAAGATTTTCTTACCAGTTACTGTATAAAAAAAATAAAAATCTATGCTTTTGTTTTTTGAAGGTACTTTTGATGAAAAATTGACTGTCTTGGTTATTTTCTTTTCAAATCAAATATTTAACTTTTTGAAACATGGGAAACTTACACCTTGGGCTGATTTCTAAGGTACCCACCTTACTCTGAGATGAAGTCATTAGAGTCACCCAGTGAAAACAGGAAATTTTAATCAGCTTATTCCTCTTTCCTTTTTTCTCTTTTTTTTTTTGTTTTGGTTATTCTTCTTCCTACCTTCAACCTTCCCAGCTGGAAAGGATGCAGTGCGAGAATGCTTCTGAATGGGAAAAGAGAGAGCGACTAGAAGCAGAAAAACAAAGTTTGGAAGAAGAGACCAGAAAACTTAAAATGCAGGTAAAAGAAATTCAGGAACCTCTGGAGATTAAAAAACAGACAAACAAACAAACAAACAGACAAAAAAAAAAAAAAAAAAGTACTAATTAAATTGAGTTGTGATCATTAAAATGCACAAAATAAGCTTTTGGTTAAAAAAAAATACTACTTTGTTTAGTAGTATTGCTTAGTTGGATTAGTTGGGGAGCATTCACACCCAAAATTACTACTTCAATATATCAAGAGTCCCTAAAACAAAGATTATACAAAACAAAGCAACCCTTACTGCGTCTCAGACCTGAACAATTGGATCTCAGTGGCTTAGGATCTTTGTAGGTACAGAAAACAGAAAATATCTTTTTTTAAAAGGGCACCTGTTTCATCTGTTTTTAAAAGGAGTGGGAAGAAATGACAAGTATAACAAGACTAGGAAGCAAAAGTGAAGACTGGGGGGAACAGAAGAGATTAAGTAAACTTTGCCAGCTACAGAGTCCTGATGAAGGTCAAAGCAAAAAAAAAAAAAAAAAAAAAAAAAAAAAAAAAAAAAAAAAAAAAAGTGATAAATCATTTCTCTGTCTTCTTGAACATAGAATCTCTTATTAAGAGATGGAGAACTGAGAAAAACACCTATTCCTTATTTTTTGTTCATCCAAAAATCTATTCATTGCTAAAAATTACTTGATGATTTATTAAAAGACTCTTAGCTGAGCATATTTCCTTTTTTTGTGGTTTTCTATGATAACTAAATAGTAATCCAGAAGGCTCCCACTTTCATCGAGACTCTGAAAGTTCAAAAAGAGAAATCAAAAAGGCCCCCAAAACCACCAGCCAATCACTCTATGTACATATCTGATTCTATGAGTTGGGTAGTGAGGAAGAGTTACTTTTTGTCTTTTATTTGCCTAAATAACAAAAAATTTAATCTAATTTACATGCATTTGCTGTTAAATAATGACATTCTAAGTAACTAGATTTAGGGTTTACTAACTAGGTAATTTCTCTTGGGAAAGACTGGAGAGAAGTTTTATACTTGATGTCTGCTATTAAATGGAATCTTAAGATTTTTCTGTTTCCATCATGGCTGAGTAATAGCAAATGGAAGCTCATGCATATAAGCCTACCTTTCTAACATATCTTACATAACAAACACCAGGTTTTTGCTTCTCTTTACTACGGTTTATTTTATGATAACATATACATGTCACATCATACCATACCACATCAGTATTTTCTTGATTTATTTGTAATGCAAGTAACTTAAGGTAATGCAAGTAACTTAAGGTTGGAGATATGGCCAGAAAGAGGCTCATCTGTTTAGGCATATTACTATATTTCAAATCTCTTTTTCTTATATGTCTGTGCTGGCTTGTTTATTTATTTGTTTGGTATTCTTTTAAAAAACCAATCTGCATAGACTATTAGATATCTGTGATCAACTCTGTTAGTGTCAGCTCTCTCTGTTAGTGAAGCACCCCTATACTTGATTTTCAATAACTGCAAAACATGAAATCACAGGACAAGTCAGACTGGAATGGACCTCATGAGATCTTCAGTCCTACCTCCTGTTCAAAGCAAGATCAGCTCCGAAGTCAGACTGAGTTATTCAAGGTTTTGTCCAGTGAGGTCTCAAAAACATCCATGACTGTATGACCTACTCTGGGTAGTGGGTTTGTGATGCCTTGACCCCAGCTGGCAGTCAAGCTCCCACCCAGCCTAATTCACTCCCCAGCAGTGGGTTGGTGTACAGAATTGGAGGGACAAAATTAAGAAAATAACTTGTGGATTGAGTAAAGACAGATTCATAACTGGGAAGGGGGAGAAGGGAAAAGGGGAGGAAAATAAAAAAGAAGTGATGAAGAAGAAATTGCCTAGCAGACTCTAAGCAACACCTGCTTTGAACAAAACATCACCAGGGGCCCTTCCTTCCCAGATGTAGGACCTCATCATTGCTTAATTTCACAAGGTTCTTGTTGGCCCCTTCTTCCAGCTTAATGACAGAAATTCTTGATCCCACCTACAGGCAAAGATATTGCCTCTGCCTGCCCCAGCCTCAGAGGGAGACAGCAAGACCTTGATGGGAGCATTTTCCCTCTAGAGCTGTGAATTGAGCACCTGCTCAATTCGCCATTTTAGGCTGGGAACCATGCCCTGTGTTGCATCATCCCCAAGGCTGAGATGTCTTGTAACCTTCAGCAGTGTTCCCAGCCAGATCTCCTTGACAGAGTCTGCCATAGTATCCTAAACATTCTTCTCACTGTGCCAGGGTTCCTGGAGTCTGGCTGCAGCGAGCAAGTGGTACCACCAAAAATGGTCTTCTGTGACACCAAGCACCCATTGAGAACATAAGTAAAATTAAAGGTCAACAGGATTATAGTGCTGTGGCAAACCCTTAATGAGGAAATGAATCCTTCACAACTGGACAAACTGTGGAAATAGTCTTATGAGGAAAACTACTCTTAAACAAGTTCCTCTCCAAGTCAGTCATGGCATTGGAGACCTGGTCAGCCATATGTGGGGAAGGCAGTGGTTTGTAGAGTTAGTTGGCATATTTTTTACCCTTGCTGCTGCCATTAAATGTAAAAGAGGTGTTAAGAAAGCAAAGTTTCTTTTTCAAGGATTCCAGCCTAACTCGATTTAAATGGAACCTGTCTACTCTTTTGTAGACACATCCTAATGTCACTGTTGAACCTTCCTAAATTCTGAGACTGTTTCTGATTTCCTCTAATACTATAAATAACCTGAAAACAATTGCTTTGACTTCTGGTTCAAGACTTTTATTTCTGGGATGGTAGCTTCAAGTTCAAATAAAATAACATTATAAGCAATGTTAGAGTATTAAAAAAGAATGACTCCTTTAATGTAGGTGATGGTTAGATGTTTAGGTCAGCAAAAATTGAAACTACAGCTATTTAAAGGTTTTTGTGTATCTTGATCTGTATAATTATTGCTTTATTTAGCAAGTAGACACAAGATATATTGGTAATATTTTTATAGAATGAACTCCAAAGCAAAGCACAGTTGCCTAGTATCTTACTTTTTAACAAAACATGTATTTGTGAGATTATTTGGAGCATCCACTGTAGTTTTTTTAAACAATATTCAGTGTTATTAATTGATGTATGGCTAATTCATACTTGGAGAGGGTAGAAGCAAACAATGGCAACATTTTTTGTTTAGTAACAGTTTTAGTAGTACTAAAAACATGGTATTAATACACAGAAATTAAATCCTTATATCCTTGTAAATTATTTCATGTTGACAGTTATCTTGCTCTTTAATATGTTTACATTCCTCCATAGGACATAGAAATTGTGCAATCTTTTGCCACTCATAGTAGTAAACCATGTAGATTGAAGTTCTGAACATGAAATTTAATATTAATTATGTCTTTCAAAAAGTATGAGTCCTTAATATTATTCTTGGCTGTCAATATGCTGGTTTAAAATGTTTCCACATGCAGTTTTTAAAAGGTTAACTTATATTGTAGGAGATGAGCAGCATTGATGAAACATTTGGGATCAGACATTGTTACTGTGCAGTTTTATTGATTGTACTTCTTAAAATGGAAAACGCCATTTAAAATTAATAGATTTATTATTTGAGTAATATCAGAGTAACAAATATTAAGTGGATCCAACTGGTTTGTTTAGAAAGGGATAACATGATGAAAAAACCACCTTGTTGATGGTATAAATCAATAACCAAAACATGATGCTTATGGAAAAATATTTTCTCTTTCGTCTGTAAATATGACCTTGAAACAAACTTATAAATTAATTTTGAGGAATAGTAACTATTCTTTTGTATTCCCTCTAATGATTATGGTAAATAGCTGGCTATGAAATATTAAATTAATAGAATATGTTTTATAGTGGGCATGAATATTGAACTGTGGAGCTTTTGGATTAATAAAGTAATTTTTATTTTAAGTTTGAATTCTATCTGTAATGTGATAAGGTTATTATGTTGTTACCAAAAAATCTGTACATCCATGAGCTTTGTAAGAAGAGCTTAGTAGCCTCCCCATGTCAGACACAAGTAGCTCCAACTGTCTCCAAAAGAAAACCACTGGCCACAGCTGAGCCAACGTGAGAGAAACAACCCTGCAGACATCAAGGTCAGTGAAGCAGGAAGGGGAGGAGGTTCTCTGGGAGGCAGAGCATGGATTCCTCTGCTGCCCATGGTGCAGACCAAGGGGAGGCAGCTGTGTCCCTGCAGCCCATGGAGGTCCATGGTGGAGCAAATGGCCATCGTACTGCCCGTAAATGACCCTGGGCTGCACCAAGTGGACTTGCTCTGAAGGGAAATGCAGCCTGGGAGAGCACATGCAGGCCAGGCTCCTGGCAGGAATCTCTGACCATGGGGGTCTGCAACTGCCTGTTCTTAAAAGTCTTACTGAATGGAAAGCTCCCATCCTTGACCAGTCCTTGAAGGACTGTGGCCTGCAGGAAGAAGCCATACTTGACCAGTTTATGAAGGATTGTATACTGTGGGAGTGACACCCCTCACTCTGATACAGGGGAGCAGCATGAGGAGGAAGGAGAAGCAGAAAAAATCTGTTGTGGATTGACCCATATCCTGACATTCCCCTTCTGGGCATAGAGGGAAGAGGTAGTGGAGAAAATGAGTAAAGAGTGATTTTGAGCCTGAGAGAAAGGGTGAGAAGGAAGGAAGATTATTTTAGTTTCGTCTTTGTATTTAACTGCCCTACTCTATTTTTAACTGGTAATATATTTAATTTTCCTCTAGTCAAGTCTATTTATTCTTGTGAGGTAAATTTATCTCAATCTATGAAACCTTCTATCTTCCTTTCCACTCCTGTCCTATAGAGGAGAGGCGTAAGAGAGCAGCTGCATCTGTGTGAGTGGGAATCTGGCATTCAGCCAAGGTCATCACTTCATAGTGTCAGAGGTTGGTGTGTTCCTCACATTTCACAGACAAAAGTTACTTTTTATGATGCAACTTCACTGAGGTTGGTTTTCTTTCTATTTTTTAAATATAGGAACATTATCCACTGCCTTCTTTCCCTTAGACACATTCCTTTCCTCCCTGAGAAGTGAAAGGGATCTTTCTTCTTCCTAATTATATAAGGTATTTAATGATGATTTTCTTATATGCAGAAAATAATAAGTCTGCTGTAGCCATGAAGTCTTCCTAAGAGTATCACTGTGTAAATCTAATGTTTATGGATCAAAGTTTTGGTGTGGGAACAGGTGCAACGTGAATGACGTTCTTCCTTATTTTAATTAAAAAATAAAACAAAACTAGTACAGTCTATAAGAATAAATTGCTGCTCCCTAAATCTATCTTTTTAGTTGAATGAGGAATCAAAGTTCAGATGTTGCCTTTTTTTTTTAAGATCTAGAAAAAGCAAATTAACAAAAATTCCAAAGTAAAATTCTTCCCTAAAAAAAGATGTTATAACACAATGATACTCACTTCCAGATTTATTTTTTAACAAAGGCTAGACCACTACAGTAACACACTTGTGATGAGAGACAGACTTATTACTCTGAGCTCCACAGAAATGCATAACAAGTTATTAATTAGAACAGTTTTTGCAAGTACAGTTGACAAATCAAATTTAAGAAGTCGTCAAGAAAAATAAATGGAGCAAAATAAGATGAAAACTGCTGCAGCTGCACAAACATACTGTTACATTTTGGTTAAAAGACATAATGTGTCTTTAAGGCAAATTCTTTCATCATCCCCACTTGAACTGGTATTGTTTTAATTTGGAGTGATTTTGTGCACATTAATTCTTTCTAAAGGAAATCATGTTGGAAGTTCTGCTTCAGGTATTAACAGTCCTTGCCTGCCCTCAGCCCTGAGAGAGTGGGTATGGTTGGAGCATTGACAGTTTTTGGGGCACATGTGGATTAAGGGCCACAGGAGCAGGAAAAATCTTGACTCCTGTGTTTGTGTGTGGGGCTTAACATTTGCTGCTCTGGTCTGTTTACCAACTTCTGTTGTCCTGAATCGGGAGTGTGAGTCAGGCCAAATGCAAAAGGAGATGCAAACTGCTTCCCTGTCAGCACTGAGCACATTCAGAGAGTGTGTAGACAGTGATCTGTCTGCACACTCTCTGAATGCCTGGGGAGGACCAGATGTGTTTTGAGAAGGCACCACAGTACAGAGGAGGAGTTTTATAATTTGCCTGGATGATAACAGAAATTTGAATACTAAAGGGGTTTTATTAATTGCCATGTTTTTCATTGCTGGTTTTGTGTCATGGATTTCTCTGACTGCGTTTTTTATATATTTTTTACTCTTCATCAGAACAAAACTCAAGAGGAGATGTAATTATAGTAATATCGTTAAACCCTTTGATATTCATCTAGCACTGTTCATCCAGTGGAGACATATATTTGTTTCAATAAAAACCACTGGGGCTGGTTGTTACAATGATAAAACAGTACAGGCTGCACAATTTGCTCCCTTAATGGATTTCTAAAACACAATACATTTTGCCAGAATTACAACATAGTATACTGTTGTTTTTATATGTTCATTTTCTAATTACTTTCTTGTGAAATGCTCAATTCCTTAGAAAATTGACTAAATTGTAGAGCAAAAACTAATAGAGTTTTATAGATATGTTTCCTCTAGCAAATTTTGTTGATGAAAAAAAGAAAGGAAAAAAATTACTGGATTACAAAAGAATGTTAAGAATCCACACTCAGCACTGTACTTTTCTCACTAATTTGTTTCCAGTTTCAAAGATATTTAATTCAGAATTCCTGATAAGAAAAGCTGAAAGCCCAAGAACAGATTTAAAAATTAATCTCTCATTTGAATCTGATTGACTAATTGTATAGCTTTAGGAGCATTAATATGTTTCAAAATTTTCATTTTACTTTATTATTTTTATGATCTATTTTCTAACTTCTTGAATGGGCCTGTAAATTGTAATTATACATTTTTTTCAAAGATCTATAAGTAATTTTTCATTACACCTTTTATTTTGATGATGGAAACAAGAAAAGTTCTAAGTTTTTTTTGATTCATATGGATAATTAGCTATTAAATATTGTATTCTTTCCTTTAAGAAAAAATATTTTATTTCACTTAAGGATACATATTTAATATTGTTCTGTAGTTTCCCAACTCTATTACACCACCTCCTTCCCTGTTTTTTCCAGTCAGTTGGGAAAGCTTGCTTTAAGAAAGCTAGCTACCATTTTTACTTTTGAGTGTGAGAGTATTTGCATGCCATCAGAATAAAAGTTCATCTGGTCTTATTTCAGATCTATGGTCCTATATCAGGTCATTTCTGATATTGAACAAAAATGGGTATGTATAGAATACTTACTAAGAGAAGCACAGGAATACTGTCTCAGAGAACTGTCATGGCTTCTAACATTTCATGTTTTAGAAGTTTCCAGAATAAGATCAGTGGTTTTCAACTCTAATACTTCTTACTGAATATTTTTTTCATAATTTTTAAAAATTTTTGAACACATGTAAATTTTTAACATCCACTATGCCCTACCATGAAAAATTATAATTTTAGCTGTGCATTAGTAAAACATTTACACTGTTTGCTTAACATCTACTTTTATATTTTCATGATACTGAAACAAAAAATTAATTCAATTCCCTCTTTCTTCACACCATCACTGATATGATCTTCCAACACCATGGAAACTGCTCAATTATTCCTCTCTTCTTTCCCTTCTCATTTTTTTCCCCTAATTTAGTAACAAGGTATTCCTTTATGTAAGGGCCTTTTTTTATGTCAGCTAAGTTTCTCTAAGAATCACTGGAGAAAACCTTTGTGAAATGCCATTTGAAGGCCTGTCTAGACCTCTGATCTAGCAGAGTCAATTTATTGACTCATTCAGAAAACTGGCATAAGTTAGTAGGACCTAAGAGTTTATTAATAAAAATAGTTTTTATTCTTCTTCAATAAATCATATTTGCCCATGTCTCATCTTATTTGTAATTAAGAATGCCAACATCAGTTCTTTCTGAGCTTTTTTGTACTCTCTTGAAGCATTTTAAAAATTGTCCTTGTGTTTGCCGTTATGGGCTTTTTGAATTCTTTAATGTCTGGTATCTAGTCCCAGGACGTTTTAACTACCCATTTTGTTTCCTTAATTTATGTCAATGTTCATTTTGAGACAGATCCTCTGATGTAACCCATATATAAATAAAATGTGGGCACAGATTTTTTTTATTTCCATACTTCTCCCATGTGAATACAGAGGAAACTCAAGTAGCTTTCTTATTTTCTTAATTTTTTATATTGTTTATGTAATCATCAATAGACTATGAGATTTCTTGCTGATGATTTGTTAGAAAAAGGATTAATAATAGTTTTTATAATTTCTGCAAGTTGTTCCTCATATCCTATTTGGCCTCTCTTAGTTATCTCTATAAAAGTACTTCCAGATTTTAAGAACTATTTTCCCCCCTTGTAAAACAATAGTTACACTATTCATGTGATATAATATTTTATCTAGCTCCCTTATGAAATAAACACAGTAGACCCCACCCCAGAATATATGTATGAGAAACTGATTTAACTTTCTTCTGCGCTATTCTCAGACTTGAATGTTTTTAGGTTGTTCCCAAAATCTGTAATAAGATAGAATTCTGATCGTTAATTCTATTTTTTCCCTCATTTTATAAATTCCAAAACTATTTTCTTAACGTTATTACTGTTGATAGAAGGTCAGAAATTTTACTTGGTATTTTTTTTTCTTTTGTCCCATGATAAAGTTGTCATTTGGTAGAGGGGAAATGTGCGTCCAAGTGTGCCAATGCTCTGTTCAAATTTCATTCCTTTGAATTCAGCCTGTCAAATCTGATTAATCAGTGATTAATCTTTTCAGTTATATAGAAATTTTGACCCTGTGTGAAATAGCTGAAAGCTTGTCTCAGTAGGCAAGGTACTTGCTACAGTTACTGAATATTTTAAAATACTTCCTCTGATTAAATTTCAACTTCTTTGAAGTATCAGACTTTCAAATTCACTTGTTACAGGAAAAGAAATTGGACTTTGTGGGGGCTTTCTAACTCAGGATATTCTGTGATTCAAGTTACTTCTTATGAAAAATTTAAAAAAAATCTAAAAACTGAGGAGAGGCTAATTCAGTCTTAAATTTGGGATGTCTTTTAACAGTCTTGGATAAAGAACAAAAGGAATTGTTCTTCAGCAGTATGTCTCTTAAAAATGCATGCTCGTGGATTTGAAAAATTTTGACATTTGGAAATTTCAGTTCCTTAAACAGTCAGCAGTAGATGTTTGGAATATCTTGTGCTTTGCCTTTGTGTGCAATGCATAGCCCATTTCTTTCAGAACAGCTCTCTTGGGTTACTATGTCCATTGAAGAGATCATGGCTCAGTTGTCCCTGAACTGCCCTCTCATTTTCTAACACTTTTAGCCAAGTTTGTGTAACTATATGTCTCTATGTAAACCTTCATAATGTTTCTTATTCCTTCTTTTATTTCCTTTTCCTTTTTTTCATTCTTTCCTTCCTTCCTCTCTTCCTCCCTTCCTCTCTTACTTATTTATCCCCTTATCCCTTCCTCCCTTCCTACTTCTTTTACGTCTTTATCCCAGTGTATCTAGCTGAAGAAATAGGACAAGGCAAATCTCATGAGGTTTATAAAGACCAAGTGCAAGGGGATGCCATGGGTCAGGGCAGCCCCCAGTATCAACAAAGGCTGTGGGAGATAAAGAAAAAAGTTCAATACTTTGAGGTTTAAGAATTTTATAAAAATTTAAAAATTTAGTCTTGTGCTAAAGAAGCGACCAGAAATAACAGCTTTTATTTTATTTTATTACTTTTTAAGGTAATTTTGTCAAGATTCATTTTTTTAAGACAGTTCTTATTCGTGTGTATTGTAGACAGGTAGACCCCTAATGGCATAAATACTTATCTGTGGATCTGAACAACTCTTGTCTGGCCTTGTCTCTTGCCACATGCTTTGCTTTTCTCAGTTTAGGAATATTTACCTCTCTATCTTTCTCTGTTCCAGAAAACTTGTGATAAGGGAAAATAATAGTTTATGTAAGATAACCAAAGATATTTCTCTACCTAAAGGCAAAATCTTCTTTTTCTGTTTTTGTTCTTTTTCTTTTTCTTTTTTTTTTCTTTAAGATGTTTTGACCAGACTTTTATCTGTATATGATGATGCTAAAGATGTTCTTTTGTTGTAGTCTAAAACTGCACTTCTTCTTGCAAAAACATTGTGAAGGAAAATCCTTTATTTTTTAGTTAGGGAATAACATCTAAAATTTCTAGTATCTTTGTTTAATTATAGTTAAATTACTATTCACTGGGAAG
The DNA here is from genome assembly GCA_032173965.1 of Sitta carolinensis. Classification (NCBI taxonomy): domain Eukaryota; kingdom Metazoa; phylum Chordata; class Aves; order Passeriformes; family Sittidae; genus Sitta; species Sitta carolinensis. The sequence continues at coordinate 97,456,359 of CM063284.1, read as the reverse complement.
TGAATATGTTAAAATACAATTTCAAGATATACTCAAGCTGTGTTGACATATATCATAATCACAAAGGAAAATAAATAATCTTCAACATTATTTTACCTATTATCTACAAGCAGAATAATCAAATCATGAAGTCACTTAGCAGGAATTCTTAGATAGCATAACAAATCCTTACTTCCAACCAAGGATATTTACTTTCACATTACCAAATGTTTAATACAAAGGAGTTGCAACCATGTTGGAAGATGCAATTTCTTTAGTGCCAGATAGTGTACTATATTTAATACACTGTTGTACACCTTGCTTAAGCAGGTTGTTGAAACCCTTACAAATATTACCTTAGAAAACATTTTTCTGTCCTAGAATTTTCAAGAGGTCCTTTTGCAAGTGATTAGTCTGTGGAGACTGCTTTTTTGCCAGTGTTGTATATATATGTAATGGCAGTATTTAGAATCCTGAATTCCTCTTATGTTGCACTACTGCAGTTTTGGTGTCAGCATCAAGACCAGTATGTTAACCCCTACCCCAACACGTCGGAGGGGCACCTGCTCCCCGAGGGAAGCAATGCCAGGAGCTGAGCAGCACTCACCTTTGGTTTCCAGCAGAGAATTTTGTCCAAGCTTTATTTAAGGTCCTTTCTAAAAGGGGACCAAGGGCATGCCCTCAGCTATAGTGTCTCTAAATTGGCCCAGAGCCCAGACAGCCCAATCTCTGCCCTTAGAGCCACACTGTTCATCACTTAGTATCAAATGACTCCATCTGAATTAGAATGTGGCTAAGAGGCTATAAAACTGCCGAACAGGGATAGTTTCAGCACAGCCTAATTGACCAAAATATTAAGTTCCTTCTGTTCAGATTGATTAAATGTGAGCTGGTTTGGTTTTGGTTTTGGTTTTTATGGGTTTTTTGGGTTTATTTGTGGGTGAGGTTTTTTTTTGTTTGGTTTGTTTTGGTGGGGTTTGGTTGTTGTTTTTGGTTTGCTTTGGGTTTTTTTTTGTTTTGTTTTGGGTTTTTTTTATTTTTTTGTTTTGGTTTGTTTTTTTGTTATTCTGGTAAACTAATCAATTAATTACTTTTATGTCATGTTGAAGGTCAACACTGGTGATTGCTGACCTTCAAATGGAAATGACTGTAATGGGCTCCTGTATAGTTGAGTGGAAATACCTTTTACCAGGTCTAATGGCCTAGAACTGATAAGTTTAAATCAATTACTCTACATTCACACTCTTGTGGTTTTATGATTACTAGGTGTAAAGGCATCTGCAGTTCTGAATTGTCTTAGACATTTACAACTCATCACACGACACATCATGATTGAAGAAGGTGCTTTTTTGTAAGAAGTAATATTTCCAGCTAACTAAGTGGAATTGAATGCTTTTGGCAGTTCTGCATCCCTGGCTCCCATGGTATAAGGCAGATCAATTTACATGAAGAATATTGTTGGTAAAATCTGAAAGGTCATGGTACTCAGACATACATAATAGTCTGCCTTCTGAAAAATCAATCTGTCTGCATTGATTAGGTGAAGAAAGGTATTGATGTTTCTGTTCGTTTCAGAAACTGATGGTTGTGCTGAGAGTAAACTTTATTTCCATTGACCTTACTGGAACTTCTTAAGTCTAATAAATAAATAATCTTATTTTATATACCAGAATAATCTTTACGATTTAGAAAATATCAACTGTATAAATTCAAAAATTTTAGTAAAACGTGCTATAAAGAGAAAAGAACTTAAATTCCTCGAGTAAAATAATGAGACATTTTTAAATTTTTAATTCTCAAACTAGATTTGACTCTACTCTTTTCTGTGTTCACAACACTCAAAAAAAAAAAAAAGTAGCTTATAAACTGTTCAGTTTGTTTCCATCAAGACGTAATAAAATTCAATAATGTTAAAAAAATTGTGGTGTTCACACTAAAAGATGAAGGATAGTGAGATAATAAAAAGCCTTGAATGCTTATGGGATTTCTTGATGAATGCATGTATTCCTTGAAATAGGAAGAGAGAAGTGTTAAAGAAATTATATGCCCTGACACCACTGTGATTGCAGTTTAGTATTTTGTTACTAATTGATTAGGTAATCAAGGATTATAAAAAATATTTTCTGAATTTCTAGTAATTTTTTTTTTACTGTATTAGTTAGTTCTTATCCAAGAACAAATTATTTTCATCCAAGTGCTTATTTTTCTAAAATGTTTTAGGTCATGAAATTTAGCCTCTAATTTATTTATAAAAAATTTATTACTAGTGACCCAAATATATGACAAGTCACAAGAGGTTTTCAAAGAGACATATGTGAGTGTGTGATGCTTACTATCTTCTAAATGCAAATAAGTTAATGTCACTGAACAGAGGATGCAACTCGCACAAAATGTTAAATCAAATGCTTCAGGATATGCCTGCATTAAATTTCATAAGAACCAATCAGGATCATGTGCATGAAGCAGAAGTTTTACACTTTGGAATGCTGAAGGTCATACGGCAATCAAACAGAAATTGTGAAAACTGTAGTTTGTGAGGAGAAATGTCTAGAAATAGTTTCAAATTCTTCTTATTCCTCACATGGAAAAAAACCCTTTGTTTTTCCTTTGTAAACAAGATTTGTCTCTAAATCTTGGACACAATTCACTAGCTTCCATACAGTACTTTGGAATAATCATGTATGTTCTATATAATTTTCTATAATTTTCTGAATAAGTATATTTATACTATGCATTTGTGTTTTGTCTATTATAGAGATGAAAGAATAAGGTAGAATCAATTGATGAAAAAAACCCAAAATATCTATAATCAAAACAATGTAATATTTAAAAAGGTGCTTTAAAAAATATTGGTGTTCAGTCTTGTAATCCAAGACTTCACTTGTTCTTTGTATTCTCTAAATTATTAAACATTTAAATATAGGACATTAATATCTTTTTCTTATCCTGAAAATGATATAAAAATTAAACTAATTATGTTAGGATCATTCATCATTACTTTTATAAATGGTCATACAAAACTAAACACACTAGAAATTTTTATTTATTTGGGCTTCTTGCTTTAGCCAAGAATAAGAAAATGGAATTATGCTTCAAAATCACACAGCCCTAAAAGTAATTGTAAATGTGTTTGATTGAAAGCACATTCCACTTTGGGCTGTTTTATGATAATGAAATTGTTACTGGTGTGTTGTAAATGTAAATGTACATTGTATTTTAAATAAACTTCTTTGGGGTTTGAATTGTTCCGTCATAGAAGGTTAAAATAACTTTTCTGAAGAGGGGTGAGACAAGGAGGGAACGAAATTTAGGATTTATTTTAACCTAAAACATTGATATAAATGACAAAGCAATTAAAAAAATATACCTATGTTACATACTTCCAAGTAGCATATATGGAATAATGGAATTAGAGAATCATAGAACAGTTTACGGTGGAAGGGTCTTAAAGACAATTTAGTTCCAACCCCACTGTCATGTGCAGGGGCAATTTCCAATAGACCAGTTTGCTTAGAGCTCCATACGTCCTGGCTTTGAACACTTCCAGATATGGCACCTCCACCACTTCTCTGGGCAACCTGTTCCAGTGCCTCATTACTGCCACAGTAAAGAATTTCCTCATATCTAATCTAAACCTACCCTCTTTTAATTTGAAGCCATTCCCTCCTGTCCTGTCACCTCACATCCTTGTAAAAAGTCTCTCTCCATCTTTCTTTTAGGCTCCTTTCAGGTACTGGAAGATTACAATTAGGTCACCCCAAAGCTTCTCTTTCCCAGGTTAAACTAACATAATACTCTTTTCTTTTAGCACAATAATTATTATAAATGATTGTTATTTTTCAGTATCTTAAATTAAATGAGTGTTTTGTGTATAAACTACTGAGCTGTGGATTTGGAGCAGTAAAAGCTGATAGGGTCCAGCTTGGATGTGCATGTAGGCTGCAGTATTTCCTATCCACCTTTGCACTGTGGACAAAACATATGAATTTGTATTTTTCTTATTTTTAAACAGTGCTTCTGGGCTAAGGAACTTGCACTGGTGTATTTGTTCAGTTTGGCTCCAGAGAAAGAGGAGCTATTTCATAAGATCAGCTAAATTGATATTTAGAAATGTCACCCATGATATGGTGGCCTTTTCTGATATATCCCAAGGTAAATATAACCTTTCACTCAAAATTTTTGTTGTTGGAATTATGTAGTTGTATAGTCTGTTTCTTATTTGGAATATTTAATATTTAAGTGATTTTACAAAAAAAAACCCACATATTTTTAAGCAGATCTAGCTTTACTTTTGCCTCTCGACATCGCTGATTTCTATTTATATATATGGTAGAAAGTATGTCATTAGAATGGTAGGAAATGGTTGAGCAGAATTTGAATGTTTGATTGAGCAATTCCCACTGAGAGGAGAAAAATAGGCCTTGTTAGACTGGACAAAAAGGAATTTTTGGTATAAGAAACATATGGGAAATGGTGGAAAGCATACATATTAAATCAAAATTTTTATAATATGGTACTATCTTTCTATGCATTGTCCTCACGAGCCAAGAGGAATGCTGTAATAGTTTCATCTTTAAACTTTTCAATTTTTTTCTGTGTATTGTGTCTCTTACCTTTTGTCCCAGCCTGCTGCAAAACCAGGCATAACTCCCCCGATGACGCCAGCAAATGCTGTCTTTAGAATTATGCTGCTTTAGAATAGTCCTCAGGTAAATTGCTCAGGAGACCTGTCAAAAATGCCTTACAGTTCTCATAGCACACATATTAGAGTTACCTTCTAGGTGATCTGAGGAAAGAATAGTGCTACATACTTTCTTTTCAAGATCAGAAATAGAAATATCACCCTGGCTTTGGATGTGCTCTCAAAATTGCTTGTTGTGAATTCTTTCCACCACACTGTGATAACTCAATAGCTTCTAGGAACATATCAAAATTATACAGTTTTGAGGTGTTTTTTTTTAACCCTTTGTGCCAGGTAGCATTTTCATGGGTTACTGCAGACATCTGTTTTTCACAAAAAACTCTAATGTGGATCAGTGAGACAGAAAAGTTTAATATGCAAAAAAAGTTTAATAAGTATGAAAATATTAATATATTGTGCTAATATGATATGCTAATGTGTATTTAGGACAACTGTATGTAATTGCTTACACAAGTCAGTGAGATAATCTAGATGGGCAGGTCGATTTTAACTTTTCCGTATGTATTAAATGTACAGCAGATGTGTGGAAGTGGTAAACTGAACTAGATTAATGTATGCATTAGATATATATGATATTCAAAGGACTGTATTTTCAGGACTCTAAATGGCAAAACTGATGGTTTCATCAGTGTGATAGAACCCAACCCAAGATGTAGCACAAGTCTGCAATAAAAAACAAAAAACATACTGATGTTTTATGTTAAAATGTTCATATAACTTCTCTCCCCCACCCACAGAAATTACCTTCAAGTTGCATTCAGAGGTCTTTTCATAGATGTTTGGTAGTGGTGTTGTTCAAAATACGAATCTTGAATTGATTACAAAATTTCCTAACTGGAAAGCTGAGGATGCAGGGCAGGTTCATTATGCAGATCAGCTTCATAAGACTTGTGCAGTGGTGCACTGATTTTGGGAAAAGCAGAACTTGTGTTGCCGAGTTCTGCATTGCACATACTGTAAATCTGACACGAGAAAATGTATTGCCTATCCTGAATGTGCTCCTATCATCTGTGCACATCAAACTCAATAGAGCTGACTTGGGCAACTTGATTTGTTGTATTCATTTGCTAAATAGGACATCTGTAAGTGTTTCTGAACATAGGGTTACTATGTCTACCTGAGAAAGTTAAACGGTGACAAAACCAGATTTTTGCTATGTAGTTTCCTACTCTTAATGCCCTGCCCTCCCTTATTCTTCCTTCAGCTTTATATGCTGGGCTATATGAGATCTCCCATAGTATGGAAAATCTCCTTGTCCAGTTAGGTTCAGCTGTCCCAGCTGTGTCCCCTCATAGTCTCTTGCCCATCCACAGTTCCCTCGCTGTCAAGACAGCATGAGAAGCAGAAAAGGCTGGAATTCTGTGCAGGTACTGCTCAGCAATAACTGAAACAGCAAATGTTACAGCTCTGTTTTGTTCAGTAATTCAAAATACAGCATTGTAGGTGCTGCTATGGAAAAAATCAACTCTGTCCCAACAAAATAAGTACAACTATGAAAGATTCCTCCAGGTTACATTGATCTCTTTTTTAAGGATGATTTAATGCAGTATACTTTGTTTAAAATGAGACATCACTAGTCTGTCTAAAGCATCTCTTTCAATAATTTATTTTACTTCTTTTTGTTGATAGAATGTAGGCAATAAACAGAGTGGATGAAACTATGTGAACAACATACTTATTTAATTATCTTTGTAGAATATCTATTATTATGCATTTCTAATTGGATGTTTGCTTCTAATAGTTTTATCAGATACCTTTAGAGCAATGTCTTTTAGCTATAATCTGGAGGTGGACCCGGATTCCTCTACCCATCTTTATTAAAAAATAGATGTTCCATCTGCTCTGTTTTTGTACATAACATATGGTGACAATTAGAAAGTAATAATACCTAGGGGGAAAAGTACCATCTCTCTGTGCAGCTGAGGATGGCTGCATAATACTGTGAGATTCTGTTACTATCATTCCATTACAATCTGTTACAGAGGCAAAAAATATATTTTATTGGTCTGTATCTATGGTGTTTGTGGTAATATCATGATCATGCTGTAGTAACACGAGAAATTTTGTGATTTGAACAGGATTGCATTAGAGTATGTCTGGTAAATCTAGTTGATTCAGTCTTAGTAAGGGCAAGCAAAGGAAACAGAGACCTGTAAATTCATTTTTACTATTTAAATAGAGAAATTAATATTTATTTGACATTACTTTTTTTAATGTATTTGAAGAATAATTCTGTCATGGGGTTTGTGATTCACCCAAGAACCCTTTTCCATCAGATCAAAAATTCCATACTTCTAATGAATAATTCATTTTATGGGGAAGCTCCATTGTCACCTCAGGATTTTGTGTTCAGAATATAGCACAATATAAGTTGAAAATACTGAGTAAATTAACCTGATACTGGGGGTGGGAGAAATTTTATTTTAATATAAATAAAATTACATTTAATATAAATAAAAATTAGTTTAATATAAATAAAAACTACAGATTTGTTGTTTCTTTCTAAATTTTGTATTTTGAAAGTCTAGCAAACTTAAGAGTGGTAAAGAAAATTTACAATAAAAGTTAAAATGAGCTTCTTGGCTTGCTCTTAATTGACTTCCTTTCCAATTTTATTTTCCTCTGTGATAAAATTTGTCTTTTTTAAATTAATGTTGACTCTAATTACTTGACCATATCTGAAGATTCACTTTCTCAACATAATTCCTTCTTTGTTTGCCATAGTTCTGTTTTAGTTGTAATGTCAGCATTTCCTTTTATATCTAGAAGTAAGATTGTTTCTTCGGTTATCAGGATTAAGAAGAAAAAGAGAAAACCACTGCCAATTACTGTCTTTTTGTGGTATTTTAGATTGTTCTTTAAAATCTTTTCATTCTTTGTCTGTCCACCATCAACATAAATAGATTCTATGAAATATCAGTAGAGTTCAGCTCTGTTATTTCAGTTGCTACTTCACTATGTATCAAGAGAATTCAGAACACTTAATGAGGTTTTTTCTTTTTCTATCAACTGAGTTCCAGACAGGCATTAAATTCTATCTCTTCCCATTTTTTGAAGGACTTGCAGTTGTCATGCACTTTTTCTGTAGGTGTGCAAAATTAATTTTCACATCTCAAAATCAGAAAACTGGAATAAAACAGAAAACATCTGGATAGGTCTGCAATAAGAAAGAAAAAGTGTTGGGTTTTATTTTGTTTGTGGACCATAAATGGATATTTATGTTAAAAACAGTGAGGACATTAACTTTCAAACTTCATTTATTTCTTGAGCCACGTCAACAAATGCTTCATTTGAATTTTTCTGGGTTTTGTTTTCCTTTCCATCTATGAGGGATTAGAAGAAGAATAAAAAAAATAAAATAGTCTATTCACAAACCTGATCTCTTTTCAGTTTTTGTTTTACTAGCATAGTAATAGACATTAGAGAGGAAATCATTAATTAAATTCTGTTTAATCATATTCTTAATTGAAAATTAACTGTCACTCTGTTTAAGATTTGGACTTCACTACTATTAGTAAACCATAGTTTGTTGACATTGTTTTAATGATAGTAAACTTTGAAATTGTCCCTGATTTGTTGTTTTTTTTCTTTTTGAGTGATTGGTGGATGTTGTAGAGTGGTTGCAGTATCAGACTAAGACAAAGAAAGAAAACATAAAGTAAATAAAGGAGATCATAATGAGGATATCTTGAAATTAGGAGGATCATATGACTTGGTATGAATTCAGTAAGCACATCTACACTTTGGATTATGTTATAGTACCAATGGAAATTATAGTTAATCTAATTAAAGTCCAATTGTGTAATACAAATAGGCAGTTACTAGTCACAATGACACTGATATTTGCAGACTGAATATCTAGGTGATAAAGAAAAGCTTCAGTAGAAATACTCTTAAATTTGTTGTACATAAATGACTCAAGTTTTCCACTTCTCTGATGTTTTGTTCATCTTTCTGGTGTCAGCCTAGTGTTTTAGGTTGGTACACATCCTCAGGACAGATGGAGTAGGGAAGAGGATTACAGGAATGATCTGTCCTGATTCTTTAAATGAAGAATTTTATGATTGGTAATGACCATTTCTTTCTTCTCAGATTTGAGTCTGTCCTCGGATTTTTTGTTTGTTTGTTTGTTTGTTTATGTTTTCACACACCCTGCCACTGTTTGACTTCTGCTTGTTGGTTGCTACCTAAACTGTATTTTCCCCTTTGTGAAGCCAGTTTGCAATTATTAGTTTGGATTCAGTGATAGCCTCCTCCAACCCCAGTGTAACATAAGGGAAAATGTTTGTTATTTATCAGCTTTATAGAGTTTTCCGACCTTTGCCATAAATCATATTCACATTGCTAAACCCAGTTCTGGTCAAGACAAGACATGACATGCACTGCCAAGTTAATAGAAATCCTATGGCCTTCCATGAGTAAGGTCAAATCATTACATGGACTGGCATCACCTCCACACTCTCAGTTTCAACTTTGAAATATTTTCCATGTAGACACCCTTTACTGTGTGAGTTTTTTAAATTTAGGGTTTGATCTCTTGTTTGGCTTAGAGTTTTTTAGTGTAGTTTTTGGGGGGGGGGGGGTGGGTGTTCCTGCTTTTAAGACTAATCAATAAAATTATTTGGAAAACTACTTGTTGATCCTCTGACAGGTAGCTACAGCAAAGATACACTATAATTTTTATTGTATTTAGCTGGGATGGATTCAATGATCTTACAGGTCTCTTCCAACCTAGAGATTCTGTGAAACTGTGACATGTTCCAAATCAAGCTGCATGAGACATCAGATTTGCCGTCAATATATTAAAAGTATTTGAGAGAAAAAGACTAATAAAATTTTAATCTTTGAACAATTGAAAGTGAAATATAACTCAATATAGAATACCAGAAAGAACCCTATAAGCTTATCCATGCTCCTGTTCTTTAGAATATGTAAGGTTTGATGTTCTACAGCCTTACTCAATTAACATTTTTCCTTTTTTAACTGTTCATTCAAGGAGAGTGATGGAAAGCGATGTCTTCAGAGATATATTATGAAACTAAACAGTTTCAGTGGAACAGCTTGCCTTTCTCACATTTTGCTTTTCCAGCTCCTACCTAATAACAAAGCAAAAAATATTATCTCTCCCTTTGGTCTAAAATGCTTTCTTTCAGAATGTGATAACATTTAGTTGTTTTTATGTACCTTGTCTTACACTCCTGTTTCTCAAAATTCTGCTACCAACACAGGGTCTTAAACAAAAAAAAATTTGCTGCAGTGCTGTAAATCTCTGTAATTGAATGGCCCGAGGTCCATGGATTATTTTGAAGGTAGCCTGTTTAAACCCATACTTAACTATTTATAATACATCCCAGCAGGTCTGATCACACAGTGACTGATAAAACCTGTGTAGAGGTTCAGCTGATACCTGCAAGAGAAAGTAATTGACTTGGGAGTACAAGCAAAGGTTCATCTGGCCTCACTGACTCATTTTCTAAGATATTGCAAAGACACTGCTGTGACTGAGGTTGAAGAAAAAAAGTCAAAAGGACAAGTTTTGAAAGTTTAAGGCTGCTCATTGATAAATGTGGAAAACAAACAAAAATTTTTAAGAAGAAGCCTACCTACTAATTTTGGCTCTATTCCTATAGATTTTAATGGATTTAAACCTTTGAGCAATATTTACTGTTTTCAAGAGACAAATATGAGAAAAATAAGAAAATTAGGATGTAATTTCAGAATGTATGCACTATTAGGTGTAAAATTTATCTTTGAATTGCTTTTTTGCTCTACTTCTGTACAGACAAGTTGTAGAAATTGCAATTTCTTTCCCCAGTTTCACTTTCCAATTCATTAAAATTCAAGAATTTTTTTTATTCAATAAACTGACAGTTATTTATGTCCTCTGAGCAGAGAGGATAATAAATCTTTGACTTTGACAATCTTGGTGCTTGATGCATCAGACTGCTGTGGGTAGAAAAACTAAGGTGCTGCTGCGATTTAGGTCTTATATGACGGATTCTGCCTGTTCAAATTTGCAGGTGTGGATCACTGTACACCATAAATGTCTGTACTGCAGTCTTAAAGGCTACATTAGATGTTGAATTTTATTTTCTATTTTTGTGTATTGGAGGATCGTATAAGAATTTGAGTTGTTTCTTCCTCTGACAATTGTTGCAACAGACTTGAAGAAGTTAAATGAAATATAATTGTCAGTTCTGTAACATCTAAAAGGAAATGGGACTCATAATTTTACAATATTTGCATCAGTAAATGTGGTAGAAATGTAATGCTCTCATCAGAGTATACTTCGTGCTTGCTAAGCAGAATTTCTTATTTCACATTTAAAATCTGTGGAGATCTGCCCATGCTTAATAGAAGTCACATGTAAATCTAGGAATGTCTTATCTTGAATTCAATCCCCATGTAGATGTATTTGCTAAAATAAAATTAGTACAGACAACTGCCTTTTGACCAGATTAAAGGTATGTGGATCTGCTGAGAGATTTTTTTTTTTATGCAAAGAAGGGAGGCAGCATCCATTTCTTATACTCCTTTGTGGATAGACAATCATCATGAGTAATTTTCCTGCTTGCTGATATTTCTTGGTCTTTATGACATATCTGTTAATGATGTTGAAAACACCTCAGGGAATTAGGTAAAGTAATTATTAGAATTGATTAACAATACCTTAAAGAAAATTTTCAGTGCCTTAAGAGCAGTAAATTATATGATGGTACAAAAATTTTATTTACTCCACCACCTAGCTGACAGTCAATAAGGAGGGAAAGTTTGGATGTATGCTGTATTTTATGCCTTTTACACCTGCCCTGGAGAATTTTCAGTCTTTGTGAGTGGAATGCACATGTTTCGTCAATAAATAGACCATTTACAGTGCTTTTATTTTTAATCTTTTTTTATTACAGTACTCAAAAAATCATTATTATTTTTGCTCCTTCAAAACAAGCATGAAAACTGATAATGATCAACAGGGGTCATTAGAAGGAGGTCACAACAGTGTTTGCCATTTGTGCCTGCATGGCATAAATGTGATATAATATATTGTGTATAATTTTGAAAGACATAACCGTATTGCAGAGATGTTTCCAAACTTCTGAAACTATGAAAAGTTAAAGAGGAGAACTTCTAGGTAAGCACTGTAATGGTACATCTCCTTTGCCTCTCCTGCTTAACGATCTTATTGTGGGAATTGCTCCTTAAAGCCTTTTGAATATCATTCCTTGTCCATTGGTAATTTGATGGTCATTAAGGAAAAAAGTGCTGATTAAGCCTGGACAACATTTAAATCCTAATTACGCATATTTCTGTGAAAGTTCATGAATGAAGGATCAACACAGACTGCTTGCTTGATCTCTTGCACAGCATTCATTCAGCTCAACTTTGTTATTTTGTGTTGCCTCAAATTCTGGTGATTGTATATTTGTATCTCATAAAATTATGACTTAAAATTACTGCAAAGCAAAAAATTTAATTCTTCCCAATTTTGTACATGAACGCGATATGCCTAGGAGAAATATGTAGAAGATAAAATATTTGGTTAATTGTTACTCAATAGCTGATCTTAATCAGCAATTGCTAATAGCCAACATTAGTATATTAGATGAGAAATGTTAAAGAATTTAAACAGGGTGTTTCCTGTATCTACTGTAACTCGATGATATAATATGTGAATAAAGATTTAAAACAATATCCATACACATGAAGCTTAGCTTTGAGATGATGATTAGTTCTCTATGCTTTAGGTGTGTTAATATTGATTTATATTTACACGATTTGTCAATTGTAGCTGAGAAATTATTTGAAGTTAAAAAATTGCAAAGAAGAGATGATTACGAGTGAAATATGAATAAAAGTGAAAGAAAGATTCTTGGCTTGCTTTGGTGTTGATATACTGTACTGTCAGTAACTGCAATACTCAGCAGGTCTCTGCAAGTAGTGATTTTTTCAGCATTAAACTTCTGGTTGTGTAGATTGTTTTAGGTACTGCAACAATTTCTTTAATGATGGGGAAATTTTTTAATCTCCCTGTTAATTTTGTGAGTGCTGCTGTAAAAACTCAAAAACTAATAGGATAAAAGAACAGAGGATTCCTTTGTGTAATTTGCCATATGTACGTATATATTTATGTTCTACCAAAGTAAAAAAGGAAGAATCTTAACTTTAAAAACTTAAATCATGCTGGGTTATAGTCAGAAAAACTTAAATTTAGCTTGCTGTATTTCAGTAGAGGAAACTTGAATTTAGAATTTCTAGATTTTCAATTACTTTTTTTCCTTAAGAAATCAAAGTCTTCCTGAATAATTTTAATAACAAGAATTAGCAGGAAATCCCCCACTATCTGAACAGAATAGGTTCAGAAATTATTATATTTTGATTTTGCCTATCTAGCTTCCTCTGATGGTTCTCCTAGGCAGAGAGACAATTTTTAATATCTTGATTCTTAAAGTAATCTTATTTGCAAAGATGTTTCCTTTTTTTCATTGTTTTGATTTGAAAACAATCTTCACATCAAGTGAGTTATAAAAATAATTGCAGTATTGATAAAGCTGCAAATGTGTAGGTTTTAAATTGTAAGAAATACATGGTTCATTTGGTTTCTACATATTGATCATGCTGAGAATATAAAACTCTTGATAAAGTGGCAAAGATTGCAATTTAAACAAAGGAAATGAAGCTGGAAAATTAAGCGAGTCTTTGAATTAACATCAGCAAATGAATTTTTCCACATTCTGAATATTTGGGATTTTTCATATAAACTGTGAAACACCAAAGTTGGAGATTAATCAAATCTATTGTGAACATTAAGAATATATTGCTCATATTTAAGAATATTTCAGACCAAAGTACAGCTGTTAAAATCAAGGAACATGGAGAGTCTATCAATTTTTATGTAACAGTAATTTAAAAATAAATGTGGAGAGAGCAGTGACATCATCTTCCTGTGGTATTTCGCTTGGATACAGTTCAGAGAGTGCAGACATTTTCTGGTGCCATTCAAAGCAGTCCTACAACAAACTGTTGACTAGAAAAATGAAAGATAAAATTGTTAGAGTTGCAGAAACCTAAAGTACTGCCCTACCAGCAGGTGTCTCAGGCAGTTTGGTCACAACTACGTTTTTGGTTATTGACAAATAGCAGCAGCAGGGCTACTGCTGATTAGCTAACAATGGCTATCCTGAAAGGAGATAAACGGTTCCATGCTGCTCTATCACCACCATTTCCATGATTACCGTAGAAACAATCAAATATGAGATTGCTGACAAAACTGCAACCTGCAGCAGCAATTATTAACTTCAGAAAGGCTGAGCTTTGCACTTGATCAACCTCAAACTTAGTAGTGGGTATTTTTCCTTGTATCTGGGAATCGGTCTTTTTTCAACGGGGTAAGGAGGGGCTAAAAATAAAGTGTGGATTGTTGTATATTCAGGCTCTGGCTATTGGTTTATATCTCATTTTTTCTGCTGGTGCATTTATGTTTGCACATGGTCAAGTTTACTTGGCAGAAGCTCAATGGAATATAATGGCGCAATACGTTTTATGTGAGAAGAAATGAAAATGAGATTTCACCATGGTTCTCATGATTGATGAGATTTGTAAAATAAGAGGGAGTCCAATTACTAAACGGTGTTTCAGGCAAAAAGATCACTGAGTTTCTCAGTCACTTCTGACTGCTAATCAATTTGTTGAGTGATGATTAAAATGTTTTGCTTTGACCTAAAATGACTTAGCAGTTTGAGTCCTAGCTAAATGGTTCTTTTTGATAAGGAACTGCATTCCTATTCTGTATATAGGCTGCAGTTCCCTGTTTTAAAAGGAAAAATTGTGAGTAGCTCTTTCAGGATTTTATAATTCCCTCCATTTTTTACTTATTCAAACAAGGATTTTGTCATCTTCACAATAACTAAATAAATTTTTGTTCATGAAGGTAGGAAAAGAGGATGAAATTTGTCAGAGATGAAGATAATAGTGTTTTCAGAACGTTTTTTTCAAGATATTCCTTCTTAACATTTTGCAATATTAATTTTCTGGGTTTTAAAGGGTTGTTGAGACAATGGTGCCAAAAATACATTTGTAAATATAGGTGACACCTTGTTTTATTCCAGATAGTAAACCTATCTTTCTTAGATAAATAAAAGAAGAGTTAAAAATCACTAAATTTTGGTACAAAATATTTTTGATTTTTTTCTGGAAGAAAGATTTCATGCAAGAGTGCAGTTATTTCTGGGTTTTTCCCTGCATTTCTGGTTTTATTAAAAAATACATGGCTGTATATTGATCGTATTATTGCATTACCAACGAAGACCTTCAACTTCAAGAAAAAAAATAAAGTTCTGATAGACTGCATCCCATCTACAGGTAGACCGAATTTCATTGCAAGCTCTTCAGATGCATAAAGGTGATTCTTGGGTACTATCAGATAAAATTTTGTAGAACAGAGCCATCGTTCCAAATAGCCTTGGTAATCCTTTTGCAAGATTTGTCTAGCAGTCAGATAAGAACATAAAAAAGTTTCATTTTTTTTTGGTCTGGGAAAAAAAATGCTGGTACATCAAAATATGAAAGTAACTGATGACATCAAAGTAAATCTCTTTCTCATTGTAACACATGAACATATGAACCCCTCATTTTCCAAAGTACGTTTATGATGTAAAAGCTTTGTGCAGAAGTCAGGTATGATTCAGACACATCATTCTGGCCAAAATCCAAGATTAGATACTGTACACTAAATCCATTACTAGGCTAAAATCCAGACTTCTTGTAAGTGTCTGTATTGTTTGTGAAGTGATTCAAAACCAAAGAGATCTTAATACTCTTAAGCAGGTTCATTTAAGCAAAAGCTAAATTTGCTTTAACTTTTATTTTTCCTATCTTAAGTAAACTAGGATATAAGCTAATTAGAAAATTAATATATGCCTTCTTAAAGTATTGCAACATCTTTGGAGAGCTCTAAACAAACTTCTGTAATTTTTTATTAGTTTGTATTTCACTATTAAAATTGTAGAGAATACAACTGTAAATTTGTAGAATTATTTTTGAATACATTTTCTTTTCAATTGATCATATTTAAGAGGTTGATTACTCTAGTTCAGGGCATATGGAAATCAATTAATGTAACTTGTAAATTAAGAAGATAAAGTCATATTCCATATGTAGGGTTGTTTTGATTCACTCTTTCTGAATTTAATTTTATTCTTTAAGTGCCATGAGAAAATACAGGAAGTCAAATGCAGAAAACAGTATCCTGTCTTTAAATGTATAAGAGCACAACATAAAATACACAGACTTTCTTGAAAAGTGCAAAGGTGGGGGGGAAAGCTGAATTAGCTTTTCCACTGCCTAGGAGCAGAGTCAAGCTGTTGTTTGGAATACTTTGTTTTGCCCCAGGCACAAGTAATGCCAGTTTTCCCTCTCCACTTTTACTCTAGGTAGCAGAGCTTTTTGGAAAACCACTCTAAGTAATGCTAAGTAGGAAGTAGGAAATGCAGAGCAAGCAGACTGTTTGCTTGTGGGGAAAAGACAATCTGTCTGTGCTTGGAGGAGTAACATCTCACTTAAGCAAGATTTATTGCAGCTTCAAGCTGCAAACCACTTTCTTGATATATATATATATAAAAGAGGATGTGGTTGTCTTGATCAAAGCACTGTCCTAAAGATTAATTGATCCTTGCTGTATGTTCAGTTTTGTACAGACTTGAAGAAGACAGGTCGAAGTTCCCTGCTTCAAATTTGTCATCAATCAAAACAGATGATACTTTCCTACTTTTTTCGCTTGTTATGAGCAAAAATAATTCCTCATAAGAGCTCTAGTACTGTGGGTCCTTAGTTCTGGAGAGAAACTTAAAATAATAGTACTCAGTACCTCTACGTACTTTCATACTAATATTTCTTCATTGTGTTGTGACCTCTGCCAAATGGTTGTCCCCTGGTCTGGATTTAAAGCAATTTTCCTGTGTCACTTAATTGGCTGTGAGTACCTTTGCCTTTCATCTCTATGTGCATACAGGGAAATGAAGCTTTCAGCTTGATTTTAGCTATACATAATTCATATATGTAATTGTATGAAAACTGATCCCTTTTTGAAACTTCAAGCTATATTTATAAAAACCAGAAAAAATGTATCTAAATCTAGCGGACAACAGATAAATACTTAATAAACATTAGGAATATTTCTGTATTATATGATCATATGAGTAACATAAAAATTCTCTATATTCACTGCATGATAAGACATGTCTCCTTCTGTATAGTAACAAATATTTATAATGTTCCAATTTTCCATGCTAACCTTTCGGAGAGAAGTGCTGCAGCTTGAATATCTTGAGAAAAACCTAGGTAATCTATGAGCAGAGCAGAATTTCTTTAATGAATAAGCCCTTTAATTATGTTCTCGTTCTGCTATATGCTCAAGATTGTAAAATTGCTGGAGAGAAGAGTAAGTAATTGAATAGCAATTTAAGTGTGAATTTATTAAATCAATTAGATTTACAAAAGTAATTTGAGACACAGTGCTGCTATGTTGGGTGCACCAAGTATATAAAAATTTTAAATAGATGCTTGTAAGTGCAGAATAGTTTCTAATGGGAATTTGTCTTGGTTATAATAGTAAAAATGATTGATTCTACGTGTCTTGTAAAGCTTATTCTGTAAGTTATTCTTATCCTAATAGCACCTCAGAGGTAGGCCATTTCATTGCAGACTTCTGGGGAATCTCAAGGCATAATAAAAGATTTAATAAACTGATGAAAATTTATAACAGTGATGGAAATATTTCTGTGCTTTTATTTTCCTCTAAAACAAACATATCTTCTGTATTAACTAGTTTGTTAAAGCTATTATTTTTTCTGCACTCATAACTACCATTATGTTAAACTTTAATGTGTAATGTACTATGTAATATTTTATGTTGTACTTTAGAAAACTAAAGAAAAATTAATTTGTGCAATTTGATGGTGTGTGTGTACTGTAACTAGCCAAACATAAGGACGGAAAATGGTTACAAAGGCTTTTGTGATCAATTGCTACATTAGCCTTCCTTAAGACCTGACCTCATACTATGCTGTTACCTGTAGGGTATCAGAGTGTGAGAGAAGCTAGAGTGTATCAAAACCCACATAGAATCTAACATGAACAGAGTGATTTCTCAGTCACTCAGCAGTGACTGCAGCTCATTTTTTACCTTTCCTGCCTTCCAAATAGGGGGAAAGGATATGCCTGTTTGAGCTTTCCATAATGTGATAAAATAAGATTTAATAGATGAAGAATTTATTGTCTCTAATGGAAGCAAGATCTCATGATTCAATTTCATTGTCCCTCCAGTTTAGTGACCATCTTCTTCCTCTTCTGCCTCCCATAAAATATCTGTGATCCTTCAGATCATCACATTTCCTATCCCATGAGACTGTTTCCCAGCTAGCTATCCATAGGTACACAGTGCCATGAAATACAGCTTTATACTTTTCCACTTTCAAATGTCCTTTGACATCTGATATTTAGAACTACAGTCACTGTTTATATGTTCCTTTTTCTTCTCCTTACTTTACCTCCACCGAGATACTTAGATATTCAAGATCTTCTCCCTCTTCTCTTATCAATCAATATTTTAGTTTCCAGATTCTGTATATTAATTTTTCACTACTTTCGTCAGTCTTCTGCATTCAGGAAATTTTCAGTCTGAACAGGAAAATTTAATGCTTGATAAACATTTATTGTTATAAGAATTTTTTCCTGATTAGTCCACTGCGTACAAAGTCAATGTTGAGGATCCATGTTCGTATCAACAACAAAAGGGGGTAGAAGAGTGAATTAAAACGTATTATTTTCTAAAGAGTATATACAAATTCCCATGACATTCAGTGAAATATCATAAAGATCAAAGTAGTAAATTAAACTGTTCAAGATTAAATAGATTGATCATTTATTTAACTCAAAGTGAGGCTTAAAAAACATTTAATTTAAAAGTGTAAAAGTGAGTAGTTGAAATATTATTATCAACAGTTAATTTTGTCCACAGAAGGTGGATAATATAGGAAAATCCATTTACTATCTGTTTTTAAGGCAATAAAAAGTAAGTGTTTATAGACTACCACTATATTATCTTGGGTACTTTTTGTGTGGCCTCTTTGGGTATTAGGCAAACATTTATGGAAGTAATAAACCCCATGTCCTAAAATATTACAGCTCAATGAATATGGAAATATCTTAAAAGTCAGATCCCTATTTTTTAAGATATGAAGCGTTAGAGAAGCTAATGAAAAAAAGTAAGCTTGAACTGCTTGGCTTTGTAAAAGTTTCTGTACGAATTTAAAACCACAAGAAACAGTGAAATGTGAAGGATGGAAAACTTTTATTTAATTTTTTCTAAATGCCTAATTGGTTGCTGAAACAGCCAATAGGAAAACTGACTGGGCGTTATCTCTTGAACAGATAACAGAATCTCAGAATGGGTAAGGTTAGAAGGGAATACAGTTGAGTCATCTGGTCAAACTTCCTTTTCAGTCAGGGTCATCCTAGAGCATGGGGCACAGAATTGGATCCAGATGTGTCTTGAATATCTCCAGTGAGTGAGAGTTCACAACCTCTCTGGGCAATCTGTTCCAGTGCTTGACCAACTGTAAAGTTCTTCCTTGGGTTCAGGTGGAACTTCCTGTTCATCAGATTTTTATGTTCAGCCATCAGTGGTTCGTTGGGTAATACTTTCCATACTTGGGAAACATTAGTAGCAGTGACAGGAAATTCAGCAATACCTAACTCTTTGCTAGCTTGGAGCATCAATAGGAAGAGATATGTCTCCAATATCCACAATCTCTGGTCTGTGCTATCACATTACCTGTGAGAGTAAAATGAGTTATGTTCCAAATCCTACAGGACCTCCTAGGCCTGACCTCACTATCTTAAGCTAGCAATGAGTTACCTCATCTTGCACTACCACCATTCCATGCACCACCTACCCCAGACTCTGCCCCTCACTAATTATAGGATAGAGCTGTTGCCCGGCAAACTTCGCAGGGTGTTATGTACTAAAGCGTATGAGCCCTTCAGATCAGCCACAGAGCACTGATGGCTTAAATACAAACTGCTGTAGATTCTTTCCCTAAGGAGTCTTGTTTGAAGATTCAGAAGTATATGCTCTACTGTGAAGTAGACAAGTACCATGCTAATCACCTTAGAGCCATTTTGTCGACCCTCTTAAAGAATTCACCGGGTAGTGGTTATGAAGTAAGTGATGTCTTTGAGAAAAAATTCTGGAAACCAACTAGTGATATTGCTTATCAGAAAAAACTGAAAAAGCTGTATGTTCTCAGCAAAGTTTGAAGTAGGAGGAAGGCCTTAAAATTTTGTTCTCTTTCTGAAGGGTCAGTGTTTTGGTTTTTTTCATCTGCAGTCCCAATGCACCAAAATCTGGCAGCCTTGTAACTCAAGGACACAAAAAATTTGATGGAGAATATAGCCATTTCTTTTTCATCTGCATATAAAATGGTCAGATGAAAGAAATATTTTTCTTCTGGTGTAATCTGACTATGTGACCAATATTTTACTAACTAAAGCATTTTAGGTGTGAACTGCTACTTTAGGCAGAAGAAATTCTAAGGCTAGTAGGTACTGGATTTGAATGGACATTCTTGTGAGGGCAGATTGTATCTTCTATACACAAGATATTTAACAGCAGGCTTTTAAATTCACATCACCCTAATGGCAAGCTTGAAGCCAGGCAAGGTGGTAGTATTGATGCAATAAAAATTGTGTAACTCTTGAGGCTTGTGTAGTAGGGAATTCCAGAAATGAAGTTGAGATATTGCACATTTCTCAGGGGAATGACAAGTAAAAACACACTTCCTTTCAACTGACCTCAGCAATCATAGCTAAAAACTTGCTAAGAGCAGTGCTGGGCTACAGCAGATGTGGAAAACATCACAGGGATCCTGACAAAAATGTGTGAAAATCACACTAATGAAAATGTGCTGGCAGAAGTGTTTTAAGAAGTGGACTGCCTTCTTATTTTTCCCCTTACCAAACTTCTTGGGGTCTTCCAAATAGTTATAGAATATTGCAAAAAAAAAAAAAAGCATTGCGCTCATGGTCAGGTGTCACTTAAGGAAAATGTCTTAATGAATATTGTGACCATTGAAAAGGTCAGACAGACCGAGACAGGCAGCTGGATCTCAACTGTAAAAGGGATGGTGGATGCTAGATGAGGTTAGGAAGTGTGTCCATGTTCTCCAGTGAGGCTCTGTTAGCTCAATATCCCAGTGCCATTATTTGTAGTACAAGTAGCCTGAGAGAAATTAGCACATTTTCCTCAATACATTAATCTCACAAACTAGCATAAAAGTTAAAATTCTCATCAACTTCATTAACAATTATATTTTGAAGTCAAACACCTGTCTTCAAATTCTGTCATGGGGTAGAAAACAGAGGATGGGAAAGTCAGGAGTAGTAGAAACCTTTTCAAATATTACGTCTAAATACACCAGAGCTGAGGTACGGATCCTGGTATTTAACAGATTTTAATGATTTATTTCATTTTCAATAGAATGTAACTGTGTACAGATTTGCATTTACAAAGAATTGCACAGTTCAAAATTATGAGATTCTGGTGTGTGAATACTGTAATACAGGCAGTACTGGTTTACTCCCACACAGCTTCTGCTCTTGCTCACTGTGTGGACACACACATATACACACAAACAAATCTTTGCATTCATGCATTCATGCATTCCTGGAGAGGGTTCTTTGTGACCCTGAGCTGTGCCATGAAAAGTTTTGATAGAGATAAGTGCAAATAGCAGTCACATTTTTTGCTACTATCTTGTTGGTTTTGTTGTTGTTTTCTTTTTTTTTTTTTTTTTTCCCCCAGGCAAATGTTTGTTTCCTCTAAGGTTTTGGATTTTTCACATATTGGCACTGAGCATTTTATGACTTATCTATAGTCAGATTGCTTTTGTGCTGGCTCCTCTGGTAGATAAAAAGGATAAAATTCTCAGTATTTTTCACTGTTTAAATACTTTATGTAAAAAGACAGCTTGCTTTGACAGAAGGTTTTTAGAAATGTTAGGAGATGACAGATCTAAGGCTATCCTGATGACTCATTATCACAATCTAGATATATGTAATTGAATCCCACACCTGTGAAACAAAAGAATGCAGTAAAAGACTGTTTCTCCAGTTACTTGGTGTGCCTTGACCACGCAGTGTACTTGGCATTGCATGAAATGTTGGGAGAACTTGTGGCATTGAACAGATCAAAAGGTATTCTTTCTGTAATTTCTAGACTGAAAGTTAGATACATATTAAGAAATCATTTCCCTTTCCCCCTTCCGCTACAAATTTTAAGTTTAGGCTGCCATGTGTTTGTAGTACTGAAACACTCTAATGTGGATAAATGGTGTCACTGCATGCCAATATTAAACTTTGCCTGTTTCTTCACTTATTACCTTTACTTACAATGGAGAGGTCACCATCAGAAAAATACTTTTTTTTTTCAGTCACCCCAAAAAGCAAACACTGTGTTTCAGATAATAAGGAAATTCTTTGTTGCTGGTGCAGATTTTTCTGCTTTTCTGAGAATCGGTGATCTTCTGCTATTGATATTTCAGTGATTCCTGGTGACTTTTGAAGGTCTCGTGGTATTCAAAGCATATAGGTAACATTAATTTCTAGGTCTCTATGTAAATAATGACAGCTATCCTCATCTAGACAATATTCTTGCATCAATTGCTATGGAATTCAGAATTGATAAATTTCAGACATATTAATAAATATGTTTATACCAGCTGAAGAAATTTGCAGCAGGTAAAATATAGACATATAAGGGAATTAAAACAATTTTTAAAATCATGTTTCAACATTCAGAATTCACAGACTGGAATTTTGTATACTGTTTTTTTTGTTTAATTGTTAATTGATTTTTAATATTTGCTTTTACTGAATCATAGCTTTTTAAAGACACTTATTTCTAAAGTGCTCTGGTTCTGTCAGTGAATCAGATGTGAATATTTTCAAGTATTTGGAGGAAATCCTGTCAACTTTGAGATTGATTCATTTACCTATTTCAAGGTTCTTAGATTATTCTAGGCCACTTCTCCTGACAATATTATTTATATATATTTATCTGTGTGAGGGAAGGGAGGGAATTAAGCAGTGTTATAACTAAATTACAGAAGAATTCTAACTTATGTTTGTAGATAATTAATATTACAGATAGGGATCTAGTCTCTAAGAGGGTGAATATTTTTTACACCTTAGCTGAAAGGGAGTGGGTTGTGCAACCTTGGTCTTCTGGATGTGAACTGGTAACAGCAACAACCTGAAAAGTAGACTGCATTTTAAAAAGCCATTTACTATGTAATAACTATTTACTATAATGGTAGAATTTCTCAGTTACTTTTAATTGAATAGAAACATTCATTTTGTTTTTCTTTCAGTCTCCAAATTTCCTGCCTGCACGAATGCAGATCAGACTTCAAATATAACTTTGGATACAAATAATGAAACTCGTTTAACTTAATTTAGCAGAATGGGCTATTTTAAGATACAGTTCATTTCACCCTAAAGTGGATGTCTCTCTGAAAATTTCTGTTATCTAACGAGTCACACATGCAACATCAATATTGTGGATGAGGTATGAGTGCTCAAGGTCTAGAAATTATTAGTTCACTATTTAGAAGCTCAAAACAAATTTTATTCAGTTCAGTCATAACAAATGTCATTCTGACGTATTGTTGACCATTTGTGAACTACAGGAGCTGAAAATTATAGTAATAGACGGTGGAGATGGGAAATATGGACCATTTCTTTCACATAACCACTAAGGTGTTTTTTTTTCAATACTAAGAGACTTTAACACTGTGGTAGTCAATAAGAGCTGTTCAACTTTGCAGCTGATGGGGCAAGTTTCTTCAAATTTTACCTTCAATCAAGTTTCATTTTATTTATGTTCCATGTTGCTAAGAATAACATTAACTTTTTCTGTTTGCTTTCACCAGAGTGTAATGGTACTGCACATTTTTAGTCTAATAGTACCAAATAACAATGTGATTAAAACCACAACACTTGTTCTTAAGTCACCTTTGCACATTTATTGGCTACATTGCCTTTTTTTTTTTTTTTTTTTTTTAAAGCTGGTTCCATTATCTGCTTCTATGAACTAAAAACATTAAATTAACCATACTGTCATTTTTCCACATACAACAAAATAATTATTTCTGACCAATGGCCACCAACTATCACAAAGAAGGGATGGTATTGTCTCAATGTACATATATAGCATTAATGTTCAGGAGGAAATAGCAGAACATGCACAGGATTGTTAGGACAGCAAAAGGTAATTGTGACAGCATCACAGTGGGAATATTTTTAATCTCTTTTTTTTTTTTTTTTTTTTTTTTCCAAACGACCTCTGTCATTGCTTGCATTTCAAGTACACAAATATACTTGTAAATAGAAATCCATTTTATTAGCATAAATAAAACAGGAATATTCTCAAAAAAGTCTGTAACTCTGAAAGTCTTCCCCTAGGTATAGCAAATGTGGACAGACACAGATTAAAAAGAAAAAGACCTACCAATGTATCATTATATAATGTCTTTGTCCATACATACCGGAAATATTATAATGCTTTTTTGTCCCCCAGCAGTAGTAAGATTCCTTGGCATAACTCTAGATAAGATCTTGGAGTCCCAGTTGTGTTCGTTTTCCATTCTCAGCTCCAAAATCTGCAGATGCTTACACCAAGCTGAAATTAGAGGATCAAGAAAAACTAGGAAAGCTGATATATGCAAATAAAGTAGTAGAATGGCTTGAAACTGAAGCTAAAATACTGATAATTAGCAGGAAATCTTAGGGAATTAAATATTCAAAAGCTAAGGTGCATCAAAGTAGAAGTTACTAGCAGTATACTATTTCATCGGAACCATTTGGCTGGCAAGGTTTGGAAAAATTATATAAATATATATAAATTATAAATATATAATTTATTGAAAATTAATCAAGGCTTACATCTGAATTTAAACAAGGATCAGATTAATCTGTTGCTGATCCTCTTCTTTCTATATCTTTCATCTATACACATATTTGCTTTCCTGCTTCTGTGTGTCTAATATAAAAATTTGAAGTGTCTGTATTTGTATAAATCATTGAGACTACGACAGGCTAATCTCTAAAACATGGCATGAATTTAAGGTAAAATCTTAATACTTTTTAAAAAGCATTTAAGTAAGTTTCAGCAGTCATGTTATTATAAATCAAAAGAAGCTGATTTTTCCTCAAGTCTCAGGATTACTTAATTTGCAGAGAATTGAAGGAGTTCTAAATTAAAATTGGTATCAAGAAGGGAATAAAACTACAGTTAGTTATCTAGAAAATGGAACTGGGCAGAAGAAATGTACTTTTACAATTTAAATTGTAAATAATTATTTAGCAAGCTTTTTTAAATTCAGGTATAAGATCCTCATGAATACTTCATTTTATATTTCTCTCAAAAGATTTTGTGGAAATTATGTGAAAGAAATCAATCTTTATTTTTAAATCTGTGTGCACTAGGTATTTATTCTTCCTTCTTCCCCATCTGTCCTCTTTCTGAAAATAATCTGGTTTAATAAATGCTCTTGCAACAGTGTCAGTAAAAGTTTCTTCTTGTTGCTGTTGTACTGAATAAAGTATCCTTAATAAGACCATGTAAGTAGCTGCCTTTCATTCTCTGCAAAATGGCTGGCCTTTCATTATTGCAATTCATTTCAAGGATGACTCTTCATCTCTAAGTGTATGCAAGTTCTCTGTTTGCTCTCCTCTGAATTCATGGAAAAGGACAGGGAGAGGTGAATCACAAACTATATTTTAAAACCTGTAATAGACCTTTTTGTAATCAGACTCATGATACAGTGTAAAGAAGGACTCTTCCCACCACTAACCTTGAGTTTTTCTTTCTTATAAAGTGTGTAAGGATAAACATTTTCATATCAAACAATATGACCCTTGTTAAAAAACAGTTTGTATAAAAATTCAGGTGGAGGTGAAGTAAAAATAAAGTTCTTCCTTTATCCTGACAAATAAGTGTTATTTTTCCTTGAGCTTTTGTTAGTTTTTTCATTTCCCGTGACTGAATTTCTGACAGTCAAATCTACACAAAGACCAGACCCAAGCAAAAAGATTTCATAGAATAGATAGAAAATCATAGGAATAATAGAAAAATATGCGATGGTGGGCACTCAAAGGATTTTTAGGCTTGTTTTGAGCATTTTGAATTTGGGTGTTTTTTTTTGGTTTAATTTGGCTTTTTGCTTGCCTGTTTTAAGATCAAATCCTTGCTATTTATATTCCTGTGTAAGACCTTCAATTGTCTCACTTAAGCTGGAAAATCCAAACTTGTCTAATAGCTTGCTTTTTCTTGATCCTGTGAACTTCACCACTGCTACAACAGATGACCCAACAGGTTGGTTGTGCTTTAGGTACACGGGTGCAACTGCTGGTGACTTTAGCTGTCATAGATTCCAAGTTCTTTAAAACTCCAAGTAGCAGAATAAGGATCACTCGAGTCAGTAGGGATATCTTTCCAGGGGAAAGACTCCAATTGCAGAATGCATTAGGAACCCTGTTTTTATACTTTTTATCTATAGTGTCTGCACAGCATCACTAAAGCACAGTAGTACTTTATGAATGAACACACATGTATTTGGGATGCCTGTTCAAACATATTTTAGTGGTAAGTGTACCTAATGAAAAGTGTTTGGAGACCTCTGCACTAGACCTTCTCCAGAGGTACTTTCCAGCCTTAACATTTCTATGACTTTTTCATTCTGAAATTAACTGACACATTTTCTAGAAGAAGTCAGGAAAGGGTTTATATAAGGAATAACTATATAATTTAATAATTAGTTAAATAATTTAACTTTCTTCTCTAAAATATACATGTTGTGGTACTGTAAGTTGTTTTTTAGATAAAACTACCACTCATTTGGACCTTTCTTATAGTGTGAAAACACAGGCTTCAATTGTTCAATTGTTTACCTATTGAATTCCCCAATCCCCAGTAAAAACCTCTCTGATCTTTCTGGAATAATAAATGAAACACAGGAAAAAGGCCTACAGTACTGGAAGAATATATTTTCCTATATTGCTTTTTTTAAAAAAAAAAAAACCAAAGAAAACAAAAAACTGTATAAAAGGAGAGAGAACTTGTATTTTTAAAGAATCATATTTGTATACATTCTTTTCCCTAACACAGCCATTTATCAGTGATTTAGCAAAAAGCATGAAGATCCTGTTTTCACTTTCAATCTGAGTTGTGGGAATAAAGGGATAAGACTAATGCTAAAGTAATTTTCTTTAGATAGCACTTAACCACAACATATTCGCTGTTAATATACATTGCACAAAAGAACTGTACTTAATAGTACAAGCAGTATGTCTTTAACTACTATAAAAGTAGTCTGCTGTTTTCTCTGTTTCATTTTCAGGAAATTATCTTATGTATTCAGATGAAATGTGCAATGTGATTATTTGTATTCTGAGTCTCATAGTAAAATGAAAAGTTCTTAGTTTTTCTGACTCTGATGATTTTCATTTTACTATATGAAACATTAATTTTCACTGCTCCTCTTAAGAGTACATTTATATATCTATAAATGTGTATGTGTATATATATATATATATATATATATATATACACATACCCTAAACTAGCAGGCATGAAGGGATATTTGACATGCAGTTAATATTCAATCTGATTTATGTAGTTTAATGCAACAATATGATGTGCTGTTAGATTTTCTCATTATTTTGTGCACTTTGGGACACAAATCATTGAAGTGATCAAGGCAAGTAAGTGTGATTCCAAACACTACTGTCAGTGAGTTGATAGTAAAATCTACAATTTTGAGGATAAAAAGGTTCATTTTTTCTTTACATTTGTCATTCTCAGGTGAAATAAATTTTACAATGCATTTTAAAAATACGTAACGCTCAAGTTCCGTATGTGAAATTATGTTTATGTACAGCTGTAGATATTGCTGCAAGTAGTAATACTACCTTGCTTCCAATGAGGTTATAGTTCATTATTATTGTATATTCCTGTACAATGGAATGTGCTTTCTTTTTTCCTGTGGCTGTAAATGTTCAAATACTATCACATGGTTTTAGATGAAATTCTTTATGATGAGTTAGGAAAACAAAATTTTTCTCACGAGAGGCAATAAAAAGATACTCCTTTAAATATTTACATCCAAAATTTTTTGCTGTATAAAATAACATACAACTAGAGTATGCATGCTGAATAAGTTGTAAGCAATACCAGTTATTTATAAACAAAGAGAATGTTGTCTCCCCAAAACGACATAATTATCATAATGTGGCTAGAAGCAAAGAGAATTTTGATGCAAATTTTTTTTCTCTTAATATATAAAATCATAAACACTTTTACTTTTTTAACTCTGTCAGGGCTTTGTAGGATACTGCTCCATGAACTTATTTCTTTTTGTGAGCAGGATTTTTCATTTAGACTGCACTCTATGAAGTGTTTTGTAGTCTGTTTTCTGAGTAAGTAACTGGGTTATTTTACTCACATAGCCACTGTAGAACTGTATTTAGTTTTCCAAAATGCCTTGTGTTACCAGGCTGTGTTTTCACTTTGACCCAAAAAACCCAACCAAACACACAAAAAAAAAAAATTTTAGAAATTAAAATGTCAAGAGTGATGTTAAGCCTGGCTCTGTACTTTCTGACAGTAATCTGCATTAATGGATGCAGTGAGATTTGTGCTTCACAGAAGTAAGTAGTTGTACTGATTTAAGTCTTTTAAATACTGGAAATATGCTTAATTATAATCTTAACTGTATTTAATCCCATTGAAAAATGAGACTCTTTACACTTTAAAACTGGTGGTTGGAATGCTAGGGAAAAAAGAAGAAAGGAGTACTCTAGAAACTAAGAAGCAACAGAACTGGAGCATTAAATCCATGGATGGAAAAGGAGATTGGCTAAAATCTTACACTGGGGATACTAGATGAACAAGTGAATAATGACTTCTACACACATTAGAAGCAGTCTCCCATTCACAGATCCTGGTCCTTATAGGGACTTCAAGCACCCCAAATCTGCTGGTTAATTTATTAATATTCAGTGATTTTCTCTGAGGTCTTGAGTGGTCCACCCCCTTGAGCAGGAAATTGGGTAAAAATCCTAGAAGGCCTGAATGGGTGAATAAGAACCTCCTGTCAACACTCAAATGAGAAAATGAATTCTACAAAGGGTGGAAGTAAGGACAAGTAATTTGGGAGTAATACAGAGACATTGCCTCAGCATAAGGAGATAAAGCTAGGAAAGCCAAGACCCAAGTGGAATTTAATCAAACCAGGAATCACAAGAGCAGCAAGAAGGGCTTCTCTAAGTACATATAGAGAAAACAAAACAAAAACTAAGTAGAATTTGAGTCTTCTGCTAAATGGGGTTGGGGCCCCAGTGACAAAGGATATGGAAAAGGCCATGGCCTTGACTGATGTCTTCACCTCAGACTTTACTAGCAAGATCAACTTTTAGGAAAACCAGGGCAAAAGACTTGAGTAACAAAAATGTACACTTGCTGGAAGTGGATCAGATGAGGGAAGTCATAAGAAAACTGGACATACATAAGAAAACTGGAAATGTGTAAGTCTCTGGGCTCTGGTGGGATGCACCCACAAGTGCTGAGGGAGCTGATTGTTGTCATTGCCAAGGCCACGTGATTATCTTTGTAAAACAATAGTGGTTGAGAAAGATGCTCAATGACTGGAATATCTCCTCTCTTTGGGAAGTAGCACTCCTATTTTCAGGAAGGGCAAGAAAGAGGACACAGAGAATTACATGGCAGTCAGCCTTATCTTGATCCCTAGAAAAGTGGCAGAGTAAATTGCTTCCAGGCAAGGACAAGAAATTCATTGGGTGTAGTCAGCATGGACTCTAAAAGAGGAACACATGCTTGGCTAGCAGGGAGAACATGTTGGGTTAATTTTATGAATACTAGGATCTGAACCAGAGAGATCCACAATGCATATGCATATGCAAGTGAAGTGATCTTCAAATTAAAAAAAAATATATTTGAGGAAAGAGAGTGGATTTAATGAAAAATGCTTACTTGTAAGTTTTCTTTCATTCAGGGCTTTTTTTGATGGTTTTTGCACTACAGGTTTTTTTCTGGGAAGTCATTCAAGGTGAAGCCTTGAAGCTTCCAATTGCAAATGAGATAATGAAACTCCTATTAGGCAGAGTCAAGACTCGTAATTTTCAGGTTTTGGTCTTGATTACAGTTTGGTTACTAGATTTTGTGGCTCCAATTGAGGAAAAGACATAGTAAACATGAATAATTTTGGCCTGCATCATGCAAAGAGGAAAAATGCTGATGGTTAACTAACTGACTAATCACTGGGAAAAATGCAGTTTTTAATAGCTTTTAAGTGAAATGAAAGGAATTAAGTTAAATAAATTGATTTTTAAATATTAAATTATAAAGTTATATAATACTAAAAATATTTTAAAATTAAAATATTTTCTTTATTCATTTTTATTAGGATCACAGACAGCACTAATATGCCATGTAAAAATGTGAAAACTGTCCCAAATTATTGCATAGTTTCAACCTATGAGATCTTTAAGACTGTGAACTGTTCTGATGAAGAACAAACATGATAACAGCTCCATGTCTTTCAAAATGTTCTCTAGCACAGATATGATTAGGAAAGCTGATGAATTTTGAGGAGAAGTTAAATGTACAGTGACATGCTAACTTTTATTTGAAAGGAAGCAAAGATGTCAGCCCAACAGATCTGAATTTTTTTCTGCAAGGTTCCAGGTGATGGAGTTTGCATAATAAGTTCAGCAGTTACTTGCTCTACATACATGATATTAATTCATGATACACACATGAATTTAATAGAGTGAAAATAATTTTAAAGATTATACCTAAACATAAGAAATGATTGAGTGATCTTAGACACTACTAAGAGGATATAATTTTTATAAATAATTCTGTTAGCTGAATATCTGGCCCTTCACAAAGCCCTTAAAATCAATATTTTTCTTGTAAAATAAGAAAAAAATTAAATTGTCTATATCTGGAATAGTATCAATAAATTGTCTGCATTCTAGAGTCATATCTTATTATAGGTGAAAAGATAAATTAGCACTGTTTCTAACTCCTTTCCATGAAAATAAGTAAAATTGTCTTTCATACCTCAAGATATAACATCTATCAAATTTGATCAATATTATCTGAATAAGCCTACTAGGATCAAACAGCAAAATTGTTAGATTTATTTTTTTTATCTTTCACTGACTTGAAGGCCATTACAACTTTATGCACTGTACATTTTAAGACAAATATTAGCAAAAAAGAAGGGCTCAATTTATTTATTTTCTGTTCAGCATTGCTGTAAGGTAGATAGTTTGAAAGTATGGTCAGTGTGGCATACATTTTATCAAGCTTCTTTAGTTCAATATCAATCAATATTCAGATGTGTGGAATAATAGTGCACTGTTCTACATATACAATTTAGGTTACGTTTTTATGGTAAGGTGGAGGAAGATATAAAACAAAGCACTTGTTGTATGGATAAAGCAAGCAATTCTCCTTGTGAAATTCCTTCCCAAAAAAAGGGTAACTTTTGTCTGTGTGGAATTAAAATTTTTTGTCCTACTCTTGAACCATCAGTCCTTCAAAACAATATTAATTCACTTGAGAGAGTAACAGACAAATAATTTAAGAGTGAAAAGAAACTTTAGAGGGATATTAAAAGTAAGATTAATCAAATATTTTATTAAATCTTGTTTTAGATAAATGTCATAAAAACCTCTAAGAGATATTTGAAGTCATGAGGTCACTGTCATGTAACAGATGATAAATCACTGAATTAAAGTCTCAGAAATGAATTCTCATTTTAGTTCTGCCATTGAGGCATCATGATCTCAAGAGATCTCACTTGTCTGTACTTCAAACTGACAGCCTAGAAAATAGAGATAATTGTATGTTTCGAGTCACATCTCTTCTGACATACTCATGTTTTACAATGTATTATTTCAACATTTCATTACAAACCATGGGACAAAACCAGTTTATAAGTAACAGATTTTTTTTTTTCAGAATTTTAATTCTCCAAAGAACTAGTATCAGTATAAAATATAGTCCATTTCAGATGTGATATCAGGTTCTACTCTCCAATGTTTCCAGCATGGCACGTCGTGTTTTAAGTCATTTTGGTAGTGATTCAAGATTCCTACTGTTTAGAAGATTGGGAGGATTTCTATGACAGTCAGTTGTTGAAAGATAATCTATTGAATGTCTAAGCCTCCAAAAGAGGCACAAGGCCAAGGTAGTGACTACTTTCAGTGATTATGTCCCATGGCTCAAAGGGTTTAGTCGGTGTTGAGCCAAACTCTATCCATTGGTTTTACTGAGATGATATGACTGCAACAGATGGCAGAATTTGTCTTGTATTTCTCTGGCCTCCTCCCAAATTGGGTAATTACATTCTACATAACTACAGTTATGTGCAGTTCAGTTTGGTATTTTTAATCCTCTTCATTGCTGAGCATCTTCATATTTGAGGAACCTGTTTGGGTTCTTTATGGATTCATAGATGATACTTTTCCATAGTTAAATCAGTATTTTTTATTTTTAGAAAAACAACATGCTAAGAATCTCTCTACACAGAAACGAACACAATAGAGGTTTTGAGAATCTTAGACCCTATTTAGATTGTTACAGTCCTAATATATTAAATTATGCCTGGCAACTGTGTTTATATAATATGAAATGTATTGCTAGTGTAAGAGCCATCACTTCCAGTCCTGCAAGCAAACTGAATTAAGGATGGTGTGCTCTGTAGTGTAATATAAATAAATCATTTTGCCATCACACAACATTTATTTCATGTGAACCCCCAAAACAAAACCACTCAAATGAACAAGCAAACAAATGAAACAAAGCAAAAGAAAAGAAAACAAAACTAAACAAAACTCTTTTTATAATGAAGTATTATTTTATTCCAAAATGCATTACTAATGACTTGCTTCACTCTTTTCATAATTGTGGTTAAGAACAACAGATGCAAAACAAACAAATTCTGCTGCAAGTTCTAGCCTAAAGATAGGAAAACAATAACCAGAATAAATCATGTACAGAAAAAAAATATCTCTGTGTGAGGAAAAAATTATGCATGTAAGCATAGGCCAGCAAAGTACTTCAAAAGTAGTTACAATGATCGCAAATCTTACTAGAACTAATTCTAGATGTAGTGAGAGCCTTGTTCTCATACCTGTTATGTAGAAACATTCTTTTCAGAGTCCTTGAAGAATTCCCAGTCCTTCCCCTTCTCTACTGTCTGCCATAAGAACCAAAAAAAGAACTTTTACTGAAAAGAGGAGACAAATATTGGGTTAATTGCACTCTTTTGAGGTGTTTACTATTTAGACTTCACTATTCAACTGTGAATATAATCTCAGTTTGTAGTTAAATTCAGCAGCAGTGAGATTCCTGTGTTCTCATCCCTCTGTGTTCTTATAAAAGTATACTGAAAATTTTTTTATTTAAATGCTTCTAGTTCAAAAAAAAAAAAAAAAATTAAATCATTTGAGATCTGTTAAATTGGAGTATTTATCAGCTTTACAAGTTTCTTTGTATTTAGATGCCTGTTTATTTCTTAGCCTCTTAATATCATCCACTGTTGCAAATTGTGAAGTATGTACCCACCAAAAGTCCTCTGGTTTAACGTTTATATTTAGTTAAAATAACAATATAAATTTATGGCGTTTGACATATGATCTCATGGAGATTTTAAGAATGACTACATTCCTTTCCTTCCAGATAAAGATTCACTATAGTAAGGAATAAAGTTATATGTTGTATTCCCATTGAACCCATTTATCTGAAACTGTTCAGAAATTCACAGGATGTCTTCTGGGATTCCAGAGGTCATGATTAGGAAAGACAGTCACATATCCATAGCTTTCTTAATTACTTCTCTTTTAGAGTACTTTATTTTCTTGACTCCATTACTGTGACTAAAGCATCTGGCTGGGACATGTTTTATTATTTCTTAGGGACTATGTTAACAGTACTCATTTGGTGGCTTTTGTTCACAATAAGCCATATGTAATGATAGTTAGGTCCTCCCAGATAAGTTCATATTATCGTGATGTGAATAAAACATGCAGTAAATGAATCAAGCATCCTTTGGACGAAATAAGCTATTTGGTCTATTTTGTATAAAATGAAACTCCCTGTGTGCATTATGCGTAGGAGGAACTCTCTTGTACACTGAAAACTCACAAAGAGAAGACAATTTTTGGTTTCTCCCTTCATTAGCATGGTAGCTATTGTCACTGGTGTCACCAGTTATTGCCAGTAACAGTCATGCATGATTGGAATCATACTAACCGTTGGGAATTATTTTAAGAAATTAAGAACATTTGAACATTTAAACTGAAAACTTGTCCATTACATCTGGACAAGAAGTTGGAAGCCCTAAAAGTCTTTACACTGAGTTTATTTCCTGCTTCCTCCATTTTGAGTCCGGTGAGTAATCATACTGTGACAACTGATGATTTCCCCAATACTGCTGTGAATGGTTCTTAAAAATACATTTATTTTCTTCAAAGTCTAGGTTGCCCATGCTTATTTAATTTGCTTTCCTTTTAAGTAAATAAGTTTCACTCTTCTGAGAAAACTGTAAAATAGCACAAATGTTTCCTTTTTCCCTCCCATTCAGAAACTGCCTGTATTGGTTTTGATTCTTGTGAACAAGAAGTACTATTTTATTATTATTGTTATCAGTAAGCATCATCAGTTTTCTTGTCTCTTGTGAAAAATTGCTTTCTTCATACAGTTACTGAGATGGCTATCACTGTTAATTCTGTCAGGTTCTGACAATGAATTATGTTATCAAGATTTAGTTCCCTTGTGAAAACAATGAGTAATATTTTAGCTCTAGAATATGTGCAAGTGACATGAAAGAAAAAGTTATTAATACTTGTGTACAGAAATGATTCATTTAATTATTACATATTCATGGGGTTTTTTTTATTTTGTACTCTGTCTCTATGGACCTATTCATGTCTGGTCAAAGCATAAAAGTGATGCTGGTTTTACTTCGAAATGAAGCCAGGCAAAACTGCTACCTCTAGTGGAAAACTTAATGAGTTGTCTGTGTCTTCTGTTTGTAGACAGAATAGTTTAAAAAGATCACCCAAGTGAATATTTTATTTTATATATATATATATATATGTGTGTGTGTGTGTGTGTGGGAAGCAGAGTTGTCAGTCTCTTTCCCAGTGAACTTTTGAGTGAACTGGTAAATTCAGGCAAAGTCATTGACCTATCAAAGGATAGCAGACTTTTTTGCCCCTTTTTCCCAAGGTTATCAAGCAAAAACAGCTGTAAAACAGATGTTTCTACCATGACTAATAATAGTCAGAAATACAATACAATAATAGAAACAATAAAAATGTGCCATGTTTGTATAAATATATATATTATAAAAGAATGCACATGGAAGTACTGAACAACAGCTTGTTCAATAACATTTCTCTTTTTTTCCAAGTTCTTTGTTTTAGCTAAATTATTTTATACAAATTATTTCTTTCTAGCAACTACAGGAATGAAAGTTGAACAGAGATTAGTGTTTTTTCCATTTAAATTTGTGTTTCAAATCACATTTTTGACATGGGACACTGTTCATATGTGAATTATATTTCCTGTAATGTAAATTTTTCTGATGTAATGCAGAGTCATGCATATAGTCTGACTAATGAGAATAGATTAAATTAGGATTGAGTACCATTCCATAAAATCATTATTTTTAAAACTAATTTAGTATATATGACTTCATGACAGTTTAGAGAAGCAAAGTGATTCTTTTTTTTTATTTTGGTATATCAAACATTTTAGTTTAGATTTTGGTAGTACGTGTTTTCAAGAATTGTAGTTTATGCATCATATGTCATTCAAAGGCTTTCAAATTATCTTGGAAAAAATGACATATTGTAAAGCAACAAGAAATAATTCAGTATGCCAATCACCACCTTCTTCTACTGCCTTTGCCTAGAAAAGAAACAGAATACGTTACAAGAAGCTCAGTACTAGTTGAAAAGAATCTCCTAAATCAGAATGGTTTCTGAGCCATAATATCAATCCTCTAGTTAAAAGATTTTCCTGTATTTTATTAAATGTTATCACTATATGCATGTATACACATGAATGCACTCAGAATTATTTTCAGAAGAATGAATGCAAGATTTTGACCCACCAGGGTTTTGAGAAACTCGACACATTATAGTCACTTCTCTTTCATTTATGTTCTTGAGACTAAGAATACCTACTTCAGTCCATCAACAGTGTCTGAAAGTACACAAAGCAGCTAAAGCTCAGTTATATTTTTGATGACTTCTTAAAAAAAAAAAAAATATTGGTTATACATGGATTGGTAATGCATCAAAACGAAAACAAAAATCTATCTAAGCGATCTAAGTTTTTGTTTTTAATGTCACTTCTACGTTTAAAAATTGTGGTTACCACAAGTAAACAGTTAAGCTCTTAATTATAAGATTCTTTCTGCTTTTGTGTCACTACCTTTTCTGGATAGATAAAGGTTTATGTATTTAATAAACCAAGAAAGTGTTAATTAATATACTAAAACTAGCAGACAATTTAGTGGGGTCTGAGTGTAGTCTTGAAAGAATCTGCAGATATTGGAAAAGCTCCAAACCACATAGGAGACCTCTATATTCATGTCAGCAGATGGGATTTTGTTTGAAAATGCAGGGTTGCAATAAAAATTTGGGCTACTGCTGGAGTTGTTCGGTTGCATGAGCTTTTAATGACCAGCTGTTTTCTGTATCCATGGTTTCCCTGAATGTTAAAACATCCTTTTCAAAAAATTTATTTGTATATTGCTCTTTATTTATTTTATACTGTTACATCCAACTATGGATCAATATTAAATGAAGGTGTGTAATAGTACAGTATTGGTTTTCCCTAAGTAAACACACCTAGGTAAAATAGCCTGGATACATTTAAATGAAAAAAGATTCTTATTCCTTTATTTTTCCTTTCATTTGTTAATTAATACTCAAAGAAATAAGCTCCTGTATGGACTAATAAATATCTTGCATAAAACCAACTATGATCATAGAAGAGAAATTCACCATTGCAAGAAAAGGAATATGCATAAATATCAAAGATTGTGCTGTCTTGGCATTTTTGTTAAAGTGCTGATGTCAGGTTGCATGAGGTATAAATTACAGAGTTATGAAGTCCCAATAGATGGTAATTAAATTTATGGGATTGTCACAGAACATTATATAACTAGTAAGATATAAAGAGACTTTTTTATGACTATGGTCTCTGACTGCCTTAGTCTTCATACAGACTTCAATGTTTACCACTCCATCAGAATTAAGGATCTTTTAAACCTAAAAAAACATTTTTGTAGAAAAAATAATAAAATAATACAAAATATTTGTAAGATTATGCTGTATTAGGCACTTAAATAGAATATTGTAGTTATGCACAGTGCTTAACACTTGCCTGCATCTTCCTGTACAGTCAATTTTTTAAAATGTATTCCTACACTCCCAAAGAGTCTAAGATATTTTCCACAGTTTTCCTACTGAAAATCCTACTGTTGCCCTACAGTCAAGTCAAAGTTACTTAGCATTTCAAATTAATAGTGAGAAGAAGAAAATAATTTAACTGGAAGTAATCCACATGCTTAAGTATGATAGTGGTTTTCATAAAAGAGAATATCATGTTTAATCTGCTTCTGTCAGTCTTAAGGGCAGCCAAGTGTACTGCCTTCATGCATTTCCAGAAGTAGAATCAGCATGTTTTCAGAAGACTATTTTACAACATAATAAATACTTCTTTTTCTTTCAATAATGGTTCTGCCTAATATCATTAAGGTGCTTTACAGTAGGTAAGAAATACAAGGTTTTATTTAGATTAAATGTCATTATTCATTTTTATGCAAAATCCTTTGTATACATTACTTCAGAGATATTTCCAACATTGGATGATATTTTTTTACTTTTTTGTGATTTCTTTTTAAAATAAAAGAATGTTTTCAAAAAGATATCTTTAAATGCTCACTAGATTTAGTGGAATAATAGCTTCAGTTCAAGGAACTAGATTGCAAGGGACAAAGTTGACACACAACTACTCTTGCACATTGCCCTTAACTGGACTAAGTTTATAGTTTTAAGTAAACGTTCATTGATTTAATTTGAAGGAATTTTCAATTTCAATTGAAGTCAATTTTTATTGACACAAGGTGTTAACGTTTTAGCCTTTCCACAGACAGAATCTTGGCTGTGTAATTGTCTAATTTAGTGTCTGTCAATATTTTAAGATTGGTACACTCTTTAGTGTTACTCAGAAAAACGGATTTTCCTTCCCAGTAAAGATGTGAAACAGCATGTGATAAATTTGAGGTTTGATGTCAAAAGATGACACATTTATGTTGAGAATGGTACTGAGGAGTGTCTGAACTCAAAAAAATCCATATAAAACTAAAAAGTCTTCCTTTAGATCTGCTGCAACTTTTAGGCAAAGGCAGGTCCCAGCTAAATAGCACTGAAAAATTCAGCTAAAATATAGTGATGTCAAAAAGAAAAAGAGACTATATGTGAATCAAGCCTATAATATTCTTCCCATTTCTCATTATGTGTAATTATATCTGTCTACTGGATAAGATACCTTCATTATGTTATGAAAGCA